>OY998175.1:105934639-106625972 GCA_963921935.1 Galeruca laticollis | reverse complement strand
GGACAACACTGCTTTGATTACTTGGGCCCAAAAATTCTAAGTCGAGTACCTGTAGAACTACAAAACATTGAAGGATATAAGAGCTTTAAATGTGAAATGAAAAAATGGATATTATCAAAAAATATAGACTTTTTCCAAAATATAATAAACAAAATATAAAAAGAAAAATATGTGGTTGTATGTGTGTGCGAATATATGTGTATGTATGTGTTGAGAATTAATTTATATCTACCTACCCTAAATTATAATTTAATTTCACTCTATCTATTTATTATATCACACACAAGTTGTTGGTAACCTAGTTACTCTCAGCTTCAGTGATTAATTGTTTACTTCTACATAAAAAAAATGTTAGTTAAATTTTGTAGTTTGTATATTTCTGTTTTTTTGTTGTGAAATAAACATATATTATTATATATATGTTATATACGAAAAAACGCTTATGTTTAAGTAATGTTACGCAATGTCAAACATCAGATTACGATTTCCGTATTTTCATGAGAACGATGCTACGTTGCGTTTTTATAAAATAAACACATTAAGTAACACAAATATTATGTTACAGAAAAATAATGATTTCTGCACTTTCATGGGAGCGACGCTACATAGAATTCTCCATGAAAATAAACGCTGACGTTGATTTAACAAATTCTATAAATTCTTTGACTTTATGTAAAATAGTTAGTTACAATTATAATTTCAACCTATTAATTCTTTTTTATATAACATAAAACTGTGTAACTCAATAAAAATTGTTTTTAAAAAGTTTAACGTGAATTTGTGAATATAACATATATATATTGTTTATGAAAATTGATATTTGAAAACTATATGTTATTTGCCCCACGTTGCGGAGACAAATTTATTTAGGATGAGATTTTATATAGTTGTAATTAAAATTTCTCCACGTTTGGGAGACAAATTGTATATGAAATTTATTATATAGTTGTAATTAAATTAATTAAATAGGGTAATGTCAGTTAATAGCACCATATATTGTTAATGATTATATTTGTGTGTATTTATTTATTCATTTATGAACTTATTTTAAAAATGTATTAATAATTGAGAATTTTTGAATTGAATGTGAAATGTATTAATGTTGTGTTACTATTGAAATATTATACTTTTGGGCTAGCCAATTTATATATACACCAAATTTTTATTTGTATATATTTTATCCTTAATTTCTCCTATTCATTATGCTATTTTATATCATGTGGTTTCATTCAATTCCAAAATTTTACCTCGGCTGCTCTTATTTATACACCACTCTATATCTCAGTAGGGTCCCTGGGCAAAGTCATAAGAAAATCAACATCACTAATCAATGTAATTTATTTTATATGATTAATTAAAAGATAGAACAAAAAAAATGAAATTTTCAATATTAGTTATACATAACATACAGTTGACGCTTTAATTTTGTTATTGGTGTCATATACCTATTATATAAAAATAAATGAGTATCCTTTTATTAAATATGGATTTTATCTATATACATCTAAATTTCTACATCACACAACCTTTATGTATATTTTAATAACTATTCATTCTTTTGAGACGGCTCTTGCAGACTCATTTGCATAAATTAGCATAATCGTTTGTAAACATTATTTTTCTCTGTGTTTAAAGTTGTTCAACTATTGTAACTTTTTCTTCTCGTTATTCTAAATAGTATTATTGAAAATATTTAGACACTGCTTTAGTTTTAATCGGTTCATGAAATGGAGAGGATATATTGAAATTTTTAATCTACTTAGTTTCGATCTTTTAAAAATATTTTAACGTATTATAATAATTGTGTACGTGATAAAAAACTGAAATTAGTTGTGGCTTGTTGTTTTGTGGAAAGTTTTATATATATGTAACTGGAGAAAAATACAACATGAAAGAAATTAATACATGTATCTACAAATTTGATAATGGTAAGTTTTTTCGTTTCCTGGTTTATTATTATCATTTTAAAATTTTTATTACCAGGTGTTTTTATTTAAATTTCACTTTTCATAATTTGGTACCAAATATTATTAATTAAACACACCACAGACCTTTTTATATTTCACCAAGCCGACGCCTTCAATTGTGTCCATCCATGACGCTTTCCCGCTCCAGGTGGCAATCTCCTTTTTTAGAATTATCTGGTGATAATTCTCCTATGTGGATTGACTTTGTTTCACACAAATTTTGTCTTTGCACTTATTTAATTACTAATTATTTTTTATACTTCTTATTTTATACATTTAACACTTATTATTTTAAATTTTATAAGAAAAAACTTCATTACAGACAATACACTTCTTTCTTCCTTGGTTACCAACGCTTGACTCCCTACCGCGGGTTTTTTTATTCGCCAAAACCCCTTTTTTGTTTATAACCGGAAGCTGGCAATGTTCTAGAAAAATCTTTGATTATTGTTCACCTGTCACTTTGTTTATTAATGTTTTATTGTTTTTCTGACTTAAAACTTGCTACTAAATGTTGTTTTTTATTCAATATAACCTTATCGTCATTGATTTAACTCACTAACATCTTATTATCATTGTTTTTTCATGTTATTGATTATTTGAAATCTTCCGATTGGTCAATGTAAATATACAAATTTTATACTTCCTACAACCTAAATATTTACATAATACATATGGATACAGTTCATTTCTTATTTTGTTTTATATTATTACATCTATATACATAAATTATGTCGGTAATCATTTATTTTTACTCTTATATTTCATATTAGATTACATTTTATGTTGGTATACCTGTCGTCAACTGTTATATTTCGTTTTGGTTTTTGACATTACCTATAATTACAGTTTTCTACATATATCATTATATTTCCTATTAACTTTTATGATTGAATATTGACTAACATATCTTATATATATATATATATATATATATATATATATATATATATATATATATATTTTACTAATTCTAAATTTCATTTATTATTCAATCATTGTAGCACTGTTGATTTTATTATTACTATTCTATTTATTCTTTAAATATAAGCAGATCCTTTAGGTGTCTAATATTCAGTGTGGCGTCACGTTATTTTATTGATCTTTGTTTTCTTGTTAAGTTCTGTCTAAGGTTGTTTTTAAAAAACAGAATTATTTAAAAAATGTTTATCAATAATTGTTTATGAATTCTTTTGATTTTTTTATTTATTTTCTCTAGGATTATGCTCATTGATTCTAATTGATTATGTTGTTATATAGATATTTTATTAATTTTGGTACTTTATTTACAAATTATTTTTATTGATAGATATTATTATTTTATACTTTATTGGGATTCTATGAATGTTATATGCTCGTTCTATCTACAACAATATATATATATATATATATATATATATATATATATATATATATATATATATATTATAATTATTTATTTCAATAATTTATAATTTCTTTATATATAAATGTTGTTTTAAATTGTATTAATCTATACTTGACTTGAATTGAATTAAATTACCTTCGGCTAGCTCGGTTCGAATAGATTGTATTATTATCTCAGCTAATTTAAATACAGTCGGAAGCATGAAAACTCCTCACTTTGAGTTCTGGATGTATATAAATCTATATTTAAGTTAAATTTCAATGTTTTACTTTAAATCTGCACTTTAATATATACCATTAAAATTTAAATTCAGATGAATATCAAATAGACAGAATGAAATACTCAAGTTATAATAAATTATTAAGGACATGAATACGATAAAAAAAAATTGTATTCTTATGACATCAAAATTCTCTCATACTCCTGCATTCTATGCAATCCTTCATACAGAAGATTTTAGTAGATTGCGTCGGCGCATCAGTACAACGCATGCGCTTCTAGAGTTCCAAGCTACACTAACATGTTATTCACAATCAATGCTGTATGTGTGAACTGTTTATACACTTTAGCGTTCTAATAGTCGTTGAAAATTTTTATATATAATATCAGAATTATAACCATACAATTATATACATATATCTACAAAATTGTGAGAGATGTGAGATGTGGATAGTAATAGATAGAAAGGTTAAACATGCATCAGAGTGAAATAAGAATTGGGAATTTTAATGATCATTTATGAAGCACGTGAACATTTAATGGAATAATTTAATCGAACAAGTAAGTACTCTAATAATTATAATAAAACAAAATGCATGGATATCCATGGATATTATATTATTTGCATCATATTATATTGTTCTTGGCCTTTTTATGATTTTATTCTTTGAACGTTCTCTAATTATCTTTTATAGTTCACTGCTTATATATATGGAATTCCAAATTTTATAATTAAAAAGCACAGACCTTAGTTCAAATCTTCGGTACCTTGAATGCAGCCAGCGTCTCTAAACTCTTGAAGATCTCTCATCGGAGAGATGCTCCTTTCTGATCACTTCTCGTTTATCACTGTTTAACCAACACTTATATAATTATTTCTTAACCTTTTTGTATTAATATTTTACTTTTTAACAATAATTTTCTCAAATTTTTAGTAGAAGAGATTCATACAGACGCTTCCTCTTCCATGCCACCAACTACACTCCTTTTTGTTTTCAAAATCAATAAACTTTTTCCTTGGAAAATTCATAGCTTGCTTATCATTGTTTTTGTTACACAAATTGTTGATTGTCAAGTCTTTTAGTTACTAAATGAAAATAATTAACTTATCTGTCCTGGAGGACTTATTTCTGTCTTTGGGATTCGATTAAATGTCTTTTTCTTGTATTCCCATTGCAATTTTCATCATAATTACCTTTTTAAGGTATTCTTATTTACATTAGTTTTTTACAAAATCTACAACCAAAATTATTTATTGATATATATATGTAATTGATTATTTTCAAATTATTGATTTTTTAACTATTTTTTCATACATAAACTATTGATTATTTCCAAATTCATTGTTATTGTTCTTCATAAAATAAATAATCAACAAATTTAAGTTGGCAAGAAAATCACCAGATTTTATTACTTCCGGACTATGAAACGTATTTCTTTGTCATATTAATAGGCCGTGTTCCATATATCATTTCTCAGAAAGCTTTTAACCCTTTCTTTAAATTTTCAACTTTTACTGTAAACACCTGTAAATATTGATAATCAATTATTGATATGAATATTAATTTGTGTTATTTCAGGTTTCACATTATACTAATTTTCATTTATACTGGAACTTATATGGCAGCGTTCAGAGTAATTCGGAACTTATTGACATTGACGTAATCCTGGAATTAATTATTAAGGTAAAATTTTATACTTATATCACCAATGTTGTGTTTATAATTTTTATTCATCATTCCTTTAATAACGAATTTTATCAATATCTCACCATATTTTGTTTATTTCATTCTATCTATTGAATTTAGACATGATTTTTCTGTGACTTTTATATGGTTGTGTCTACTGACACACCTTCCGTAAGAATTAGTTTAATAAACTAGGAGACTAGTTCAATAGATATATATATATATATATATATATATATATATATATATATATATATATATAAATATATATATATATATATTATTATTTTATCGTGCAATTATCAGTATGTTTATGTTATTATGTAGTTTATTTTATATAAAAGTCAGAAATGTGTTGTAGACTTACCTTGGGCTGCTCTAAAATATTAAAATATTATATGTTCTTATGTTTTATTTTAATTGAAAGTCGGAGGCATATAGACCTTCTCTCTTTGGGTTCCGGACGCACGTATATACTTGATTATTACAATTGTTAGTTAATTATTATGCTTAGTATTGGATATATATATATATATATTATAACTGATTATATTTTATTATTTATTTAATATAGTATTATTTAATATAGTATTTGTTTTACCTCGGCTAGCTCAAGATGTTAATTTTTTATTAACTGTTATTAACTGTTTCAAAGGGTGATTGGATACAGGAAACGATTGGTCTAAGGGGTATTCCCTGTTTGTGTATTTTAGGAAGGCCGTAAATTCTTGGAGGTTAGGCATTTAGGTTTTTAGCCGTATTTGGTGAAATATACATTAAGTTTTCCCAGCGAGATATTAACGAGTTGTTATTTTTTTGGTAAATATTAGTTGGGTCTGCTTTTAATTCTTTATAGATGTTATTGTCTTGCAAAAGGTCGTTAATTTTTTTATCGTAATCATTTTCATACATAATAACAGTTTTATTTGATTTATCAGAATTTAGGATAAGTAAGTTTTTATTTTTATTAAGAAATGTTTTTGTTTTATCAACCATATTCAAAAATGAAATGAATTTTTAAAAAAATTCGTACACGATACATTAAATCTCTTGATAACAGATACAACAAAAACTGTACATCTTATGCAAACTAACATCAACAATACAAAACAGGTTTTGCAAACCCTATTACCACATGACTTGTTTACTTTATTTATTGATAACGAATCAAAAAAAGTCGAAACTATGTTTCAGAAAATCAAACAAAAAAATATAAATAAATTCAACAACCTTAGTAATAAAATAAAAAAACTCTCTGTTAGCAACCCTTGCTGGGTAGAAAATCTTACACACGTCGACATCCCGGACTATGTCAACGAAGTACTTAGTTTAGGGCCCAACTTTGCGATACCTTTAAAAAACCCTGAGGATATACCAGTTTCAGACATAATTACAAACATAGAAATCTCCCTAGAAAGTCTTAACCATGTAACCAAAGACGAACTAAGGTCAAAATGTTGTAATATAATAACAAATTACAAAAATAATTTTAATAATAAAAAAAAATTGCATATAAAACGACAAAAATCATTTTTGAATATGGTTGACAAAACAAAAACATTTCTTAATAAAAATAAAAACTTACTTATCCTAAATTCTAGTAAATCAAATAAAACTGTTATTATGTATGAAAATGATTACGATAAAAAAATTAACGACCTTTTGCAAGACAATAACATCTATAAAGAATTAAAAGCAGACCCAACTAATATTTACCAAAAAAATAACAACTCGTTAATATCTCGCTGGGAAAACTTAATGTATATTTCACCAAATACGGCTAAAAACCTAAAAATCCGAAATGCCCAACCTCCAAGAATTTACGGCCTTCCTAAAATACACAAACAGGGAATACCCCTTAGACCAATCGTTTCCTGTATCCAATCACCCTTTGAAAAACTTTCAAAATATTTAAAAGGAATTCTACAAAATGTTATTAATCAAAATAATTACTACATTAAAGACTCTGTAAACCTCAAAAATAAAATAAAAAACTTACTTATACCAAATGAGTACTCCTTAATATCCCTAGATGTAGTATCGTTATACACTAGCATACCAATAACAAAAGCTAAAGAAATAATAACAAAAAAGTTCGACAAAATAAGTAGATATACCGATATTCCTTTAAATGAGTTCCTAGAAGCTATAGAACTCACTCTTAACTCTACTTATTTCATGTACAAAGAAAAATTTTTCAAACAAATTGATGGTTGTGCTATGGGAGCATCAATCTCCAGCGTAATAGCCCAGATAGTGATGGAAGACCTGGAAGAAACCATTCTAAAAAGTTTAAATTTTCACACTCCTTTTTTCTTTCGCTATGTAGATGATTGTATCACTGCCGTACCAAAAAATAAAACTCAAACCATCCTAGATAAATTTAACAGTTACCACAACAAACTTCAATTCACAACAGAAGTAGAAAAACAAAATAAAATTTCTTTTTTGGACTTAACACTCCATCACAAAAACAATAATATAAAAACAGAGTGGTATACGAAAGAAACCTGGTCATCCAGATACCTGAATTTCAATTCACAACACCCCATGTCCCAAAAAAAGTCGGTAATCATTGGTCTAGCCGATCGGGCAATTAAACTGTCTTGCCCTGAATTCCGGGAAAATTCTATAAAAAAAGCAAAGGAAGCCCTTAAAATCAATAACTACCCAGAAAAACTGATAAACACCATCTTTAAAAAACGTATTCATAAGTTCCATAATCAAAACCTCCAAAAAAACCAAACAAACAATCAAAAGTACCTTTCCTTGCCTTACATACCAGGACTATCCGAAAAATTCAACAACATTTTTAAAAGCCATAACATTACAATTGCACATAAAGGGTACAACTTCTCAAAATCCAACTTCAGTAAATTAAAGTCAAAAATTCCTGATCAAAAGAAGAGCAAATTCCATGCGGGGACTGCGACAGTGTCTATATCGGGCAAACTAGCCAATATTTAAAAAATCGGTTAAATGGTCACAAGTACGATAAGAAAAATAAAACTGCCTTAACAACACATATGCAGGATAAAAAGCATAGTTTTGATTTTGAGAACACAAAAATTTTAAAAAGTGAAAGTCACACCAGAAAAAGAGAAATTTATGAAACTATAGAAATACAGAGAAATAAAAAAAACCTAAATTACAAAACCGACACAAAATCTTTAAGCTAGATTTATAATAATATAATAAAATAGAATAATAAAGTAAACAACTATTTCATGTATGTTACCCAACAAAAACCATAACAACTATTATTAAAAAGAAATAAATGCGTATAGGAAAAAACAACATTTTCAAATAATACCATTAGCCATAGACACCAGTACTACTATGAAGGTTGAGATACACACACTGTTAATTGTAAAATGTTTTTAAATGTATCGTTAAAGTTCATTTTATTTTAACTTATTTTAATATGTGATGTGGCACTCGCTGGAATATAATCCACAGGTATGTCATAGTTTTACATTGTATACACTAGGATTTTAAGAACCAATTTCTCTTTTAGTGTTTTTATATTCTGATGAAGGTCAAAAACGACCGAAACGTTAATTAAATACAATATAAATTTAAAAACCATCTAATGTTTTAATTAATCCAGGACCAAAAATGCCCAAGAAATATAAATGAAATATATATATATATATATATATATATATATATATATATATATATATATATATATATATATATATATATATATATATATATATATATATATTGTATAGGATTCAATAATTATTTATTATTTATTATTTGAAAAATCATTAAACATGTATACCAACTCTTTCAAAAGGTAGGGTTCAAGTGCGCCATTCAAATTTACTCTAATTATTGGTTTGTGAAATTAAAATGAACAAAATTATGATTTCAGGAATTAAAATTCCTGAAATCCCTTGCATAAAATAACCTAATTACTAACTATATGAAAATTTGACGCGTTTCTTTTAAATTATTTTGAATTTCATTCTAATTTCAACGGATGCTTTTGAAATTACATCATGTACTGCATTATTAATTTTAATCTCTATTGTATCTGAATCAGATTTCAATATTTTCGATTCTGATGGTTCAAAGAGTATATCGTCTGTTTCAATATCTTTGGTCAGATTTTCTTCAGTATTATAGTGAGGATTTTGTTCACTGTTTTTACTATCAGCATCTATAATTAATTTAGACATGTTTTTTTTTTCTACAATTTATAAATATTCGTTAAAATGATGGCTAATAAAGTACAAGATTAAAAAAATCAATATGACTTATTTCAGTGATACTATTAATCCTTATTAAATTGAATACAACCAAATGAAAGTGCTTCAATATATATATATATATATATATATATATATATATATATATATATATATATATATATATATATTATAAATATGTTTTGATTATTTTAATTTTATTTAGATATGGATATTTATTTATATTTGTTTGAATTTTTGTGTGGCTAGCTCAGTTGTTTATTATTATATGATATATTGTTATTTTATTAAGTGATATTATATTGGTTCGGGAGCATGAGATTTCCTCTACTCTTTGAGTCCTGGCTTTGTTTAGAGATTTTTCGCTCATTCTGAATAAAAAAAACACAGAACACAATATTTTCAATCATTTAATTTTATAATGGAATTTTTATATTTAAATATAATTTTTTTAAAACAAAACGGTTACGCCTATGGAATTTACCAACACAGAATTATCAAGAATATACACTATCTTATGCGCATGCCCAACTAATAATGAACATAATCGAAACGGAACGAACGTTTCTTAACGACGCTCTGCTCTTGCGTGAATATTAGATGTATAGCATCATTTCCTTTAAAACAATGCTGATGGATTTGCATAAAAGAATTTACGTTTGAAATTATATACATACACTAAATAAATTGTTGGAAGAAATATGTTACAAAATTTTTATATACAAATGGAAAATTATGTGAATGAAATAAGATGCATCTTCCTTATATGATTTGAAAATACGGAAGTACAAGCATTATTATATCATAGAATAGGCCTTTTTATATAATATTTAGAATTTGTCTAGTGAATAAAATACATAAAGTCTTTTTTTATTTTTTTTTATAGATCGCAGAATTCTTATATATACATGGAAATAGTCACTGAATTTATACTCAAAAGTTATTATTTCTATTATTGGCCAATAATATCTAAAGAAGCACTGACCTGATGCCTGGATTCTGGAGATGTATCCCGTCTGGATACAGGACTACGCCTTCCGAAGTTCTAGCTGCTCGATTTATTGAGAAATTTGGATATTCTCACGGGAAAACTGGTTATAAATACATGTAAGTGTTCTAGGTTTTATCTTTGTTAAGAAATTGTGGCTTTTATTATGAAAATTTGTAATTTAACTTGAAATTTCTGGAAAAGTTTCTTATCACATCCTCACCATTTCGACGCCAAGAACCAACTCCTAACGCTTCTATTTGATCGTCAATTTTTTAATCAACAACCAATATATTGTTTCTAAGCACACTAATATCAATAAGTTTTTTGTTGAATTTTATTTAATCGAAATCTGTCATGTCACTTTCCACCAATCACATTGTTTCTGGAGCTGTCGAACTATTTTCACAATTGCTACACTTTAGGAGTTTTTTTGAAAACATATATAAATGTAAATTCCACCCGAAAAGTATCTGTTTTCTTTTACTGTTCAACTAATTTCAATAGAACAAATCTTTTACTGAGAGTGAAATTCCTTTTATATGTCAACATGGCAATGTCTAATTTTGTTTTGACATATACATATGATAATTTGAAATTAACATTTATTTTTATGAACATAAATTATTTTATAAGATCTTTTGCTCTGATTATTTATACTATTTAAATTCTCTAGTAGCAAATATTTCTTTGAATCCATCATCATTTAATATTCATTAATTTCATAAAATTTTATATACATTATGACATATAAATTATCTTTATGTCTTGATATTTTTCTATTATAAATTTATCTATTTCTTAATACTAAATATGAAATTGATTTATATTATTACTGTTTCAACTAACTACTTATTAAATTAGATAACTAAACTTGTTTAATTTCAGGTGAAACAG
The DNA here is from genome assembly GCA_963921935.1 of Galeruca laticollis. NCBI lineage: Eukaryota > Metazoa > Arthropoda > Insecta > Coleoptera > Chrysomelidae > Galeruca > Galeruca laticollis. Next base: position 106,614,606 of record OY998175.1, on the reverse strand, counting down.
CTGATTTCTTCATGACAACTAAACATCTATATTGGGGCTGATTCCATGTTCTCCATTATACTTGTTAGGCATTTTCTAACTTAAGACAATTATTAAGGTAATTTCTTTATTTTAATTGTTGTTCTTTTTAATTATAATGAACAAATGATTTAATATATTCTGATTTTATGTACATTTTTACTTATGATTGTGTTTCTTCTTGATGTTCTTTTAACTACATAGTTTCAATTCATTTCAAATAATAAGCAAAATATTTTCAAACAGCTGATACTCTTTCGTATATAAGATATATGGTTCAATATATATATATATATATATATATATATATATATATATATATATATATATATATTGTTGTAAATAGAACATATACAGAACCCATATAGAATCCTGATAAAGGATATAAAATTAAAATTTTGTCAATAAAAATAATTTATAAAATGATGTATCAAAATAATAAAATACCTCGTATAACAATATAACTAAGTACGACCAATGGTTATAATCAAAAAGATAGTAAATAAATATAAAAAGAAATCATAAACAAACATCAGAAAAACAGTTGTAAAAATTAATTCTTCAACTTAATAAAAACAACCTTAGACAGAACCTCACAAGTAAACGCAGATCAAGAAATAATATAACGCTGCATGGAATCTTAGACACCCAGAGCATCTGTTTATATTTGAAAAATAAATAGAAACTTCTAACAAATGTAACTAAAACTATAATGATTAAACAATAAAAAGACATTTAGAAGTAATAAAATATATAGAATAAGATATTTAGTTAATAATTAATCATAAAAGTAGGTATGGAAAATATTATGATAGGTAGGAATTTGTAATATGGGCAAGGTCAAATTTATACCAAAATAAAACAGTTGAGACAAATGATACCAACATAAATTATTATGAATGTGAAAAACAATAATGAAATAAATGATTACCGACATAGTTTATGTATATAGGTGTAATAATATCAAACACAATGAGAAATGAATTGTATATATGTATAATAAGTAAATATGTAGATTGTAGAAAACGTAGAATTAATGAAATTGCATTGACCAATCAAAACAGCGCAAATAAACAGTGATATGGAAAAAGACAATAATAATAAGGTGTGAGTGAATAAGTCAATGACAATAAGTATATTAGGTATAAAAAACGATAGTTTGCAATAAGTTTAAGTCAGAAAAACAATAAAAACAACAATAAATAAAGTGACAGGTGAAATTTTCAATCGAACTTTCGAGAACAAAAACCACTTCCGGTGACAGACGATAAAAAGGGTTATGTTCGATGTAAAATGCGGGAAAATTGGTAGTTGAGAGTCAGTGGTCAGATAGGTAACACTAAGTTATCCTAGATTTATTTAATGTAACAGATTTATAATTAGTCAAAGGAAAAGTATATAAATCAACATAAAATCTAATCAATTTTAAAATAAATCAAGTGTAACAAACGTTTGTGAGACTACAAGTAGCAGAGGAAGAAAATTATCACCCAGATAATGAAAAGCAAAGGTATTCAACATCAAAGGCGGGAAGATATATGGGAAGCGTCTCCTCCGATGTAGCATCATTTCAAGAAAAAGGAACAAAAGGTCGGTTGTGTGTTTATTAAATATATTTGGTACCAAATAAATGAAACTTTCAAATAAGAACGTATAAATAATAATTTTAAAATAATAATTTCAAGTGATATAAAAATTTCAAGAGCTCATATACCTGGTAGTAAAGTTCTGTTATCTTTACATGAATATAATATACCAGAGAAAAGTAATATTAAAACTTACCATTATAAAGTGTAGATAAATGTATAATTTCTTTCATGTCGAACTTCACCAAAAATATATATAAAAATTTCCACTAGTAACAGACCACAACTAATTCCAGTTTATATCAATACACAATTATTACCATACAGTAAAATAATATTTAAAAACGTAAATTTTGAATCGATAAAATATCAAATATGTTTCCAAGTTCACGTCCCGAAGAAAACTAAAATTTAACATTTTAAAATCATTTCATAAATCCTCTTAGTTAAAAAAAAAGGAAACACTTTAAAAAGTTTTTTGTTTAACATAGAAGCAAAGTTAGAAAGAGCAGGTGTTTGCAAATTTCTAAGAATTTCAACGCTCACAAGATTTCGACCAAGTTATGCAAATGAGCCAGAAAAAGTCGTGGTTAAAAAGAAAGGTATAATTTTTTGAATATAAAGAAAGTCATATTCAAAGTGGAAATTTAGATATATATATAAAATAACTCATTATTTATGTATAACGTAAGAATTGGTAGAACAAAAAGGTTAATCATTTATTTTATTAATAAATAGTTTCATCAGTCTAACTGTATAATAAGCTGTAACAAATAGTTTGTATATGAATCATTTTTTTATATGTGTTTTCAAAAGTTTTATTTCACAAAATTTTTTATCAGTCACATAAATATATCACATTAATAAGCAAGGTTGATTTTATTATCATAATATGCCCAGAACCCTACTGATTTTAAGAGTCGTAAACGAATAAGAGCAGCCGAGGTAAGAAAACATAAGAATTAAATAAACTACATGTTCATAAATAGCATAATAAATAAAAGGAAGCATTGAATAAAAAAATATGTAATTTGGCGAACCCAACAATAGTATAAAAAGTTTAAAATTTGCAATAAATATAATATCATTTCATATTCACATATCCATATATTCAAATCATACATTGATATATATTAATACTTAAAGTCCAATCATATTCAACTAGTATAAACTATATAAATAAAATAAAGTCATCATTATTAACTTGCTCCCAAACGTGGGGCAATTAAAAATAAAGCGTTAATTCTTTATTAATATATATATGAATACAGTTCCTCTATTTAAAATGTAAAAGAAACATTAAAACAAGGAAAACTATTCATATTTGTATGCAATACTTTCGATACACACTGTATTATATGTATAATCAATAATTTTGAAAGATTCGGTATACAAATCAAATTTGACATTTTAATTTTCGGATGATGTTTATGTAGAATATATTTAATGATAGACAGATTATATTACAATTTGGAGAATATATTTGAAATTTTAAAATACAGATGTATTTGCTATCAGAATTACAATGGTAATAAAAGAATTCAAATCTCTCTTTGTTATAGGGAAACATAAATTAGTATTTTTTTAAAAAAAGGAATTTTTCGTAACCACAGGAGAAGAGAATTAATTATTTGAAAAAAGTTTAGTTAGCTGAATTTGAAACCTCGAAGAGACAACATCGAAATAATAGTTGTCTCAAATTTTGTTTAGAATTTAATAAAAATTATAACTATACAATCAGATTATAAAGCCATACTTTGTAAAGCCAGTGCGTGCATAATTCATAGAAGAATTGCATCGTATCAGGTGTAAGTGGTATCCAGTTTCTAAATCAGATATTTAGAAAGTTTTGCAGAGTTCTAAATACATTTAGAATACGTACGAGTTTTCCTGTCCTATTTGGTGAGTCCACTCCAGTTTAAAATTATTTTTCGAGAATTAACAGGCCTTTTCAAATACTTTTCGAAAATAGATGCATCTATAGAATGATATTAGCTAAACCGAATTAACGTTATACATAAAAGATCTTACATCAAGTGAAAAATTTTGAATAGACAATTTGAAGACAAATTTGCGTTATTTGACATTGATATACGTCAAGGGTATATTAAACGAGTTGAACTTTTGCATAAAAAAATTTACAATTAGTCGAGTTTTAGAATAGGTTGTAGTAATATTAAGATTGGTAGAAATTATTATCTTTGTTTCGTTTACAATATTTTGGGAAATAATAAAACTTTTATAATTTGTTATCTGATTATATAATATATAATTTTGATTCCAACTCACTGTGGTATTTATTCAGTATCTATTTTCAACGTATTTAACATTTTGCATGCTATAGTAATTTTGATTTAATCAGAGACATTTGCTTAATTTCCGGTGACAATTAATTTGTAAATGTCATAAAATAATTCAAGTGCCTTTTATTATATAAAAAACAGTTACTCGAGATTCGGAATATAGATTAATATTTGATTGGAATAATATTTGAAAATTACAAAATTTGAATTATTATTATTTAAAAAAGTTTGATCCCACCCTGAGATTAGAGTGATTAAGTATATTGTGAATTAATTTATCTTTCTAAATCCAGAAATTAATATTTATATTGGCCGGGCATTGTTTGACAACTACTGTCAAAAGTAAATTAGGTTACGTACGCTACTAAAGGTGTGTGTACAAGAGTGTCGCTACAATCACAAATTGTGAAAACGTCGACAAGTAATAATTGTATATCGTTATATTCATATATCAACTATAATTGTCACCCAAACGTGGGGCAACTATAAAAGAATATTAAATATATAATATATATGTATATATATATATATATATATATATATATATATATATATATATATATATATATATATAAGAGAACTTCGGGTAGTGATCGTAGAGAAAAAACCAAACAACTTAGTAGAGATGCGGTCAGAAGAGGGCTAAATCAGAAGACTCCTTTTTTGACTAGTTAAGCTTTCGAAAATGTTTATTTTCATCATCAGAGCATCTACAATGAGTGATAACTGTTATTAAAGACTCATAAAACATTATAACAAACGATTTGACTTACCAAAGTAAGTTGAAAAAGAAAGACATCGTAAAAAACTTTAAAATTTCCAATGGACATATATATGTGTATTTAATATTTACATTGATTAGGAGAGCAAAACACAAAAACTCCAACAGTAGGCCGATAATAAAACAGCCCTGAGGTAAAATCTCTCACATTTTACCAACAAGGCTAGATAAAAATTAACATTACTCAACAATTACAACTCTCACTAATAACTATTGCTCTACTGACAAAACTGAATAGGAAAGCGAAACTTTTTAAATTATTTTGTATAGTTCAGGTTCTTGTTAAAGTAAAAAATGGATATGTTATTATCACGCATTATACCAACAAACAAACAATTTTAATTATTCGAAGATTTAGAACAAATAATGGATCACTAACACACAACGAGAGTCAAAAATTAGTTCTCCATCCAAATTCAAATGATGAAAAACAAATTGCTGGATTAAAAATTATTTAAAAGGATTCATGAATACAGGGTGGAAACCAAATGTTTATTACATTGAGCCAAGGTGTGAAAATGTCTCACTTTCAGTAATAGGTAAAAGATAGGTGTAAATCTTACTCAAGCCATCCAAATCGGATTTCTTATTTAAACAATTGTCCCGGTTTTTGTAAATATGGCACATTTCAAGAAAAAGCCTTTTTCCGTAGGTTCTTTCTTTATCCAGAATTTTAGCGTCTTCAAAATTCATTATGTGATTCTCATTGATACATGTTCCGTCAAAGAGCAAGACAACTTGAAATTTCGACAATCGCTCTTATGAGAAGTCAACCTTCCAGATAGACATCTGGAAGTCTGACCTACGTATATTTTTTCACAGGAATGACAAGGAATGCTGTAAATAAAATTTGAATTTTCATCCCTACTCAATTTAGTTTTAGTTTTAGTATATAAACTATTAATAGTTAAAATATTATAAGTTGCTACTCTGACGTTGCTTACATCCCTTAAGACCTTTAACAAATTAGGGGTTAGGTTAGGTATGTAAGGTAAAGAACCAAAACACACATCCACATTGTCAAGACGTTGATATGAATCATCGTTAATAAAGGCAGGTGTGCTGAAAAGAATTTTATTAAGCATTTTAGCAGGGTAAGAATTTTCGATTAACAAACCCCTCAAAACAATGAAATCGTTCCTCTGAAAATCAGGATGGGGCAATCTACTAACTTTATCCTTAAGGGCAAGAATCAAATTTGTCTTCATCCTTGGAGGGTGACACGACCAATAGCTAATGAACCTATTGCTACACATAGGTTTTCTATACCATGAAGTTTGTATAATATTGTCATTACCTCTGTGCACTTTCGTATCTTGAAAAGGTAAAAAACCATTTTCTTCGATTTCGGCAGTAAACTGTAAGTGCTCGTTATACGAGTTGAACAAATCCAAAGTAACTTGAACCTTATCTACAGGAAGAGCCAAAATTAAGTCATCTACGTACCTTTTCACAAAAGGAACTGGGAATTCAAGTAAACCAGTGCACTGCTTAATTAAATCGTCTAATACAAAATTTACTAAAATAGGTGAAATTGTAGACCCTATTGGGGTACCGAAAACTTGTTTATAAAACTTATCGTTAAAAACAAAAACATTTGAATCAAAAATGAATTGAAGTGACTTTTTAAAAGCTGGTAAAGAATATATAGACGAAAGTAGTTCGTTGCTGAAACTAGTTAGGGTAAACTTTATTATTGGGGAATGCGGCAATGTGAGAAAGAAAACTCTGCTTAACCTTGCGGTGCAAAAAGCATTTGGATCTTCGTAAAACTAAGCTACATCACCTTACGAGCTTCCTTACACGGTGCTGCCGCCTTAGGAAGCACCTAATGAGAAATATAGGTGTAGTAAAAAATGACGAGTGTAGATTCTGTGGAGAGGAAGAAACTCCGGATCATCTAGTTCTAGAATGTCTCGCCATTGCAAGCCAACGTAAAAATGCTTCGGACAAGAAACTTGTAAGAATGAGGATTTAACCTCCTTGAAGCCGTCCCAAACATTAGAGTTCATTAGAACCCTGGAACTGGGAGGCGATCTGTAGTAGTAGCGAGAACAGCTTGATAGGGGGGAGCAGAATAAACCTTAAGGTTGCAGTGCAATGTAACCCCGTAAAAATATAATGTAATATACTTATAAACGTGCCCAACGTCGTCAGTTTCATTGTACTCTTATAACTATTAAATTATTTAAGATCTCAACATGCCAACAAAGCCGTCGTTTTAATACATTTATAGAAATCTAAGAATTTACTGTTTACATTTTTGGAATTGGATAGTAGTAAAGCATTAAACCCTATTACCACATAGTAATTCCGGACTTTAATAGTTGTAACTGATAAGAGGACAAAGAGAAAACGATAACCTATATGTGAAATAAACACTTCCCAAACTTCGTTTTTATTTGATCATCATAATGCAAACACTCATATCACAAATTAGGAGTCTTCTTGCCACGAATAATTAAATACTGATATTATTATTGTAAATAACATATTCATTACTTGATCATGCAACAGCCACGTATTAACCGAATGGACGTTAAAGTGTTTATCTTTAAAATACAACAAAGGTCTAGTGACATTTTTATATATAAGAAAATATAGATTGCAAATGTAAGGAACGAAAATTTATAAATATCGGAAGATACATGTCTGTATTCAGGTACCAATATGAAATACATTGGGAATAATCGCTGAATACAATTTTATCAATGATACAAAAGGTCAATTTATGTTTACAATACTAATATCAAAAAATGTTAAAGGTACATGTAGGATATGAAACGTTTAGTTACTGATTTAAAACAAATCTAAGAACATCGTCTTTCGCAGCAAAATCGTTTGAGTTGCATTAATGATTTCATGAAAATTGTGACCTCTGATTAAAGTCAATAGTTCAATAATTGGTACAGTTTATATCGCAGTGTAACTGAAGAGGCCATGATTAATCTTGTCGGTGGTGCCGTGATTTCTTCATTTGTTTTGTTTTTGTTGCTAAGGTAGTATTCAACTTATTTACAAATTTAAAATCGCAGGTACTATAATAAATATTACACATCTTTTAATAATTTACATACAGTTATTGAACAAAAAAAAAACGTAATAATCATGAATAGTTTCAGACTCATTGCCAATATATGCTGTGATCTGAAATAATGTGGACATGACGCCACTGACATTTTTTTTATAATCGGTGTTGCAAATCTATTTTTTCCTACGACGGGAAAAACGTTTGCATTTTATCTCTGTTGGTAGGTAACAAAATATCACTTTTTATAAAATTACTTTTATCCCCGGGAAAAAAGTGAGTACTTTTTCCAGGATATAAAGTATGCTTTAAATGAAAGGAATTCATTTATTATAATGGAAGTAGTTGGTTTTTCAAAAAATGCTCGGACATGTCAATTTTGTTTACTAAAAGCGCAATTTTTCAAAAAGAAATCAAGTTTCTCCCACTTCCCATTTTTAGGCAGTGACTTCATTGACAATTTTTTTAAATAGTAACCCCAATTTTTATTCTTGATTTTGATAGATCTTGCAATTTCCTACTCGGAAACATAATATTTGCAATATCTTACATAAGAATGTTTTTGAATAAAAGTTATTTAAAGATCAGACACATACATTTTATTTTATTTTGAGAACACTATAAATGAATGAAATATAATTATTTATAATGAAGTGCTTAATCTAACAAAATAATAATAATAAAGAAATTATTGCCAATTTCCCAGCAAAATAATTCAAAAATATTTATCAATAAAATTTTTATGGAAGGTTGAAAGGTCTTTTAAATATCTATTCAGTCAAATCAATTGTCGAAATAATTTAGTTTTGTATTTTGTAAAAAAAAATTATTTCTTCATTAATTTGAAATCTTATCTACTTTTTACTTTTTCTAAAACGAATCTAGTTACCTTATCAAAATTGCTACCTTGACATTCAACTTATTTCGCTTTATATCAAGTGGTTTTTTTTATTCAAACTAATCCGCTTCCACCCAAGGTGATATACAATATTAAATTTTGTTTAGTAAATTAATGTCCTTTAAGAATCCCATCAATTTGTCAACTGGGCAATTTACACCTAAGAGTATATTTAAATCTGTAGGTAGTCTATATTTTAGCCGGTTCGTGTCAAACTTAGTGCAATTAATCAGGATATGTTTCACTGTTAAATGTTCTTGACATAGATCACATATAGGAGCATTGTCTTTATTGAAATGATAAATGTTTAAACAAAATTGTGTGCCCTATATGTTCTGCGGAGCATTTAGAAAGAGACTGCCCTAAACAACATAAGCATTGTAAAAATTGTGAAGTTTCAAATGCAAAGTTTAATACCAGTTATTCTACCGAACATGAAAGCAGAAGCCGTGATTGTCCAACGTTAAAATTTCACCTTCAAATATTAAGGAGTAAGATTAACTATACCAATGAGTGATTCTTCCTTTTTTTGTATACACAATATGTTTAGTTTATTGTAGGTTCCGCCTTACTGTACTTTGTTAAGCTAATGGATATCGCTGAATTAGATATTCTAAATGAAATGGAATTTGAAGAAACCACAGATATGACTTATAACTATATACTGAGTATTGTTCAGACTCAGTTTCTAGAAAGTCCGTACTCAAAATTTTACATATTAATATTCGTAGTGCACGAAAAAACTTTGAATCTTTCTTAACCTTTCTTGAAACTTAACTGAAACACTCGGATATAATAATTTTTGGTGAAACAAGAAATATCATTAATACAAATAATTATACAATCCCAGGTTTTCAGACATTTTCTAATAACAGTAAGAATAATCAGAATGATGGAATACTTGTTTTTATTAGAGATCATATTAACTTCAATATAGAGAATATCATTTTGCCACAAAGTAATGTCACCATTACTAACATAACCTTTAAAGTATACAATGTGGATTATTCAGTTTTGACATGTTATAGGGCTCCCTCTATTAAAGATAACATATTTCTGTCAGATCTGGAATCCTTTCTATTTAATTTGAATAAGAAAAATTTAGATATTTTTTTGGGTGACACAAATTTTAATATACTCAATCCAACTAAACCCACTACAAACAGCTATATATCTATGATGTCATTTTTTGGTTTTGAATCTTACATTAACTCATATACCAGAGTGACTCCAGAAAGCAGAACTTGTATTGATCACATGTTTATAAGAAAAAACATAGAAATGAATAAGCTTGTTTATAATTCATTCGTTATAGATACTGATGTCACTGATCACTTCCCAATATATTTAAATATTAGTTTTGCTCAAAACATATTACTTCAAAGAAAAGCATAGAAGAGAAAACGGTTAGGACGCTTGACGAAATTAAATTCGAAAGCAAATTAAGTACAATAAAATGGAATAATGAGATTTCTGGCTTATCAAAAATTTATAGATACTTTTACAAACACATATAAAGAATGTCACAATACAAAAACATTATTTATTCCGGTACATAAAAAACTTAAGCCGTGGATCACTAAAGGCATCATTCAATCGGTAAAACATAGAGACAAATTGAAAAAGTTAGTAGTTAATAATAAAAATGATAATGATTTACTTCGGAAATACAGAAATTATAGAAACAATCTTAACAAGATTATGCAAATTACAAAACATGACTATTATAAAAAACTAATCAATGATAATGCTAACGATATGAAAAAAATCTATAAAATAATGTCTAATGCAACAAATGAAAATAAAAATAAAACTAATAATGATGTCAATATACTCAATCAAAATAACAAGCCATTCAATAATGATAAAGAAATGGCTAATTTTTGCAACAACTACTTTATTAACATAGGACTGAATATGGCAGAAAAAATAAAACAACCGACTTCAGGCATCATTATGAATTATCCAAATCTAATAAATTCCATGGCTTTAAAGCCTGTCACTAACACAGAAATTATGATGCATATTAATAGTTTAAAGAATAATAGTGTTCCAGGTATAGATGGTATTCCATCACGGATAATAAAGAAATATCACAAATACCTGTTAGACCCTTTAGTTCGTATTATAAATAACATTTTTTTAACTGGTAAGTTTCCAATGTCTTTCAAAATATCTACTGTTACACCTATTTTCAAAAAAGGTAGCAAAACTGATATTGCCAATTATCGACCCATAAGTGTTATTTCTAACTTTGCAAAAAATTTTGAAAAAAGTATAAAAAGTCGATTATTTGATTATCTAACCTTCAATAATATATTAAATAACAATCAGTTTGGTTTCATGAGAGGGGTCAGTACAGCTGATGCTATGTACGAACTAATCAATAATGTGAAAAATGGACTTCACCATAATGAAAAAGTGATTGCAGTTTTTCTGGACCTTGCAAGGGCGTTCGACACAGTACCTCATCGGCAGCTCATTGATGTCCTTGAGCACTATGGTATCAGAGGTGTTGTGCTGGATGTTTTTGAAAATTACCTGGGGCAAAGAAATCAAATGGTGAAAATCAGAAAAGAGTATAGTGACCCTTTGAACATTAAAATTGGAATACCACAGGGTACAGTCCTTGGTCCAATACTTTTTATTATATATATTAACTCTCTACTGAAATTGGAAATAAGTGGCGTCTCCATTTCGTATGCAGATGATAAAGTCTTGCTGTTTAAAGCAAGGAACTGGCATACTATTGCAGATGCAGTTGTTGGGGGTTTCAAGAGGGTCAAATATTGGATTGAGTGTGGCAAATTAACTTTAAACACTGATAAAACATTCTACTTAGCATTTTCACTGAATTATGCAAACAGACCAAATTTTAATTGTATCAAAATGAATGACTCTGATATTATTTGGGAAACTAACACCATAAAATACCTGGGCATTCAAATTGACAAAAATTTGAAGTGGACCGAACATATTCAAGATTTAACGAATAAAATTAGACGTTTGATACATAAATTTTATATAATTCGCAGAATTTTACCTCAAAAACTGCTTCAGCAAGTTTATAAGTCTTTAGTGGAGTCACTCTTGAGATATGGTAACATTGTTTGGGGAGGGCTATATAACAATGCACTAAAACAATTAAATGTCATACAGAATTATATTCTGTGTATAATCTTCTTTAAAGATAGGCTCTATTCAACCAGTCTATTATATAATGAAAATATCTTGAATGTTCGATGTTTATATTACGTAAGTAACTGTATATTTTATTTTAAATTAAAAACAAAAAATTTCTTAAATCATCAATACCAAACAAGACATAATACAAGTGATATGATCTTCGTACCATTTAAAAGATATGATGCTAACCAAAGGTTTGCTACCGTTTTGGCACCAAAAATTTTCAATTCTTTACCAAACACAATAAAAACAACAACCAAATATAAGACATTTGTCAGTCTGTGTAAGAAATACATATATGAAAATATAGAGTACCTAGATGGACTGTTGTAGTATATGGTAGTGAATGATCTTTTTTATTTCTATTCGGATATTATTTATTGTAAGGCAATTTAATGGTTATATTTCGTTTGAAATGTATTTATTTCAACTGCACATACAAGTGTTAAGTCACTTAGGTGCATTATAAACAACTGGTGTTATAGTGTGAATTGCACAGCTTTGTACTTTTTATACCATAAGTATTGTTACTATTATTATTGAAATTAAGTATATTGTATTTTCTATAGCACAATAAATAAATAAATAAGTATGCGTAAATTTGCAATGCCCTATTCTAAGTCTAGTAACAATCACTTGTGCTCTGCGTGTTGTGGTTGGATGCTTCCACGGCATCACTGTTGACTTAAATTCGCGAAGTTTGTCTTGCGATCGCTGCCAGTCTTGTTGCCAGTGGTTGTGAACTTTTTCCCGAATAAGTGTTCTCAAGTCACTCACCACGCACTTTGTTATGAGTTCGGCATTAACGTTTACGATTGCGTTACGCGAACATAGGTCCGCTTCTTCGTTGCCTCTGATGCCAATGTGAGCAGGAGTCCACATGAAATCGACAGATTTCTTGTTGTTCTGTTGAGTTCTGCGAATATTTCATAGCGATTTGTATCCCTATCAAGCCCAGTCAGGTTAGTACGGCAGCGAGGGGTAGAAATTGTCCACGGAGCTGGATGTTCGACAGTGGATGGAAACATTGTTGGGAGCTCTAAATGAAATTTCTGAAAAAGTTCTCTAACTCTGGCGTAAAATAGCTTAGATAGACGCGGTTTTTTATCAAAAAGATCCGTATATCTGTTGTTGAATGTGTTACTGTAAACTGGTTTTTCAGCATTAGTGGATATAGCAGCCACGTAATTCAAACTCAATATAGAGCGCCTGTAGCTTAATGATGGCTCACCAAGAAGACTTTGGATGCTGGTATTAGGGGATGTTGTAAACGAGCCTGAAGTTATTCTTAATGCTGTATTATGGATAACATCAAGTTTGCGAAGTACAGTTTTTCTGGCAGATGCATAAGCTATGGAGCCGTAATCTATTTTTGACCTGATGAGCGTTTTATATATAAGCAGTAGCGTTGCTTGGTCTGATCCCCAATTTATATTTCCTAGGCTTTTCATTATATTAAGCCACTTCATACATGTTTGGACCAACTTCTCTATGTGATCTTTCCAGGTAAGCTTATGGTCGATCATTCCTAGACATTTTGCTGATGATTTAAAGTTAATATTTTGGTTATAAAGCTTCAATTTTGGAGTAGTATATGAACGATTCCTGCTAAATACCACACCTGTTGTTTTGGTAACAGAAAACCTGAAGCCGGATTGACGTGACCATAGTTCCAAATTTGTGATGAATTGTTGCATAAATAGAGATATTGTATTTATATTTTTTCCTTTTATGTATACCACTAGGTCATCTGCGAAAACTCTTGCTTTCAGTGGTTTTTTAAATTGTTAAGAATGTTGTCCATTCGCTTGGCGGTAAGCATCAGATAGTTCGTCATCAACCCGAACTTTGAATGTTCTGTTGGCAAGAAAGTTGTTGATAAAAGCTAGGCAATTTCCTGTGATATTCTATCTTTGTAGTTGCATCAGGATGTTTGGAGTCCAGCAGGTATCAAATGCGTTTGAGATATCAAAGAAAATGGCTACACATACCTGTTTGGTGGCAAAAGCCTCATTGATCTCACTTTCCAAATCCACAATATGGTCTAAATCCAGTTTGTTCTTTGATTAGGAGGTTAGTAGTTTCGAGATGCCACATGAGTCTTTGGTTGACAATTTTCTCTAGCAATTTTCCCATTGAGCAAGTTAGAGATATTGGTCTGTACGAGTTGGCTTCTTGTTTGGGTTTTTTACATTTCAAAAATGGTAGAATAATAGCTTCAGACCATAAAGAAGGAAAGACTTTGTCTTCTCATATCTTGTTGAAACGTTTCAGCAGATGCCGTCTTGCTGAAGGTGGTAGAATAATAGCTTCAGACCATAAAGAAGGAAATACTTTGTCTTCCAATATCTTGTTGAAAAGTTTCAGTAGATGTTATCTTGCTGAAGGTGGTAGATATTTGAGAAATATGACTGGAATATTGTCTGGACCTGGACTCGAATTTTTCATTTTGTCTAAGGAGCTGTCTTCTATGGTGATAGGAAGATTTAAAGTGTTACCGAGTGTATCTTAAAAACTGGGAGTTTGTTCGATTTGAGCCTTGTAATTGAGAAAGTCGCATATGAAATTTAAAGTTGACGAATGTTCTTGATGGGATTGGCCCAAAATATTGGCTATATCTATTGTGGATGAGTAGTAATGATCATTGTGTTTAATGCTACGAATAGTGCTTTTTGAACTATGTCCATTCATTTTTCTTATTTTGGTCCAGACTTGGCTTATTGGAGTGAAAGAGTTTATTCCAGAAACATATTCCTGCCATGATTTTTTCTTGGATTGTTTGATTATAAGTTGTGCATTTGCCTTGTATTTCTTTAGCTCTACGCGATTTTGGAGAGTTTTGTGTTTCCTGTACTTGTTCAACGCTGCTTTTGCTTCCCTGATAGCTTTTTCGCACTCTTGATTCCACCAGGGGACTGGGGTATGGCCTTTTATGTCTTTTGTTTGGCCAAAGTGCTGGCTGGCACTATCCAAGATGATTTCATTGAAGTTCAATACACATTTCTGGATATCATTGGTAATATCGCAGCTATCCATATTTAGTTCAATCTGATTTCTGAAGGATGTCCAATCTGCAGATTCAATCCTCTATTTAGGCGAGTATTTTGGTGAAAATTTTCCTGGAGAGGTACGATTCTCGATAATAATTGGAAAGTGATCACTTCCATAGGAGTACGAGAGAGCCTCCCATGATAGATTGGCAGATAGTGCTGGGTCACAGAGGCTTAAATCGATAGCAGAGGTTTCTTCGGTAGATATGTTAAACCTAGTATGGCTTCCATCGTTCAGAAAATTCAGTGGAATGTTAGTAATGAGTTTCTCTAGTATGTGTCCTCTTGGGTTTGTCGATTTACTGCCCCAGATTATGTTATGTGCGTTAAAATCTCCAATGATAATTCTTGGACTTGATATCTGATTTAGTAAGTCTTTGTATTCTATTGTGGAATCGGGAGCAATATATATATATATATATATATATATATATATATATACATATATATATATTACAAATGTAAAAGGTTTTATGGCTGGTGAGTTTTACAACAAGAACTTCGATATCTGAGATTTACGTATTAAAGTTACCACTCCTCCACTGGCACGTTTTGTGTTGTTACGAGTTTTGGAGAAAAATTGGAATTGACTGTTTGAATAGCTGCTATCTGGTTTGAAATTGGATTCTTGAAGGCATATGATGTCCGGAGAGTATTATTTAATGATAACTTGTAGCATACCAAGTCAATGGGAGAAACAATCTATGTTCCATTGGAGTTTTACAAATGCATCGGTTGCTTTCGATAAGAAGGCAAGTAGTAGGCCATGGAAATGAAAGACAAAGTCCTCTTTAAAATATTCACAAGAAATGTCAGTTTATTTAGTGCTGTGATTTTAAGTCACACGTTTTCGTATTTATAAGCGATTTTCCTTTTAAATAAAGTAGTGGTCCTGAAAAGGACCGATTTTGAAAAAATATTAATGCCTTCTGTGTTCAAATTGCCTTCCGTCATATTCCACACATTGTTCCAGTCTTTCTTGAGTCGACAGAACCGCAGCCTCGATTTCTGCCGCAGATAGTTGACGAATTGAGTTTCGAATTCTGTTTTGACAAATTGACTTGACAAAATAGATAAATTATTATATAACAATAAACCTTTGTAAAATAGAGAATTTTGTGTTGAACTAGTTCTTGAAGTTAATATATATATATGTTACTACATGGTCTAGTATTGTAAGTATGTATGTCTCTAACAAAACTAATTTTGTTGGACATATATTTTGGTAACATATTACGAATTATCTGTTTAATCTCAATGGCGAGATCCGCGTACTTGGCCAGTTTCTCCTGGTGTTTGTTGAGAACGTTGAGGGTGTTCGGTATGGTTACGGTTATGAACTGAATTGACTTTTCTATCAACCACCACGATTCAGGTCTATTATTTGTCACCTGTCTAACGGTGATAATAGACCTATCATAGTAGAGTTTCAAATTGTCATTTTCGAGCACCTTCTGCCGTTGGTACTTGCAGTATGGTGTATATGTACTGACAAGACAGTACTTGTTAGCAAGTTTCTGGTGAATGATGTTGCACACTTGATTATGCCGGTGGAGATAGTCAGTATTAGCTAACACACTACAAGCAGATGTTATATGTTGTATTTGTCGGGTTGGGTGTTCGGATCATTAATCGCATACTCTTGTAGTTGTTAGTTCTGATTTCTGATTACTTGGTCTAGGATAGCCATCATGAAACCCTCGGTTTCTAGAAAAAGGGTTCCGCTAGTGAGCCCTCAGTTTGAAGCTGCTTTTTCAACATGCGGCTGGTTGAGATAGTGATGATGTCGACCGCGCAATGCCTTTTGTGACCATTGTGCCAGCTTCTCGGTATTTAATACTAACTTGAAGTCGGCTTCAGGAGAGGCGAGGTTCAGAGGTGAGTAATCCTTATCCGCCTTGGATATAATCTGATGTAGGGCTGAGGTTACTGATTTCCTGTAAAAAATTTCAGGTAATTCAATTACCTGTCGAGAGTGTAGATTGACAAGATCAATTAACTTTCTTCCTCCTTCTTTTCGGGGAAACGTTCATTGTTCGTGTTAACCTCTGAATGCCTTCTAGCTGTTTATGTCCATCTTAAGATTCCAAAAGAGTACGTTAAAACAGGCGTGGCATAGGTATTAATTGCCCGAACTAAACTGCCTGCATTTAACTCTGACTTCAAAAGTGATTTTACCCTTTTGGTGTATTGCCCCTGAATTCTACATTTCGTTTGCCCGTGTTCCAGTAACCTAGCCTGTTGAAATCGCAGGTATTTGTAGGTTTCTCCGTTTTCCATTGCCTGTACAATATCCCCTATGGTTAGTTGCACTTGGACCATACAAACTCCATATGGATATTAATGGGGAATCGATGTGTTATATCGAGATTATTGATTTGACGCTCATTTGCTGCGTATAGCTTGATGTCATTCATGTTGAGAAGCTGAGAGATGGTACAGTTCGTGTTTCTGTTCACGTTAAAACCGTACTTTGTAGCTTTGAGCATGGTGGATAGGAGATTTATTGCAAGGCAGAACCACAAAGGGCTCAAGGAGTCACCCTGGTATATTCCCCTACGGATGGGTATTTCGTGAGTACTGGTAAGAGTTTGAACCGATCTGCTCCTAGGTTCGTTTGCGATCCTTTCATCGTTGTCGAAAGGAAGCCTACAATAGTTGGGTGGACTTTGTAGATCTGCAAGACCTCCACAAGCCAGAAATAAGATACACTATCAAACGCTTTCTTGTAATCCACGAAAGCAGTGTGTATATTCCAGTGATCTTTTTGTACTTGTCGAAGTATCATAGAGTCCACAATAAGTTGTTCTTTGCACCCTTGGTGGTCTCTTCTGTAACCTTTCTGTTCCTCCGCTAAGATGTTGTTTTCCTCGGCGTGCCTGTAAATTCTGTTAGTGATACAAGCTGTAAGTACCTTATATAAAGTGGGGAGGCACCAATGTGTCTGTACTGAGTGGAGTCATCCGTCTGGGAGCATTAGGAGCATATGAGTGTAACCCAAAGTTAGAAGCTTTGGGATGTCTTCTGGGTTGTGTAAGAGGTGGGTAAAGTGTTTCACCAACTCCTTATGTATGCTTAGGAATTTCTTATGCCAACATTTTGGATATTATCTACTCCCGGTGCTTTTCAGTTGTTGGTATTTTGGACTACTTCAGTTATTTCCTCTTATGGGTTTTGGGCGTTGACCAATACTTTTATAACGTGTTTCGATGACATAAGTTGGTTGCTGTTATTATCAGGCGTAGTTCAAAGTTTCCTGTAAAATATTTTTTGGTTGGTATGAAAAATGTTGCTCTGTTGCTTCTTTTTGTGCACTTAATGTATCTCGATAAACGCTTGGATTTCACTTTCAACTTCTGCTTAAGCAGATCAATATGCTCAGGTAAATTTTGTTAATGTTCTGGATGTTGTGTGTAAGTGCCTATTTTCTTAAATATTTTTCTGATGTTGTTATTCAAGCGTTTAGAGGATTGTACACAGTTCTTATACCCCGTTAGGCATCCAAGCTCGGTCCTAATAGTATCGACAGAACGTTCTAGGCGCCGTTGCCACCAGGGTTTTTTGTTGGTATTGATGGTATGGGTTTTTGTCATGTATATTTGCTGATTGTGTAAACGGAGTACTGCCACAGCTCCACAATAAATAAATGAATGAAACCGCTCGAGCGTATTGTAGTCGTTGCAGAAACTTTCTATTATTGAGTCTACTCCTGCAATATTATTAAAATTTTTGTTGGTCTTCAATATGGGTAATTTTGGTCATCGTATTGGGTTTGTGCCCTCAAATTCCGC
Source organism: Galeruca laticollis (assembly GCA_963921935.1). Taxonomy (NCBI): domain Eukaryota; kingdom Metazoa; phylum Arthropoda; class Insecta; order Coleoptera; family Chrysomelidae; genus Galeruca; species Galeruca laticollis. The sequence goes on along the minus strand of OY998175.1, from coordinate 106,595,965 downwards.
TAATGCCTTACGCATTTCGATTGACACTTCATCGACGTTATTAGGTTGGGCATTGTTGTCAGAATCGGGAATGATGCGATTCTTGGCAATCACTACTTCTTTTTCGCGAGTGTTGGTTTCACCGTGTGTACCGTTTGCTTCTTGCGCTGCGAGATGATCATCCGTTCTTTTAAGAGATCTAGAAGGACTTCTCCTCGGATCTGCTGCAAGATAGGTGCAGGAAGCAAATTGTTCTTCACAATACTTTTTCACTGGTCAGCTATTCGTTGTTCCATTATGTGCTGCAATTCTGGGTAGGTACCTCTCAACAAAATCACGATGAATGGCGTATCGGTAGGTGGTCAGGTCGGTCTCCGTATTAGTTGCTCTAAGAGCGCATAATAAAGGAATTCAACTGAGTGGTCCACTTCAAGCGCTTCCTAAGCAATCCGGCTTTTGTGGTCGTAGGGACATTGACTTGCGTCGCCGTAGAAACAACAAGAGTCGGCGGAGGAGAGTTAGTGATATGTTTGTCCATGGTGACCTTTCTTTGCCGAGTACCTGCACATCTTCAATGAATCAAAATGTCCAGATGTCTACACCACATGTTCCTATTTCACAAAAAGAAACGCCAACTAAGACCTTACAAGTAGTTAGTCCATTGCCTGTTATACATCGGAATTTAAAAGGAAACAAAACGTAAAGGTTTTGACATCAGAATGTCATATAACAAGTGGTAAACTGTTTGAAGAAAAAAGGAAGTCACAAGAGAAAAAATTGATTACTGTTGCATCAAAACATAAGAAGGATTTTTCAAAAGTGTGTTATTCTTCATCGGAAAGTGAAGAAGAGTTACAGATCAGTGAATCAAGTCAAGAATCTTCTGATGAAAATGACAGTGCTTGTGTAGAATGTCACGTATGAAGAGGAAAAGTGACTGGATACAGTATTCTGGCTGGTTACATGAAGACTGCACTGTTGCATTTCAGAAAAATGCAACAAGTGCGGTGGCAAAAAGAAAAGGGAAAAAGAAAAAGTAAACTAAATGAGAGGTTTTACTGGGGCACATAATACTGATACATCTGTGAAATGTGTCCCACCCTAGATTTTAAACTGTTTTAATTACATTTTAGAAGATTTCTTCAGTCTTTGTTATGCAAATGGAGTCATAAGATTAATACAAAATACTTTAATAAACATGTTCCAAATAATACCATTTTTAATTTCAATTCTTCAGATGGTGGGGTACGATTGCCAGGTTTACCTTAGTATTGTTACCGGAAATGGTAATACGGTATTGTCATTTTAAAAAACATATATATCATGTTATAATTGTTAATAATTATTATGGCATATGATTATAAAATAATTGTTTTAATAAGGTTTACCAATTCATTACTTTAACAATTGAAATTCGCAGTTATTATCACATAAAAAGCTTGTCATTTCTTCAATTAAGTTTTAATTACGTTCATAAAATAGAAAATAAAGTTTATAGAATGAATATTTTATTTGCCCCAGGTATTGTCACAATATGGGTCTTAATATTTATGTGATTTTTTAGTTTTAAACTGTTTTCATATTTTCACAAACTCTGAAATATAACATATAAATAAACTTGTGTAATGAGAGCGAGATGAGATTGAAAAAGTAAATTGAAAATCAGTAGTGTAGTAGTAGAGTTAAGTTCCTTAGCCTCTGACCTTATAATGATGGATGCCTAAGATATTTTATTTGTCATCAGTCTATGTGAGTGGACCATCTGAGAGACTGACCTTGCACCAAATCTCGCCAAAGAGAGTTTTTGCTCACTAATGTGAACAAACCACCTCAAAGCTTCATTATATATATATGCTCAAAAATGCACTGTGTCGAAGTATTTATTATGCCCCAAGAATGAGAGAAAACAATCACTTATTGGAATTGTTCATCTAAAGATAAAAGTAAGTCCGTCAGCTTCAGATAAAGCCTTTATGGAAACTATATTTAGAGTGATTGCAGTATGTAGAGTTTCACTGCTAGAGCTGCTATAGGTATCGAAGTATCGCCCGGAAACACAATAATTCTTTCATTGGTCTTTAGGATGGTAATGTCATTTATAAATAATAGAAAGAGTACTGGACCAAAGACTGACGCTTGAGACTCCGCTTGTGATTGATTGAATTATTTTTTCAAACAAATTGTTTCCTGTTGGTGGGGTTTGAGGTTGTGTCTATATTACCATAGGATTGAATCTTGCATAATAGTAAGCTGTAGAATAAGTATTGATCATTAAGAATATAGACAACTCATCACTGGTGTCTATTTGACCCAGAAATCAAAGTGATTAGATTACAGAATATTCAATTTTTGATAATACAGTCAACAGAACATTTGGTCTACTACCTAAAACGAGGGTACCTGTATCTCAGTTTTGAGTACAACTAGGAGGATGAAAAATTCACTTACTGTAGCATTACCTCAGCACCCCGAATCAACTGAAAGAATTTCATAGTGATCGGTGAACACGCTCCATTTGAAAATTGACATTTTGTATTAAAAAATATTACTGTATACCTATATAGATTGACTTTTCAGTTTTAATTAAAAGCTTTTTTTGGTGTGGTGATTTTTGTGTCACTCGGCAACTGCCGTTGTTTGTGATAAAAATATCAAATATCTGCTGAGAACAAGAATAATCTTGGAATATAGAAAAACATTTCATAATTCAATAATGGAAGAAGTTTTATAAACATAATCCTTACTTCTTCCCTTCTTAAGGATATTACATCAGAGACTACCTCTATTCAACAAATAAGGTAGTCAATGAATCCTAAATTTTTCAATTATTTCAACTGAATTTTCCTACTGCGTATCATTCGAAATCGTCTGATAATGACATTGGTCGATGTCAAGGAATAGACGAAAATCTTTTGGTTAGAATATAAAATAGCAGTTGGTAGATATGGTGGTTCTTTTGACACATCATCACTAAAGAGAAGGCACGCAGAAAATATGTATGAGAACGCATATATATAAATAACACCGTAAAAATTTAAGGGGTGATTCTGTGATGAAAGTTAAGGTGGGCATTTGGTATAAAATTTTTTGAATAAACCCTCGGAAAAGTTGCACCTCTCCGAAGATTTAAAAAAAAATGGGGTTTCTTTTTTATTTTCCTGTATATTAAGCTAAAGACAAGAAACTTGTCCATAAAACTACATTTTGAAAATTTTTCAACCCTGAAGTAAGCTTAGGAGGGTCTGAAATAGTCAACCCCTAAGATATTTTTTTACCACATTTTTAGATAAAAATTTTTCTTTAAAAAAAATGTCTGAAACGCCCAATTCATTTATTAACTTTTTTATCTCTACAAGTTTTTCGAAAATGTAAGCTTTTACGAGAAAAATAAATGTCATGTTAAATAGCATTTTATTGAACAACAGCCAATGAACAAAAACGCATCGTTTCATACCTTGTTACAATGCGGTTTCGCAAATCATCCATATTTTTAACCGGGTTTGTGTATAACAAACATTTCAAATATTATTCTGATATGCAAAGATCCAAAGGATTAAGGTCAGGGGAGCGGGCTGGTCAGTGTACGGGTCTTCCTCAACCTATTCATTGATAGGCATACACCTCATCAATGTTGCCCAATTTGAATGGGAACCTCTTAAGAAGAACTGGTAATTCTTCAAGGAGATGACCATCATGAGTTACCATTTAATCGTAGCGGAAGAAAATGGGGACCAATTAAATGATTTTCAATAATTCCGAGCCACACGTTTAATGAAAATTGATATTGATGATTTCCTTCAAAAAGCCATGAGGATTTTTGTCAGCCCAAAGGTGATCGTTATGAAAATTTCTATAATACATTCCCTTGCGAAACTCACCTCGTCAGTAAATAAAATATTATGTAATAACTGTGGTGATTGGTCAATCATATTAATAAGCCACTGACAAAAGCACATGGAAAAAATATTGATACATTAATGCCTGCAACCATTGAAGATGACAGTGATACAACAGTTGTTCTTTTAAAATTGTAAAAACAATGGAATTGCTTACATTTTGGACACAAGCTATTCTCCTGGTACTAGTTTCTGGGATTCGTCAATTCAATTAAGTACGACTTCTTCTACAGCTGCAGTTCTAACTTCGCGATTACGACCAGAATCATAACTTCTTTTTCCAAAATTACCACGTTCCCGCAAGCATCGGTGAATAGTTGTGAACGTAGTATGATGGGGGTAATCTACGCCGTGGATACTGTTCAGCATAAAGTCTTTGTGCTTTCAATGCATTACCGTTAGCACTGCACAATCCTGGTAAATGCACGGATGGCTCAAATATGTCAGAAGGCATAGGAGAACGAGTAGTGGGGCTGAAAGAAGGGATAGCTTTTCCAGTAAGCCTAACAAAGGACGCCACTATTTTCCAGGCGGAAATGACGGCGATTCACTGTTGTGTGGAATAAATCCAAAGGCAGGAGAGAACATATCATTCAATTTCTATCTTCACAGACAGCCAAGCAGCGCTAAAGGCACTCGATTCTGTAGAGGTAAACTCTAAGATAGTATGGGATTGTGTGTGTGCTCTAAATACCGCTAGGTGACTGTAGTAAAGTCACGGTGGCCTGGGTACCGGGGCACGGGAGTCATAAAACCCTTCTGCGGCGTTGCAAAATCAGTAACAAAAGTGGCCACAAAAAAATGGGTGAAGTATAATTCTAGGTTATGGTGGAGGAATTTACCAGGCCAAAGACAAGCGAAGCCGTTTATTCATATTAGAACATTCGCCAAACTTCACGGCAGACCTGATAAACAAAGACTGGAAAACGGTCAAAACTGTTGTGGGTCTATTAACAGGGCATTGTAAGCTCAATAGGCATCTAAAATTGGTGGGGTTGACATAGGAGTCCTTATGTAGATTCTGTCGATCAGAGGAAGAAACAGCAGAGCACATTCTAAGTCACTGCGACACTTTAACAAACGTGCAGTTCTCGGTACTATGTATGTTAAAGCCACTGGCAAGGAACTATATGAAAGAACCAGTCTCTAAGCTGATACAATTCATAAAAACGCTAATAACCGGTTCCACCAACCTCAATTAAATATTTTAATCGGTTATTAGTGACTATTGTCTTGTTAAGTTACTTTCTGGGTTCCACCAAGCTCAATTAAACCAACAAACGTCAACTTATTCACCAATTAAAAATCGACCTACTAATCAGTGATTAAGGCTAAAATTCGGTTCCACCAAACTCAATTAAGTACTAATCTCTAATAAAAAGGCACTCGTAAACTAATTGACCACCTACAGACGATTAGTTTGACAGTTCAATTTTGATTCAACATCCCGGTTCATAGTTTTGTTCTCTCTTTCTGATAATATTTATTCATCGCTACATACTTGTACTTTGGTTACTGTCCCCGTTCTAGAAGTTATTTGCTCGTATAGTATATAGTTATACACATATTCTACCATAACCTCAAATTTCCTGATAAAGTAAGCAAACAAGTTTTAATAATAATAATAATAATAATAATAATAATAATAATAATAATAATATTTATTCATTTGATCATAAAAAATAATATTGAATTCGTCATTATAAATACATATATTCACCTAATACAAGCATAAAGTTTATGGTTAAAAGCTCAGCACAACACATTAAAACATTACCTAGTACCTATACAATGCTACATATTAAAATACTCTTCAACGGAATAATAGGTAATAACAGGTAGCTTATTATACACCCTTATAGCTCTGAATTCACCACCTCTCTCAAAAAACGGTGTTCTGTGAGAACTTACTCTCAATTCATTAGCTGACCTTGTAATTTTTGTAAGGGTGTTGTACATTTCTATGTTCATCGTAAACAGATTGCCATTGCTAGGTTATACATGTATAAACTTAGGAGTGACATCAACTCCAGCTTTTTAAATAGAGGTCTACACGATTCCAACATGCCCACTCTAGCAATACACCTGATTATCCTTTTCTGAGATGTGAATGCCCTATCCACAGTAGGTGAGCCCCCCCAAAATATCAAACCATAACTTAAAAGATTGAATATGTGCATAGCAATATGTTTTTAAAACATTCTGATCCACTGAACAGTCTAGCTTCCGCACAGCATAGCAAGCTTGATTCAACATCTTGACAAGCCCAGAAATGTGCAGTTTAAAGCACATACCCCCATCAAGTACTACCCCTAGAAATTTAGTTTCTCGTTGAATAGGTAATGACTTACTATCAACCCTGATATAAACATCGTGATAAGGTTAAATTCTATTATAAAACTGAATTGCAGTTCTTTTTTGTTTATTTAATATGAGACCATTCTCATTGCACCACTTAAGCATATCATCAATCACTCCAGAAGACCCCCCAGATATAGCCTTTAGATCCGGACCAGATACCAAGCATGATGTGTCATCTGCAAATTGATATACTGCAGGTGTGGACAGAGCCTCCGAAAGATCATTCACATATATTATGAATAAAAGAGGTCCCAAAAACAGAACCCCATAACATTGTAACTTATCCAGTAATCTGTCATGGTCCAGTGTATCAAAGGCTTTCGAGAGATCGAAGTAAATGCCTGCAACCAATTCCCCTCTGTCAATCCAATCCACCAGCTACTTCAGGGACTTAAATATAGCCTCCTTTTCAGTTGATTTTCCAGGCAGAAAGCCATATTGACATCGAGCCAGTAACTTCTGTGATTTTAAAAATTCTAAAAGTCTATTGTAAATAACTCGCTCAATCACCCTTGAAAACACCGGCAAAACAGAGACAGGGCGATAGTTCATGAAAATATGTTTTGAACCTCCCTTATCGACAGGAGTAATTTTTCCATGCTCAAGTTTATCTGGGAAGTAACAAGTCACAAATGTCAAATATATAAGATCTACCAGAGCCCAGCAACATCCTCAGCTACATATCTAATTATAGTTGCCGGAATGCCATCCACCCCACTGGAGTACTTATTTGCCAAATTCTTAATTATCATCACCACTTCTTCAAAATTTGTTGGTCTCAAGAAGAATGAATTAGGGGTACTGAGGCTAATTTTGACGTTCAAGTTGGAAGTAGTCTGAATATCAGGTGTAACTGATCCACAAACATCTCATCAATATCTAAAGGGTTGTTGATAACCTGACCTTCATTATTAATCATTGTTAAGGGCACTGAAGAATTTCTAACTCCAATAGCCCGCTGTATCACTCTCCAGGGAGCTGTGCATTTATTACCAGAATTTATAATAATGTCTCAGTTAATTTTTTTTTACAATTGTCCACCAAATGTTTGTAATCCTGTACAAAAGCTGTAACTCCCCGTTATTTAAATCCTTCAGACATAGATGATGTAAGTCTCTAAGGTCCAGAGAGAATTTTCTCACTTCTGCAGTGACCCATGATTTTTTGGTGTCTTTCACATAGCTGCGTCTCATAGGGAAGCTGTCTTCAAAGTAATAATTAAAAATAGAAATGAAGCTATTATAGGACGTATTACCATCATTATGACGAATTACATTTTTGCAATTTTCACTCGATATTTGATTCTTAAAAGACTGTTTACTAATATCATCAAAGGGCCTACTCATTGAAAATACTAGCCTCTTAACTGGAGTTTTAAGCAAAGTAAATTCCAGAATTTGTCCTAAATGATCAGAGAAAGGCGCATAGACAACATCAGCCAACAAATCATTATCAATATTACTCATAATATTATCAAAGCACCTGCCCACCCCTGTTGGTTTGTCAATGTGAGGTACAATTTTATATGAATCTAGTAGCTATAGCATTGCTTTTAGGTGATTACTTGGCACCAGAAAGTCGTTGTTAAAATCCCCACACATGATAATGAATTCCGACCTGGTTTTGAGTTCATAACAAAGTATTTCCAGATTCGACATAAAATCTTCCCAGCTACCACATGGTGATCGATATATACAAACCATAACATATTTTTTCTTGTTAATAACAACCCTCCCCACACAAAATTCAAAGTCTTTCACTTTCTTTAATAATAATGTTTTTAATTTACAATGTCCATATTTTTGGTGGAAAAGGAAAATTATTATATAATTTATTATATAGGAAGTTTATTCTTGACAGAATGGGCTATCGACCTCGTGGTCTTTCTGCCCATTTCACAGTTAAAACATACATTATGTAAGGTTATATATGAGTGTTGTTTACAATAATATTAGTCTTAATAAATGTATGTTACATTTGTTCAAATTGATTCATTTTCTTGTTTTACACAACTCTAGCGTATCTGCGAAAATTGTGATTAAAAAATGGCATAAATATTTATAGTTTTTCAATATCTTCCTACGCTTCATAAGAATTAATTTTTTTCTTGGTTATATTTGTTGGAAAGTCGAAAGTAGACGTTGCTCAATTTTTGAAACTGACGTTTAATTACAGTTTTATTACCGCCATCAATACCAACCGTAGGAAGAAACATCAAAAGTGGAGTTAATGTGATGATAGTTAATTGAAGCTTAATGTGCTTGGTGGAGCACAATTGAAACTTGATTAGAGAATAAATTTAATTAATTGATTGGTAATAAGTGAGATATTGGTGGAACCGGTCACTAGGCTGGAGAACGTAATCTAGATTTAGAGGACCACAACAGATCTGAAAAGGTCACAGTGGAATAGGCCACAAGTGAAATATAGTGACCTACCCACCTTAATTTTCATCACAGAATCACTCCTCAAATTATTTAGACACACTGTGTATACACACCCATACAATTTTATATGCCGTTGGTTATTTTATAAAGTTGTTCATTGTTAAATAAATCTTTTGGTATTTGGTATTTTCAACTCTGGATACAGATGTCTCGGGTTCGATTCTTACCTATACCGGAAATACGAGAGAGTAATTTTGGGATATGTATATAATAATAAATATTTATATATCTGATTATATTTTACTAGACATTACCCATTAACGCCCAGTGATACCGTATGGTATAGACAAATCCGCGGTAACTATAGGGGCAGGCTTTCCAACACAAATAGGTGAGGGTCAAATTTTATTCCCGATTTGGCTTAACCAAAGACCATCAGTTGCACGACAACAATCGCGGTAGGATCTGTGCGGACGTAGCAGCTGTGAACACGTGTTTTTATTGAGGAATTTTCTAACATCGACAAATCATGGACATTCGTCTTACGTAAGTGAATTTATTCCGTTGTGCAAACTTTTTTTTAAACGAAAGCAGTACAATATATTAGGATTGGTGCATACTTTGATAGGACGTTATGTACTTTACTCATTTTTCAAAAGTAATATTGTATAGGGTGTCCAAAAGTCGGTGATACCAAATGGGCGTTTCAGCTACTATAAAATACGGTTTTATTTCAGAGGACTAACTTTGTCCGAAGCTTTGGATATGGTTTTTGAAGACGAAAATATTGCTAATGAAGTAGATGAAATATTTATAGAGCCCCTGAGAGTAACATAGAGACTGACGAAGACTCTGCAGATGAGGATGAAGGAGGTACGGTTCAAAACCTAACGGGAAGACAGCTACGGGCACCGGTGGAAATCAAACTAATACACAATACTCGAATGAGTAACAATAGTGTCGAACCAGATGCTTGAAGAATTACGTCATCCAGATTTACGCTATAATATTCATGTCGATAATCTGTTTAAAAGGTTTAACCTATTTGGTTATCTACGGTTTTTAGGCTATGGTGCTGTAGGTACCATAAGAGAAAACTGTATACCGAAATCATGCCCATTACTCAATAAAAAGTCTTTTTCCAAAAAAAAAGAGGGGCGAATATCGCCACGTCTTGGAAAAAATTCTGGGATACTTTTAGTGAGATGGCTAGATAATTCTGTAGTCACCATGGCTTCCACCGATGCAGGAGTATCCCCATTGGGATCCGTCAAACGATTCTCACAGACCAGGAAAAAAGCTATATTAGTAGATCGCCCATATTGCGTCGCCAAATATAATCAAAATATGGGCGGAACCGACCTCATGGATGAGTGTATTTCCAGTTATCGGATTGGCATAAGAAGCAAAAAGTGGCACTGGAATATATTTACATGGATATTGGATGCTGCAATAAACAACGCTTGGTTACTATACAGAAAACGCAATAGTAAAACCACAAATCTCTAGTTTAGGAGGGAACTAGTACAGGTATACTTGGTGCGTTACGGTGTAGCTCCTAAAATGCCAGGACCAGCAAAAACATCAACTTCCCGGACTCTTCTTCCATCCGTACGTTTTGAGGGTATGCTGTGCTGGTATGGACTGTAAATCTTTTGGAAGAACCATGTGTACAAAGTGTGATGTTGGGTTATGTGTTCCTTGTTTCGCCAAATATCATACAAATGAGTAAACAGTTACATGTCCTAGTTACTACTTCTATAGATATATACATGTGTCTACATTATTTTCAAAAATATTACACAATATAACTTTATAGTTGCAAACGAATAAAGATTTGTTTCTTGGGTTAATTCATTGTACCTTAACTGCCCAGTGATACCATATGGTATCAGCTAATATTTCTGTTTTCAAACAGTTTTAAATTTTTTTTATTGTTATTACACTAATCTCAACTAATATAAGCCAGGTAGAATAAAAAAAAACAAAAAATAGTTCCGGACGCTAATGGGTTAAATTTAATATTTGAGGGTTTATTATTTCTCCCAGTGGAAGGTATATTTGATTCTTAAAGGTTTCTCTGAAATATAGTTAATGTTTGTTTTGTTCAATTTCTTGATGTTTGTCAAAAATGTTTAATGCATATGTTAGATTTATACTAAGTTTGGTTGAGGATTGCATGTGAATTTCTTGAAAAATCATCTGCTACTATAATATAAATAATAAACAGTTGACAATGTTATGCAACATTTCCTGGATATTTGAAATAGATTGACCCGTTTTTGACAGAGAAGTTACACATGACAGTTCAATTTTATTGTTTGAGTTACAGTTCTTTAATTATATAAATCGTTTGTGATTTTCACTTTTCTTTTGCATGTTTTTAATTTTTGGTACACACTTTAGATAAAATGCAAAGACCTTACTAAAATTAGTCTTCATATTGTTTGTTCATCATTTAATGTATGATACAGGTTTGTATTTAAAAAATAGAAGTTGATGCAAAAATAAAATGTTCCATTGAATATTTATGGTCCCACAATAGGCTAAAAAATAGGTTTCTGAAAGATAGACGATAGGTAGCACATTCATTTTACTGTCTTTCTTTATCTTATACTTTCCAATGTAGCAATGTTAAAAATTCCGTTTTCCAGTTTCAGATACCTTTATTTGTATTCAATTTTTCTTTTGGTAGCTAATTTTTAATAACATTCCAGAGAACCATTTTCAGACACTATGATTGTTTCTTTTTTGTTAAACAGTTATAATAATTGTCTATCTCTTATAAAAAAAAAGTCATAATATTTTAATTTGTTGATATGAAAAAAAATATATCATTTGATGTTGAAAACAAAGAATCTGCAAGAATTTGGTAAAACTTACCTCAGCAACTCCTAAATCAGTTATCTTTAAATCTCCTTCAAGAGTTAGTAGTAGATTACCTGGTTTAATATCTTTGTGTACAACTCTCATGCTATGCAAGTATTCCAGCCCATTAATCAGTTGTGAAAAATAGCCATAAGCTTGACATTGAGGAAACCTTTTTTTTGGCGTTGATTCTAGCATACTTTGTAATGATCCTACACAAAATTCCATTATCAAATACATTTTTTGTTTTTCATGATTATATAATTCATCTACCAGATTTATTAAATTTTTGTGTTTGAGCTTACGAAGTAATGTTATTTCCCTGTAATGAAATGCAATGTAATAATATTGGATTTTACTAAAAATAGTTACAGTTTCATGAATACATATTATATAATGTGACAATAAATTTCTAAAGCATGCGAGATGAACAACGTAAAATTAAAAAAAAAATAGGAAAGTGACAAATTTTGACATTGGTTAAAACGTCTATAAATGGTCAAATCAGCAGATTCGGTTAGGAATAATGGCAAAAATGAGTGTTCATTTAGTGCCAAAAGCGGAAATTTGATGCTCTCATACATTACTAGAAAATGAGAACACTACTAAATTTTAATTAAGCGAGCAGGGAACACCATGGTACGCCGTAAGAAGAGAAAGGGAGATTTAGCGAAAAAAATATTTTTTCAATTTAAATAATCAAAACTTCAATGACAATCTGAGCATGTTCTGCAACCGTAATTAATGATTCTTGGGGTTCAGTATTTGATGCTCAATGAGTGCTGGCCATATAATAGCAATCATTTACTTGAAAGTATTGTTCATTATCTTTTAATGATCAGAACTGAAACATTTTCTGGGGACACAGACCTCCATAAGTAATTCTATTGAGTTTAGTATTGAGTACTTAATGCATGCTGGCCATAATAATAATAATCTTTATTTGATATAGGAGGTCCTAATACATAGTAGTAAATATCATATATTGTAGTCAGTACACATAAATTCAGTTGAATAAATAAAATAAAATCTTGATAAAAATAGTAATAAAAGTAAGAGTTTTGGTATTAAGTTAAAAAACGAATACATATCAAAATATAATAAAAATAAAATACATATCGAAACAAAATCAAAATAAAATAAAAAGAAAAATAAAAAAAGAAAATAAAAGTACATACAAAAATTACAAAGTTAGTTTACGGCTTGCAAATAAATTGTAGCAGATATTTTTTAAACTGAGGTAGATAGGTACTCGTTTTAATTTCAGTAGACAAAGCATTAAATTCACGCAATCCGCATATAAAAATAGATTTTGTTGCTATAGCCCGTCTCGCTTGTGGTATATAGAAATCATTAATATATCTAGTATTGTAGTTATGTATTTCACTATTATAGATGATAAAATCGTTGAAGTACTCAGGAAGTTTTCTATTTTTAGATTTGCAAACAAAAATAATTGCTAAATAATAAAATCTTTGTCTCACCGAAGTCCAACCTAAAGTTGTCAGCATACTATTTATCGGTGTGTATCTGTTACATTGGAGGATTATTCTCATTCCTCTATTTTGCAACTTTTGTAGTCTTTGTAAACAGTTATTGTCTAAGTGTTTTAAATGAAACTCAACGTTTCTAGCTAATTCCACAATATAATGAAAAAAAAAAGTAAGGGTCGAGACAGTTAATTTAGTTATTATCTAATTTATAAAGTAATGATCCGCAGTAATCAAAATGAAGTTGTATAATACTTTTATACACTGTTAATCTAGAGAAGAGAGAGAGATTTGAAAACCCTTGAGAAGAAAAATAGCTTTTTTGTTATTTTTTAGATCAGACATTTATGGAAATAAATTTTTCAATATTTTTTAATGATCAAAACTGCTAGTATGACATTCTGAGCATGTTCTGGGGGTAAATTCACAGACCTCCATTAGTAATTAATGGTTCAGAGGTTCAGTATTAAGTGCTCACTGAGTACTGGCCATAGAAGACCAAAAATTTATTGAATTTTTTGTTAAACCTTTTCCATTATCAAAAATGCTAGGATGACACTCTGAGCAGGATCTGGGGAAGGATACATAGATTTCCATCAGAAATTAATGATTCTATGGGGTTCAGTATTTGGGGCTCAATGAGTGCTGGTCTTAGATAGATACATAGATAAATTTATTGGTCTTTGTGTATTATTTACATGGCATAAGACAAGTCAAACATATTATACTAAGGTAAAAATAAATTTGTAAATAGCAATCTTAATAAAAGCATTAATGGTAAACAATAACATTACAAAATAACACTTACGAATAGTAAAATTACCCCGAAAATCATGAGACTGATAAAGTATTGTTATAATTTAAAGTAAAAATAAATAGACAGAAATAAGGTGTTATTGTTCCTGCCAATAAATTCGTCTAGAGAATAAAAACAATTTTCAGTCAAAAACAATTTTAAACTTTTCTTAAATTTGTTAAAATGTGTTATTTCTCTGATTGAGTCTGGTGACAAGTTAAAAACTGACCTCCTGCATAGATCCAAATATAGCGTTGCTTCTTTACAAGTCTTATATAAGATCTATTTTAGATTTTGGATGTTTTTTTTATGACCAAGCGACAGAGTGCCATTTAAAGAAGATAGACGTTATAATCCATAAATGTATTAGAATTTGTTTAGGAGCTCTAAGAAGTACCCCAATTGATTGCTTATATCCTGAAGCTGGTGAAGTTCCAATAAGATTCCATAGGCAAATATTAGCTGGCAGATTTTTAGCAAAATTAATAACCGAAAATAGTGACCTCGTAAATAATATCTACTCCCTCTATATTCTGGATCTTTCACACAACTACTATAGTAACAAGAAAAGTTTTACAATCGTCCAAGCCTATTCAAGAAACCAAAAATGTAAAGAAGATATTTATTGTGCATATTTAGATCCTATTTATTCCAGGGATATATACAACACAAATAACCACATACAGTGCCGATTCCTTCAGGACTATTCCTTAACACCGATAAATTTGAGGCAAATAATATTTAAACATGATGTCTTAAAATATTTTCCAAAACATAATATCATCTTCACCAATGCATCCAAAATGGAAAACAAAGTAGCATGTGCAGTTTTTGATCCAAAAAAGAACTATACTTTATCCTTAAGGCTAAATGACTACTTCTCAATTTTTTCAGCAGAACTAGTTGCAATCCTGGAAGCAATAAAATATATTAAAGCTACGGAAAGGGATACTAATCAATATGTTAGAGCTTCGGACAGTAAAAGCTCGATAGAATCCATCAAAAACATATATTATTCAAAAAAATCACACTATATCCTGACTAATATCTTACTAGAATATCAAAAAATGGAAGAACTGGATGTCAAAATACAATTTATATGGATTAAAGCCCACTGCGGGATTAAGGAAAATGAAAAAGCTGATGAAGCAGCCAAACAAGGAATCTACAAAGAGGATATTGCTCCATATAAGTGCATTCACACTGATATATCATCCTTACTGGAAATCGAAACAAAACAAATCTGGAAAGAACAATTTAAAAGAAAAGAAACTGGTCAAGCATATAAAAATATACAAACTGATATTCCATCTAAACCTTGGTTTATAGCACCAGCTAATACCAAAAGATTTGTCTCATCCATATGTAGGATGAGATTTAACCACGCACTTGTCCCGGCATATTTATATAAAATCAAATTAAACGAATCACCGTATTGTGCATGTGGCGAAGTAGGAAACCTGGAACATGTAATTTTAAAGTGTAAAAATATTCAAAACAAAATTGATTTATTGTATCAAGATCTAGAGAATTCACCTGTATTGATCCAGCACCCACTTAATTTAAATCAACTAATTAGTTTAAATAATGTACATATTTATAGAATTTTATATACACATATTGTTAGACTAGAAATTAATATCTAAGATCCTTTGTGTCCAACCTATGTTGCACTCCTAATTTATACGCGGTACACCCACTGTGTTGTCCAGCTCTGACATACCCCAGAGCAAATTTAAGTGTCCCTGTGCATTCCCCAAATGAATTGAAAAAAAAATTTATAAAAAAAGCAAAGAATAAAAAAAATAATAATAAAAAAATATATATAAGTATAAACAGAAGAAAAATAAAAGAAAATAAAATAATAAAAAAAATAAAAAAAAAAAATAAAAAAAAAGAACAAAAAATAAATGAGGAAAAAAAAGATTAAACTAAGTAAAGATATTAGGTATTAAATATAATGTGAAGGCAGAGTGATGACAATCAATCAATTTTTGCAATACAAATTAAATCTGGCGAATGGAACCTCTTCCGAAGCCATTGTAACGTCACACACACACACACACACAAAAAGTTTCTTTTCGTAAATTTCTGCTCTCTTATGGCCAGCACTCAATACTAAGCCCGAGAGAATTATTTATTACTGATGGAGGTCCTCAGAACATGCTCAGAGTGTCATACTATCAGTTTGATCATTACCAAACATTGAAAAGTCTTTTCAAGTAAATTATTGCTAGCGCTCAAATACCGAACCCCATAGGATCATTAATTACGGTTGTAGATCTGTGTATTCATCCCCAGAATATGCTCAGACTGTCATACTAGAATTTTTGGTTAATTACTACCCTGCTAGCTTAATTAAAAATTAGCAATAAATGAGCACTAGTTTTGCCCTTATTCCAAACCAAACTTTTATAGACGTTTGGTCAAGGATCAAGAGGTTGAAAAATGTGAATGAGTGGCGTCCAAAATATTAATTAAAACCGAAATCAGCGAAAAAAGGAGAATAGATTCTTTTTGACCTAGATTTGGTGAAAAGGGAGTTTAAATAAAGTGTAAAGGTTTAAAAACAAATGAAGTTTTTAATTAAAGTTTAAAATATAACTTGAAAACAGTCATCAAATGCTAAGCAGCTTCTTCAAATTTATAACTGCCACACCATAGAGTATAATGACTAATTTGCATCAGTTACAATTACAACGAACTTATTATTACATTATCTGTCCTTAATGGTAGAAAAATGTACAATAATTAAAATACTTAATTTAATGTAAATTTTTGAGCTACTCGTATAAAACAAAGAACAGAAAGTTCGGTTCCTTTTTTGTTTTTACCAATGCACGTTGATGGTCTACTCAAAACTTTTTCTTTGGAACAGTACGGATTGGTGTTTCTTTGAAGTGAAATTTGAATATATTCGTAAGCAATACTCAGTTGACAAAATATTTACCAATTAACTTAACTATGAATAAAATTTATTGAAGATTTGACCTAAGTGAAAGTAGATCAGTCTCTTTTTATGAAACGAAAACAATAAAAAGATGCCAGAGTTATTTCAAGCCTATTGATATTTGATTTGCATAAAGTAATGAAGAAGTTTTTCTAATTTTTTGAAATCTAATCTATATTGTAGGGTTGCCACCTCTCGCGATTCGATCGGGAGACTCCCGAAATCATATTATATCTCCCAAGTCCCGATTTCAATTTATAACTCCCGACTTTTATAAAAAAACTAAAATCCGAGTTATGAGCAAGATACATAATACATGTACATCTTCAACACTAAGTCTGACATTATATGCTCAACATTGCGGTTGCTTATTTTCTTCCTAATTATAAACTCAAAATAGTAGAATTATACGAACTTCCTATCAAGCCGGGATGAAAAATATGTACACAGTGGGTGAAGACTTTAATGCAAAAAATCTATGTTAGGGCTCCAGACTCACTACAACTGAAGGTAATTGAATATAAATGTAGATGGCACTCTACTGCCACACCTACTTACTGGCTGAGTGATGCAAATAAAATTTCAGATATTCTGGATGTAGAGGAATGTATATTCAATCACTCTCCAATTATATTAACTATAAGTGAGCATATTGTTACCACTGAACTTAAACCCATACTGATAAATTTACTTACTGGAGAATGTTTCAATCTGAAGTTAATGAGAAAATTGAGCTGAATGGTTTTATCCAAACGATAGAAGAATTGGAACGAGAAACTGAGCTTTTTATGACAAATATCCAACAGGCTGCATGGAACAACTCACCCATAATTTAAACAATCGGAAAAACAATGGTTCTGCCAGTTTCAACCGTAACTGTGACCATATCTCAGTTAAGCAGAACCACTGTTTCCCGGAAGGCGTAGAATTTGAGCAATCAATTAGCAATAAACTCTCCAATGTATTGGATGCCAAGTTACGATTCAAACTGGCAGAACCATTGTTCTCGGAAGGGGTAGGTGCAAAAAATTGTTTTTCACATAGGGTTTGAGCAATAAATTAGCAATTAATTCTGCAATGTATTGGATGTCGGAAATATCAGTTTAAAAGATTTTGAAGTTTTTATGGGGATGCATGTGTCACCAGAGGTTGAAGGGGTTGGTTTTGCGAATTTATCTCCGTGACACTTTACAGCCATTAATTAGCAATAAAATATGATGCTGAGTAGTCCCACATAACCATCTTCCTTTCCGGGCCTTAGCTACAGCTATACTAGCTTGAGGTTCAAGCTGGCATAACCATTGTTTCTCGAGAGAGGTCACCAGGAGACATGAAGAGAGGCATCATAAACATCCGAACCTTGAAGTGTTCCAGCTTCTAGACAACCAACCTGAGATGTTAGTGCAAAGCAGAGTCAGTACTGTGCTGTGTAGCCACAACAAAGAAATGAGCAAATTGCATAAAAAAATTAAATGGGGACATCTAGGTTATAAACTGTTTGGAAAAAGTTTTTTTGATTCGACCTCAGATAACCCTATAGGCATTAAAATTAACGGGATACCCATCATGCAGATGATAGGTTTGAAAATCAATAAAAGAACAAAGTTTATGGTCGTTAGTGGAACTGATATTCTATGAACCACAATACAGTTAAATGGAGAAATATTGAGCAAGTGTCGCAAACTAAATATCTTGGATGTATGTTAAACCAAGGTTGGAGTCCAGAACAAGAAATTAGATGCAGCATAGAACAAGCAAGAACAACCTTCCTTAAACTCGGAAAATTCCTTACAAATAAAAATATAAACTTCAAACTGAGATACAGAACTCTTAAATGTTATGTTTGGTTAGTTCTTCCATATGGTGTAGAGGCTCATCCACACTTGTAGTATTCCTGGTTTTCAACGAAAAATAACAGTTCGATATTAAAGTTTTTTCGTTTATTGATAATTATCTGATTTTTGCCTGTTTACTCAGTCCTTGCCCTTACTCCATTATTACAAACACAATAACATCTGCATATATCATAGAAGGTATACAGTAGATTATAACAAAGTAATACTGGAACTGACACTGTAGTTTAAGAAACTTATTTTAATTTTTTGTGTATCCAAAAATGAAGGTATTACTCTAGACTAGAGGATCTAATATTTCTTTGAGCAAAACACGCAATTTGAAATTTCATTCATTGAAAAATAGATCTGAAGATCTTTATAAAGAGCACATTTTAAATCAGAATGATACATTCTTAAACTCATATTAAGTATGCTTATGGAATTCAGTTAATTGATTGATTTATTGCTCCACCGGATTTATGAATAAACTTTACCGTTATACTAAAAATATATCTGGTCGATCTATGAGCAAGTGTAATGATATTTAACCTTAATATTTATTGTTTTAGATATAAAGTCAAAATGACTTCTCTTCTTACTTGGATAGTGGGGTCCCTAAGAACTCAAGCTGTAAGTATTTTTTGGCAACAACGTTTGAAATGAATAAATCAATGAAGAAATAAGTAATAAGTTTGGTTTCAAACAGCTGGTAAAGATTATAGAAACTAATAAAATATTTCAAATTTTGTCATATAAATTAAAACTTAAAAATATATTGATTATTTAACAGATCAACAATTTCCACTTTTTTACTTGTATAATACCTTTACAGAAATCGAATTTATGCCCATACAAATATCTTATCATATCTTGTTAATCAAAAATTGAGTCTTAATCAATTATGTATATTTTTAGCAAATATGGTCAATTAAACATTTTTTATATCATATAAATGGGTAAAATGTTTTAGCCAGGCATGCATTTTGTCATCTTTAGAGTTTCTGATAGTAAAGTACACTAATTTGTATAGATATCAATAAAAAAATTTGCGGATTAATCAGTTATTTTCTAATATCAATTATTCAAAAAGTAACATGAGTAGATTCCACATAGTAAAGGTCGAAGCAGTAAATTTTATTTAAACTGGGACTATGTGACAATTGACAATTCTGAAAGACTCTTTCTATGCAAATATGCGAATCCCCATAAGGAAGGTGATTTACTTGATATTTTTTTGGAGCGAGTTAACACCAACTTTGGTGGCACCCAGATTATTGAACATAGGGTTGTCCACTGTTCATCAACATTATCATTTTATTAGTGAAGTAGCTAGTTAGGAACTGCTGCAAGTACCGGAGTTATTCTAGATTGATGGAGTGGAACATATTGTGCAAATTGACGAATGTGTTATCATGAAACGTAAACACAATGTTGGGAGAACTATGGCACAGAAATGGATGCTAGGACTTGTGGATACTACAACAAAAAGAGGAGTAATCATCTACATGGAAAACCGGTCACTAAATGCTATTATTTCAGAAATCAGGAAGTATGGGAAGGATCCAAACACTGCAGCAAATACTTCCTGAATTATCAGTATATGATTCCAATGTTCTGATCATTAAAGTCAAGTATCTGAACTGCAGTTGCTACATCAATTTCTCTATATTTTAATTGGACACATACATCAGATAAATTCATTTAGTGCATCTTACATAACAAAATTTGAATTAAAATTTTCTTCGAAGCACAGTTTAACAACTCATAATGTTCTTTAGATGACGTCGAAAAAAAAACAGTATAGTCTATGGATAAATATTTTCAAGTGTATAAGTCCGATAATATACTGGGTGTCTCATTATGTTCTGACTGTTTTTAAGAGCTTATATCTTCAAAACAGTTCTAGATAATAAGATGCGGTTTTCACAGTTAGGTTTAAAATTACCGTAAGTTTTGTTGTGACACATTTATATAAATGGCCTACTTCCGGTTTACCCGCTAGAAAAGTGGCGTATTTTCAGAATACAGTAGATGTAATTTTTTAAATGAGACACCCTGTATATTTAGCAATTTCTTAAAAGACGCATATTTTTACTTTATTACAGTACCTTAAAGTTTAAAATCAGTGCACAGAAAGCGAAGTTAGATAACTTTAACTGGGATACTGTAATGATTCAGATATCTTATTAATAAATAATAATCAAGGAGGCATTAATATGTCACATCACAAAGATATTGCGAACATTGACAGTATGTCACATTGTGTTTTATATTCAATAAAATTGAAGTGTTTAATCTCTCAAAATGCAGTATACAGCACAAGAAAAATCTCAAACAATATTTTTATATACCCAAACTCAATCCTATGTTCAGACTAGAAGACTATTTAGAAGACAGTTCAATAAAAATCCTCCTGCTACAAATACCATTAAAACATAGTTAACCAAATTTAGGAATAGGTACTGCTTCTATATCTAGAAAAAGGAGAACTGTAAATGGAAATTTAGAAGAAATATTATCTGTTTATGAGCTTGTACAGAGAAATCCGAAAATTTCAATCAGAAAAATAGCATCAAATTTGGAAATGGACAAATAGTTTTTAGAATTCTAAAAGTTCTCAAATTTAAACCTTACAAAATTCAAGTTCTACAAAAAATTAACGATCGGGACCATGCTAAAAGGGTGTTTATATGTTAAACTTTAACAGATTTGTACAGAATGTATCCAAATTTTAGAATTATCATGTCTGATGAGGCTGCGCTTGTATGGGGATATGTGAAAGATAGAGTCTACAACCCAATGCCTGCTACTATTGAGGGAATTAAAAAATAACATACGGCAGGTAATGGAAAATATTCCTCTTGAAATGCTGACAGCAGCATTTGACAACTTAATGGTTCGATTCCAGAAATGTATAGACCAAGAAGGAAGACACATTGATCATTTATCTTAGAGTGTCCTACAACATGTTCTTATTTGTTTTTTATGTTCACTTTTAGTTACTACTTAATAAAATTTTAATTTTAAACCTAACTGTGAAAACGCATCTTATTATCTAGAACAGTTTCGAACATATAAGCTCTTAAAAACAGTCAGAATATAATGAGACACCCGGTATTTAACAGTATCTCCCACTGCTAATTCCAGCTTGTGATTTGCACAGTACCAAATAATTATCTTTTTTAAGGCAGAAACAACTCCAGGTTTGTGCCCAACCATATTGAATGCTCCGTCAGAACAAAATGAAATTAAGTGCTCTTCAAAATATTCATTAGAAAAGCCTAATGTATGTAGTTCTTTTAACACAGTATTGATGATTATGTCACTTTAGGCATTTTCCAGTTCAATCAGCGACAAAAATATCATAATAGTTTCACTTGCTGGTGTAAGTGCCACTCTTAAATATATAACTAGTGCTGCTTTATGACTAACAGATATCCATTCATTGATTAAAATCCCCATTTGTGCACTAATTTTCAATAATTTTAACAAAAACTTTTTTCTCATTTCTCTTGTGATAAAGTTAATGATGTTTGCGCAAGCATGGTCACTAAGATTAATCCTACCACTTGTACTTTATTCAGTTTGTTGCATGTAACATCAAATAGAAGATCAGTGAGTGGTCTTCCTTTTTTAGTAATATTATAAACAATTCTAAATATGTTGCTGGTAAAATCCATATCTTGTCATTGGAGATTTTTTCAGCTAAATTATGCCCTTCAGCATTTTTATGTTTGTGAATTTTTTTCTCAGACTATTGTTGTTTAGATTCATTTTTTCCATTTACTGATACACAGCAGTTTACCCATTCTAACTACTTTTGATATTCAGCGATAATTTACCAATTTTTTGCAAACCCATTTTATTATCTTTAACAATAAGCCAGGGATATTTTTAAATTTTATTGAGATACATGTCATAAGATCAACAATCGGGTATGTGATGAAAATTATCGTTACCGCTGCTACTACTACTTGCTGCCCCCCGAGTAAAGGCAGTGGTAAGAAGAACATGTCATGGTGGAGCAACAAGATGTCAAAATTAAGATCAGAAGTATGGAGACTCTTTAATAGAGCTAATACTACCGGAAACTGGTAGTTGTATATCACTAAACTTACAGAGTATAATAAGGAGGACATCAGGAGGGCGAAAAGATCGAATTTTCTGTCCTTTTGCGAAAATATCACCTCCACCCATCAAGCAGCCAGACTACATAAAGTGATGGCTAAAGATGGACAGATCTCAGTCATGGCACTCTGACGGAAGCTACATGGAAGGAGAGAAGGAGAGAGCAACTCTTCTACTCAGTACACACTTTCCACATAGCCTACCGATAGATCCCTACCACGCAATCTCTGACTTCGATCATTCCCACTGAGAAGATTAGGAGGAGACCAGAGCAGTAATTACAGCAGTCAAATTGAAATGGGCTATTAGCACCTTTCAGCCGTACAAATCAGTAGGAATAGATGGGATTTTCCCTGCACTCTGGAAAAAAGGGCAGGAATATTGAATACACCAATTATTACAAATCACTAGAAGCAACTTAGCAATGTGCTACATACCACTACGCTGAAGAAGAGCAGTGGTAAACTTCATTCCAAAAAAAGGTAAAAGTGATTGGACACATCTGAAATCATTTAGACCTATAAACCTCACATAGTTTGCACTAAAGAGGATTGAAAATATACTGTACAATCATATTAGAGATGTACATCTAAAGGTTAGTCCATTACATGACAGTGCATATAGAGTAGGGAGATCAACAGAAACCGCTCTATTACAACTGACTGATCAAATCCAGGCAAGCATGAAACATAAGGAAACAATTATATGAGCTTCCTTAGATATCTCAGAGGCATTTGATAATACATTTCACGAGATAGCCCACTGGAGTTGAGAGGGGTGAACAGAACTATAATCAGGTGGTTCTGGGTAATGCTGTCCATGAGAACAACAGAAACTCAGATGGCAATGAAACCATAGCAGTAATCACTGAAAGGGGTACTCCACAGGGCAGTGCAACATAACCAAAACTTTCGAGCCTAGTAGTAGATGAACTGCTAAATAAATTAACCCAAGCAGGTATACACTGTACAGATTATGCAACCACAGTGCTTCCATTCATATGGAAAAAACCTAAAGAATATGAAAATAATATACCTGCATAGAAGGGAAATTGTTCCAATGTAGGAAGGCAAATATCTGAGACTCACTTCTGTGGAATAAACACATCAAGAATATCTCCAGGAAGGCAACAACAGTCATCATGGTGAACAAAAAAATCGCAGGCAAGAGTTGGTGTCATAATCCACGCATTCGCCTGGCAGAGGAAACTCAAGCAACAGACAACAAGGCAACACATGAGCAAGGTGCAGAGGCTTGCATGTATCTGCATCACAGGGGCTATGAAACCCTATCCAACAGAAGCACTGGAAGTTATATTAGGCTTAACTCCACTGCACATTGTCATAGAACGAAATGCCAAGGCGTCTATGATCTGGATGGTCCAAGGCGGATTAGGAAATGGGAGAATTTTAAACTCAGTAGAATGGAAGAGCATTGTGGCAAAAATCTCCCTCCTAGAACTCCCAGTAGACGATTTACCAAAAACAGTTAATTTCGAGAAGAATTTCTCGGTATTGCTGAGTGACAAAAGAATTGGAATGATGACACTATTCACTCAATCAAAAAACATACCACGACAAGGTATATTGATGCTTCCAAAACAGCAATAGGAATGGGGATAGGAGTATATGACAGTCAAGCGGCCATAAGAGTGATGAACTAAATAAACTAGGCAAAGAAAATAAAGTTCTCCTAATCTGAGTTTCAGCTCACAGGGAAACAAAGAAGCCAACAACTTGGAAGGAAAGTTAGCTACTGTCAGAATAGAACAGTTCTGTCTTCCAAGAGTAATAACATCAAAGCAGAATTTCAGTCAAAAACTCAAAAGGGGGTCTATATCAGGTCTTAAACATTCATATACTAACCCTTAGATACTAATCTAATCTACTACTACTTTCACGAGTTTGAAAATTTTGGTTTTTTGGCTAATAGTTCGTCACTGTAGTAATTCTTATGTTGTTCCATAATTATTTTCTCACAAAAACTAGAACCACAATCATTGTTGTCACTGTTACAATCAGTAATTGGTTTCTTATTGTTTTTACAATTTTTTACCTTCACCTTTTGCGCAACTCATGGTTACAATTATATAAAATTTCTATAATACTCCACAAGGGATGTAAACAGTTTCAAATTAAAAATATAACTGAAGCTTAAAACAAAATGGCTGATTCAAAATAGAAGATTCAAAATAAAAAGTAATAATTTATTGATTCAAGGATTTCTTGAAAACCATTCTGCAAAGTAGCAAGATGCAAATCCTTAGCCAGAAGATTGACGCCAATCAGCAATTATGTCTATAAATTAAACCACCTACACCGATATGTGATGCAAAAAGTACCTTGTGTCCCTATCCTTGGCAATGATCTGTTTTGCATTCATTTACCAAATAAGCGTTTTTTAATAAAAATTAAACCAGTCTCAGGAATTACACTAGGGAGTAGGTGGATGACATTATTACAAATATTTAACTGAAGGGATGGCATCCCACCATATCTTCATAACGTTACTTAAGTAGAAATTAAAAAAAATTGGGTTCAAAATGTGTTTCAAACATAGAAGTAAAAACTTTCTCAATTTTTTTACTTGACACATTTCATCGGAATGACAAGAATAAAATATATATAATAATTTTAAAATTGATAATTATCATTCGTGATTAATGCATTTTGAATAGCTTACCTTTGTACATTTTGTTCGCCATTTGGTATCCTCCGCAACTTTTTTTGTTTTAAAATTTTAACAGCCCTTCGGCATAACGTTTCAGAGTCTAACATTTCTTTCACTTTCCCATATGATCCTTCTCCGAGTAAGTCTCCCATCACATACTTCCCCACAAGTTTAAGTTTACGTTTCTTTTTTTGATATACAATTTGATCACTATCGACTCTATGAAAAAAACTTGCTATATTTATGTTTTCAAGATCATCATCAAAATCTGCAGCTTCTGTGTCATTTTTCCAAAATTCTGTACTTTCTTCAATTGCAACTGGTTCTAGTTCATTTTTTGTAGTATATATGTAATTACTTACTTCCTTCTCTTGATCAGTAATATCAATACTTTCACTATCTACACTTTTACTTGTATTCCACATTTCACTGTTCATTATAAATATATATATTTGATTTTATTTTAAAATAACCTTTTAATAATTATTATTTCAAACAGTGAAAATCCCTTGACATTTTTGACGTTTGTTACTACCATTCCATAATCAACAGCTGTTTTCAAGTTGGTAGAACAGCAGTGATGTTACGTAATTTATATGAAAATATAGCAATTATTTTTAACACCGAAAAAACTTTATATTTACGTTATCATTACTGATAAATATATTTCCATTTTAAATAAACTTAGTTTTACAGAGCATACAAAATAGAATTATATGTAGGCAGTTACTCGCGACTAGTAGTTCTGTTCTGTGACTACTATCCTTGTTTGCAGCGTTTTATATAAACAAGGCTACTATAGGCTCATTACAATTAATCGCTAGATTTTTTAAATATAAAAAGTATCAGATGATTTTTGTAAGAAATTAATGTTAAGGATGTTTCATACAGACGCGCTTTACGAATAACGTTCTGATTGGTCCCTTTGAAAATAACATAGCGGTAGGACAAAATTTTAAATTTTTTGTGAAACCGCAAAATTTTAAATATGAGGGCGGGAAAAGTGGATTGAATTCAATATATTCGCGCGAATTCCTTTGATTATTTTTAGTGTTTAGGTATGTTGTATTATCAGTTGTTTGTAAATAATACAATCAAAATAATCTAAAAATAAAGTAAGCATCATCAAAATATCACAACTTATATGAAATAGCCCGAACAGAACTATTTTTTCTGGGAATTCGGAAATCGCGATTCGCGTCTGTATGAAACAAGCTTTAGTCTTGATTAGTCATAACCTTGAAATACCAAGAATATTTTGGAAGAAAACCCAATAACATAACCTCTTATACATACCAATATTCAATGTCACCTTGAGTTAATTAATGGAGATGTTCTGAATAAATATTTAAAGGTTTGTTTTCTTATCATTATTTTTTATATATATTTTTTATAATTTATGTTGAAACTTGTAATTACTGTCGATAAAGATAATCTGTATAGTATAGTGCAGTAAGGTTTCGACTTCATCTTGATTTGACCTATGTTACTATAATCCGATATTTGAAAATAATTAAAACAAATAAGTAAAAGCAAAAATAAACCGGCAAATATACTTATACTTCCAATATGTTGTGGTCACTTATAAAATGTATACTTTATGGTGCTGTATCTTTTATTTACTTGAGCTATTCAAAATTAACCAATTTGTATCACTTGGTAGCGTTATCAGTTACTTTGAGATTACTGAGTATATCAGGAGCTATAGATAGTGTAAGTTGAAAGTATGTTTATCAGAATATGATTTAAATGTTTTTATTTACAGGCTGTTAGTACATCTAAAGAGCAGGATCAACAAAAATCAGAAAATAAGTCTAACAGCAATACATGTCCATCACAATCAAAAGGAAATAGAGTTAATCAAAAACCAAAAAAAATAAATGATGTTCCTACATTTAATACAAGTCTAGAAACACCAATAGAAGATATAATCGAAGAAACAATTAATGAGGAAGGTAAAATAATTACAAAGTATGACGCGTTATTATTTGAAAATATATTTTGTCTAATTGAAATCCAGTATAGATATATTCTCAAACAAATTCTTTACAACCTTATAAATATTGGACACATGATTTACTACAACTACACCAACACTTAATAATTACACTTTGATGCGTTCTTTGATAACCATATTCTGAGACTGTATGTCAACTAAAACTCATCTAGTTCAATCCTATATAAATACTAAATTTTAGGCATCAATCAACTCTTGTGGGAAATCCTACAATGGTGGGGAACATTTCTCATTTTATTTTCATCTCATAAATTATAAAGTGGGACTATAATTAATTGATCCTTTATCCCTATTTAAACCAGGCTGGGAAAAATTAATTATTCATGATTGTTATTGTTAGTAGCTTTGTCTAGTTCTAGGTCAAATTCATGTCCCTTTATTTTCTCAATTAATTGATGATTGAAATCTTGGGCTATATGCAGAATTCTTCAACTAATAATGTTGTTACACACAGGAACCTTTGAAATGAGGTTTCCGGCAGGTTCTCCAACCATAATATTAACCATGTCAACAGCAGCTTGCTGGTTTGGTGTGTGGCTTTTTGCATTGTGTCACTCTGTATGCAACTTTAAATGAAGCTAGCAAGGCATTTCTTGCCACCGAGGCTTGTTCATTGAATACATTTTTTTGTTTTTGTAAATCTTGTAACTTCCTACAGAACTCACGGGATTTGTTAATCATGTTAGGATGATTGGTGTCTATATGTCGCTTTAACTTACTAGGGTTCATTCTTTCAGGTGCTAGAACTTTCAAACAGATGACACACTGTGGTATCTCATTGTTATTTACATCAACCGAAGTCTAGGTAGATCATCATATTTACGATACTTTCGCTTCTTTTGTCTGATGCAAATTATCGATGCTTGATCATTATTAACACAATCACTTTGCTTGTTGAGTAAATATATTTCCATTGTTGTGAAATACGCATACAACTACTAACTAAGAAATTAATAAATGCAACCAACTCTCGTGACTGAACGACTGCAACTGCACACTGCACTAAACAGCCAGTGTAGGCAGCGGTGCAGGAAATGCAAATGACGATGAGTGGGGGAGGGGGTATAAGTGGAAACTACAAAGCCCTATGTGGCCAAATGCATGTCACTGGAGGTGGCTGAAATTGGCGGGTTGTGAATGACATGGTTGACAAATACAACTATATTCAAGGCTTGTGGCACCCCTTCCGCTTCTCCACGGTACTCCAGAATGCCATGGCATACTCTTTGGGAACCATTGCTTTATTCAAAACTTTTTCTCCAACACTAAAATATCTATCTACTCCCCCGTAAGAGCTCACTTGTTTTTCAATTTTATCTTCCTAATTTTTTACCTTTATGAGGTCTGTATTTTAAATATCTGTTAAACATTTTTTGAGCAGGACTTCCTCCTGTTGTACAATGTGGACTATTCCTATAATCTAATAAAAATCTTTCAAGTAAAAAGTTACAAGATTGATTATGTAAAATACATTGTTTTAAATGTTTTAACAAAATGGGGGTCCCATTATCGGTAACAATTTTAGAAGGTATACAGGAAAGAGCAAAAAGTGTTTGTAAAATTGTGATTACTAATAAACTGTTGCTTTTTAATTCAATAACTTCAGGCCATTTTGTGAAAGAATCAATAAACAAGTCCCAAAAAGTCCATGTGTAGCCTTGACCATGGGATATTTTCAGATGGCCATGGCATCAATGGGACCTTTTACACATTTTTATTGGATTTTTTTGGCTTTAGAGCTGGACCCATGCAGGCAGAAACTATGTGCGTAAAAATCAAATCAATCTTTATAAATATAGATGCAGTGAGTGAGTGAGAGTCTAAGTATACTAAAGGTCCAGAAATGTATTAATGGCAGAAAAAAGTGAACAAAAAAGTATTATATTATTAGTATCCTCAAAGGATAATAGTAAGTTCTTAAATACTTGTAATTAACTAACCTAGCCAACAGGAAAATACAGGGTTACTTTCTTCTCGCCCAGGGGTCGCTCAAGGCATTCTTATATAAGACAACAAACACAGGTAGACCAGGGGTAGGTAGGTATATATACAATAGGTAAGGTATACAAAGGTAACGAGATTACAATATTCAATGATTTACAAATTAATTTTAGCTTCAAAAACAAAATGTAGTAAAGTGTCAAATATAGTTGTGTTGTTTGTGGATAGCAGATACATAATAATGAAAGGACAGGGAATATTTAGCTGAATAAGGCTTTTTACTGGCTTTTTAGATTGTTCAGAATTCTTACAATAGAAAAAAAATGTGGTCCAAATTGGAAATTTCGTTGCAATCTTCGCAGATGTTACTTTCCCGAATTTTGATTATATGCAGGTGTGCGGGATAACATCCATGTCCAAATTTCATTTGGCATATAGTTGTAATATATTTTCTAGGGTAATTATAAATCTCATACCAATAATATTTTTTTTTAAATTTGGATCAAGTAAAGTGTAAATTTTCCTAACCCATTTTTAAGAACATTATGAAATTTCATTTGTAAAGTTTCTATGAATTTACATGACTCAAATTTATTTAAGTTTAAGAGATTATCAATCAAAATATTTAATTCTCTGAGACAAATCCTTCCAATTATAGGTGGACTGCCTTTTTTAATGACGTATAATTTAAATTTAACCGGGTTATTTAAATGAGTTACCTGAACTTTAATTAATCCTAAGGTACTTATAATATTTCCTACATAGGGTTTTAAATATAAGTCACAATGATTTCTTTAATTCATTTCCAAAATGATTTTTATAAAAGTTTTCAGAAATTGTAGAAACTGGACTACCAGTGTCAATTTTTATATTTATTTTTTTATTGTTGATAATTAAATCAATATTTAAAGCCTTAGGTGTATCTCTAATATTAAAAAAAATCATTTTTATTTCCTTTTAATTGATTCATATAATTTAAAGATAACATACTTTAAAAAGCTGAATGATTATCTAAATTGTCTTCAACAATAAATTTATGTGAATTATGGCCATTTTTATTATTGCAATTATGACACCTCGCACCACGAAAATAGCACTGACCACTGATATGATTTGATTTACCACAATGGCTGCATGCACTAGGATCGGCACTAAAACTTTCATGCCTGGATGATATTTTCTGATCGTTACTTATATTTTTTGGCATAAGCCAATTTACTATTGACGAATTATCAATGAGGACAGCATTTCTCTCTGCAGCTTCAATACTTAGATTCAATTCAAGGGATGTATTATATATTAACTTTTTTCAGTAAAAAGTCGTCGACAAAAAGCATCATGACACGAACCAAACACCAACTGATTGCACAAATTTTCTTCTAAGCTGGCTAGAAAGTTGCACGATTTTGATAATTTTTTAAAATTTGCAACATAATCAGTTATGGATTCCCCTGGATCTTGTCTCCTTTGACGGAATTTATACCTCTCTGCCATTTCTGGTGGATCGGTTGTAAGTGGTTTTTAAACAATTTTACCAAATCTTCATATTTCATGCTTTCTGGCTTCCTGGGACTACACAAATCGGTTATTAGATCCAAGGTCTCATTCCCAACATCAGTTATCCGTATAGGTGTTTTAATATCATTTTCAATAAAATATTGCTCTACACGTAATATATGTTGTTCATTTTTTCCCCAATTTGGAAATATTCCAACTTACCAATAGACATCCTCGTCGCCAGTGTTCAGTATTTAAGTTTTCGAATTGATTTAATTGTAATTTGTGCAGTACATCTAATAATTATCTATTTAAGGGAAAAGTCTTAATAAAACAAAGTTCAGGTTATAACTATTTTATTATTTCACTAGTCAATCGTATCAAAATCCAAAACCCGAGGTATATAAAAAATATACCTGTTTATCAACTATACAATATACCATGTGCGTATCATAAGGATTTGTACTGGAGTTTTCACTATAATTTGACCCCCTCCCCCTATTAATTTTGTAACTAATAGAGATACAAACATATATGTCATACAATAGTTGTACAGATATACAACATATTTGGTGGTAGTTTATACTCCAATGCTTGAAGTAAATACTCCACATGGTTTGAATAAAAACTAGGAGCAGATATTTTGCTTGAGTAGGTACTCTTATGTATAATTTGGTGTGAGTAAATTTTCACATTTGGTATGAATAAAAAAGTATTTATGCTCTTCGGGGGCAGAACCTACTCCATACTATTGGAGAATGCTGATGGCTATCTGCAATAGCATAAACCATTCTTGCTTGCAATCAGAATAAATTAAAATGAATTAGCCAAGTTTGAAAAATAAAATGTTGAGAATCTACTTTATGTACTAGGAGTATGTAGTCGTCATGCTCATGCTCAAGAGTATATACTCGGAATTTAAACTCAGTTTTTATTCATACCATCTATTAAATGCAATTTCATTCTTTTCAAATAAGACACCATGTATATTTTTCTATTGTTGGCTAGCTCTTTTTCTCCTAATCTTGAATATATATGCATATGTTGGTATGTTTCTCTTATTTTGAGAACTACAGAATTTCAAATTTCATAATCACCTGGGAAGCACAGTAATCAGTTGTCAAGTAATAGGCTTCATAAATCACAAACTGCATTAGGTGTTTGACATGCATTGCACAGAAGCTGAAAAATTTGAAATATTTTCACTTTATGTGAAGAAAAATAATAACAAAAAAGTTGCAAGGAGAGAATCCAAATCATCCATCACCAAGTAAAATTAATTTTCATATATTTACAACCTTGTAAGTGTCTAAAAGTTTTAAGAGAACGAATCATAGCATTTTAAGGAATGAAAATCAAGAACTCGACATACTGCTTTAATTTGAAGGTAATGTTACTATAAATAAATGTTGAGAGTTGAACGTTATTTTATTTGAATATAACTACTCAATTTGAAAAAATTATTTTTAAGAAATCCGTAAAATGGGTTAAAGGAAGCATCACATGCACTTGAAAAATAAGTTGTTCACAGATTCATAGAGTACTAATAAATAACCAGTATAGCCCATACAAATTACTACTAGCATATCTCCTCACAGAAGGCCAACAGCGGAAACGCTTAGATTTCTGTCAACACATTCTGCAGAGACTGGAGGAAGACCCTAATTTATTCAATTTTATAATGTGGACAGATGAATTATCGTTTTACACTGCAGGATTATTATTGGAATAACAAAAATTTAAGACAACGAAAAGTAATTCAAATTTAAAAATCGGGAAGAAAGTCTGTCAACGTTTGATGTGGCATTGTGTATAATAAAATTGTGGGGCCTACACTTAACATGAGGAACATATTTAAAAAATATACTGCCAGAGGTTGCTCAGCTTTTGGAGCAACTGTTTTCTACCGAAAAATTGGAGCAAATAATTTGTCAATAGGACGGATCGCCCCCGCACGAAGTTGTGGAAGTTCGAGAGCATTTAAGTGGCCAATTTGATCTTTGGATTGGTTATGGTGCACCCATTTCATGGCCATCAAATAGTCAGGATTTAACACCGTTGGACACGTTTTTGTGACTGTTCCTGAAGGAGAAACTTTACTTTAATAATATTGAAAGTGTTGACATTATTAAAAACAAAATTGAAGCATTAGTTTTAGAACTAAATCAGAACCATAATAATGCTATCTCAAATAGTTTAACCAACTTGAGGAAACGATATGAAGTCAGTATATCAAATAATGGTGCCCATTTGGAAAAATTTTTTTAGTTGATACTGTTTATTTCATACCACCATATTTACTTATTTTTTATTGGCTATTGTTAAGTATTTATTTTAAAAAATGAAATATTCGAAATCAGGAGAAAAAGAGCTACCAAAAAATTGATAAATATACAGGGTAGGGTGTCTCAGTTGAAAAAATGAAGTTGTATTTAATATGTATATGTCGGCGTCAATCAGTGAAATACGTCATTCCCTGAAATGCCTAGTCATTTCACGTATTGCCGGCAAACAGCGTAACTCAACTTTTGGTACACCGTTAGCCTAATAGTTTCAGGTATTCCCTGTAATGGCGAAATTATTTCAGTCAAACGTTGTAACTAGCTAAATGATTTAAGTTACCATGTTTGCCGGGTTCAGTCGAACGCTGCTAATTGTTGTGTTGTGCTCTTTTTGTGAAAACTGAAATGTCTAAGCATTCAGAGTTGTTTTATAAGAAGTTTGATGGCTATTACTCCAATTGAAACAAGAAAAAACATTGGAACAATGCGGAATTTACGGAGGTAAGTAAATTCATTAGGATTTCAAATAAAACCTCAAATTACTGCAACCTATAAAATCACTTGAAATTCGCACACTGTTGTCACGTTTAATACGATTTTATACTCATTTGCTTGGGGAAAGAGTGATTTTATTGTGTGCTTTTGTATTGGTATTTCAGCATGTAGATTTTAATTATAAAACTGGTATTACATTTTTTTTTATTTTAGGTTCCTACAGAAATTCTGCAGGCTAAACAAACTTAAGGGAAAAAAACGAGAAGACAGTATCACCTTTTAACTTTATATGAAGTGTTGGAAGTGGCAGAAGAAAAAATAGTAATTAAAAAAGGCAAACATGAAGAAGGAAAGTTCGTTTCCGTGGTTCCTTATGAAAAAATATTTGCTGTTGTTTATAAAGCACACATTACTGTTGGTCATGGCGGACGGGATAAAATAATGCACATTTTAAAAACAAAATATGACATTGGAAGATATGCAATAGAAACATTGCTCAAAACATGTGAAGTTTGCCAGAAGAAAAGGAACATGTCTCATGCAAATCTGACCATAAAACCTATTATTTCAACAAACTTCAACTCTAGAGAACCTTATGGATTTTCAATCCTGTCCAGACAATGAGTACCGTTGGTTGCTTAATTATGAAGATCA
The DNA here is from genome assembly GCA_963921935.1 of Galeruca laticollis. Taxonomy (NCBI): domain Eukaryota; kingdom Metazoa; phylum Arthropoda; class Insecta; order Coleoptera; family Chrysomelidae; genus Galeruca; species Galeruca laticollis. The sequence goes on along the minus strand of OY998175.1, from coordinate 106,561,719 downwards.
CCTAACAAAATTTTTATTTTTACGTCTTCTTAAAACAAAAACTGCGAATGATGAAAATTTGGCCATTTTTAAAAATTCTTCATGGTCGACCAAAATCGCAGGGAAGCATAGAAAGAAGCAATCAAGATGTGGAAAATATGCGTAGAGCATGGATGTACGACCATAGTTCAAAAAGCTGGTCACTGGGCTGTTATTTCATAAAGTTTCAGAAGAATAGCTCCTACCACAAAGTAATTGGACCTTCACCATACAAAGCATTATTTGGAGTTGATCCTAAAGCTGGATTTTCTACTATGAATCTAGCTAGAAACTTACTGGATAAAGAGGAAGATGACTTGCGTATGTTAGAACAAGAACGTATGGAAAATGAAAACCTGCAAGAAGAGTCACAATCTGATGAAATAGTAGAACCACATGGCATGGAGGAAACGGTTGATGGTAACAAGGATGTTGTCGAGGATATTGTTGACTCGAATGCTGAAGATCAAGAGAAAATAGACACATTGATGACCAATGAAAATACAGAAAAAATATTTAGTCAAGGAGAAATTACGTTATGCATAACATGCCCTAAAGATGGGGGTAGATTGTAGGGGGGTCGTACAGGCTGTACAGCCTCACAAGCACTTCGACCTATAAGTTCTTTTGTGCGTGACCCTTGATCTATTCGAGGCCCGGGATTCCGAGACTTCTTGTGAAGTTTATCAGTTTCCTGGGAGCTAAGTTCTTGATGTCGGAGGGCGTTAAAAAGGCCCCTTCCAGGAACTTAAGCCTCTTGCAGAAAACCGCTGGGCATTCGCAAAGCAAATGTTCTGCAGTTTCCGCGAAGTTCTCGCAGTAGCGGCAACTGTCACTCTCTGATTTGCCCATCTTTTTGAGGTGATACCCCAGAGGGCAGTGTCCAGTGAGGAGTCCCGTTACCATCTTCAAGTCTTTCTTGTCCAACTCGAGAAGCTGTTTAGCTTTCTTAGGCGATAGGCCCACTAGTCTTTTCGCTTGTCTTTGTCCTGGCACTTTATTCCAGTGAGATTTCATTTCATCGGTTTCCCAGCGTCGGAACTCCTCTTTTAAGTGGGCTTTGGAGAGTCCACAGAAGGGTTCTGGGCCGGGAAATTGTGTATTTGCCCTTTCTTTGGCAAGGCAATCTGCTTCTTCGTTGCCTTTAATTCCTCTGTGACCTGGCACCCACATCAGGGTGACCTGATTGTTTGCTGCCAGTTGTCTCAGGGATTGTTTACAGTCCCAAGTTAGCTTAGACTCACAGGTGTATGACCTCAGAGCTTTTAGCGAGATGGGGGTAAATGTATATTATATCAAAATACGGCAATAATTGAAGAAAACAGATATGATGCAAGACGGGTACAAAAGCGAGCAGCAGAAAAAATGTTTACAACTGCGGCCAGGAAACTTCCATCAATAAATATAGGTTCGTGAGTTCTCTTACCTGTTGATAAAATTGATAGAGGTCCTTCTGACATGCAAAATTTGATGTGTGTTGTAACGGATTACAAAAATGGAGTCTATCAAGTCGGATGTGTAGCTGGTCGAATAAAATCATGGTTTAATCGACCTGATCTAATGGAAACCAAAGAGGCATTTCTTCAAGTAGATGACATTCCTGAAATGTTTGTATCAGTATGAGAAGCTGTGCAGTGGCTCTCACTTTATGGAGGTCAAGGATATTTTAAGTGTTCATGTAAACCAGCAAAAAAACAATGTTTGTCAAACAGAAGTGTTTGTGTAAGAAAAAATTCTTTGTAATTCAAGGTGTCATAGAAGCACACCTTGTGCTAATAAATAATAAACCATATAATTACATTTTTGTAGGTAGGCTAGCTATTATTTTGTTGTGTTTCTATGATTTTTTTTTATAGTATGTATACTTAAGATAGGCGAATTTAATCTCAGAATCATATTTTATTTTTTGTTATTTGTCTAAACATTTGTCCTGATATAATACATACTGACAATAAATGAGTTTATGTTTACAATTTAATAACTTTCCATGTACCACTGGCAACACTGGCCTAAATACAATGATTGACTGAACCCGGCAAACAGGGTAGCTAAAATCATTTAGCTAGTTACAGCGTTTGACTGAAATAATTCCGTCATTACAGGGAATGCCTGAAACTATTAGGCAAACGGTGTACCAAAAGTTTAGTTACGCTGTTTGCCGGCAATAGGTGAAATGACTAGGCATTTCAGGGAATGACGAATTTCACTGATTGACGCCGACATATATATTTCATTTTGTGAAAATATTTTGAAGAAATTTGGTTGATTTAGTGCAACTTTTGTATAAAACACTATTATTTATCTCTATTTCTAAAAAAGTTGAAGGGAGGGGGGGTTAATTTATAGTGTAAAATGTTCTGTTAGTTATTATTGTAAGGAATCTTTCACTTAAACATCTCAGCAAGTATTCAGTTTTATTGTGTAATGTACGAGTATACAAGTGAGATGAGAGCGATCTGTTAGCTGTTCTCCCCTTGCTCCCTACCCAAGCTCACGGGCAGAGTTGCCAGGTAGTGTTATAGCTGAAAAATCTTACTATATGTGTTGTGTTATTTCCAGCAGCTCTCCAAGTATACAGTCTGCGTTGATGTAACTTATAACATGTGTTTCCTCCTTCTTCCGAAACTGTTTCTTATAGGAGAATTTTCCTACACCACAGAAAGGGCGTTCGTGTTCCTTTCCTGGCAAGTGTACTGGCCTCTCCATTTCTGTTGATTCTGGAGTGGCCAGGAACCCAGACTAAAGAGACCCTATTATTCTTGCCTATTTCATCAAGTTTTCTTCGCCACTCCCATACCAACTTTGAGTCAATGACAAGGGAGCTCAATGCTTTGATAGCTGCTTGACTATCAGAATGTATCGCTACATCACATTTCTGATAGTTTCTTTCTAGGTTCATTTCCACGCATCTTTCGATTGCAAGTATTTCTGCCTGAAAGACGCTCGGACAGGAGCCTAACAATAATGAGTATCTGGTGTCAGGCCCTAATACTCCAGTCCCAGCTCCTGTGGTGGTTTTTGAACCATCTGTGTACCATTTGATGGTGTTTCCTTTGATAGTTTGGATGGTATATTCCCTTTCCCAGTCATTCCTCTTACTTAACATCATAGTGAAGTTATTTTCAATGCTTACTTTCTATACCATTTCGTGACTAAGAAGATTCGCGGATGAGATGTACTTTGTTAAAGAGAACCAGGTTCCCTAATTTTTAATACTCTTATTGCCCGAACCTTCCCTAGATATTCTAAGAATTACCTCTTGGGCTTATATTTCTATCACCAGATATAGAGGTGTGAGATCTGTAATGATCTCAAGTGCCCTAGTTGGGCACGCTCTCATAACTCCAGTGATACACACTCAGGCAAGGCTTTGAACTTTGTCGAAGGTTTTCCTCGTGCTGTACTGACCTGCTTTGGTATGCCAGACTATTGCCCCATGCGTAATTGCTGGTCTCATATAATCATGGAGTACATCCATCACAGTATTTTAGGGTTACAGCCACAAGTCTTACCAACTAGACCTGCAAAGCTTTTATCGTTTTACTAGCAGTTAATTCAACATGCTTATTCCACAGAAATTTACTGTCTAGCGTCATCCCTGGATATTTAACTTCAGATTTCTAACTATTAGAACTATCAGATTTCTAACTATTAGAACTATGTCATCAGCATAGCTCATACATTCAAAGCCAAGCTCTGTTAGCCCGTAGAGCGACTCATCTATTACTAGGCTCCATAGAAGGGGAGATATTACTCCCCCTTGAGGCATCCCGCGAGTGGCTTTAACTGAAGAGGTTTGAATTCCCACCTGTGTCTCAGCTATCCTCGTCGTCAACAACTCATACATACATTTTATAATGGTTTCATTCACTACTCGCGTTTTTAGTGCTTCTTTGGCGGACACATGAGTTGTGTTGTCAAAGGCACCAGATATGTCTAGGAATGAGCACATTGCGATTTCTTTGTTATTGCGAGTTCTCTGCATGACGTCGGTCTGACACAGAGCAATCTCCGTTCATCGGACATTCATAAAGTGCTGTATTCTACAGATTCTCCGTTCTTATGTAGTTCCCATTATTGCCCCACTGATCTGTTCGATTCTTTGTTCCAGGTCGTAGTACGGGTGATATACCCCATTTACTTCGACATGTTCCAAATTGCCTTTCAGATTGGTCTTCTAGAGAAACCAATCCGTATTTCTAGGATTTCGGATTGAAGGAATCGAGGTGGTATATCCCTCTATCCTAAATTCGATAATCCTATGGTCGGAAAGTGATGGCTCGCTCGTCACCCTCCAATCTTTAAATTTTTCCTATCAACAACATTAAGGCGTGCCGCATATTGAACCCAGCACACGCACAACCCACTCACATCATCACATCACACGCGCAACCCACATCCACGTTTCTCTTATCTACCTCATATTGAACCCACGCCAGACCCAGTTCTACAATGACTACGAACGATCAACGTACACTTATTGACATGGATTCTGAGTCCGAAGAAACAAATTTGACCTTAAAACTTCTACTTAAAGTTAAAACTATTGGTAGTTTCGAATATTTGCCTTTAATCTGTATAACTGTTTTCCGAAAATTTAATGTTCTTATTTTATTTCGCCGGTCGGATTGAAATGGGACACCCTATATAATACTTTACCTTGAAACAAATAAGTTCACATTATAAATACATACTTATTTATACATACCTACTTACAATATACGACATAAACCTTTATAATTTATCTCTTTTTGACAATCTGTGCCCACAACTCATCCTTAAATTTGGATCTTATATAATCTTCATGACTGGTATCATAAAGAACTGGGAAACTTCGAACTCTATTAACTTCTCCGTTTTTAATAAATCGACCAACGACCCACGAAAACTGTGCGACACACTCAAAACGACGCAAGCGAACGTGGGTTGGGCGTGTGCTCGGCGTGGGTTGGGATCAATGTGCAGTACCCCCTACTTTAACCCATTGTTTACAGAATAACACACCCGTGGGTTGTGCGTGTGCTGGGTTCAGTATGCGGTGGGCCTAACTATTGTTACGTCCAGGACCTCTTCTCTTGCTCTCGTGACAAAAGTGGGGTTGTCCCCACGTTTAAGGTGTCAAGGTTATTTGCTAAGAGATATTCTAATAAACAATCACCTTTGTCGTTGTTGTTAGTGCTTCCCCACACAGTATTGTGTTCGTTGGCATCCGTCTGCCGTTGCAGTATCTCTAGCTCTGGTACTTTCTCTGGCGGTGTCATTGGCCCGTCTCCGGCGAAGTAGGCAGAGGCAATGACGATGAGACCTTTTGATTTGGCCTTCTTTCTTGATCCATGGTTCTTGGATCAGTACAATATCCAGCTGTAGTTTAGCGAATAACCTTGCAATCACGGCTGAAGCTCCCTTCGCGCGATGCAGGTTAATTTGAGCTACATTCGAGAATGTGAAGGTGAATTATTTTGGATGAGAGAGGCCTAGTTACTCAGCCTCTATTCATCCCCCTCCCTTATTTTTCTCTGTCCTTCCTGGACCACCATGGCAATATCTTCGCCGGAGTTCGGGCAGGTTTCTTCATCTCCAGTCGGACCCTCGACCCCCAGGCAGCAGAGCCGGAGGAGATCTCGGGCGGACCCAAGGTCAAGCTTTCGCCTTCTCCCCCTATTTCTGAGGTTCCGCATGTGGAGGGTATCTCCATGTCCTTTGGATCCTCCGCGGGATTCTTTTTTTCCCAGTCCCGATACGCCCAAAACGGAAGTTTAGCGCGTAACCTCCTGCCTTCAGAGTCTCCCCAGATTGGTGATCGACCCCAATCGTGAGGATAGTTCCCTTTCCCTCTTTTTTAGAATTCAGGATCTTCCAAGCCCCAGCAGTAATGTTGGAGTTCTGAACCTCGACAAGGGAAGAACACCGTTATGGCGAGCGGCTTTGGGGTGTCTTATACACTTCAAGCCACCAATTCGGGTTCTTCCCAAGAGTTTAGTTTCGGCGCTGACCTCATGAGCCAGTCTGCCGATTCTTGAAATCCGCAGTACACCAGTATCATTCCACAATGGAAACCTGAGAAGTGGATCCCCTTCTCATTACTCTGGTACAGCTCTTCCACCGGAGTGTCTTCTAGGGTGGAGAGCTGCTCTGCTTTCAGGATGACCCTAGGGTAATCCTTGGGCATTATTCCCACCCTGAGGGCGGGGGGTTAGGCGCAGAATATCCTGCTTCCTGGCCTCATCAGGGGATATTCCCTGATTGAGGAGTCGCAGGTACTTCCGCACCACTGCTCCACTAAGGCCCTTTCTCAGTTGGGCGTCTATGCTGCTCGGTTCTCCCAGTTTTGGCAGATCGAATGGCATACACCTTTGTGCCGCTTGGCCTTTTTTCCCTCTGTGACGTGTCCGGATCAAGAGGTGCAGGCTTTCTCCACTAATTTTCCTGCGGTTTTTTCTTCTCCCGGTTTATAAATGTTCCCACGAGAAGATAGGGACATTACAGTCCACCGCTGCAAAGCCCCGCATGCAGAGGTAAGGGATTTGATACAATGGAGTTCCCCCCGGTGCTCCAAGGTCGAAACCAGTAAGGACTACTCTTGTATATAGCCACGCATTCTGCCTGGTTTCCCACCTTGAATTTAGGTTTTTAATGAGGTTGTCTCCTCTTTGTCCGGGCAGTCAGGCCAATAGACCCCCCATCCCACTGGCCCGCGAGACATGACCACAGATAGCCAGGAGACATTGGTATAACAGGTGATTTCGAGGTAAGCTCGAAATTCCACCCGGCATCATAACTCTGAGTGCAATCCCTTAGCCACGATACTACAGCTGGGTCAGTTAAAGTTGGTCCGCGGCAGGGGGCATTTGAGTGCTGCCAGTTGAGTTTGTAGACACAACGAGGCCCCAGGTATTTCCCTGTAGACCTCCTCCTCATATAAAATAATCTCAGGGGCCCCACCTATCTGCCACCTAGAGACGCACTGGGTTGGTACTTCACTCCCTCCACATCAATAAATATTCCGACGAACAACGTAAATATCTACTGATGTGCACCCGGAAGCGAGATATCGGATGTAAACGATAACTTTGGACACCCGTGTATATACAGCGGTCTATACTATTAAAAGAACCTGGATACAGGCAACATGTTAAAGAAACAACTAAATAAGAACACTTAGGTGAAGTTCTATGAATAATTGTGGAAAAAATATTGGCAGGAATCTTACATTAAGGTTAAAGAATATCCCTAGCAATAGATCTGCTTCAAAGTAGTAAGATCGGATCTCCATAGAATAATACTGCCCTATGATAAGAAGATAAAATTCCTTGTTTGTTAGCAAACATTTTTTAATAAATATCTTACTAACTTCATTTTTTATACCATTATAGATCATAATACATTTATTTACTTTATCTTATTAAATTAAAAAAATGTTCTATTCCTTGTAGTAAAATCCAACAAGAGAAAGGGAAAGATTTCAAAACATTCAGCTAAAACTGGGAAATCATCTAAAAAGGGTGTAGGCAAACAAGAACCAGTGGATGATATTGGTTATTCCTTCTTTAACATCAACACAGTTAACAAGGTCAGTTCAGAAAATAAAACAAAAAAGTCTACCAGAGTTGATTTAATCGAAAAAAATCAGACAGATGAAGTAGGATTCTCATTTTTATCCATCAAAGAAAAAGGAAAAAAATACAAAGTTCAAAGCAGTTCTAAAAACGAAGCTCGGGTTGATGGTACAACAAAGAAAATTGAATCATCAAAATATATAGGGGATGGAAGTCAAAAAAGAAAAAGTAGTGAATCATTGCTTCTTAAAAGGGATTTAAGAACTGAAAAATCACAAAGTCCAGTATCCTCTACTATACCTACAGTTGCTGAAAATCGATTGATATATGAAACCTTACTAAAAAATAAATATAAAGAAAGCAAAAAAGTTACTTCTGCTGTATCATATGCCAGTATAGTTACTAATAGTGTAACTGATGCGTCTCTAAAATATGAACCACAAAGTAATGATGCATTAAGTTCTAGTTATGTGAAAGTAGTCGATGAATGCTACATCGAGGAACCTATCAATTTCCAACAAGAAGTGAAAACAGAATCTGATGTAGTTCAAATAAAAGATAGTGACACATCTAAGAATGCATATATCTACAATAAAGAATTGCAAATCCATGAAGAACCAACCTCTGGAACATTTGATCAAGAATCAGAGAATTCTGAATCTGACCTTATAAGTTCATCAACTCTTGATTTTTTTGTGATTTCGGAAGAGAATAAATCTCAAGTATATGCAAGTGTTGAAGAAGATAATTCAATTGAAACTTCTACTTTCGTCTTGGATAGCTATCAAGACAATTCACATAACAACTATAATTATGTAACTGCCCCAGATTATCTATTAGAAACTAATATTGGTGACTGTTCAGCTTATAGTTTTGAAGAAACTCACATCCAACATAAAAAATCTTTCAATATTAGTGACATTAGTGACCTCTCAAGGCCTCTTAGTTCAGATGAACATTCTTTCACAGATCTAGTTGGAAGTAATAATATTGCAGATACTTTTTCAACTGATGCTACTAGCACTCATTTTTATCAATCTGCAAATGCAGGTTTAGAACAGTTTGAAGCTACTACAGAAAATCCTGTCCTGAATTCAGATTATGTTCATGAAGATTTATTCCAAAGATTTGATCTAGTACCTGATAATACTTTTGAAAATGTTTCTGGGCATTTGGACCATATAAGGGAAGGTAAGGATGATGTTTTTATTATTCTCATCTATAAAGTATATTATATATTGAAAGGAAGTATTTGCCAACTTAATAATCAACGTAATTTTTGTGGGGATGTGGCAACGAAATACCAAAGTGTACTCTTTAATATATATTCCTTCTTTCGAATAATATATATATATATATATATATATATATATATATATATATATATATTCATTATCGAGGAACTAAAATTGAATAAACTGTGATCAGAATATAAAATTAAAAAAATAACAATGTTATGCATAAATTACTTACATAATTACTTGAGAATGGTGATAAAATTGTAACATTTGTAATAAATTATTGTATACATTTTCCAAATAAAAACTCTAAAAACAATATATGACATTTAATAACGTAATTATGTTTCTATAAATTTAATATCTTTTGTTAATTTCTCCTATTTTATTAAATGTTGTTACAACTGAAATTTTTTGAGTTTTGTTTTTCAAAATCTAAAAGGTATGCATAAATTACACTAAGGTTATTTAAGTACGCTTTTTTTTATTTATACATTCATCTTCCTGGGCAATATATGCTGTTTCCAAAAACAGACGCTTTTTATAATTTCCTTCTGTGGTCAAGACTCTGGCATATTGATAAGTCATAGAATAGCCTTCATAAAACATGTGCTCAGCAAATTCACATCTGTTGGTGTACAATTTACTGTCACTTTTGTGAGAGGTAATTCGACTGTTAATTGACCTTTTGGATTGACCAATGTATTTTTTATTACAGTTTATGTAAGGAATTTCATCAAACATGTTAACTTATTACTTGGCGTTTTATCTTAGATTTTACTAGGTGTTGTTTATTTGCAATTTTTATGTTATGGTGTGTGGAAAGTTTAGGTGTGACTGATTTTATATATAGTAAAGTTACATAATTTGGGAAGTTATTATTATCAGTCAGAATCTCACTATATTCTATGTTTGGTGTCATGCCATTAGTAATGTCAGTCCTTCTTTCTCTTGTAGATTTACATTTTTTTATGAAATATGGGATTTGAAATTTGTAGGACTCTATTTTTCATTTGTTTGATCATATTAATTGTTGTATTACGTGGATGATTATTGATATATCTTCAAGAAATTATTGGTTTTCTAAACCAGTCAATTAAAATTTTATTGCCATTGTTTTTAATAAATTTGGTGTCAAGAAAAGGTAAAAGCTATTGAAGTAAAAGAGTATATTCTTTATTTCATCACATGGTGGATATATAATTATATCATATACATAATTTTTAATGAATAACAGTTTAAAGGGTAAAACAGATATAACAAAGTCTGAAATTTAATCCATTACATAATCTGCTGATACTGAAGGATGTTCTTTTAGGATTAGATGTAGTATAACTTTTTACTAATGTACACTTAAATATATGTTTAACAGCCCTTCAACTAAAATGAAGTGATATAAGTAAAACCTGTAAACCTAATAAAGAAACTTCGAATTAATAACATCTATTTTCAATAGTACAAATTTTTCTTATAATAATACAATGTACCAACAAACTTTTGAAACACCTGTGGGCTCTTCAATATTTCCTATATTAGCAGATTATGTAATAGATTACATTATAGACTTTGTTATACAGTGTGACCAACTGAACCCTTTCAGAACCCGACTTTTTGTGAACCAATGAAAAAAACTTGTACTTTGTCCTAAGGTTATTGAATTTTTTTAAAGATTTTTGGTACTTGTTTGAAGATGCTAAGTTTATCCGTTTTTGATATTTGATATGTGCACTACAGTGGACACTGGGACTTGGGAGTATAATTATTGCTAAAGGTATTCAGATACGTCTATCTGACTTGGCAAACTTTGTCTATTTGTAGTTACGATAATCCTATAACATCGATCTAACGGATCTATCGTGCAGATACCACTTTTAGATTTTGTAGGATGATGGAATAAGTTAGTAGCATGCTGGATATGCAAAGAACCGAAAATTACGAATCTTGCAGATACGACGTCCTGTCTTATCCGGGCAGTATAGTGGTGTTAAGTTACGTCGAAGAAAAACTAGACGAACTTAGTGCCGGACTTCTGGATCCTGGCCTTCCTGATGACGAATCTGCAGGATTATTGATTGAACTTTTTGATATATTTCCATTAGAACAATTTCTTTTGTAGATATCCAATTTTACTGCAATTTTAGCATCTTCTGGTGATTTTTTGCGTTGCCGCCATTCTTTGAAGAATTTCGTATATCTTCTATATTTCTGTATCACTCTCATTTTTGGGAGTCTGTTCTGTAAACTGAATCAACTGTAATTTAGGACCATCTATTGATTATTTAAGTTATGTGAGCTACTTATTTATTTATACACTCACCGGCAAAAAAACTCGGCCACCTAAAATTTGGCTAAAGTTCGTTGTCCTAGAACTTTCGTAATTTTTTCATAGTTTTCAATTGTTTGTACGCAAAATTGTAGATAAATTCTTTGGTATTAAAACAAACTCCAGAAAAGTTTTCCAACAGTGTTGATAGCTTATTTATACAGGGTAGTATCAAAATGGTTTTAAGTACTGAGAATGCATGCAAAATTGTAGCTTCGATTGAAGATGGTCGAAGTCAATGATATGTGTCTCATATCTTAGAGATACCCCGAACTACAGTGCAATATGCTTGGAATCGTTATTTGAAGACAGGGAATTGTAATAGGTGACATAGTTCGGTAGAAGAAAAGCAACCGCAGGTGTTGATGACCGGTTCATCATCGTCTCTACATTAAGAGATAGAAGAACAACTGCTTCTTTTCTGCAACATCGTTTAAGAAATGTGCGTGGAGTTATTATAAACGAAAGGATTGTTATAAGAGGATTTGGAGAATGCGGAATTTATTCACGTAGAACAGCTTCAGGTCCACAGCTACAGCCAAGACGTCGACAAGACCGGCTTACATTTGCAAGAACATACATCAATTGGAATTTAGAATAATGGGGTAATGTATTGTTCACTGATGAATCGAGGTTTTGTTTGCGATCGCCTGATGGTCGGGAAAGGGTATACAAACGGTACAATGAGAGGTTTACCGACTGCACTATATCAAGGTTCTGTTATGGTGTGGGCCGATATATCAAGAGCAGTACGTACCGAATTATTATTTATTGAAAACGGAGCTCTAAATGCTCAACGTTACATACAAGACGTTCTTCCGAAAATTATAGTTCCCTATGCTCCATTTGTTGAAGATGACTTCATTTTAATGCACGACAATACAAAACCGCATGCAGCAAATATTGTTAACCAATATTTGGATGAGGTTGATATCCAACGATTAGAATGGCCTGCATGTAGCCCGGACCTGAATCGGATTGATCATATCTGGGATGAAATTCAAAGAAACATTCGTCGTCGTCCTGCACTACCCGAAACACTAGACGAGCTGCGTTTTGCGTTGCACGCTGAATATGAAGCAATTCATCAAGATCACATTATTCGTCTTATCAATTCGATGTATCGGCGATTGCATGCAGTTATTTGCGCTAGAGGTGGGCATACGAAATATTGAAAAATGCCACTTACGTTTTTCTTTTTGTTTCAAATTGCATTTGTATATTAAAACATTACAAATAAACTTTTTCCCTAAAAAAATTCCAGGCTTTTATTTGAATACGTATATCTTCAAAATAAATCAAGTTATCAAGGTGAAATAAAAACTAAAAGATGGCGAAAAGGATGGTCTTTGTAATAAACTGAGCGTAAACTCTACAAATTTCCCAAACTGTTCCACAGGGTGTGAAGACTTTGGGCTACAAATACATGGTTTTTTTCACCCTGTATAAATGAGCTATCAACATTTTTGGAAAAGTTTTCTGGATTTTGTTTTAATACCAAAGAATTTGGCGTAGAAACAATTGAAATCGATGAAAAATTACGAAAGTTCTTGGACAACGAACTTCAGCAAAAGTTTAGGTGGCCAAGTTTTTTTGCCGATGAGTGTAGATCGTTCGTCAGCTAATTACATGGTTTTAACATCAAAACATAACGATTTCTTTACTACAAACTACTGAACTAGACTGTAAGAATTTCAAAAATTTGCCTTCATTTCTTTTTGAGATTTGGGCAATCTTCTATTGTAGTTTTATATTCTTTCATTTCACTTGAACTCCAATAGTCACTGATGATATTTGTTGACTAGTTTTCAAAAAATGGTTTAATATTTTCAGCGCAGAGAAAAATTGAAATTGTTTTCAATTGTTAAATGTACTTTTTCCCTTGTTGCAGAAAAGAAATTGTTTATAGATGGAAAAGAATCTTCTCAAATAACTGAAGAATATCAGGCTGTAACAAACTGTGTGGTAGCAGAAGAACCATTTGTTAAACATAATGCATACACTGTTAGTTCGGAGAGTGAAAAATTCATAAGAGAAGAAATCAATTTCACTCAAACAAACTGGCCCGTTAACAATTGCAAAGAAAAAATCGTTGTTGGTGACCAGCTTGCTCTCCTTAAGGTTGCTTCACATATACCTGAATTGCTTGATCAAAATATATCCGAGGAGACTGTTCTATCAATTGATGACCGAAATTTAGATATAAAAGAAACTGAACAAATTAGAGAAATATTACACAAAGATAGAACGGATAATATTGATAATGTGCATCAGAATCAGCCTACAAAAGAAGAACTAGAACAAGATTTTGTACATATAGTGAATACCGACTATACTGAAAAGTTCAAACAAGAAGAGAAGCAGGCTAAAGATTATTTAGAAGAGGAAAGTAAAGTTCAAGATTTCGTTTACGTAATCACTGATAATAATGAACAAACTTTAACTAATGAAAAAATAATTATAGAACAAGCTCCGCTCCCAGAGAAAAGTAGCTTACTACAAGAAAAAAATAGTTTTAAACAACAACCACAAAAAGAAAATATAATTTTAACAACGAATTCAAACAGCGACTTTATAAAATCAGAAAAACAAGCATTTGCTGACTTCCCTAATAAAACTGAACAGCAATTAAATCATAAATCAGAGATAGAAGTTTCCAATATAGTAATTTTCGAAAATATGCAACAAACCAGAGTATTAACTTTAAATGACCATGAACATCAAGAATCTACTCTATACAGAATCGAGAAAAATTGGATTATACAATTTCGTATTGGTCCTTCTCTATTTGGAAGAAACGTTTTCTTATATTGTAACTATCCCTCCAAACCGAATAATCAATTAAATGAATTTAAGCGTAATAAATATCAAACTTTAGAATGGACTACTAATGAAGGGTGTGAGAATGCAGACGATACGGCACTCTTCGCAGAGATAAAGGTCGAGTTATCGGGAAGTTTCCATTATTACTTCACTTACGAAAAAGGGTAAGTTTTGCATAAATAACTCTTATTAACAATTTCTATGTACAAACTTATCTTAACTATATACACCTTATTCTAACTTTTATAACATATATATTAGTATTCCTTAACTATTTTGAACCATCTATATAACCCTAACACAGACCATCTACTCTCTCTACAGTCTACACTTTCTGACAACTACTCTTCTTCTTTTTCATTTCTAAAATCATCGACCCAGAGACTATATAAAGGAACAAGGATAAATTAAGAGTGGCGGGCAATGTTATCAGTGCCTAAAATCAAAATTTTCAGGAGAAGCAAAAAACTGCTTTTTTTACATTTAACTTTTCGTTCATGCCTATCTAATATCCGAGAAAAGTATTGATTTACCCCAAAAAAGTTGGAATTTTGAAAAAAATGTATTATTATTTTTTCGTTATTCAGCAAGAACACGAAATAAAAAGCCTGTGTGTATATGTTGTCGTCGGCCACTTCGCAACATTTCTTGTTAGCATGATATAACCTCTGGAATGTATAGAAGTGTCCAATTTTATGTATGGATATTGTTCAGGGCGTCTAATAGATTAACCGTATTTATTTTCAGCTCGCTAGACCCAGTACAACGGGCGATATAAATACAGATATACTACATTGTTAGTAATTTTTGGAAAAATTTCGGTTCGTTAGCACGATACAGCCTCTGGAGTGTATACAAGTGACCAATTTTATGATTGATTATGGGCATCCAATATATGAACCGTATTGATTTTAAGCACAGCAGAGCCAGTGCAACGGGTGCTATGGTACTTAAGCACCACATTTTTGGAAAAATTTCGGTTTGTTAGCACGATACAGCCTCCGGAATGTATACAAGTGACCAATTTTATGATTGGATATTGTTCAGGGCATTCCACAGATGAATCCTATTTATTTGCAGCTCACCAGAGCCTGTACAACGGGTGCTATGGCACTTGAAGTACCACATTTTTGGAGATATTTCGGGTTGTTAGCACGATACATCTTCCGGAGTGAATACAAGTGATCAATTTTATAATTGAATATTGTTGAAGGTATTTCACGGATAAACTCAATTGATTTTCAGTTCACCAACGTGTCCTAAAAATCCAGATATACGACATTTTTATTGAACGATGAAATAAAACAATAAATTTGTTTGAAACTTCATTTATTTGAACTAATGTTCAATTTATACTGGTTGACGCGTTTCACTAACACAGTAGATTTCTCAAAACGAATGAAGGTATAATTTAAAAATGTTTTAATATATACAGTGCATAAATACAGAATTCTATTTACTAATTTTAACAAAGGTATTGAAAGAAATTACCTGGAAATTCATTCACTACAAACATTACTAACCTACCTTCTAGGTAAAAAGTTTTAATAAAGGAGAGTGATTGATATATATATTTGGTCGTTAAGAAGGTTACTTGTATTTATGCACTGTATATATTGAAACCTTTTAAATTACACCTTCATTCGTTTTGAGAAAGCTACTGTGTTAGTGAAATGCGGCAACCAGTTTAAATTGAACATTAGTTCAAATAAATGAGTTTTTAAACAAATTATATTATTTTATTTCATCGTTCAGTATGGATCTTCATCAAGTAAAAGCCTCATCTATTCAATACATTTTTATTCATTTTTAGAGAAATTTCGGTTCGTTAGCACGATTCAGCCTCCGGAGTATATACAAATGACTAATTTTATGATTGGACATTGTTCAGGGCGTCCAATACATGAACCCTATTAATTTTCAGCTCACCAGAGCCACTACAACGGGAGCTATGGTACTTAAAGTAGCACATTTTTGTCATTTTTGAAAACAAAATCGGTTTGTTAGCACGATACAGTCTCCGTAATCTATAGAAGTGACCAATTTTATGATTGGATATTGTTCAGGCCGTCTAATAGATGAAACCCAGTGATTTTCAGCTCACTAAAGCCAGCACAACGGGTGGTATGGTACTTGAAGTATCACATTATTGGTAATTTTTGGAGAAATTTCGGGTTGTTAGCACGATATAGCCCCCGGAGTGAATACAAGTGACCAATTTTATGATTGGATATTGTTTAGGGTGTCTCACAGATGAACTCTATTGATGTTCAGCTCATCAGACACAGTACAACGTGTCCTATAAATCTAGATATACTACATTTTTGGTAATTTTTGAGAAATTTCAGTTTGTTAGCATGATACAGCCTCCAAAGTGTCTACAAGTAACCAATTTTATGGTAGGATATTGTTCAGGGCGTGTTACATATGCGGAAAAGTTAGTTTTAATCTTTAAAACCGTTTATTTTTACTGCATTTTTTGAGATTATAAGAACTCAATAAGAAAATAATGTTTATTAAAAAAACATGCTTAATTCTGTTGATTTACAAAAAAACGCAAAGTGATCTAAGTCCACAAGCTAATAGCAGATCTAACTTATAGTACATTTTCACAACAAAAGTCTAACTCCTCTATACATTTCGAGAAAAAATTACACAAATAAAAAATATCAGGAAAATACTAAACGAAATAAAAAAGATGAGTACATTACTTGTAACTTGAGACATGGTAATAATATGGACTCTTATAGAAAACTAATAAGAGCACATAGGAAAAAAACCCATCTACGTACTGGTAAATTAACCAATTGTTGAAACCTCAATTTGCTAAAATGTTTAAATAGTATTCTCAATAATGATTATCAAGAAATTGTAGCATTGCACCGAGGTCCTTCTTTTTAGTCGCACTTAATGGTATGGTAGTGGTAGTGGCATTCTTGATGCTAGCGCTAGTAATACCTGGTTTCAGTACTCGACATTTTCGCTAAGGCGCAATATCACTGTAATTTCTTTTATACAAAACGAACACGGGATCGTCTTTGGAAAATCGAGCTAAGACGTTTTTGTTGATACTCCCAGTTTAGATGTGTCTAGCAATGCAGAAGGTGCAGCATCAAAGTCAAAAAACGTCCCCATATTGACCACTTTAAAAGGATGTGTCGGCCTCGCAGTGTATATAGTTCATCACATATTGCATGTTGTACATATTAGATTGTTTCCTTATCTTTTCAATTAGCGCATAATCCCGATCAGATACTGAGAATGAGATATAAGAAACTTGTGGTCAAGTACATCGAAAATTCCATCACAGGCAAGAAAGATGTCTGTGTGCGTTTTGATGGGAAACTGACTGGCATGTCAAACAGAATTTTAGCATTTAGATTATTTTGATTGAAATCGTGTGGGTGAACATACAGGGAGTGCGACATTATCTACTGTTTTTCAAATAATGGAGCACAAAATGGCACTTAAATCATAATATATGGGCATGCTAAGGGCGATGGCACTTAGAACACATTACGAAAAAAAATAGCATTTTTAGCACTTAGATCACTTGTCACTCTTTAAATATATGATTTTAGCCTATTTCTCAACAATAACAATGTATAATATGTAGGTTTGTTAGTTTATATAAATTATCTCATAAATGATTCTAGATTAGGTGTTGCTGAATTGTAGGTAGCTTGAAACTTTCTTTAAATTAAACTGCCAGGTCTCGACGATTTTCTGCATAATTTAATGTTGGTACGCATGAAATCCGGGGCAAAACAATCTCAGACACACATTGGGAAAAAGTGATTATTTGATTTTCTATGTACTCCTCCCCACTACTCGTGCTCCTACGCCTTCCGATATATTTGAGCCGTCCGTGTACCAGGTAGCTTCCTCCTCCCTTCCCGTCTGCCCTACCTAGTATAGTTACTTTGACTTTATTATTAAAGCTATATCTTCTAACAGTTGCATCAATGGGTTACCCCATTACATTGTCCGCTTTCAGATCCATGATTAGCTTCCGATAATCCGCACTATGCGCCTGGTTTATGTGCTGTTGATTATGTATTAATCTATGCATTACAGATCTGGCCTCAACTTGTACGAAAATGTGAAGAGGCGGTAGATTCAGCAAGACTTCCATAGCAGCTGTGGGAGTAGTTCTTATGGCCCACGTTACACACAGGCAATCTGGTCTTATGGTCTCCCTTTGCTGCGTCTTTGTAGGATAGGATCATTTTAGGATTGAGTTCCCAGTTCTCACCACACATTCTTCTGTATCTGCCCAATGACATAGCAGCTTTTTGCATGATCGAAATGTGTCCCAAGGTAGTTTATTTTTTTGGTAAATGCAATCTCCGTTACGCCTAGCACTAGTGGTTTTAGTCCTGGTAGTGCCCCGGTAGTTTAATGATGTTGACCGCATGTGTTTTCTGAGCATTGATTGTAAGTCCCTCTTGTTTACACATTGTCAAATATATTTACAACTGCCTGCATTCTTCCAGACACCACCCCTGCAAACTTTCCTCTAACAACTATTACTATGCCGTCTACTTATCCTAGGCTCTAAAAATCCGCCATGGATAATTCTATGAGAACGTCAACTAAAGTTGACCAAAGTAATGGTGACAGAACTTCTCCTTGTGGGCATCCTCCACCGGCTCTTGCTTTGATGGTGGCTTAACCCAGCGTGGATCTTACTATCCCATTTTCTAGGTTAGCCGCCATCCATCTGCATATTAGTGACATTGAATACTCCTTCCATATCTAGGAAAGTGGCCATTGACATCTCTTGTTTTCTATTGATTTTGAGTCCAGCCTGTTTAGATCGTCTAGCGCGCAATATATAGATCTGCCTGGCATATTGACGGTTACTTAGCGGGTTAGCTTTTAGCACATCATCCCTAATATACCTATCCAGAAGCATTTCTAGTTTTACATAGAAAGGAAGATATGCTTATTGGTCTTTACGAATTAGGTGTTGAGTCTGATAATTTGCCTACTTTGGGCAAGAATATGACCTAGATCGAAGTGTAAAACCAGTGGAAGATCTTGGGATTTACTCCCCAGCTCTTGTCGCAGCTGCCACAGTGTGATTATTGACTTGCTGATAACTCTGTCAATATGTGGTTTCCAGTTTACCATCTTGTCAAGCACTACCCCCAGGTAATGGGCCTCCTTCCGAAATTTTATGAGCGTGTCAAATAACTTGGGTGGCTTGACGCCTTCAATTGTTCTTTTCTTATAAACAAGATCATATGTCGTTTTTATTTGCATTCACCGAGAGTGGTACTTCATTGCACCATCTTTCGATGATATTACAAACCAATTGCATGCGCTCGCATACCGTGGTAATGAACCTGCCTATTATTAGCGCAAGTTCCTCGTCGGAGTATTCTTGCGCGTAGAATCCTTCTTTCGTTATTCTTTCTAGTATGCTGTCCATAATGAGGTTCCATAGACGTGGCGAAAAGCAATTTCCGTGAGGGCAGAGCGAATCTCTTGAGAGCAGCCTTCTAGTGTCGCTGTTATTCATCTGCTTTTGAGGCCAGTGTCGGGAGGTCCCCCTGGATAGCAGTGCCTGCTCAATAAGATTTGCTCTCGCGTTGTCGACGGCTCCTACGATGTCGAAGAAGACAGATAGAGCTACCTCCTTAGGTTACTTGTAGTGCCTTATCCACTCTTTGCACTATGGCGTGGAGGGCCGTTTCCGTTGACCTACCTTGCTGATACGCGTGCTGATGTGGGAGGAATTGGCACTGTTTTAAACTTCCTTCTAATAGATGTCTACTGACCATCTTTTTCAGTGTCTTAAATAGAAATGATGGGAGACTAATGGGTCTGAAGGATTTTGCCGTTGTATAATATTTCTTCCCAGCTTTGGGGATGAAAACAACGTCGGTTTTCTTCCATTCTTCTTAGTGCAATACTGGCTTGAAATATTCCATGCAGCACTGGAAGAAGATATGTCTCCAGTGACCCTCCAGTTCTCAATATGATCAAGTAGGTCTCTAGAGGCCAACGTTATGTCTATCACCTGCTTCCGGATTCGATTGACCAATAAGGGCTCTTTGCCTTTATTTAATATTTCAAGCCTAGTAGTTGCCAAGAATTCCAGTAGGACTGTACCACGAGCATTAGTGCCAGTACTGCCCCACAGTAGATGGTGTGCATTGGCATCACATCCTATAATAAGTGGTAGGTTTTTATCTTTCGCGTATTCAACAACTCGGATTAGTTCCACTGAAGGGGGTAGGTAATCCATGGCGTATGGAAGATAAAATATACTTTCATATTGGATTTTGTGAAGCAGAAAAAGATGTCATAATTTGTTGTTTCCAGTTGCTAGTAGAGCTGTATGTCAGTCAAGATTTGAGTATTCAAATATTTTAACTCTGTCTTCTAAAAGTTCCCAATATTTCTGTTTTATGTATTGAGTTATAAGTGTAATGTTAATATTTTGTATTACATTTAATGTAAAAACCTGGATTTCTTAAAATCCTTAGCTATTATTGCTCATTTCTCTATCTAATCAGAACAGGACCGAATAACATTTAATATCTTCATTCTGTGCTTTCTTATCAGTTATTACTGATGTAATTTTTCATTCTATAAATGTTTAAGTTTTTTTTATATTCTTTAATAGCAATTAGAATTTACAATTTTAATTCTATAAGCTAATGTGTTCAAAAGTGTGCTAGACATGCTAGCAACTACAATGGCATGTACATTCTTCTTTGGATTACCATGAAGACACCACTGCTGATTTATTTGCAGATGGCAGCTAATTCCAAATATACCTCCGAATAGCGTAATCATGGGTGTCGCCACTGCAGGGCAAGGGCCCCCTCCTTTGCTCTAGGTGCACGAGTTTTAAATTAATTTTTTGAAACGAGAAATTGGCTCCCTCTGACTTTCATCCTGCCCATGAGCATAATTGTAATGGACAATACTATAGTAGGTAGTTGATCAAGACTCCCTCCTCAAATGACACAAAACCAATAATCCAGAATTACGTGTATGATAATGACTTAATGACATTTATTTTCACAAATAACACCAAAAGGCATTTAATTGAGTTTTACTAAATATAAAACTACAAAGGGAACACTTATGTGATAATTATGCAGAAAATCTAGAACTTACAGTTTTAAGACTGCCATCATACCATTGTATATTTATCCCATCGAACATGTTAGGCACCAACCGAAATCTGCTATTCGTCGTAACAATATTTGCCCCACTATTAACTTCTGTGTACTTACACTAATAGAAACTGAAGTTTTTAACATCCCTTCACAAAGTTGGGCTAATTCTATTACACATGTTGAGAAAGTGGAAACATACTATATCCATATTTTAATAAATAATCTAGCACCAATAATAATTAGAACAGATGATGATATCAATAGTGATATATTAAGTGAATAATTATTAAATAAGTACCGAATAATTTGTATATTTTTGTAATAATAAAATTATTTTTAATTTTACATTTACACATAAATAAAATATTATTTAATGTCTTACTTATTATTACTATTACTTATTCTACTATTCTAGTCAGTCATGAACTTGTTAATTCTGCATTTTTAGTTTGTCTTGTTCGGACATCCAACATATTACAATGAACTAAAATATTCGACCATATTATAAATAAGAAAAATAAATAATAAGAATATTATTTTATTGTTCTAGAGAAACAGTGGAAAGACAAGGTTCAGGATATTTTTTGGTAGATCCCGTCTTGAAGTATGGTAATGAAGAAGATTTGCCATTGGATTGTATTCAATGTCAGACAGTTTTGGCAAAGTGCCTGGGATCATTTTCATCATGGGAGAAAAAATTGCAAGTCTCAAAAGAATCCGGCTATAACATGATTCATTTTACACCGATTCAGGTACTTAATCTTTAATCTATTCTAGTATAATTAATTTTCATAAATGTTATGGCGTGTAAAACTTTTATGTTTTTGTTAGGAACTAGGGGAATCAAACTCCTCCTACAGTCTTAGTGATCAATTGAAATTGAATCCAATTTTTAAGAAAGCTGATGGAAAAATGCCCACATTTGAAGAAATTGAAAAATTTATTGCAAAGCTCAGAAATGAATGGAAGGTAACTTATTCATTATTTTTTATGTAACTTGTCTTGCATTTACGTATGTCTGTAATTGATTTGATTTAATATTCGTTTGAAATGTTCCATGTAATTATTCTTTAAATTCGTAGTAAATATCCCAAAAATTTTATGAAAACTCATCATGATAAATTTGAAATAGAATTTATTGGTGAAAGTAAAGCTTGTAATTAATTATTCATCATACCTCAAATAAGATGTTGTCTTTAATTAAAATGGTAACTTGTCATCTCGATCTTTTCGTATTAACGTAATTAACGCTGTGTTCACTTTGTTATTAATTAAAAAAATTCTGTAAACTTCCACTGCATAATAGTGAGATTGGCCATGAAATTAATAATTTATATTCAAGGTGTCCCCCAGCACCTTTTCTATATCCTTTAATAAAATATTATTATCTATCAATTGTATGTCTCGGACTGTATCTATATTTTTTAGTAGCCTGAAAATAAAAGTTGATGTATTCTTAGCTACATTATTTTTATTATCAAAGTTATGATAATTTCGTTTAACTGGGTTAGGTGGTAAAGGTTGTGCTTGTCCAAAGGAGACCATCGGTGTAACTGGGGGAGACGTTAACGTTTTTTTTAAATAGGTCAATGGCTTTGGCTAATTCCAATTAGCCAGACTATGTAAGTCACTGATTAATTTCTTTTTACAATATTATGTTTGCATAATTGCTTACAAATTTTACAATTTAAGTTTACAGTTTGTTATGTGTTGGTACAGTATGTAAAGAGTGTTTATACTTTCTGAAAAAATAATATAATTTAGGTCTATTGGAACGGTTATATTGGCAGTTATTAGTAGGTTATATAATTTCCTAATATTTTGAGTATTTAATGGACACTCGAGTAGAATGTGTGTCAGTGTACCTATATCCCCACAGGAACAATATGGGTTATCAATAATTTTTAACCAATGTTTATATTCAGGAGTAAGTGCATGATTTGCACGCACTCGATTTATTGTAACTATAAAATTTCTGTTCACCTCTTTGTAGAACAACTTTGTTTGGGGATTCCTTTCCTGATGTTTTTTAAAGTTTAATCTTTCTTTAATTCCTTGTTTTTGTGATTTGAATATGTCAGAGGATGGTAATTTAAGGCTTCTTTTGCGAATTTATCAGCTGTTTCATTACCAGTTGTACCAGCATGAGCTTTTATCCATACATATATGACTATTTTGTTATTTGTGTGAATTTCGTGGTATAAGCTCAAAATGTTTGCTTCAATATGGTGTACTGTTCTCTTTATTTTCATATTTTTTAATCTGTCCACTGCACCTTTACTGTCTGTAAATATTTCATATCTATTTTTATCTGAATTCGATATGTATTTCATCGCTTGTAAAATTGCTATTGCTATCATTTCTGCTGCATATATAGAAGCCTCCTTTGGTAAAAAATATTTGGAATGATGTTTTTTGTTTATGTGATAGAATCCACAGCCTGTTTGTTCATTTGCCTTTGACCATCTGTAAATATGGATTCGTAATTTGGCCAGAATTTGTTTTTGAATTCGTTGAATTTTGTTTGAGTGAGGTTTGGAATTTCATCTTGAATTTCGAAGTAATATGTTGGTATTTTGTGTTGATAGCTAGATATTTCCATAAGACTTTCCACTATAACTGTTTTTTTTTAGTACCAGTATTTATAGGTGAGAACCTGAATTGTTAATGATTGTAACCTGTTGAGATATGATACTTCCTTTGCTATTATTTTAGTAATAACTATATTACTGATTAATTGTCTTCTTAGTTTAAGAGGTAGTATTATTGCTTCCGCTTTCATAATATTTTAAGGGGTGGATCTGTTATATCCTAGGCATATTCTCAAACATTTATTCTGTTGGGCTTCAATTTTGTTTAAGTGTGTTTCAGCTGCTGTTCTGTATAGGTGACTTCCATAGGCTATAATTGATCTTACAATTGTTTTATAAAGAGTAATGCCGTATTTGGATCTGCTCCCCACTTTGTATTGTAGAACGCTCTTAGTATATTCATTGAATTTTCAGTTCTTTTGATTACTTGGTGTATACAGTCCTTCCATAAAAGTTTCTTGAACAGTAATCCAAGGTATTTGACGGTATTTTTTATGAGAAAGGTGTATTTACCTAGGGTTATCAGATTTTGAGTACAACTTCTAGTTCTGGAAAAGATACATACTTCGGTCTTGGTTTCTGATATGGTCAGCCCAATATCATCCAGCCATTTTTCGGTTGGACAAAATTCCGTGTTAATAACTCTTGTACATATTTCAGCTGATTTCTCTGGTTGTTTTAATATATTTGCTCACTGTGTCTGATTTCAAATTTTTTAAGGGTTTGACCCAAATAGACAGCATTACATTCTAGACATATAAGTTTATATTTACCATACTTTTTTAATGGAGGTATTTTTACATTTAACAATTTTGATCTCACATTACTTTCTGTTTTAAAAGGAATTGTATTAGAAATATTACCAGCATATGTGATGGGTTTTTTTCAATATATTGTGCAGTTAACTAGAAACAGCAAGTTTCATTTAAAACACTAATATGAGTAGATTCCACAAAGTAAGGGTCAAGACAGTTAATTTCGATAGTAAATCCTTTAGATTTGTTAAATGAAATGAAAAATATAGAATTTAAATCGAATATAGAATGTTTGCCAATTGAACCAATTTTAGAAAATATTCTTAAATTTAAAAAATTATTTGAAGTCAAAAGTTACTCAAAAGATTTTATTATTACGTTCATATTAGAAATTAATTCCTGTACCCCTCCTTGGAAACAATTCTGAATTCCACCGTCACCTCCCTTATAAACGATTCTTTGCACTTACTGATGTCGCTCATACAGATATGGATCAAGCCTGTACTTCATACAATACAAAGGATATATATGAACAGAAGCCCACAAGTCCTTCACCACAGAAGAGTCGCCATGTTCTGTCCAATTACTCACCTATAAAGCAGAGGTCAAAATATGTCGACCACTTCGTGTTCGACTACACACAATCCTAATAACAAAAATTTCCGATGGACAATGGCTTATCACCGCACCTAAGAAGGAAGTAGCCATGATTGATTGCCAAGAAACAAAAGACAACATATCCATCCATGGGACATTATTATTAGAATCCGTTCCAGGTTGTACTGTTCACATACCATCCCTAACGTTTGTTACAACGAAGCGAATCAAATTTAATTTTGTTGACGTTCACCTCCCAGTAATAAATTTGGCTCTGAATTTTGGAAACCAAACTCAAGAAGTTGGCCCACCGCCACTGGACCTTAGAAGTGTCAGTTTAAAAGAAAATCAATAAATTCAAACCAAGCTACCTACAAGTTCAAAAGGAAAATTTAGAAAACTTTGACAGTCCAGTTTACTATTCCAGAACAAGTATATGGACAGTCCTGTTATACTTATCCTTGGGTTCCATTCTAGGATTTCGGATATTAAGAAAAATCTGTGCGTTCTACCATCAACGAAGCCAAAGACCAAAGGAAGTAGAAATGGTCGTTTGATGTCCTGATACCACATCCTTGAGGGATGCGTTTCCATCCAGGTGTGGAGGAGTTACATTCTTGCACAATGCAACGTAGCAACAAATATAATACTTTTATTAAACCTATAAATTGTAGAAAACCATATTTTTGTGGTCAGCTCTTTTATGTGCTTCAATAATAAAATTAAATTTTTTAAAAACAAGTTTATCATTTTCGAACTTTTAACTCGAATATGGTAATAACTAAATAGTGCAGAGACGAGCTGGACGACTGCCACATTGGCACTAAGCGTACGATGTCGAGATAGGAAACTACTCATGCGCGCTGAACAGTAAGTGGTGGTTGTGTTAGTGATAAAAATTTAAGAGGCCGGTCTTAGAGACCATATATTAGTTATGGAGGGTTAATACTGCAACAATGATTATCAATAATTACATTATGACAAACTTTCCTTTTGTATAAAATGAAGTTTTTGGTTAGGTTTTAAGTAGCACAGTATTGAAAATTGTTTGGGTGACTAGTTTGTGTTGCTGTATTTTTTAAATTTTTGTGACATACAGTTCTAAACTCTTGATCATGGCTATGTGATGATCCCAAAAGTAATCCTGAATACGATACTTTAGCAATACCGCCTAGATGTGAGGTGTACAGGCTAATAGAAACGATACAGTAGTGGATCAACAGGAAGTAGCACCGGGAGTATTTATAGCTAGATCCATAATATCGGGGAAAAATCCGTACGTTAGAATTTTGAATACAAATTATGAAAGTGTTTCAGTAAAAACTAAGAATATTGAAATCTTGGATTTAGATTTGTTCGATGCGTATACAATTACGAGTGATAGTAACAATAGAATGAAAGAATTGAGGAAATCATTAAATTTAGAAGTACCAGAGTATGTAAGGAATGATTTAACGAAACTGTGTGAGAATTATGCAGATATATTCGCTTTAAAAAATGATAGTCTAATGCACAATAATTTTTATGAGCAAAGGATATCAGTAAAAGACAATACACCAATATACATAAAAAAGTATCGCAAACCACATTCACAAACAACGGAATTAAATGGTCAAGTAGAGAAACTTATAACGCAAGGAATAATTGAACCCTCAGTATCAGATTATAACAGTCCAGTGTTATTAGTCCCGAAGAAGTCAGTGAATCAGGATAAGGCATGGAGGCTTTGTATAGATTTTAGGCAGTTAAATAAGAAAATAGTCAGATAAATTTCCTTTACCCCGTATAAATGCAATTTTAGATCAATTAGGGAGAGCAATCATTTTAAGTGTTATTTATATGGTTCACCACATTTTATAGTAAAAACAGATCATAAGTCACTAACTCATTTATTTGCAATGAAAGACCCGACGCCGAAACTCACGAGAATAAGACTCGATTTGGAAGAATACGATTTTGAAATACAGTTTGTCAAAGGTGTAGCGAACTACGCAGATAGTATATCGAGAATATCCATAGAAGAACTCAAGGATTTATACATAAATAATTCACGTGTCTTGGCAAGCACAAACGCGCAAGGAGAACGCTCAGTCAGGAAAGGATCTAAGGAATAACGAAGAAACAAAGGAAGAACGAATAGAAAAACCATCAGTAATAAAAGTTTTAAATAAACTTGAGGCACATAAATTACCAATTTTACAATTTGAAGATAATCGTATCTCGTTAAGGATGAGCATTCGGATCAAAAATAAATTGAAATTTAGTGAAGCCTTATTTACCGGAATACACAACTTCCACCTAGGACGAACGTTGGAAAAGCTTGAGGAGCTATCGGTAAAATTTGAAGTAAGAATAATGAAAATATACGCAAATGACGTTATATTCAAAAAGTGCACAATAGAAGAATCTATAGAAGAAGGTAATAAAAGGTTAAAAAATATACAAGTATGTATATGCGAAGTACCAAAAACGGTACAGCAGAAAGAGGAGATCCAAAAGATTTTATCCAATGTTTGGAGGACATGTAGGAAATAATAGATTATTAAAGAAACTAAGAGCAAATTTTAGGTGGAAAAACATGGAGAAAGATGTAAGGAAGTATGTAAAGAATTTTCATGTATGCCAAATGAATAAAGCAAAACTTAGTCATAAGGAAAAATTTGTCATCACAGACACATCTATAAAACCGTTTGATATCAATTACATAGACACAATAGGTCCTTTTGTAGAAAGTAACAATGGGAATCGTTATTTTATTACAATATTATGCGAACTAACTAAATACGCGGTCATGATACCGGTCAGGAACAAAGAGGCAACCACAATAGCAAAAGCTATATTTGACAATTTTATGCCAAACTACGGATTGATGAAGGAGATAAGGACAGATCAAGGAACGGAATATAAGAATGAGGTAATGAAGAACTTAGCGGAACTTTTAAAAATATAATTTTTCAACGGCATACCACCATGAAGCAATAGGCAGTTGTGAAAAATTACATAGAACGTTTAATGAGTATATAAGAAACTTTATCAAAGATTCTAAGGATAACTGGTGCGCATTTGTAAAAATGTTTGCATATTGTTATAATACAACACCAAACACGTATCACGGATACACTCCTTTTTAGTTATTATACGGGAGAATTCCCAATTTACCAGAATGCTTAAATGTAGAAATAGAACCGTACTACAATCTTGAAAGATACGATAAAGAGTTGAAATATAAGTTACAATACGCAAATGAAAAAGCCAAACAGTTTTTAATAAAGAAT
Organism: Galeruca laticollis; assembly: GCA_963921935.1. Classification (NCBI taxonomy): domain Eukaryota; kingdom Metazoa; phylum Arthropoda; class Insecta; order Coleoptera; family Chrysomelidae; genus Galeruca; species Galeruca laticollis. Next base: position 106,533,404 of record OY998175.1, on the reverse strand, counting down.
AAGATAATTAGAGTAAATAATAGTGAAAAGGAAACTTTAAAGTAGGGGAATTAGTTATTCTAAGGAATGAGGAAAGAAATAAGTTCGATTCACATTATTTAGATCCGTTTAAAATAACGGAAATAAAAGGCGTAAATTGTGAGATTACATCTCGGAACAATAAAACACAGACCGTTAATAAAAATCGATTGTATAAATACCGCAGCAGAAACATTTGTAAACAAAGTGAAGTGTTATCATAAACAAACAGTTAGCGTTTAGTAAACAAAAACAATTAGTGAGAACTGTTAACGTTAAGTAATATCGAAAATTTATCAACCATAATTTTTCTCTTCCAAGAGGGGATGATGTGATGATTCCAAAAGACATTATCATAAAAAGGACATTATCAAAAGAAAAGACACTGTTAATTTATATATAATTAATGTGGTCAGCGGGCAGTGATCTATTAAGGTCAATCAAACACACCGAAAGCACGTTCATTGTAAAATATAAATATCACATTCGTTTTGAATCCGGAAGGTCATGAATACGGGTAACTGACACATTCAATCGTACACTTCCTATAAATGGAGAGTGTCGACAAATGATTCATTATTATTTTTGAATAGTACCAATGTAGGTAACGTGTATTTATAATTTGTGTTAATAATTCTTAATTATATTTATCGCAGTGAGTTTTTAAATGATGTTATTTATTCAACCCTTAAAGAATGGTTACGAGGTAATTGTTTCTCCAAGATAAATGGTTTTATGGTTAAAGTAGTCTATACAAGGGGCACTTACTAAGTAACCAACCACTAGAGCTAGATAAATTACAAGAAAATAAACTCTCGTTTTTTATGTTTAATTGAAGTCAAAGTATAATAATTGATACATTTTAGGTCACGTCAATTTGCGACATTGTCTTGAATCACACTGCCAATGAAAGCAAATGGATCCAAGAACATCCTGATGTGACTTATAATTGTGTAAATTGTCCCTATATGCGTCCCGCTTATTTACTTGATGCTGCATTGGACTTCTTTTCTTCGGAAATTAAGAAAGGACTTTATGAAGACAGAGGTAAATCGTAGATTATTAAAATAGGTCATTTTCGTGATCTCCAGGGTGGTCTTTAAGTAATTGTACATAGAAGTATGATAGATTTTTTCCTTCAAAATATTACAATTTGAGCCAACTTGCCTCAAAAAAATATTGATAATAAGAGAGATACAGGGTGTCAAAGGTGGAATTTTCAAATACATTTTTTTGCAATAACTACAACGTTTTTGAACATGTTATATAAAAAAATTTAATCTAGGGATTTTTGGGTATAAAAAATCAGAAATTGGCAACTACCTCGATGAATTTTCCAGAAGGCACCACATCAGCCACAACTGTGGCATAAATGCGCGCTAACTTTTGTGTGTTTCGCTGGTGCTATTTTTATTGAAAAATATCAAAGACACGCCATTTGATCAAACAAAAGTTATACTTGTTATTCACGCGAAATATTGACAGTTTTCAAGATAATCGCAAAAATTTCAATCTGTCTATTATTGGGGTATCAGATTCAGTTGGAGTATCATCTGATAAACTGTATCTATCAGAATCGATCTGTAGGTCAGCCGATTGTTGTCAGTTGAATGAAGACTTTCTTCTAGTATATCATCTTCTTGATCAAACTCAGGATCAATTTATCCGCCTACAACTGTAGTCCAGGAGAATTAGACCCCAAACCATTGAAATATGGCTGTGTCTTGACGTAGATTAGATATTGGTTGAAATTGCTCGGAAATGATCTAAGAAAAGAAAATATGAAGGTCCGTCAGCTGAAAAAGTTGTGTTATTTGCAGGAAAAGTCATAAACTGCAAAAAAACGCAAAAATCGCTCATTTTTTCCGATATTTCTTAATATAACTCTTTAAATATGCAAGATAGAGAAAAAAAGTATACTTATGAATTTGTTCTTTATGAAATTCTCTACAAGATAAAATTGGTTTAAAATCGATATATACAATTTTTTCGTTGAGAAATGACGATAAATGCAAAAAAAAGTAGCTAAAAAACGAGGTTAGTTTAAAGCATTTGTTTCGCAGATAAGAAATCATCCAATCACGCTATAAATTGGGATTTAAGAACCTTATTATAGTATAAGACAATATGCCAAAGGCCGATTAAATAGGCCTGATAGTTTTTACATGAATTAATTGTTAATTAATTTCCGCGAAAAAATTAACGTCATTTTTGTGTTCATGCCAGGCTTACATTTTTGAGTTGTAATAGGCGCCGATTTTTTTACAACTACGTAGACCTCTAAACTATAATACACAATAGTTATAATGAACAATTTTTAAGTTTTTATCATTTTTTTACACGATTTTGAAAAGTTGAAAAATTTCGTCTTATAAATAATTAATTTTTGAAGCGAATAAGGATACAGAAGAAAAATACTCAAAGAACAAAAAAAAGTTCTCGGAAAGACGCTCCTTTTTAAAAAAATGCGTTTAATTTGGCCGAATAGTTTTACGTTTTTATCTTGAATGTTTTTTACTGATGGTGAAGAACCTCGATTCCAGCTAGCTGAAATGAATCGAAAATGTTATTCAACGGTAGAGTAGGAATTGATTCATAAATTAAACATTTTTAGATTGAAACCATTGAAATTTTAATTTGCAAATCACACATATGATATTTGTACGACCGAGTGGTACCCCTTGGTGTTTATAGGTAAGTTTTAAAAATCGATAATAATGTTTGAAGTAGAGGTTAGTTAGTAATGTATAAATTGTCGTAACTATGTTAAAATATCAGGTTCAGATGCTTGTCCTTCAGATAACAACCCTTTGTAAATGGTGAATGTAAATATAAATCGGAAAGTTCTTACTTGTATTATTGGCGGTAAGCTCAACGTCAGTACTTGTGATAGTTGTGATGACTTGACCCGGATCCTCCTAGTTTTCAGATCTAATGATATGAATCGCTTGGCATGCATCAAATTTAAGCAGTACTGGGTTACGAGTTACATCTACTATCTACTATTCTACTACAGATGAATGATGTGATGTGAAAATGGTCAGACAGCTTATAGGAAGCGATACTTAGGAAAAGCGGTGAGTGATACAGCGAAGCTCAGAAAATATAGTAAGCGAGATGAGAACAGACAGAAGAAAAATAGAAGAAAAGGAGAAGGCCTAAAAAAAGTAAGAAATATGTAAAATATTAACTATTAATTTAATAAAAGTTAATGGTGGGTGATTTTACTTACCCAAGTTGTAGGGTGGCCTTAAAGAGGTTTCTATATTTTTGGTCCAGATCCAATATAGATAATTTTGTCTACACTGACAATTATGACCAATAAAATCTAATAAAGTTTACTTTTTTTCAGCTTATAAAATCCGACTTACAATCGAAAAATTAAGGAACCATTTGCTCCGAATGAAAGCTGATATAAAAAGAAGGAAGGATCAAAGTCCAATCAAGTAGGTTTTGTAGGCCATCCACAGAACTCGGGAGAAGTCACAGAACATTCACCGAAATAGTAAGTTGGATTGGTATGAAATAGTAAAAGAAGAAGAATAAATTGTTTTCCATGAATATGATAGATATCAAAATATAAAATGACAATTCAACTTGGAAAGAGGAGATTAAAACAATAAATTAAAGTAAACAAAAGTGCTTCGAGTTTTAATTATATTTTTATAACCAGGTAAATTAGTGTTTTCAACTTATAATGATAAAGGATAAGATATCTTATTATGATTTAGTTAAATAAAGTTCTGTTGTAAATGTAAACAAACCATTGATTTTGGGTTAATGTTGAAGTTATTTATTTTACTCTAATAATTGAAAAGGTGAGTTTCAATATATTTTTGAAAGAAATTATTATGTCAACCATTTGTTTATAAGTGCATGATTACATTCCCACTAAATTTTGTATCAATGTTTTTAAAACCGTAACAATAGGTGCTGAGATAATAAACGTCAAAGATCGAGAGTGTTTGCGGTATAACTATTAATGTTGTAACAATAAAAAAAAATGCCAGCAGATAGATTTTCCGAGAACTTTTTGTATGTGCTTTGAGATATAACATCGCCCTTGTTCATAAAGTAGGAAAAATCAAAGAAAGTTGTAGCGGTAGCGTTCGGCGCGTCAAATCTGAGGGGAGTGGGAATAGAGTGCGAAACTTGAAATCGACGCTTCAAATCGAGCGCGGCGCAAAAAGTTGCTGTATATCGGCTTCTATTGGGCCGATTTTGATGATTTTTTTTTAAATCTATGTAGCAAAATGAAAGAAACCCATTTTTCAGAATGGCGTCTACCAATTATGACAATTTAAGCATCTACAGTAACTACTTATAATTTGGCATTTTTTTATGTTGATAATAATCATTGATTATAATTATGTCCATGTTAGGATTGTGTTGTTCATTGCAAATTCGTATAGTTAAAATAATTAGTTATCAATATTACAGGTAGTACAATTAATTGTTATGTATATTAATGGTATATTTTATTTCATTATAAGATCTACATACAATAAATAATGATATTTCGCTTTTTTGTTACAACATTATTGTATTCTACTTTTTTACATAAACATTTTATTTTATTTTAACTATACGAATTTGCAATGAACAACACAATCCTAGCATGGACATAATTATAATCATTGATTATTATCAACATAAAAAAATGCCAAATTATAAGTAGTTACTGTAGATGCTTAAATTGTCATAATTGGTAGATGCCATTCTGAAAAATCAGTTTCTTCCTTTTTGCTACATCGATTTAAAAAAAATCATCAAAATCGGCCCAATAGAAGCCGAGATACAGCAACTTTTGCGCCGCGCTCGATTTGAAGCGTCGATATCAAGTTTTGCACTCTATTCCCACTCCCCTCAGATTTGACGCGCCGAACGCTACCGCTACAACTTTCTTTGATTTTTCCTACTTCATGCACAAGGGCGATGTTATATCTCAAAGCACATACAAAAACTTCTCGGAAAAATCTGTCTGCTGGCATTTTTTAAATTGTTACATTAATAGTTATATCGCAAACACTCTCGATCTTCAACGTTTATTATCTCAGCACCTATTCGGCCAAATCAAACACATTTTTTTAAAAAGAGCGTCTTTCCGAGAACTTTTTTTTTGTTCTTTGAGTATTTTTCTTCGGTATCCATATTCGCTTCAAAAATTAATTATTTATAAGACGAAATTTTTCAAATTTTCAAAATCGCGTAAAAAAATGATAAAAACTCGAAAATTGTTCATTATAACTATTGTGTATTATAGTTTTGAGGTCTAAGTAGTTGTAAAATAATCGGCGCCTATTTCAACTCAAAAATGTAAGCCTGGCATGAACGCAAAAATTACGTCAATTTTTCGCGGAAATTAATTAACAATTAATTCATGTAAAAACTATCATGCCAATTTAATCGGCCTTTGGCATATTGTTTTATACTATAATAAGGTTCTTAAATCCCAATTTATAGCGTGATTGGATGATTTCTTATCTGCGAAACAAATGCTTTAAACTAACCTCGTTTTTTAGCTACTTTTTTTTGCATTTATCGCCATTTCTCAACGAAAAAATTGTATATATCGATTTTAAACCAATTCTATCTTGTAGAGAATTTCATAAAGAACAAATTCGTAAGTATACTTTTTTTCTCTATCTTGCATATTTAAAGAGTTATATTAAAAATGAGCGATTTTCACGTTTTTTTGCAGTTTATGATTTTTCCTGCAAAAAGCACCACTTTTTCAGCTGGCGGACCTTTATATTTTCTTTTTTTACACGATTTCCGAGCAATTCCAACCAATATCTAATCTACGTCACGACACAGCCATGTGAAACTGTAGTGCTCCTGGCCGACTGGCTCATCATCTGAAGAGACTTCATCGTAGAGTCTTCAAAGCCGTTTGACGTCTTTTTCATATGCACCTGCCATTATATATCTATATTATGTAACAATATAACGAAAGTTACATGAAAATAAAAGGCCACGCTACCGGTCGCGTATCGGTCGAGTATCGGTCGAAAAGACGGATTGCGCATACAACCGCGTCTAAATAGCTCGACTGACCAATAGAATCTTGCTTATGGCCAATCTAGAAGGTACTGTACTGGGGATGCGCATAGAAACTCGTATACCACTGACAAAGCAGAACTAAATTATCGTCGGGTTAAATAAGCTAGTGAAAACCGTATCTAGATATCTTATTTCTAGCCCGAAATATCGAGGAATGAAAATCATTAGTATGATTTCCATTGCGGTACAATTACGGACCTACCGTTTTTTATCGCTTTATATTTAATGGGTTGGACATAACCCGAAAATTAATGACACTAAAAGACATCTTTGATTAATACTGTACTAAATTTTCACTGTTGATAAATATTGGGGTGTTTATGAAATAATAAAGTTCGTTTATTTTGTAGGTATACCATCTGACATTAACAACGAAGATCATTTGAATGCTATTCGCCATCATTTCAAAGCAAACATTTTAGACACACTAAAACTAAATGAATTGTTCATTTGCGATACCAATAAACTCGTAGATGAATTCTTAATATTAGCCCGCAGTAACCAGCCAAATTCTTCAAAATGTGAATCTGAAGGTAACGATTTAAAACTTATCCAAGATCCAGAATATAAAAGGCTTGCCAGCACTGTAGATATGGAACAAGCACTAAAATTGTACAATCATTTTTGGAATGACACTTTTGATGAAGATTCCAGACTCAAAAAATGTGCTGAAAAGTTTAAAAACAAATTAGATGAATTAAATAACGAGAAATCTAATGAAATCAACGAACATCTTAATGTAGCTATAGAAAACGTTGTTGCTGGAATTAGATACTATAGAGTACAGCATGATGGACCTAAATTTAAGGATATTACTGTAAAAACGCCGCTTGTGTACCGATATTTCACCGATTACGGTCATCCAAAGTCATTGAAAGAGTTTGAAGAGATTATGTACAGCGACAAAGGTAGATTTTTGATGGCACATAATGGTTGGGTTATCAACTCGGATCCACTGAAAAACTTCGCGGCTTCAGATTCAAAGGCAAGTTATTTTTTCGAATCAACATTTTGGTCGTTTTTAATTTCATTTGTACGAAAAATAATTTACAGATTTTTAGGTAAGATCAAAAATGTATGAAAAATATTGTTTTAGTAAATAGTCTTCAGCTTATTTGATGACGACTTATTTAATAATTGTCTCCAGATTTTTCTAAGTATTTAAAAATAAAACTTTTGCCGCGTTGAGTAATTTTTGGTAGGGGAAAAGCTTATAGGTTCTCGTGACCGATGACGTATTATGATTGTTATGCTATATGCATGGATACACTAATACATTGTATATTATCTGATTGACTTTTTGGGCGAGTACAATCTAGTGATTTCACGTTACCGACTTGCAATAATAACAGTAAGTGAAGTTCTGTTGACCACTTAAGTTTATTCCGTGAATATTTCCAACAAAATTTTATAACAAATTTGAATTCTCGAAATTATATGCTCAAATTGTCAGAAACAAAATACACATTTTGTTATTTTTCACTAAATGATGATCATTTAAATTCACTATTAGAACTTCATAAAAAAGTATTGACATATAATCAGACTATAATTGATTTAAAAATTGAAAAAATAACAATTTTTCCATTGTTTTGAGTTTTCACTTCTGTCGGCAGTCCTTTTAACTGGCTATTTTTTTTCTAAACTTATTTATTTCTATGACTTCTATTGTTGCCAACAAATAACTTGTGTGATGTTACTTTTAGCTAATGACATAGAAAAAGAATAGACCTAGCATCTCATTCATAATATCCGAATTGTTTTGAAGCCATCATTAAATTCTCTAACAATGTGCTAGAAAAACAACTATACATTCATTTTCCTGGTGTGGCAATGTTGTGTAAATGGAATCATAAAATTTCCAGTGACATACTACTTTGATAATTTTTGAGGAGATTCTCTGCTCAAAAATAGATGTGTGATAGTAATGTTGTACAATTACACACTGTAAAGAGTGTATTGAGTTGAAAATAATTGTTTAGAAAAAATACTGAATTAAACAGAAATTTTGAATTTGATTAATTCTAATGAATATCTGAAAAAACAATAAGGGTAGGTATTTAGAGATAATGAACCCTTCGAAAGAATTTTATTCAATTTTTAAGTAATAACAAAATAATGATAGATAAGATTAAATTATCGTACAACTATGAATTTTTATAAACCGTAAAATGTTGCAATATTGAGTAAATACAGCTAATGTGCAGATTTAGTGATAGCAGTAATTTCGTTAAAATTTAGCGATATAAAATAAGCGGAGTTAATGTCATTTTTATCTGCTGATTTGTTACATTTTCAGCAAAAAAAAGCAAACCATTTTGATGGCGAGTCCTAAATATTGTATCATATGTAAACCATCGTGCCAATAGTTTACCATCCCTGTCCTAGGATGATATGTGGGATTTTACTAGAGTGTATTCCTTCTATAATAATTGGCTCATCTGTCATCGGGATGCTTCTTCTGCTAATTTCTTGATTTTGAATTTACATTAAATGAACTATTCCCAATGAAAGTACTTTACTGGTTTCTTGTGAATAGCTCTCCATTGTGTTTGACTTTGTTTAATTTTCTACATTTGGAATTTGGCATTGAGATTTTATAAGTTTCGTACAAATAATGTGTTCTGCTAGACTGGTGCAGGCTTTGTACCATTTGCACAGTAATGCGCAGGTGGTAGAATCATTATGTGATAATTATTAGGAAGTGGGTAGATTGTAAATGTACGGATGGAGTATTGAGACATAATGATCATCAACGATTTTTTTCGATATTCACACCGTCTGCAAAAAAAGTCTTGATTAATTTACAGTGCAACACCTCTTAAAAATGAAACATCTTATTTCAATATTTTTTTAAAACAGGAAGTGTGCAAGAAGAACAGCGAATTTATTTAATCTGGCGTTGCGTTTCATTTTTAAGAGGTGTTGCGCTTTAAATTAATTAAGACTTTTTTTGCAGACGGTGCAAACATAAAAATTCTCTATTTAAAAATAAGGGGTTAGAGAACTGGAAGGGAAGAGGTTGACAAATGAGAGATGCCTGTCTCCTAAAAACGTGTCCCCCTTAGAACAAAAATCGATCTGTTTCAGCATTTCCTTAAAATCTAATGAATACTTTATAATATCGGGGTTGGCTGTTTTCTGCGGCCCACTTTGTATAGACCACAGTATGGACGGTTTAAAGTTTTGAGAAATTTCTTGAAAATAAACCGACTAAATATTTTCTGAAAATGTTTTTATATGTTGTTTATTTCCCTCCAGTTTATAAATGTGGTCTATTGTTTTCGATATTCCTCTTTTGAAACCTCAGGTAACAAATTTTTGATTGCATTTTGAGCCTTTTCGATAATACCTGGACTAATACTGACATTCGGGGTGAAGTCGAACGATTTTTGCAGTTTTTTGTTAATAAAATGTACAATTTTCAAAAAAGAAATTCCAAGAACATAATTAAGAAGCTTTCACATCTCCTTTGTCAAATTTCACAGTAAAAGTTATAACGATTTAAGAAAGCAACCTCGGTTTTTCATCTTTTATTCATTAAGCACAGATCGTCAAACTTTTTTAAAGGTCCAAAAAAAGTCGAGTTTAAAAAGCCCCAGTTCTTACAGAAAACAGAATCAATTAAAAATAAATGAAAATAGGCAGTTATAAGGACTGCCCACAGAAGTGAAAACAAATATATACCTGTGTTCTATTTAAAATGTTTAAATTAATTATAGTTTAATTATATGTCAATACTTTTTTATAAAGTTCTAATGCCGGGTTCAGACCAAGTAGACAAAACAAAAACGTTCATGTTTCGCGACAAAGTGGAGACAAAGTGGCGACAAATCGAAAACATATGTGAGACATTTCTGCGACAATTTTTTTTTGTTTGCAAATTTGAAAACTTTTTCAAGTCCCGTCTCAGGTCGGTAAAGATAAAAGGTCTGTGATTTGTCTGTGTATTTGACAAGTTGTCGGCGCAGTGTGGACGCGTTAACGAGTTAAGCAGTAGGAGAAGGAGAAAATTTCATCAAAATTAAGTGTGTTTTTCTGTTGTGTAGTGATTGAAAAAAGTGGAATACACAAAATACATGCAAGCTGATGGAACTTTTACAGGGAACATCCGATATTATGGGACCCTAAAAATAAAGACTATAAAAACCGCTACAAGAAAGCAGATGCATTGAACGAAATTTCTTTATCGTTAAATGTGCCACTAAATGATATTGACAAAAAAATAAAGAATATTAACAACCATTATGCTAGAGAAAGGAGAAATTATAAGAAACTTAAAAAATCTGGGGCAGGAAAACATTTCACTTCAAAATGGTTTGAATATGAATTGCTAAGTTTCTTGCGAGACAAAAATAAGCCTCGAAAGAGCTTGCAAGCTGGATGTTCGGGAGAAACACACGTAAGTTTATTAATATTTATTAATTTTATTCACATCTACATAGTAATATAATATATATTATAGTATAAGTATTATACAAGTTAACAGTATTGTAATTGCCATGGTACTTGGCCTTGATTTGTCATAAAATACTCAGCATACTCATCTCTGATTGCCCATGCCTCCATAGATGCTTTTCGTGGAATATTCATAAGAGGTAAAAACGAAGCACTCGATTGGAGATCTCTTCTCCAAGAACCTGGTTCTATCGTTCCCGTTTCCAAATGTTCCTGGGGGATTGTAACTACTTCTGGTTTTTGAATTTTTTCTTAAGTAATTATGAAGCAAAACGCATGTTAATACTATTTTTTCGGCCTTCTTTGGTTGTAATAACATCGGTTTACGAAGTACGCGAAAAACAACTGCAAGTATCCCAAAAACATTTTCAACTACCCTACGTGCTCTGCTTAACCGATGATTAAACACTCGATCCTTCGAGTGTTTTTCTTGATGCCCACTATATGGCTTCATTATAACAGTTGTCAAGGGGAAGGCATCATCCACTACAAGGACATAGAGTACAGGTAATTGCCTACCAAGTAGCCTACAATTTTGTGGGCGATTTAACACAGACTCCTCCATCAATTTATGAAAAGATGTACTCTTAAATACACCTCCGTCTGAAATACGTCCCTGACAGCCCACACTTGCATAAAGGAAGTTATAGTTTGCATTTACGATTGCAAACAATACAATCCTAAATGTACCTTTATAATTATAAAATTCACTACCACTATGTATGGGTGCTTCGATCACTACATGCTTGCCATCCATGGCACCAAGGCAGTGAGAAAAATTCCAAATCTTTTCTAATCATCACTAATCTTTTTCCATTCGGCTTCATTTGTGGGTATCTGAAAATATAAATAAAATTGCAAAGTTTGGATTGAATTTGCATAGAAAATTTACTTTGATGTTTTTTCCAGGAATCTGCCTCATCACAGTCTTCAGTATATGAAACTGAACCAGATGACACTGATACTATACCTAGCGAGAGACAACAGACAACCTATATTGAAACAATGCAGAATATGGAAGAAGAACATACTGAGGTGAATACTGATGAACTTAATACGTCTTCTATAACGATAAAGGAAAAGGGAAAAGTAAAGGACAGACAATAAAAAAACTTCTGAGATGGCTACAATAAACAAAGCTTATAAACAGAAGGACATATCACAAAATATAGAGCGTAGGAATGAAGAAGTCTACAACATAGTGACATCTTTACAGAAGGATCGGCTAGAAAGATCACTCAATAAGCCCGATAAATTTGATATAATAGGTGAATTGGTAGCTCAAAAGTTGAGGAGTCTACCCACACCCTATGCCCAGTCCACAGTAGAACATCTAATTCACAATTTATTATATGACGCTGAAATGGGCAAGTATAATGAACCCAAGAAGCAACCGCTATCTCAGGTACAACGCCAAATGGGAGAATTTCTTCGATTTCCCACGGGATTTTCTGGTTCTTCGTGCTCAAATCCACTTAGTGTAAACGCAAATGTATACTCAACTCCATCCAATTCCAACACACATTTTTACTCAAATCCATCCAGCACTGACACACAACATTCATACTCAAATTCTCCCAGCATTGACACACATTCATACTCAAATCCACCCAGCATTGACACACATTTATACTCAAATCCACCCAACACACAACATTCATACTCAAATCCACCCAGCGCTGAACCACAAAATTCTTACTCAAATTCACCAAACACCAACACACAACCTTTATTTTCACATCCACCTAGTATTGACACAAAATTCTCAGTATTTATCAGATCAAGAAAACGAACGAAACTGATGATGAACTTTTTCAATGAAAAAACAAGTACTCATCATTATTTTGTATGTAGTATGTACCTACTCGTAAATTTCTTTTATATTAAACATTTAACCAATAAATATGGAGTTTATTTTAAGGGGTATTAACAGAAAAATAGTAATGAAAAAAGCTAAACATACCTGTACATAACCACTAAGACTGTTAATTAAATCTTTACATACTTCAGGTATTATTACAGATATTGATTGCTTTGTAACTTTTGAAAGATACATAAGGCTGTGGTAGGAATCACCTGTTGCTAAAAATCTTTAAGTGATTGCTAACCTTTTTGTTACACTTATAGCATTTCTAAAGTTATTTAGTATGTCTTTTTGCAACTGCAGGACCAACAAGGCATATCATATTCTCAAAATCTTCGGTGGACATTCTTAAAAAAATTTTGAAGCTTGATCGAATCTCACCACTTAGTCCAATATCATCTGCACGTAGCTGAACTAACAATTTGTTTATCGAACAACTTTCTCGCATTTTTAAACTTGGTCTAATCCAAAAACGTTTCCGTTTTGTTTTAGCAACCTGGGAGGATGATGAGAGCAAAAAAAAACAACTTGCGGCTAGCAATAAATCTACAGTTTCATTTTTTTCCTAATTAAAACGCCACATGGTTAACCAACACTAATCACAACAACAACTGAATATTGTTTTTATATTTTGTCGTTCTGCTGTGGACAGTTTATCTCAATTTTGTTTTGTCTTTTGGCGACAATGCTTGTCGCCAGTTTGTCGTGTTTTTGTTTCATAATTGTGTTTTCGTTTTGTATACTTGGTCTGGACCCAGCATAATAGTGAAATTAAATGATAATAAGTTTATAAATCACCATTTTGAAAAAATAAGAAGACATGTATTTTATTTCTCAGATATCAAATAGTAAAATAAATAATACTAATTTTTCAAAGCAAATATCTATAACAATGTTGGAAATCGATTCGGCTTTGCTTTTATCATTCATTTTTCTACACAAACATTTTTAAGTATATTGAGTACTCACTATTGTACTGCACAGTGATTCTGCAATTAATCACAATTGAAATAATGATTATCATCGAAAACGCCGATCACCGTTTGCAAGAAGTGAATCACCGGTAGCGCCAGTGACTTTTCCGATGACCGTTTACTGATATGTCGCCCAACACTACGCGTAATACGTCACGAGCATGTTGAGCTCATTGATAAGCTTTTCCCATACCCAAAATCGCTTAACGTGGCTAAAGAAGCTTTCACTTCAATAATGAAACAAATAGTATACTTCCAGAATTTTCGGCTTAAATTTAAAATTTGAACTCCCAGAAATTCATTACAAAGATAATATTAAATTGTCAAAAAATGTTTAATGGGTCCGTGGGGAAATGTGCCATAGCGTGTTCTTTTACCACTCTCAATTAATATTGTTCCAATGGATATCAAATTAAGAAGATGTCTGCTTTGTATAGAAAATCATGTTTTGTATAGTGGTTGTAAAAACCACAACTTTTCCTGTCCATTCTTTCGTCTTTAAAAAAATCCTTATTTATCTATAAACGCAAACCTCAGTTCAAATCTAATTGAAAATTTGGAACATTCGAAAATGTTTTTGTAGGTATACTTAAGACGAGAACTTATTGCCTGGGGCGACAGTGTTAAACTTCGATATGGAGAAAAACTAGAAGATTCTCCATTTTTGTGGAATCATATGAGAAAATATGTTGAACAAACTGCAAGAATATTCGACGGCATTAGATTAGATAACTGTCATTCTACTCCCATACCACTAGCTGAATATTTATTAGACTGTGCAAGAAGAATAAGACCTAATCTCTATGTAGCTGCTGAGCTGTTTACGAATTCCGATATGACGGACAATATTTTTGTAAATAGGTAAATATTCAATTGTAATATGAAAATATAAATTTAAATATCCTTATTTTTTTCAGATTAGGTATAACTTCGCTTATACGTGAAGCCATGTCGGCATGGGATTCTCATGAGGAAGGTCGTTTAGTTTACAGATATGGTGGCTCTCCAGTTGGTTCATTTTATCAACTCAACATACGTCCTTTAGTTCCTTCTGTAGCACACGCCCTTTTTCTGGATCAAACTCACGACAATCCTAGTCCAATTGAGAAACGATCGGTATTTGATTTATTGCCTAGTACAGCTCTAGTCAATATGGCTTGTTGTGCCAGTGGATCTAACAGAGGTTATGACGAATTGGTGCCGCATCACATTCATGTCGTTGAAGAAGATAGAGAGTATACAGAATGGACAGCAGAGGGAAGTTTATCTGTGGATAATTTGAGATTTGTTACAGAGGAATCCGGAATTATTAAAACTAAGAAAGCAATTAATGATCTGCATTTTCTACTTGGTAAAAAAGGATTCAGTCAGGTAAAACTCTCTTCTATTTATCGAACGTAGGCTAGTTTGGAAGAATGTAAATTGTTGATATCTGTTTAAACCAAGATCTGAAATGTTTTGATTTTGTGTCATTGAAAATGCAATTAAAAATAAATTATGTAATTTTTTATGGTAGTAATTTCTAGTTATTTAAACAACGTATTGATTTAATTATACTTTCTTTTTGATATTCTAGGTGTATGTGGATCAAATGGACACAGATATTGTGGCAGTAACTAGACACTGTCCAGTGACACACCAAAGCTATATATTAGTGGCATTTACAGCTTTTGGACATCCCAATGAAGATGCAGGAAATTATCAAAGAAAAATCAAACCATTAAGATTTGAAGGGGTTCTAGAAGAAATTGTTATAGAGGCCACCCTCAGCCATATTAATCATAAGTATGTATTTTCTCAATTTCATATGTAAATAATTTATTTTTAAAGTGCATTGTGAATAATTAACAAAAATATGGTAATGGTATGATACAATTAAATGTATTTAATGAACAACATAAGTAAAAAAAGCTCATTATTAATAGTTTCTCTAACTGTGCGATTACAGAAAAGAGACTCACACTAAAACTCAGATCTATTGAAAATTCCTCGGTACAAAAATTCTTGAAAGTCTTGATGTAGTTTTATTTTTAATTTTATTTATTATTTTTCATTATTTCGTAGAGTATGGAATAAATTCGTCCCCGAAAATCACCTTCCTAATCGCAGCATAAAAGTTACCAACCCCCCTCCCTTCAATGGGTCCTGGTGAAAATTTCAAGTTACGTTTTGACAGCTAAAAATTCCTTTTGGAGAATTTTTACTGTCGGTATCGTCTTCCCGAGCCAACTTTATACCCCCGTACCAAATTTCGTATCAATCAGAGCATTTTGAAAATTTGTCCTTTAAAGCTGGTTCGGCTACTACGTTAAACGACAACATGAGCTGGGTTTTAGAAGGGGAAGGAAAAATCATAAAAAAATAATAAAAAACCGTCGTGTAGAGGATCAAAAATGATGAACATTGGCGTAGAAATTGATCCCCTCAAAAAATCTGAGAGGGGTCAGGGGGGGGCAAACATTAATAAAAAAAAAATTTGGCGGTGTACCTGATGGTGGGATATGATAGTCCATAATAGGTACCTTACAAGAAAAATATGCCTCTCATGGGCTCCCTAACTACATACAAATAAATGGGCAAATAAAAAAATGTTTGCGAGAAATTAAAAAAATGCTAGAGGCTAAAAATGTAGAGGGCGTAGACATGTACATAGAAATTTTTTAGCCTCCATAAAAGTTGTATAATTTGCCCAAAAATTCCGAAAATTCGATGTTCAAAAATTAGAAGAAGGAAAGCCTGTAACCATGGAATTAGATACGGGAGCAGTACAATGTCTTACAGTGAGTTTAAAAAACTGAATATACCTGTGAAAATGTTTTCAACAAATATTGAACTTCGCACTTATACTGGAGAAGCTATCAAACTAAGAGCGATCACATTTGCTAAATGCATGTACAAGACACAGATATTTGTGGGAAAACTGTATCTTATTGAACAAAATGTAGATGCAGTATTCGGAAGGGACTGGCTACGAGAGGTCAGGTTAGACTGGGGTGAAATCAAAAGTCTGAAAACAACTCAACCTTCAAATCTGACAAACATTTTAAGTGAATTTAGTGATATCTTTGATAAAAAAATCGATGAAATATCTGAGTATTTGGGACAGTTTAGGCTTATCGATGATGCTACATCAATTTTTATTAAGCCAAGACAGGTACCATTTTCCCTCAAAACTAAATTAGAAAACGAACTTAAAAGACTTGAAGAATGTGGCATAATAACAAAAGTTAAACAACCTGAATGGGGGGTACCCCTATTGTGCCCGTTGTCAAGCCAAATGGCCAAGTGCGGATTTGTGCTGACTGTAAAGTTACAGTGAACAAAGTCATAAAGGACGAAAACTATCCGATACCTAAAATAGAAGAGATTTACTCACAAATGAATGGAGGAAAACTATTTTGCACCTTGGATATTAGCAACGCGTACCTTCACATGAAAATGAATGAAGAAAGTGCACTCATGCAAACACACACAAAGGACTTACAAGGAATAGAGGGAATACAATGCTTCTTTGACGCCATTATATTACAGGGTAAAACGTCTGACGAATTAATTAAAAATTACATATCGTTCTACAACGCTTAAGAAACTCCAACCTAAGACTGAACCAGGATAAGTGCAAATTCTTTCAAACCAGTATACAGTATCTTGGACACGTTATTCACGCTCAGGGCCTCCACAAAACAAAAGATAAAGTAGCATCCATCATGAACAGTAAGAAACCAGAGAATATTAATGAACTTCGGAAATTCCTTGGTCTAGCAAACTATTAGAATAAATTCATAAAAAACTTAGCCACGATTCTTCACCCACTCAACAATCTACTTCAAAAGGACAAACCGTAGTATATATGGACATGCAAATGTCAAGAAAGTTTCCAAAGGATAAAATCAGAGATAGCAAGTGATAGTGTTCTCGTTCACTACAACCCAGATTTACCCTTAGTACTTGCAACCTACGCATCCCCAGTAGGTCTTGGAGCTATAATTTCTCATCGTTACAGTGATGGAAGTGAAAGACCAATTAGTTTTGCCTCACGCAGTTTAACAAAATGTGAGCTGAACACAGTCAAATTAACAAGGAAGCGACGGGCATCTATTGGGGACTAAAAAATGTTTTCCCCTACTGCTATGTCGTAAATTTACTTTGATTACAGACCATAAACCGTTAGTGTCCATATTTAACCCTACAAAGACACTTCCATCGATATCTGCTACCAGACTATTCAACTACGCACACTTTCTGTCTGGTTTTGATTATAACATCGAATACAGAAGAACTTCTGATCATGCTAACGTTGATTTTTTATCTCGTTTTCATACAGAACACACTTCTCGTAACCTGATGGATAGCTGCAGCTTGTTTCAACTTAGTCAGCTTGATTCACTGCAAGTTGATAGTAAAGTGATTTGTAGAACAACTGCTCAGGGCAAGAATCCACAACAAGTTTTACATGCACTCAAAAAGGGAGAATCAATAGAACAGTTTGGTTTTCACGACAACGAACTTACCCTGCAAGATGGATGTATTTTTAAGGGCAGTAGGCAGTAATTCCAGAAGATCTTCATCAGACTGTGCTTAAGAAATTACATGTCGGACATCTAGGCATAGAGAAAATGAAAGCACTATCTAGAAGCTATTGTACATGAAAAAATATCGATCGAGATACTGAACATATGGTGAAAACATGCAAACAATGTCAACTAAAACAAAATCAACCCAGCAAAGAAGAAAATCATCCGTGGTTAACTCCTCGAGGTCCGTGGGAGAGAATCCATATTGACTTTGCAGGACCAATGCAAGGACAATGGTACTTTATTGTTGTTGACGCGTTTACGAAGTGGGTTGAAGTAATTCCCGCCAAAAACACTTCTTCAGATTGGTGCGTGAGAGAACTCAGAAAAATGTTTGCTACATTTGGCCTTCCATTGGTTTTAGTTTCAGACAATGGAAGCCAATTTACATCGGGCACGTTTCGACAGTTTTTATGTGCAAATGGTGTAGCACAGAAAACTACAGCACCATACCACCCGTCATCGAACGGACAAGCGAAACGATTCGTTCAGACAGTGAAAAAGTCAGTTGCGACAAATCCCAAATACCACCGGATCAAATGCATTTCACTCAATGTACGGAAGGAAGATTCAAACTACTTCGAACAACTACTACAAAGGAGGTAAAAAGGCACTTTGATGTCGGGGACAGAGTTCAAGCATGGAATTACACAAATCCAAAACATAAATGGGACTTTAGAAACATTGTAGAGAAAGAGAGTACTTTAATTTACAAGATTAGAATGGACGATGGCAGTATTTGGCGAAGACATATTGACCAGCTTCTGAAATGTGAAGTGTTCCAGTCCTAACAAATTAGAGGGGAGAGTTGATATGATTGTGTTATTTTATCTTTTGCATTTATTGAATGACAAGAAGTCAGCTGACAGCGCTTCTGATTTATTGGCATATTTTTGACAGATAAATAAATGGTGTCAGTTATATTTGCTCGTATTTATTTTAATTAAATAGTAGTTTTACAATACAATAATAATATAATCGGTTTATTAGCCCCATGTACCAGTCGGAATTTTCTCTTTCAGATGTAATATTTATTTTTCCGCTAACTCGTATAATAAAAAAGTGGATTTCAGTTACGGGCTCTATCCTTCGAGGGAGGGGGATCGTATATTTTTTGTGACGACGTTGACTTTAATAAAGGCATTTTTTATATTCGAAAAAAGTTGCTCAAACCATCTCTGAGATAGCTATAGAGGAGTGGAGGGGGAAGGTTCGTTTATTTGAGTTTTTTCTCCAAATTAAATTCTCTACCCGCTCATATAAATTTAACCCGTTTCACGGATTTTTAAAAGAATGCTCTGGTTCCCTTTTAATGGGTGGACAATCATCAATAAATGTATCAGTAAACTTATCAGGGGGTTTTGAGCCGTGAAGAAACTTGAAATTAGACTTTAGAGGGGATTCTATTGTGCGAGATTTGTTAGTAATGTATATTGCTTTGCTAATTAGCTGGTATTTTTGAAGTTTATAGAACTTCGTCCTGTAAATATTTTTGCGTTGATTTATTATTAGTTACTAATTACGCTACAAAAATTACCAACATTGTTAAACTCTTCTAGATCTGGTGGTTCCAAATTTGCCAAATGGGAAAAGTTTGTGAAGGATTCGAAATGGATACATGGTCTTTCTGAATATCAAGTATCCGTTAAGCAGCATATCCAAATTACGGAATCGGAAATTTTTGAAGAGGTTGATTCGGGAGCTCCAAACGTTACAGAATTGAATTTCAAAAATTTCAAACCGGGATCGATCGTTGTAGTGAGGTATGAAGAACAATGCATATTTTAACAGGAGTCTGATTTGATATTTTTCAGATCTTCATTGCCTGAAACTATGAGCATTGCCGTTAAATCTGTTAGAAATTTGATAAAATCTATTTCACTTGGTGAAGAGACGGAGTTGTTGGAAATCATTGGCAAACTTACTTTAGCCGATATGAACAGAACATTATACAGGTGCGATCAGGAAGAAAGAGATGAAGGGTTCGGTTTTGGTACATATAATATTCCCAATTTCGGTTCAACAGTATATTCTGGTTTACAAGGTAATATAATCTAAATATTCCTACAGACATATATCGGTGGCCATGTATTAGATATAGATAGACTGCTAACAAATGCTCTTTTTCCTTCTTAATATGTAATTTATTTGCAGGGTTTATATCATTATTGGCAAATATTAGACCGGATAATGATCTCGGACATCCGATGTGCGCAAATTTACGAGATGGAAACTGGATGATAGGTAATTAAATACTACATGGTATACATTATACGTTATTAATTATAGTTCATGATAACATTTCAATTTCAGATTATATTTGGAAAAGATTAAAACTTGATGAAGGTACCAAAGAACTTGGTGAATGGCTTGAAAGAAACACAAAATCTTTTGCAAATATTCCAAGATATCTAGTACCTCGTTATTTCGATATGATCGTTACTAATGTGCATTTAGCCCTCTTAGAAAAGTCGTACGAATTAATGTCCAAGTAAGTGTTGTGTTATCTTTGTTTAGATGAATTTAAAATTTGTGTATAAGTTTAAGAGCTAATTTATGTTTTAATTCAAAATTAACTCATCATGCGAATGTTCTAATGTGTCAGCCAAGTATATACAGCCTTAGGAACATTACGAGGGAACATACGTTTTACCGTCAATGTGTTAGAAAGAGACAAATACATATAAATTCAGTGTATTATTCTTTTTCGCTAACAGGATATCATAAAGTCGGAAACGTGCAACAACTGTATGTGTAAAGGCGTGGTGGGAGTATACTCCCACCACGTGTAAAGGTATGTCTGGTAGGCACCGCCTTCGAGAGGCGTGCAAATACAGATGTGTAATGTGGACAGTTTAGTTTATTAATTGAGAAATAATAAGATTGTACTAAACTGATAGCTTAATGCAATGAACAATAAAAAAAATCAACATTACTTTCGTTTATCCCTTCATGATTAATTTACAAAGAATTAATTTAGTAGTAATAATCTAATTCACTATATTAGCATCATAATTGTCATTAACATCATAAGGAATATTCTATGGCAACAAATACAGAGTCCAAAAGCGACAATATGTTGTAAGAAAACAAATATATTCAGTGTATCACCGTTTTCGTTAACAGGGGATCATAACATGAGAAATAAGTTGTATGCTAATATTTGTTTATAGCTGTCTTCTAGTTACAAAAATATCTCAATATAAACCACCTGTTTCCTACGCTCCTGATAAAACGATTTCGAATCAGTCACATTTAATTTCAACGTAAAACGATAATTCTCTCACGGCCAACGGGAAATTATAACGGTCACATGGCGTTACCAGTGTGTTAGAGAAAGACAATAGTGGGACAGACAATCAAAAACCAGCGTAGATTATTATACCAGACGAATACGAATCGCGCGAGCGCCTCTTGAAGATGTTTAACTGTACAATCTGGGTACTTCACTAAACGTTTGTTTGCGAATGAGTAACGATCTTTTGCAAATCGTATAAAATGAGTATGGAAGTACACCATAAAGTGCAAATTGTAAAATGGTACTACCAGGGTCATTTATATCGAGAAATAGCAGAAAATGTGTTTATTGTGGCATTCGAAAATACCCAACCAATTAGCAAAAAACAAGTGAGAACGGTTATAAAAAATTTTGAAGAGCATGGATGTGTCAATCCTACTTAACATGGACCGCGTACACAAAATCGTCAAACCCAACCCGAAAAAGAAAAAAGAGATATTTTAATTTGTGCCAGTGTCCCTACAATCGACCACTCATTTAGCAAAGGATTTTGATGAAATTAACTGTCTCGACCCTTACTCCGTGGAATCCGCTCATATTAGTGTTTTAAATGAAACTCAATGTTTCTAGCTAATTCCACAATATAATGAAAAATGTTGAAAATTCTAAAAAATTGTGGAATTAGCTAGAAACATTGAGTTTCATTTAAAACACTAATAAAGATTTTGATGTGGATACGAAAACGATTCGGACTGTATAAAAAAAATGGTTATCGTAGTTTTAAACTGAAAAACAGCCATGAAATTTTTCCAGACCATCAATTTTGTAGAATGGAATTTTGTGAATTAGTTATGGAGAAAATACAATTGGACGCAAACTTTTCGAAAAATATTTTTTTCACAGATGAATCGACTGTTCCCATACACGGTGCACATAATTCCTCCGTTATTCGATATTGGTCAAGGACAAATCTACACAATCATTACAATAGTAGAACTCAATATCCCCAAATCCCCAAAAGTTAAATGTTTGGGCTGGAATATTAGGTGAACATTTAATTGGACCATTTTTTATTGACGGCAATTTAACCGGACAAAAATATTTGGACAAGCTGGAAAATCAAAATTACTCCTGCCCTTATACAATTAGGTGTCAACTTCAATGATATCTGGTACCAACATGACGGTTGTGCATCACATAATTATCGACTATCAATAAATTTTTTAAATACACAATTTCCCAATCGGATAATCTCCATGAATGGTAACATTAAATGGCCTGCGAGATCTCCAGATCTGGCTCCCAACGATTTTTTTTGGGCTATGTAAAATCGAGAATTTATGGATTCCAAGAAAACAGAGCCACTTCTCTGAATGAACTAAGGGAACAAATTTTGCAAATAACACCTGAAATGCTCATACGTGTTCGTCAAGAATTTTATAACCATCTCGGTTACTGTTTAGCTCAAAACGGGGGTTTATTCGAACATTTGATTTAAGTTAATTGAAGAATTAAGAAGTACAATTTTTTAATTTATTACATCAGAATATTACTTTTATTTAAAAAGTTTAAGCATTTTCATTATAATTCGATTTTATGTTTATGTTTTTTAATTTGTAGTGTGTGTGTTTACACAGAGAATTCGTTCCCATTTGCATACAAACGATAATGATAGGAAAATTTTTTACTAACATATTCGAACCACAGCAGATGTTCCGAGACCAATTTCACGTTGCCAAATCTGAAAAAAAGTAAAGGTTTTAACCGCTTTCAAACTGAAAACTAGAACAATTTCCAGCATTACAATAAAATGTTCAACGAATAGATGGGATTACTTATATCTTGATCTGTTACAACCTCTTGAATTATCATAATTAAAAGATTCTTATAACTTGTTCTCATGTTAGTACAATGCATTTTACAATTAATATAAATATACAATGAAAATTGGCAACACTGTTGTACCTACAAAGAATTTGTGGGCATGCATTTTCATTCCACTTTAAGAGATCCAGTTAGCGAAAAAGAAGAATTGAGATATTTGTAAACACATATTATTAATACAAATTAAAATACAACTTATTTCGCATGTTAGGTATGTTATGTTATCATGTTAGCGAAGAAGAGTAATACACTGAATTTATGTATGTATTTTGTCTCTTTCTAACACATTGACGGTAAAACGTATGTTCCCTCGTAATGTTTCTAACACTGTTTAGGTACAATAGTGGCGCACGTTTTTAGCTACTGAAATAAAGTCAACATTACACTTTGAAAAAATTCTATTTTCAATAATTTTCCTGAATTTTCCACTCATGATTTTTTTTTCGGACAACTGACAAATTTTCTGAATGCCCCATATCAAAAACCCCCTATGCACAATTTTATGAAAATCGGAAACAAATTTTTTTTTCAATTTTAAATCCAATTTTTTTCTTTCTAATTCATAAACGTAGCTGCTACGAATTTTTTTAGGGTAAATTTTAATATAAAATTTTAGCTCATAGTTAACCCTGTATAATTCCTACGAATATTAAATTGAGGAAACATAATATGGTCTGTAATTAAGGAACATCTTTCTATTATCGTATGTTGTGAGAAAGAAGTCGATATGTTCCTTAGTTTCGAAAATATAAAATTTTAAATGGAGGCATGTTAAAAAGATTTCAAAAAATTGGATTTCCAGATCAAAAAAATTGAGAATTTTGGTTTCCATTGAGTGTATATAAAAAGTGATATAGTATTATGTATTTCGTGTTGTAGAATCCAAAAAATATGTCAGTTTTCGATTTTGATGCAGAGTTTTCCGAAAAATTCCATTTTCAATAATTTTCCTCGATTTTCCACTCGAAGTAATTTTATGTTATACAAAATTTAATGGAAATCGGGGAAAAAATATTTTTTCGATTTTCAATAGATATTTTTGGTATAAAAATATCAACTTTGATAATTAATAACTCTGTTAGTAATGTCGGTGGAAATTTTCCATATTTTTTTTATAATAGTATCAACGCCCCTCTTTCGATTCTTACCAATTTTGGTCCTTCCAATTCATAAACGTAGTTGCTACGAATTTTTTTAGGGTGAATTTTAATAAAAATTCTTAGCTCAAATTTAACCCTGTATAGTTTCTACAAATATCAAATGGATAAAACTAAATATGGTCAGTAATTAAGGTACTTATTTCCGTTATCGAATGGTGTGAGAAAGGTGTCGATATCTTTCTTATTTTCGAAAATATCAAATTTTTAATGGAGACGTGTTAAAAAGATTTCGAAAATTTTGGTTTCCAGACAAAAAAATGTAAATTTTAGTTTCTAGTGAATGTATGTAAAAAGTTATATAATATTATGTATTTCGAGTTGTAAAATCCAAAAAATATGTCAGTTTTCGATTTTGATGTATAATTTTTCAGAAAATTCTATTTTTAATAATTTCCCTGGATTTTCCACTCGAAATAATTTTTTTTTCGAACAACTGACAAATTTTTTGGATTCCTGGTATCAAAAACACCCCGTTGCAAAATTTCATGAAAATCAGAAACAAAAATTTTTTCTTCGATTTTAAATCCATAGGGAGTTGGGAAATGAGTTCTTCGATAGTCGCTGGTACCTAGAGGCCTTCCTAGGCCTAAAGGATTTTCTTCTTCGGAAAATGAAACTGCCGATTAATGACAAATAAAAACCTTTATTTGTCCAAGATAATTTAACCACAAATTTGTAAGTTTTGTTGCTCGACAATACTTAAAATCTTTTTCTTGAACGAGAAAACGAGAAATATATTTATATGTATGTTTTTTCCAAAGAGAATTTTGAGAGATCAAAATCTAATAATTTTGACAAGCGATCTCTACAACTTTCTTTTGATATTTCGTGACAACCAGAAAAAACGTGCAGGTGAGGTTGTCATTTCGGTTGGCTTTTAATTAAGAGCCTTCACCCCTTACACCCCCATGTACCTCTACGTAGCGTAAATGTTACGTGTTGATTTGCTTTCATTTACCGGCATGTTTTTTAAATAAGTACCGTTTTGCCGCAGCTCTGCGGTCGACGTTCTGTGCATGTGCACTAGGTACCTACATCTCTTGCCTACGCACTGACGCCATTACAGTTTAATTCTTCCGTGTACTGAGCGACTTCGATAATCGTGAGTCCCGCCGATTGTAAAGTACGGGCCGTTATAAGATTTCTCAGTGCTAAAGGCCTAAAACCGATCGATATTCATCGTGAGATCTGTGCAGTTTACGGAGAAAACATTATAACTGATGGAATGGTAAGAAAGTGAGCACTGAGAGGATTTAAAGATGACCGCACAAATGTGCATGATGAACAATGGAGTGGGCGTCCTTAATGAAAGTTTGGTGCAGGAAGTGGACAAGAACGTGGGAGACAACAGACGCTTTACGATTTCCTCCTTGTGGGATGATTTTCCTAATGTTTCTCGTAGTGTTTTGTATGGTATTGTGACCGAGCACTACCGAAAATTGTGCGCCCAGAAAAGAGAAGTTTAAGCAAACAATTTCTGCTCGGAAAATCATGTGCACTTTTTTTGGGACAGAAAAGGAGTATTGCTTTTAGAATTTCTGTCTCGTAATGAGATAATCAATGCAGCAGCTTATTGTGACATTGCGCAATATGCGCTGTTCAATCCAGAACAAAAGACGAGGCAAGTTGAGCAAGGGCATCGTTTTGCCGCATGACAATGCCCGTCCGCATGTGGCTAATCAGACCAAAGTTCTCATCACATCTTTTCGATGGGAAACTCTAGATCATACTTCGTAAACTGGCGCCCAGTGACTACCATCTGTTCCTGCACTGGGCGGTCAGCGTTTTCAAGACGATGACGAAGTCAAAACAGTTGTGTTGCAGTGGTTAGCAAGTCAGGCGGCAGACTTCTATGAGGAGGGTATTCTAAAACTGTTACAACGTTATGACAAGTGCCTCAATATTGATGGAAATTATGTAGAAAAGTAGATTAAGGTACAGGCTTTCATGTAAAAATAAAATTATTGAAATATCTTACCACGTCTTTGTTTAATTTCAAAACGGACTTACTTAAAAAACAGCGTGTTACTTTAATCCTCCACTTTTGTAGCCACTCTTGCAATTTGTTTAGATGTGCCTGCACATTCGCTGTTGTTGCTTGTGATTCCTATTGTTGTATGCTGTGTCTCTGGTTAATCTGATTTGTACAGTATGTAAAGTAGTGGGCCAAGTACGCTACCCTGCGACACCCCTGCTGCAATAGGAAGAAGTTCGGACTTTTCTTCGTTAACTTTCTTTTGGAATGTTCTGTTGATTAAGTAAGATTTCAGAAGTGGGTAGTAATTTGGTAGAAGAGTTCTTTTAATTTTGTATAGTAATCCTTGGTGCCACGCTCTGTCAAAAGTCTGTCCGATATCGAGGAAAACAGCAGAGCAGTATTATTTGTTCTCCAGGGCTTTGTTTATTTCTTGTGTGAGTCGGTGGACTTGTTGCACTGTCGAATGTTTGTGTCGGAATCCAAATTGATGGCAGAGGATCCATTCCTGTGGAGGTAGGTCTTCAGTTATTCTACGTTGGAGTAGTTTTTCAAGAAGTTTGGACATTGTTGGTATCACACTTATTGAACGTTAAGATGACACGTTGGTTGGGTCTTTGCCTGGATTGCCAAGCAGTATGATTTGAGCAACTTTAAATTATGTACTTCTTTTGGAGTCATTGCTTTTGTGGGGCGTCTTGTGTTTGTTGGATTTGATAAGTTTTGTTCTAATTCTTGATCTATTTTGTGACTTAGTGGTTGGAAGACTGTAGTAAGGTGATCTGCAAATACATTTGCTTTTCCTTTATCGCTTCTAGCCCATGGTTCAGGTTCGTTTTTTCGTGCAGGAGGGGCTAATATCATAGGTGTTTTTGAATTTTTTACTGGCTTCCAGATGGAATTATCTGTTCTTGTTAGTCTAGACACGTATTCTTCGAATTGTGCGTTCCTTATTTCTTTAGAGTTTTATCTTCAATTTGAGACTAAATCGATTATAGATGGTTTTGTTTGCAGGAGAGTGGCTCATTTGCCATCTTGCCCGGTCTTGTCTCTTTTCTGCTATTAGTCTCTTTATTTCGAGTGGGACGTCTCTGTTTCGTGTTTGGTGTAGCAATTTGGGCTGCTAGTTGAAGTTGTGAGCTAATTAGTTCTGCTGCCCTTTCGATTTCTTTTGGTTCTTTAAGTCTTTAAACCTACTGCTTCAATAATTGCGTTTCGGTATACTTCCTAGTCTGTTTTAAAGTTGTGTAATCTATATGTTGGGGTTCTGTTTATGACTGATGCTCCATCGGTTGCAATAATAGGCGAGTGGTCAGAATGCAAGTCATAACTGCACGGGATGTCTGTGTAAGTTGAGTTTGTATGGGTCGGTTGGCCAGTATGTCGGGGTACCTGTCGAGATAAATGAGTATCGGTTTACTTCTATGGTTTTGTATAGTTCCCTCCTATAGTACTGAAGAACTCTTCAAGATCATTTTGTTTTATGCTGTGTCGAGGTGGGCAATATACTGCAGATATAGTGAGTTCGTATGGCAAGGTTGTTACTTTTATTGAGGTGGCTTGACGGTAATTTTGTTGGTAGTTTAAAAGTTCGTAGTGTTTGATTGTATGTTTTATTAATTTTGCTGTGCCTCCATGTGCTGTGTTGTCCGGATGATGTGTGCGATAAACTTTATAATTGGGTATTTTAAAATACCGCTTATTTGTGAAATGTGTCTCACTTACAAGTAGTATATCTATTTGGTTTTGTATTAAAAATAGTTTTACTTCTTCTTTATGCTGTTCTATGCTATTGGTGTTCCATTGTGCTATTCTGAGGAACTTGACCATTAGGAAACCAATTTATTGAGTAGTGTTGTTAGCATGTTTAAAACCATGCTATTTTGCTGGATTAGTTGGTTGAACGTGGCTTTAAATTCGCTGAGAAACTGTGTTAGTATATTTGTCTCTTCTGTTGATCCAGTGGTGTTTGGAGAGTTATTGCTAGCTGCTTCTGCATAAGTTTTGTTTGAAATTCTGTGGTTGTTTGTTTTCTGCGGTGGTGTATGTATTTGATCAGCAATTGCAGGTATATTCTTTTTGTATCTTGGGTTGCTTGTGTAGCTACTGTTGATTCGTTTTTGGTAATGTTCGCATCCATTGTAATTGGCAGGGTGTTCTCCGCCGCATAGAACTCATTTGGCTGGTGTGCCACTTGTTTTTTTACAGCTTGTATTATTGTCCTTGTCCACATTTTACGCATACAAATGGTTTGTTGCAGTATGTTTTTGAGTGGCCCTATTGCTGGCATCTCTTGCACTGAACAATGTTGTTTTTGTGTGGTGGCTCAATTTTAACGTTTAGATTTGTAGTTTTTCAATTTTGTATACATCTTTGTTGTTTTTTGCTGGTTCCAAGACTACGAAAAACAGATTTATCGGTTCTTTGGTGTTTCTGTGTCTAGCATTTATTACATTTCTGACTTTGTGTCCTAGTTTGTTTAGTTCTTCTTTTATTTCGTGTTAAAGGAGTGATACAAATATTTGATTACAACTCTGTAGGCCCGTTCTTCTTTGAGTTGGTAGGTATGATGTATTATATGTTTAGTCTTTAAGTAATTGGGTAGTTTCCTATAATTGTCTGTGGTGTTGCAACTTGTCTGACAACATTTTTATCCAGGCTTTTTATGGCATACTCTTCTTGTTCTACACAGTCGCATGTCTGCTCTGTCATTTGTCTGTAGTTGATTATTCCATATACCCAGATTGGAGGGGGTTTACTTGTTTGTACTTCGGACTTGCCTTCATTTGTAGCTGAATTTCTTTCTATTGTCAGAGGACTGTACGTATTGTTTGTAGTAGTGGAATTGATTTTCGTTATGTCGCTGGTTCTTGCTGTCTTCTTCCTTTTTGTGCTTTTGACTTGCTGTCATGGTATTTTACCTGTGATCTCTTCATTACATTCATCTTCACTAGTTGAGGACATATCTTATGAGAATGTTTTAATGAAGCGAAATTTTTTTTAATGTAAGAAAACCCTTCTTGATGATAACAAAAGTAATAATCGTTTAACACTGATACTTTGGTATTAGTTTAAACGAAGCACTGGTCCTCGACAGTCAAAAAAATATATAATAGAAGTAATTTGAAAATAAAAAATATTATTGCTCAATAATAAGAAATATACAAAACAATATACTCCAAAATAAATGAAAATATATATATGTATATACAATAGAGTATATGTAATTCAATTCAATAGATTAAAACTGGTAGGTTAGGTTAGGTAGGGGTACTTCCGGCTGTTTTGGGGCCCCATACCAAAATATTGTCAAAATTTAGATCAAAACGAATGGAATTTTAAAAAGGTTTGCAGTGTGATAAAAGAAATTCCCTCATCATCAAAAACTTTGAACAAGTATGCCTTTCTGGCAAGAAAAAGTGGTTTGCGCGAATGGATTACGAAAGTTTCGAAATCATTTAAATAAATTAAAATCCGCGATAATGGAACAATATTTTTCAATTCTATAATTAATTACATTTTTAAATCTTTTTTCGGCAAAATACATGCACGTATATCAAGTCTCTTGGGTTGTTATGCTTCTAAATCTAAAGTATGTATTTTAAAAAAAATCCCAATCTGTGATGACAGGGGTTTTTGGATTGCAGGTGCACGACTATTACATATAAACATGAAATAAAAGCCACATTGGCACTACACCTGTATTTCATAAACTCTTTGATCACTGGTGATGTAATATATAATTATACTTACTACTTAAAAAAACTATTTAGAACACACGTTAAACATTAGTAAATTCCTCCATAATTGTGTGAGTTCTAAGGTACAATTTTAAAATGACTAATATTTTTCAGTTTTGTTAAAAACGGATCGACTTTTGTTAAAGGACTAGCACTGGGGTCAATACAATTCGGAGGTTATATTGAATCTGCAAAATTACCGACTTTGTCTCCTAATTTAGTACCTCCAAAACCACCAACCAGAAAACATGGCAATGAAACTGTACAGGCATGTGTAACATTATCTGCAGGTAAGATTCGAATCGATGTAACCAATATGGAGAACTTTTAAAATATAAATAGCCACATTTATAAGACATATGATCCAGTCATGAATCTATTTAAAATACTGTACAATGTGAACAAACTTATTTATAAAATTTCAACACGTTACTATCTCATTCTCTCTGTTTTTATAAATTTCATAAATTTATCTCTCTTGACTTTTTCAAATTATCTGTCATCAATCTAATATTTATTTCCCCCTCATCTTAATTTTTTTATCTCCTAGCAACTATAGATCAACCATCCCCAATAGAATTCTTTCAAATTATTTTCATACAGCATCTGCCAATAAAATTGTTTCAAAATGTCTATAGTTCAGGTATCTCCCAATATAATTTGTCAATTTTTTATCGTTTTCTCAATATATTGTGGAATCATCTGGAAACAGTTAATTTCATTTAAAAAAGTAGAGTAGATTACATGGAGTAAGGGTCGAAACAGTAAATTTTCAATTCTTTTTTTAAATATTCTTGTGAAAATGAGAAGAATAAAAGTATATTATATAGTAGTATAGTATATATATATATATATATATATATATATATATATATATATATATATATATATATATATATATATATAAATTATTTGATTTTCTTTAACCTTTATATATAAATTTTTTTTCCATTTTTCGTGGGCATCAGGTTAATAGTAAACACAGTATCAGTTTATGTTTTAATTTGACGTTTCGCTCGCTTTTTGAAAATGCTCCAAATTGAAGGAGCGAAACGTCAAATTAAAACATAAACTGATACTGTGTTTACTATTAACCTGATGCCCACGAAAAATGGAAAAAAAAAATATATATATATATATATATATATATATATATATATATATATATATATATATATATACATCTTACTATCATTTCTGCATCCGATAGAATGACTTTTGCATTTAATCCTGCATCCTCTGTAAACTTACGTCCGTATATCGGACGCAAGACTACATCTTTCGTTTTTGGCAATTTCTGATGAATATTTGTCCCATAGAACATATGGAAAAGATAGACCACCTAAAGTACTATGGTTAGCCACGGGTGTCAAATTGCCATCTTTTTCAGATACTTCTATATTTAAGTATTAACCAAGGTCAAATGGACGCAAAGTTGATAGGAAATGTACGAAAAAGGTATAGTTTTAGTTCAACGAATTTCTGCTGGTGGCGCACCAGAATATACTTTAATATACATAAAATTACAATTTCGTAACATTCTGACGTCCAGTAGATTTGGCAACGTAGTGTCTGGTATTGATAACAATAAATTTTAAACTAAAGTCATTTCTTTAGTATGCGGGAGTATAGTATAGTTACAACTTTGGCGAACGTTACGTCCGTATTAGTAGTAGTGATTTGTAAAAAGTTTGAATATCAGCCTGAACTTTATTTACGATTTATGGTTAGTTAGCTGATATAAAAGACGGGAAGCGTATGTACTAAAAACTAAACCGCAAATTACCAATACTTCTATAATAGCATGGGTAGTTTAGTGTCAAATAAACATTAATGAACGTCTTAACCGTGCAATATGAAAAAAAAATGGAAAACTTTGTAAGTAAATTTTGGGTCGCGTCCTATTATTTGTACAGATTGGCCCATTTTCGATGGTTTTTTAGGGCCTCTTAGAAACCAGCGGCATTAGAGAGAAACTGATACTATACTCTCAGGCCAATTTTTTTTAGACAAATTCAACGGTGGAAACGCAATAAAGTTAACTTGTATTTTTTAAAATAGAATATATAGTTGGCTTTAATTCTATTAAGTTGCTGATTTTTTAAGCTTTTCAAGAATATATAGTTATTTCTTTTCGAAAACAAATTAATAAAATGCATTCTGTATAATTATGGAATAAACAAATAAACAAAGGCGGAAAACATTTGACAAGTAGGCTTTGAAATAGTTTAATAGTATCTGTAAATAATTCAGTTCGTATGGACTGCGATAATCGGACATCGGACGAACACATATGATCTCTTGTAACAAGCTCACATCTTCAGCTATACTTTTTTTTTGCCGACACGACCTTCACTCCAACATTCACAATAGTTTCTCGGCCGTGCAGTGGAAATTGCTACTGGGTTTTAAATATTTTATTTTATTTTGAATATATACACAGTATCAAATATACGAATTTACCATTTTGTTAAAACACATAACACTCAATATAACTTTATTTTTTAATTTTAATATTAATATTATTTTACAATAAATATCCAAACGTTTTTAATTGTCTCCGAATCTTGTGAAAATAGTTGGATTAGGTTGAAAACGATGGGAGTACCTTTGCAAATATAATTCAGATGCAGCTTCTAAATTTTGTCGGCTTCAGTCGATGAATGCGTACATCATATCCCACTTCATAAAACATTCAAATCTTGGCATTTGTAAAATAATGATTTTTTTTAAGACCGAGAGTAGAAATCAACTTTTCTGATGTCAAAATCGTGACAGAAGTGGCAAAAGTAAATAATGTTCCAAAAATGTTTATTATGCATCAAGCTGTTTCTTAGAACTTTCTCTAATTTTATTGTAGTAAATCGATCACCGCAGTATTTGATACTTCAATAATTAAGCAACGGAAAATGCGAGAAGTTGCAAAAATGTTATTGGAAGTCATGCAACTGGAACCATCTATTCACTCTATGTTTGATGCTCTACAGCCACAGCATTTTGATTTGTTCGTGGAGGCAACTAAAAATAGTGCAAAGTACAATAAGGACAAAGATGTCTTTGAGTCCCCTACGTTTGCAATGAATCTTGCCAGTACCCTAAAGCAGTGTTGCGACATAGCAATTAATTTTGCTTTAAAGAAGCCAATATGCCAATGTTTCTTCGGCTAAGGCAGAAGCCAATTTAAAAACTATGATTCATCTTTTTACCGCGAACTGGAAATTTCAAATTTCTAGCCATGCTGCAAGTAATCTTAATTTACAAAAGTGGAATAAGGTCACTATAATACCCTTAGCGAGTGACTTAAGAATATTAAAAGAGTATCTGTCTCAAAAGGCTTCGGTATCTGCGTCAATTCTTTCCGCAGATAATACAAAAAAAGCTGCATATTTAACGTTGCTAGAAACAATTTTTTGTCGCGTTATCTTATTGAATAGAAAACGTCCAGGAGAACTGCAGCGGTGGTATCTTCACACATACGAAAATACAAACAGCGAACAAGCGAACAGGAATTTGATGGTGTAATTTCCCCTACAGAAAGAATTTTGCTGAAGAAATTTGAAAGAGTCGTTACAAGAGGTGAACGTGGCCGTGGTGTACCTGTTTTGTTTAGTTCGGAGGTACAAGATCATATAAAAATATTAAACACAGCCCGATCGCATGTTGTTCCTAAAGACAACCCTTTCTAATTTGCTCTTACAATTATTCCATTAACCGATTAATCAATAAATCGAGTAGTAGACTAACTAGTCGACTACTCGAATAGTCAAACTTCCATTTGTAACATTTAGAGAAGCCCTTTACAACTAAGAGGCACACGCTTGGGTAAAGCAGATATAATATCATACAAGAGCAGCAGTTTATTCAAAGTTGCTGTGCTGGTAAGGAGATATTAAAGCAGTCAACAAATCGATTAGGCGACTAACTGATTAATTGACTATTCTATCAATCCAATAACCGTTTAATAGACTATTCTTTTAGTCGACTAATCGATTATTCGACTAATCAAATTTTCGACTATATTAATTGATTTTAAAAACCCGCGACATTCGGTTAATCGATTTTTTTTGTCAGACTCCTAAATCTTTTTCTACAAGCTATAACACAAGATTGTTGCCAGACAATAAGACGTCATAAAATAGTTATCAAACTATTTTACCTACGACCACCCCTGTAAGTAGTCAAAAACACACAGTCGGCAATCAATGTAAGACGTCTATTACCCACGGTAAAACAAAACGCACGGCTGTAAAGTAAATCGCACGGCTTCCATAGCAACCACTTAGCTACTGTCAATAGACGTAGCCATTTTATTCAAAATGTATTACTTGATATTTGACGTTGAATTTTATTCTATATATAAATGGTAGATGACATTTATTAGATATGAGATTGCATTTAATACTAAGAGTTATTTGCAATTATATGATAATTGGTTCCGTTTCATTCAATCCGCATCTTTTAGCTGTCTGAATGTATCTCATATTTGTAAACAATAGTATATTATACACCAAGCGACTAAAGTGGCCCATTTAATCCCGCGGGTGATGTTTGATTCCTGAGGGAAGTAATCCACCTAAGGGATTAATGTCACTTTAGTCGAGAGGTGTATACGCTGTTTTATGCAATTCCGGTAATTCTACATACGTTTTTAATAAAAATAAATACTAACTAGGACGGACTTTTACGAAACTTGGCTGGGCATCGAGGGTGAACTACTAAGATGCTTGGCTGGGCATCGAGGATGAACTACTAAGATGCTTGGCTGGGCATCGAGGAGCGATTTTTATAAAACTTGGCTGGACATCGAGGATGTACGTTTTTACTTGTACTTTAAATACCTTAATAAGATTATAAACACAAGTACAAGTGGGTCGTAGGTATAGTACGTAACTCGTGTTGTAACGCATTTTACGCACTCACGGAATTACGCACTCGCCGCTACGCGGCTTCGTGCGTAGCTTTTCCGTTCGTGCGTAAAATGCTTCTTACAACACACGTTACGTAATATACTATTAAAGGTATCCCGTCTGTAAGTACCCTTAATAATCAGCCTACGAAAAATTTAATTACATATAATTCGTAAATGATCTTGTTCTGCCGGCTGAATGATTTCGACGAAACCGTTACACATATCGTATCCGACTTTTATATACCCGTTCTGCATCTTCCTTGTAAGAACGCTATATGGTTTTTCAGCACAACCAAGAAGAGGTTTAATAATAACTATTTAATCGACGTTGAAGATGGGATTTATTTACTATTATAAACTCCTCCTCATATAGAAAAATATACCTCAGAAAAAATGATCATTAGACCCGACATTATGCTATGAGTAACGCTTAATAAAAGCACTGTTTTTATGAGCGATTCGAAAGCTACAGCATTTCCTGAAAAGAACATAATATCATACCTATAGACATACTTCGCGTTTTCTAGTGAAATTTCTTGTAATAGCTAACTTTTTAAGTGAATAAAAAGTAAAATAAAAAAAATGCATAACATAATAAAATAGCCAGTATATAAAACTTAAATAAATAGGTATATTAATGAATAGAACTTTTTGGAACGAGATACCTGAGAAAGTAACTTAAAAAATATCTAAAAGCATTTTAGAATTATTCCGCAGTAAAAGTAGGTATCTAAAAAAGAATCATTATCTGTAGTGATGTTGTTTACATCTCACTTTTTCGACAAGGTTCACCGTTATTCT
Source organism: Galeruca laticollis (assembly GCA_963921935.1). Classification (NCBI taxonomy): domain Eukaryota; kingdom Metazoa; phylum Arthropoda; class Insecta; order Coleoptera; family Chrysomelidae; genus Galeruca; species Galeruca laticollis. Next base: position 106,497,746 of record OY998175.1, on the reverse strand, counting down.
GTCTTTGTCAGTTATGCAGTAAATATGGCAACACTGCAGGACGTCACATTGATAGAAAAATTAACAGCAGTTTGAAAGTAAACTATACAAGGGACGCAACATTAACTTACGTTTAAAAGGTCGTAAAAATGATAGTAAAATGTAAAAATAACGTATATGGTTATTTAAAAGATAATTGAAAATTAAGACCATTGCCGGGATCGGGGTGAAGTGAGCAACAATATATTCGTACTTCCAGTTCTCTATTTGGCTTCTTTCTCATGGACGCTAAAATGTATGAGTTTTGAAAGGATGCAGAAATGATACTAAGATGTATATATATATATATATATATATATATATATATATATATATATATATATATATATATATATATATAGTATATTCATGTGTGGAATGGTTGTATTATTAGCTGCTGTCCGAAAATAACTAATTAGTGAGTAAAATAACAAAAATAAATTATTATGAATTGCATAAATAGTAAGCTGAAATGAGATAGTAATGAGAACTATATAAATCCATGAAAAAATAATATAAATCAAAGTTGTTTTTCATCAAATAAATGAATGTTAACCTGAAATTATAGACGTCCACACACGATTTCACGAATACCTTGAGCGAAGTAGAACACACACTGCATACCCTTCTGAATGAAATAGTTAACACCAGAAAAGAATTGCGACTTGCTATAGAGGCTTCGGAAGTCAATATTTTGTTGAAGTTTGAATACCTAAATGAGAAAATACGAAAATTAGAAAGCGAAAATTTGGAACTTCACCGCAGAGTAGAATATTCGGAGAAAGTAAGCAAAAAGAATATTATAGTCATATTTGGGTTGAAAGACCAGATTGATAAAGTGACTCCAGCAAAAATATCGGCAACATTAGCTAATATCACGGGCGTTCAAATAACATCTGACCATATTAATGATGCATACCCTCCAGGTAAATCGGAAAGCGCACCAGTTAAAGTGGAATTTTTATCCTATTTAAAGAAATTAGTTATACTTCGAAATGGCTCCAAGCTAAAAGGCTCTAGTATATCGATTTCGAATGACTATACCAGACTGCAGAGAAAGACTCAAAAAATTTCAAGACATCATTTGAACGCTGCCTGAGCCAATAATCATCATTCCTACATAAAGGGTGAACGCTTATACATAAATCAAAGAGCATACACAATCGAACAACTACAGGACCAACAAAATCAATTGAATAAACGTGGGAATAGCGCTCCTTCTACACCTACTACAAATCAAGCAATAAAAACCCCCGAGCTCCATGAAGGCACTGCCGGTTTGAGGATTGAAGTCATCAACGAAAAAATAGAGAAAATAAAACCGAAGGTGGGTAATCAAAATCAAGGGAATACGGACAATACTCCTAAGAAAGTAAACGTTACAACTCTAACGAGAAAAACAAGAGCAGGCTCCTCTTCTAACCAAAAAAAACCATTGATGTGTTTACATGTATTTGTGTGTATATTTTAATTTGTTTTAACTGAAATTTTATCATTACTCTATTGTACATATTATTTTATTTTACTATATTACTCAAACAACTAGTGTATGTTCTGTGTCTTGAGCCTAAATTGATTTCTTTGTGTGTTTTTTTTTTGAATTCGTTAATAATGTTTCAATTACTTGAAAATGGACCAAGAGATTTTAATCTTTCAAGTATTTACACATATTGTTTGACAGATTTAGGCCAAATCAGTTGTTTGATATTAATAAGCGTAATGATAATTAATTTTACGATTTTTCATAATAATATTCGAAGCATATCAAAAAATTTGGATGAACTGAAAGTATCACTATCTGATATCCTGGATTTTGATTGTATCGTTTTGACGGAAACATGGAAAATTATTGATACGAATCTATATAAGCAGGTTACAACTTGATCTATAATGAGGGCGATTTAAATCAAAATGATGGGCTGGTAGTGTATGTTAAATCTGCTTTCAGTTTTGAACATAGTATTATAAATCTGGGACCAACTAATGTTCTAAAAGTTGCAATAGATATTCACAATAATACTAGGATCGTAATTTTGGCATGTTATAGATCACCATCACAGGAGAATTATATTCCTAAAATACTCGAGTTCATCAATAATCTAGATACTTTGTTAAGGAATAATAGAGTAGGTACTGAGCAGTACTGCATATTTGTGGGTGATATCAACATAGACTTACTTGATTCAGATCATAATACAATAGATTACATTAGTACCTTGAGCGAATATGGATTTGTATCTACCATTAATAAGCCAACTAGACTGAATTCCTCCCGAGACCATCTCTTTTTATATTCAAAATATTATTCCTTTGGTAATAAAAACTGGTATAACATATCACTACGCAATAGCATTACAAATTATGATGGACAATAAAGAACAAAAGAAGCCATCCGAAAGGGTAACAAAGCATGTTAACTACCAAAATCTTAAGGAAACTGTTTCTAAAATATCATGGGATTCCATGAGAAGTCCATGATCCAGATGATGCTACAGAGAAATTTATTTCAATAATTCAAGAAAATATTGATAAGTACCTTTATTATAATAGACACAACCGGAAAAATACCAAAATTGCGCCATGGGTAACAGATGCTCTACTTAGGTCCATAAATGAAAAGAAACGTTTATTTCAGTTAACCAAAAAAAGTCCGATTGATCGTAATATACTTTCACATTACCGACTATACAGAAATAAGTTAAATGCTCTAATTCAAACTACAAAAAAAATTATTATATCACAAAAATTACCGAAAATTCCAATAATAACAAACAACTGTGGAATGTAGTGAAAGATATTTGTGGATCAAGCAATTCACGAGTTAACATAGGAAATATTAAAGATCAAAAAGGAAATATATTAACCCACCCTCTTCAAATAGCGAATGAGTTTAACTCAACTTTTTCTGAGGTAGGGAAATATCTGGCCGAAAAAATTGACAAAAACCGACAGTGGGTATATGATCAAGCTTCTTTCTCAAATTCAATGTTTTTGCTACCAACAAATACATTTGAGGTGAAGTCCAATATAAATGAATTGAAAAACAAAAAAGCAACTGGTATAGACGAAATTAGTGCTGAGTGTCTAAAGGCAATACAATCATATATCCTTGATCCGCTGCAACACATATTAAACTGGTGTATGAAGGTGGGAATATGGTCTAAAGCGTTCAAAAAATCTGTAATTAACTATCGACCAATATCATTAGTACCACATATATCAAAAATTTTTGAAAGAATATTGGATTCATACATAACCAAATATGGGTTTATATTGTCCCACCAGTTTGGATTTAAACAAAACAGTTCCGCACACAATGCTTTATTAAATTTAACAACCAAAATGTTTGATGCTCTAAATAGGGATAGAACGTGCCTATGTATTTTTTTGGATTTAGTGAAAGCATTCGATACTGTCAGCCACAGTGGTCTATTAAAAACGCTGGAGAACTACGGGATACTTGTTTGAAGTTATTCAGGAGTTATCTCTCACATAGACAACAGGTCGTCAAAATCAATGGATTTATTAGTGAAGAACGCGATATAACATACATAGTACCACAGGGTACTATATTAGGCCCTGTGTTATTCAATCTCTAGATGAATGATCTATTGTCTTTAAATAGCGCTGGTTATATAATTGGTTACGCGGATGATACTGCAATTGTTTATGAGGACAGTAATTGGTATGATTTAAAGCTAAAAGTTGAATCTGAGCTAAAGCTAATTAAGTCGTGGTTTGATAGTAAACTATTAACCATAAATTTTGAAAAAACTTTTTACATGCCTATTCTTAAATCCAACTCATCTAATAACCGTTTTTATCCACTGAAAATATCACAGTTTGAACAGGATTTATTTATTGAACCAATAAACAAAATAAAAGATTTGGAGGTTATATTGGATACAAATTTAAAATGGGATTGTCATATTAAATATATAATAAAAAAATTACAGGTTATTTTGCATAAATTTAGGCACTTGAAAAAGTATATTTCTAGCCAACATCTCCACAATTTATATTTTGGATTAATGGAAAGCCATTTTCGATATGGAATACAAGTTTGGGGAAGCGCATTGGAAACTCACCTGCAGCCATTAAATACAATCCAGAGGATATTTCTAAAAATCATAATGTCTAAACCGAACCTTTATTCTTCAGATGTTTTGTATTCTGAAAGTAGAATATTGGATCTGAAACAACTATACTTTTTATACGTTTCAGTGGAATATCATGGATCAAAGAATGCATACAACTTACCAATCCATAATTACAATACTCGGAATAGACATTTCCATACAGTCCCTAGGATGATAAAAACGAGTTGTCAGAAAACATATTCTTTCTATTCCGTTAAGATTTACAGCCGTATTCCAGATTATATTAAAATCATTCAAAATATTCGATTATTTAAAAAGAAACTAAAACATTTCATTTTAGAGCAGAAAAGAGAATTCTGCGATATAAAAATCGTAACGTGAGTAGTATCTACGACTACACATGGTTACATTGGCTGAAGGTTGGAGTTTTCGGTGTTTAATCACTTAAATAGTTTAATATACTACAGGTTTTTTTTCTGTAGTAGTACAGGTTCATTTTATTTATACCTTTAATTTTTCATATTATATTTTTTTAAATTCATATTTTGTTGTGATATTTTGATTGTGCTATGTATTATTTGTATTATTTGTGATATTATTACTATCATTATTGTTGCTAAGTTTACTATTGTTGTGAGTGTAACTAATTCTGTCGGTGTACTTAATTTAGATACCACTTACAAGCTGTTTTTTACAGCTTCTGTGGGACATTGTGTTTATTTACGACTCTTAATCTACATTTGTTATACTTTGTAATTTCTAGTGAATAAACATATATTATATTATTATTTTATTTTAGGTTTGCCACATTTTTCTGTTGGCTACATGAGAAATTGGGGACGAGATACTTTTATTGCTTTAAGGGGTCTCTTTATTCTAACTGGTCGTTATCAAGAAGCTAGAGAACACATTTTAGGTTATGCAGCATGTATGAGGCACGGATTGATTCCTAATCTATTAGAAGGAGGTCGGAATTCAAGGTAATTTGTGATTTATATAATTCAAACATAAAAAAAACTCACGGCTATCATTTTAGGTTTAATTGCCGTGATGCTATTTGGTGGTGGTTGTATTGTATTAAGGAATATGTACATGAAGCTCCAGATGGTATAAAAATTCTTTCAGATAAAGTTTCTAGAATATTTCCCACAGATGATGTTCAGGGCCAACCTCCAGGGGCTGTAGACCAACCTTTACATGACGTGATTCAAGAAAGTTTGAAAGTACATTTCCAAGGATTGGCGTTTAGAGAAAGAAATGCCGGTAGACAAATAGACGAACATATGACTGATCAAGGATTTAATAATCAAATTGGAGTGCATCCAGAAACTGGTAAGATATTGTTTTAACTATTTCTTTTGAAGGAATTCATAATACTTTTGAAAGCAAGATGGATGTTTTAGTTTCAACACATCTGGTTCTCATGTTATTTATAACTGAACATTGAGTGAAGATTTCTGTCATATATGGTTGCATCAATGACACTTGACTGTTTATTAATGGCAACCATTTGGTTACTTGTGCTGGTATATCCTTTTTCACTCATCAAGTTCAACTTTGGTTGAGTGAATTTGTAAGTTTGATACAAGCTTACTTTTGGAGAAAAACACAACCTATAGTTTTTATACTTTTGGAAACGTGTATCATAGTTTCTATTAAAATTTGTTATGTTTTGTGTATCTAACTTTTGAACTTCTAGGTTTTGTTTTCGGCGGTAACAAGTGGAATTGTGGAACTTGGATGGATAAAATGGGATCTTCTGACAGAGCTGGCAATCGCGGTAAACCTGCTACACCTAGAGATGGCTCAGCGGTTGAATTAATTGGTCTTTCTAAATGTGTATTGTCCTGGTTAGCGAAATTATATGAAGAAAACAAATATCCTTATGAAGGCGTACAAAGAGTTCATAAGAATGGAAATATAACAAACTGGACATTCAAAGATTGGGCCAACAAAATACAAAATAATTTTGAAAAATACTTTTGGGTACATTCTAGACCAACTGACAACGAATTAAGGCCGGATTTAATAAATAAACGAGGTATTTACAAGGATTCGTATGGATCTAGTGCAGAATATACAGACTTCCAGCTTAGATGTAATTTCCCTATTGCTATGGTTGCAGTAAGTATAAATACTTTCTTTTTAAAATGAATATTTTAAACATAGAGTTGTAAAGGGTGGATACTGTTAATACCTTTAATCTAACAAACTAGTCGTTTTTTTTAATATTCTAATAAAAAAACAACTACTTTCCTGGTTATATGCCATGCCTAATATGTTACGGTAATCCGCTTTATTGTCGGTATATACCATCTATGAAGGGTCGCAATTACAAGGAGAAATGCATAATCTATGGACCATGTTTTTGAATTATCTCGTCAGTAGAGGCATGCTCCCTCGAACAGAGTCTATTATCTGAACAGAAGATTACACAGCCAAAGAACATTTGAAGAATAGTACATTACTCCGATTCACCTTGTGTATTTGAAGGACCTGCGACATCTGCACCAAATTTAAGTCTTTTGGATTTAGAGTAGCCAATTTTTTTTTCAAACGGCTCACACGTTTTTTTTTCAAATTTTTATTTTCATCACTTTCACTACTTGCCGAACTATTTCCTGGAGAGTAGTTGTTGATGAAGCGTCAGTAATATAAGGACAATTTTCCTCGTCTGACATCAATTGATCAACGGATTCTCCAGCTGACGCCGCTGTTCTTCGTAGCTCATTTTTCACTCCGTTCACTGTAAGGTTCGCCCACATAAACTCTATTGACGATAATAAGCAATGCAATGTCTTTTCTCCGATAAAATTTTGCAAGTCACGGGGCATAGTGGCACAACATACGTGCCTCGCGGCATAGATAGTACAAAATTTCCATCTCTGCCGCGAAGTACCAAGCTTGTGCCTCAATTTGCCTTATGCAAAAATAAAAATAAAATGAGTTTTGTACTTTATTATTTAGATGCTATTGATTATTGTCACATAAAGATCACAAAAATAAAAGGAAACATTATGGCACCTGGGTCTCGATTTTTTCGCATAATGTAGCAGTTAACATGTTAAGATCAGTATAACAGTGCAATAATATAGGAAATCAAGGAAAACTATTATCTGCCGATCTTTACAATTATTACTTAAGAATACGTTTAATAGTAGAGAACTTCCTAGATTTATCTGTTCATTGACGATTTCATCCTGCGGGTCTCTTTTCTTCAAGGAAATCTAGTTCTTGTTTCTTATCACAAATATGTAGTACTTCTGTTTTTGCGTTAGGTGTTAATGAATGTTTGGTGTCAAGTAGATGTTTGGCTTAATGGGATTTCTGTGGTTGTTTTAATCTATATTCGCGTAAATGCTCTTTGTTTCTAATTTCAAAATTTCGAATTGTTTGACCTATATAAACATTGCATTCTGGACATTTAAATTTATGTATACCAAACGTCTTTGATGGGGTTATTTTTGTTTTTACATTTATCAATTTTGCACTTACATTACTTTCTGTTTTAAAAGAAATTGTTGTATTGAACGATGAAATAAAACAATATAATTCGTTTAATACTTTAAACAAATTGTTTTATTTCATCGTTCAGTATGGATCTTCATCAAGTAAAAGCCTCATATATTCAATTGTTGTATTTGTTATTAAAGATACTATCTTTGAAATATTATTAGAATTATTACCAGAATATCTGATGTGATATTTGTATTTCTTTAGTTTGTTTAGGAAATATTAATTGTAATGCACTTTTTTCCCGTTATTTATTTATTATATGCTGTAACATGTCTATCGACATCTTACGAATTTTTCATAAGTTATTTAGGAGCGTTAGTCGTTACTTATTCTTTAGTTACTCCCGCCTCTAATTCGAAATTATTTACTTCGATATTGTAAGAACAAATGATTGTTTTTATATTCGCAAGTTCCTATTTAGTCGGTAAATGCTGAGTCGATGGTCTCTTCTCCTTGTATCGTTTCGTTGCTCGATTAGAAGCTAATATAATTTTCAGTCTGCAAATACATTTCGTGCGTGGTGTTATCCTGTTTCGCTGCTCTGCAGCTCGCAAGTGGACATCTGAATCTATATCTTGGTCAAAAAGTCGCCACCCGCCAGAGTCCAGACCATCAACGGCTCAAGAAATTGCTGATATCGCTGAGAGCTGTACATCCCGAATCTCTCCAAGATAAGATTTTCGATCAATAAACAACAACGCGAAAAAATGGTTTTTAGAAAAAAAATCCTGTGTGTATGTCGTCGTCGTCGGTCACTTTTCTTTACATGTCTTGTTAGCACGATACAGCCTCCGGAGTGCTATAAGTCACCAATTTTATGATTGAATATTGTTAAGGACATGTCACAGATAAACCCTATTGATTTTCAGCTCATCAGATCCTGTATAACGGTTGCTAAGGTACTTGAAGTACGACATTTTGTCATTTTTTGAAAAATTTCAGTTTGTTAGCTCGATACAGCCTCCGGAGCTGAATAAGTCACCAATTTTAAGATTGAATATTATTCAGAACATCTCACTGATGAACCCTATTGATTTTCAGCTTACCAGAGCCAATACAACAGATGCTACAGTACTTTAAGTACGATATTTTTGTCATTTTTGGAGAAGTTTCAGTTTGTTAGCACGATACAGCCTCCGGAGTATATACAAGTGACCAATTTTATGGTTGGATAGTATTCATAGCGTCTCAAAGATGAATCCTATTGATATTCAGCTCACTTATGCCAGTACAACGGGTGCTATGGTAGTTTAAGTACCAAATTTTTGTCATTTTTGGAGAATCTTCAGTTTCTTAGCATGATACAGTCTCCAGAGAGTATACGATTGATCAATTTTATGATTGAATATTGTTCAAGGTGTCTCACATATGTACCCTATTGATTTTCAGTTGACTAGAGCGAGTACAGCGGGTCCTATAAATCCAGATATACTAAATTTTTGGTTATTTTTAAAGAAATTTCGGTTTGTTAGCACGATACATCCGCCGAAGTGTATACAAGTAACAATTTTATGATAGAATATTGTTCAGGGCCACAGATGCGGAAACGTTAGTTTTAATCTTTGAAACCGTTTATTTATTGTTAGACTGATTTTTATTCGTATTGTATTGTCAATACATGGTTTATGTGAATATTCCCGAAATTTTTGTTATTGATTCACCTCATCCCAATTGAGTCCCAGGCCAGGAAAAATTCACGTGACAATACAATGGATAACTGTCGGATGTGGTTATTTGTTTAATTGTATTAATTTCTCTTTCTAAATTATACTGGGTGTCCCAGACGTTTCTGACCAATTTTAACTGCTAAAATCTCGAAACTCACAAACGATCGGGAGGTGCGGTTTTCGATGAACATTTCCTTTTTATATAACTTTTTTCAGTATAAATGTTTAATGAGTGAAATTTTATATAGGGTGTTTGAAAAAATATGTTTTTTAAATTCAAATTTCGTCTATTTTTTTAATGAAACACGCTATATATTTTTATTCTATCTGAAAGCTGTACTCTTCTCCTTTCCGAAAATGTATAATTTGTTGAGGTTTAGACGAAAAATGAGTAAGTTATTGGTTTTTAATGATTGATGATAAAGAAGTCCGACACATACGTTTTATATTAAAAATAATTACAAAATATGCCTGCTAACTAACATCTACGTTTAAAAAAATTATGTTTTTGAAAGAAGCACGGCTTAACATTAGGGATAACTGAAACAAATAAACTTGAAAGGTGAACCAAATTTTAATAAAAATTAACATTATAAATATCTAATTTAATAAAAAATCTAAGATGTTCCAAGTGTTATCCATTTTGTTCTATACATTTTTGCAACCTCAACAAAAAGATCAAAAGAATTGCGTAACATTTCCGGGGTAATTTCTAAAAATGTTAAAAAAGCCGTTTTTTTTAAACACCCTATATGAGATTTCACCAATTAAATATTTATACTGAAAAAACTTTATTTATATAAGAAGAAATTGTTCATCGAAAACCGCATCTCCCTATCGTTTCTGAGTTCCGAGATTTTGCCAGTTAAAATGGATCAGAAACTTCTAGGACACCCAGTATTTGTTCATGGGATCTGAAAATGCTCTATCTATAATTTAATTGTATACTGCTAATTTAAGTGACATGTGATGATTGGAATTATATGGTATTGTCACAACAGTGTGTATTGGTTCTTTGTAAATTTAATAATCAAGTACATTATTAATGGAGAATCTAATAATAAAAGAAGAATAAACGGTTTTAAAGATCAAAACTAACTTTTCCACATCTGTGAGACACCCTGAACAATATCCTATCATAAAATTGTCACTTGTATACACTTCGGAGGCTGTATCGTGGTAACAAACCAAAATTTCTCCAAAAATGTTGCATATCTGGATTTAGAGGAACCGTTGTACTCGCTCTATTGAGCTGAAAATCGGTAAGGTTCATCTGTGACTCACACTGAAAAACATCCAATTATAATATTGGTCATTTGTATACACTCCGGAGGTTGTATCGTGCTAATAACCCGAAATTTGTCCAAAAATTACCGAAAATGTGGCACTTCCAGGGCCATAGCATCCGTTCTACTTGCTCCAGTGTGCTGAAAATCAATAAGGCTCATCTATAAGACGTCCTGAACAATATCCAATTATAAAATTGGTCACTTGTAGATACTCCGGAGGCTGTATCGTGCTAACAAACTGAAAATTATCTAAAAATGACAAAAATTTGGTGCTTCAAATACCATAGCACCCGTTTGTACTGGCTCTAGTGATCTGAAAATCAATAGAGTTCATCTTTGAGACGTCCTGAACGATATCCAAGCATAAAATAGGTCGTTGGTATACACACCGAAGGCTGTATCTTGCTAACAAACTGAAATTTCTCCAAAAATTACAAAAATGTCGTACTTCAAGTATCATAGCACCGGTTGTACGGGTTCTGGTGAGCTGAAAATCAATAGGGTTTATCTGTGAAATGTCCTTAATAATATTCAATCATAAAATTGGTGACTTGTTTGTAACATGTCGCTGAGACATGTTTCTATTTTCATTAATTATTTTGGAGCGTTACTTATTCGTCGGCTACTCCCACCTCTAATTCCAAATCCTTTTATTTCAAATATTAAGAACGCGTCGACGATCGTTTTTACCATCGTAAAATATCTATTTAAACGATGATTGAATCGAATCGGGGCTTGTTCATTCTTCGCTGAGAAGCATTTCAGCATTCAGTTTCTAAATAATTTTGTGTGTGATATTAATTCTTCTGGCTGGTAAGTTCTCTATATCTTTTCAAATTGTAATTGTGTGCTTACAAATCATTCTATTTCGATTTTTCTATTTAGTTAAAATATTTCGTTTTTTTTAATGAACAATATTTTTGTTATGGCGTTTCCAGTTTTTTCGTCGTAAGTATCTTTGAAAATCTGGTGGCGTCAAAATGTACTTTATGAAGCGAATTTATAACAGATTCTTTATGGTTATTTCTCACTGATTTAAATTTGCTTTTTCTGATTATTTTGGGAAGACTCGGGACGTACAGCTCGCAGCAGTATTCACGGGTTCTTGAGCCGTCGCTGTCTGGACTCTGGAGCTATATGGTCCGGTAGAGCTGGATGGTGCGGTAGACTGAACTATCCGTAGGGTCCATAAGGTCCGTAAAGCCTGCGGAGCTGTGGGGAAAGAAAAGGAGGAATAAAATGAACAGGTTAGGAGCTTATACTCCAATACATATAAAAATTGAATTTAATTTTAAAAATAAAACCGTAGAAATCTGGTCATTCTTATCCGTCCTGTAAAAAATTATAATCAGAAAAAGCAAATTTAAATCAGTGAGAAATAACCATAAAGAATCTGTTATAAATTCGCTTCATAATATAAATTTGAACGCCACCAGATTTTTAAAAACTGGAAACGCCATAACAAAAATATTTTTTATTAAAAAAAAGGAAATATTTTAACTAAATAGAAAAACCGAAATAGAATGATTTGTAAGCACACAATTACAATTTGAAAAGATATAGAGAACTTACCAGCCAGAAGAATTCATATCACACACAAAATTATTTAGAAACTGAATGCTGAAATGCTTCTCAGCGAAGAATGAACAAGGCCCGATTCGATTCAATCGTCGTTTAAATAGATATTTTACGATGGTAAAAACGATCGTCGACGCGTTCTTAATATTTGAAATAAAAGCATTTGGAATTAGAGGTGGGAGTAGCTGACGAATAAGTAACGCTCCAAAATAATTAATGAAAATAGAAACACGTCTCAGCAACATGTTACAATTGGTGACTTGTTGCACTCCGAAGGCTGTATCATGCTAACAAGACTATGTTACGAACAGTTAACGACGACAACGACGACGACATACACACAGGATTTTTTTCTAAAAACCGTTTTTTCGTGTAGTTCTTTGTGAAAAACTGAAAAATAACTCAAAAAAATCCAAAATTCCAACTTTTTTTGCGGTAAACCAATACTTTTCTCGTATATTAGATAGGTTAGGCAGAAAACTAATAGAAAAATGAGAATTTTCTAGAGAGAGTAAAAAAATGTATAGTCAAAGAAAAATAGTTTTGGCAGTAGGAAAATAAATAAGACAGCTGGTACAACCTATTATGAATAATTCAGATCCAAAATGGTAGTTGATAACAGTAGATATACAAACTCCCTTAAAACAGGTTTAAAAGTCCGGCCACCAAAAATGAAAACTACAATGGTCGAACCTACCAAAGTAGTTTGAAAAATAATTCCCACGAATGTATAATTTTATCCTAAACAAAAAAATTTAAAGCCACTTCTGGTGCTATGCACCATCTACTACCGGGTGTCCCACTTAACTTTTCGGGGTTTTGATCGCTTATTACTCACACAGTTTTAGGAATAGAAACATGCGGTTTTCGCCAGTTTTATTGAAATTTATAAAAGTTTTTTTCTCAATGATGGGATATTTTATCGTAATGACGGTTTGACCGGAAATTAACACGGCGATTTTTATGGATAGGGCAACTTTGTTGTTTTAAATAGAACACCCTGTATATTTTTAGGTCAATCTTTAAGCTTTCTAAACATATATAGCTTGTGCTACTTTTTCTGGAAATTATGGCCTAAAATTTAAGTTAAACAACGCTAAGCATTTTCTGAGGCAATTTATTATAAATGTCGATAAAATTAACAATTTTGAACGTAGACATTTAACAAAAAATATGATTGCAACAAATTTTCAAAATGATGTCCTCGGACGTTTATACACATTCGCCATCTTTTAATTAAGTTTCGAAAACTAGCTATCAACATCTCTCTAGGAATAGTTTCAATCACATTTATTATGTTTGTCTTTAATTGTTCCAAGGTTGTAGGGGGTGGGTTGTAACATCGATCTTTGATGTAACCCCAAAAGAAAAAATCCGGTACCGTTAAATCAGGTGATCGCGGTGGCCACCTCACTGGACCTCTTCTTCCAATCCACCTTTCACCAACTGTTTCATTTTAAAAGTTCTCTAGTGATCATTGCATAGTGTGGACTTGCACCATCCTGCTGAAAGTAACATGTTTGTAATGAATTATCTTGCTGAAGTTGCGGAAAAAAGTACAGCTGTAGCATATCTACATAATTTACTGCGGTAACGATAGGTTTACTAAAGAAAAATGGGCCATAAATTTTTGTAGAACTCGTGGCACACCATACAGTTACTTTGGGTGAATCTCTGACATATTCAGTAGTTCTGTGAGGGTTCTCTGAACCCCAAATGCGACAGTTGTGTCTATTTACTTGACCATTTAGGTGGAAAGTGGCCTCGTCAGACATAATAAGAAGATTTCTGTAATTAATTCTTGTAAATAATCTTAAACCTTGGCGGCAAAAATTAACGCGCACGGCATGGTCAATCTCTTTTAATTCTTGCACCAAGTGAAATTTGTAAGCCTTTAAGTTTAATTGTTTTCTTAAAATCGTATGAAGTGTGCTCCTAGAAATGCCCGTAGTGCTAACCATTTTTCTAACTGATGTTGTGGAATTTACTTCTACAGCTTCTTGAACTTGAATAACTTTATTTAATAAATTGTCTTGGTTACGCTCTCTTTTTTGATGAGCAAGTGTGCCTGTGTCCCATAACTGACGGTACCAACTTCTTATTGCATTATCACTGGGTGGTTGTTTATTAAACATTCTTCGAAATCTTCTTTGTGTCACCACAATTGACTTTGTTTCTGCAAACATTATTACACACTTTCCTTTTTCAGATAAAGTGAACATTTTTCAAAGAGAAATAAGAAAACTAATTGTGGTAAACTGACAGTTCACGTGAAATAATTATTTGCTGTCGCTAAGCAAATCCTACTTTAAAAATATATAAATCTATTTCCAAATGCCCCGCTAGTTATCGAAACTTAATTAAAAGATGGCAAATGTGTATAACCGTCCAAGGACACAATTTTGAAATTTGTTATAATATTCTTTTTTGTTAAATGTCTTTACGTTCAAAATTGTTAATTTTATCGACATTTATAATAAATTGCCTCAGAAAATGCTTAAAGTTGTTAAACTTAAATTTTAGGCCATACTTTCCGGAAAAAAGCAGAACAAACTATATATGTTTAGAAAGCTTAAAGATTGAGCTTTGTGTTAGACTAAAAATATACAGGGTGTTCTATTTAAAATAACAAAGTTGCCCTATCCCTAAAAATCGGTCAAGCCGGCATTACGATAAAATATCCCATTATTGAGAAAAAAACTTTTATAAATTTCAATAGAACTGGCGAAAACCGCATGTTTCTATTCCTAAAACTATTTGAGCAATAAGCGATCAAAACCCCGAAAAGTTAAGTGGGACACCCGGTACCACACTACCATTAATAATGTGCGACAGATGTGTCTTCTGTCCTCACGTGAAACAAATGGTAGGTACTGCCTAGTATTATGCCTCTAGTTGCTACAAACTGCCCGTTTTAGACGACAGTTTCTACTAATTAGGTATCTTGACCCAAAGTGGCATTGATGTACCAAAATTAATATCAGGATAAAAGGTCTGATTGCTTATAAGGAATGTCTCAAGAGATTTGTTTTACAGAAATATTAGTTGGTCAGTAATAATAACAAGGAAAATAAATAAATAGTAATAATTAAAATACAATCAATATCACATTGAAGTAAAATATAATTTGTAAATGTTTTACCAAAGAAAGGTCTGAATTAAAAGTGAACCGTTGCAGCTTTAGATAGCTTTGTAAAATATTTTCGACTTTTTTGTATAAACTGATGATTTGTTGAATTCCAGGCACCAGAACTTTTCACGCCAAGTCGTGCATGGGAAGCTTTAAAACAAACAGAAAAATATCTATTAGGACCTTTAGGAATGAAAACATTAGATCCAGAAGATTGGGCTTACAGAGGTGACTACGACAACTCGAATCAATCTGATGATCCTACAGTTGCTCACGGATTCAATTATCATCAAGGTCCAGTAAGTAGTACATTGAAGATGTTTTTATGTAGAATTTTATAATTTTTAATACCCACCAAATAGACAAGTACCACCTAACTTTACATTTCAGAAGAGTAATATAGTGTTTTCACTCAGCTCGGGTGTAGTACAATATTTTAACTTAATTGAAAAATAAAAAAACTACTTCTTGAATCCACTTGATTGACAGGACTCTTAATTCATTGGTGTATTTCAGTTCTTGACATGTGTGGGTCACTTATGTTAATTGAAAGTATTCCAAGTAGCTGGTTCCAATTTAAAGACCGTATTAAAAAACAAGAAGAAACTTTTGGAACATACAGGCACTAGCGACTTGTCGATCATTGATGACAAGACGTCAGTGCAGCAACAATACTTGAACGATCTTCATACATAGTTGAATATCCGTACATAAAATGGTGAAAACAAATTAAATAAGGCAACGGCCTTCCCAAAATCGTTATATTTCGCCAATAGCCCCTCTTCCACATCCTTTGTCGAATTGTCTCTTTTCTACTCAAACCTTTGCTCGCCCATGGCTGAATATAGCGAATTCATATGCTCAATCCAGTTATTACAACCTGATATAATCCTTCTCCGTGAAACTGTCAATTTCCAACTTTCTTATTGATATTACTGGTTGTACTATTTACAGATCTACCAGAGAAAGCAGTGTCGCATATTCATATTATTCTTGTAAAAATGTCCAAACACTCTATCTCATTTAATTTTATTTGCGTTTACCGCCCAGGCGACATACAGCTTGTCGATGATATTATCCCTTTAGAACTTGCTATTCCGCAAAACGTCATAATTATTGGACATTTTAATTTTCCAGATATCGTTTGGCCAATAGTAAATGTTTCCGAAGGTCTATACTCGAGAAATACTTTTATGGATTTTGTTCTAAACTTCAACTTAACGCAACTCATACACGAAACCGCCCACTTTCGAATCAATAACGCCCCATCAATTCTCGGCCTTGTCTTTGCAAATGATGACCAGTTAATATTATCTCTGGAAGTATGTTCTCCAGCAAGAAAACCCGATCACGCTGTTGTAACTGCAAAAATTCAACTGAACCTACCCTTTCTCGGAAAAGAACTCAACTATTCAATACTTAAGTTAACATATTATGCCAATGTCAATCAAGCTTTCTCAAATCGAGCGGGATGAAGTTTTATGTGACTCAAACAACTGTATATCAATATGGAACAAATTTCACTCTGTCACAACTCAATAGTTCGAGGTGAACACTACCGAGTGAAGAGCATACCGTAACAAACTAAAACCCTGGTTTAACTGGGCCGCTAATCTAAAAAACAGGCTGCATGTCGCGCATCGTTATGCATTATGCTTAGCAATGGTAGAGGCGCCAGACGCGCATCTAAACAGTACATTTGTCAAAATTTCTAGTTGATTTAATTTTGACAGGTCTTAAAATTTAGAAAATTTTCTCTTGGAAGTGCTGTTGAAATAATTTTGTATATTTAATAAACAATTAGCCATACCGACGAATAAGAGGAAAGACGAGGCTTTTGGCAAAAGTGTCTAGAGCGACAAAAAAATTAATTTTGAACGACTTGAAAAAAACATCTTTGGAAAATTTTGAATTTATCAAAAACTAGTTAATTCTTGTTTTTCGGGTTACACAAAAAAATACAACTGAGCCAGTTTTCATAATGACCTAATTTTGTTTGCCGAGTTGAAAATAAGAAACGAACAAAACATTTGCTTGCGATTTTTACCCAAATCTGGAGGTTATTGAAAAAATGTTTCAAACAAAAGTTGAATTTTTTTATATTTTCTGCAACTTTTCCTTTCAACGTTTTTAACTACTTTCCACCCCCACCCCTCAACCGGGAGGATCCAGCTCCTGTTTTCTTGCCTATTTTTTTAAAAGTACTATTTCCACCTCTCGGTGAACTCAGCCTGTTGGTAATTTTTCGGAAAATTGACGTCTTGAGCTAGCTCGCCTGATGTAACTGTACCAACGATTGGTCCAAATAATTCTATGACAGATATCCTATAGGTATCCTTTACTTCTCTAAAGCCTTTGACATGGTGCCAAAACGTAGACTTCTAGTAAAGCTGAATCATCTTGGCATAAGAGATACTTTTTCTTCAAAGTTAGAGTTGGACAATAATTCTCCCAGGAAATACTCGTTACTAGCGATATTCCACAAGATTCCGTTCTTGGACCTCTACTTTTTATCGCATATTCCAATTATCTTCGATGCAGACGACATAAAACTACAGAAATCCTAACATCAATTATCTAAGTTTGCAGAATGATCCCGAATGGTGTTTCAACTGGTTGATACCTCTGAACTTCATTATTTTTTAGGAATGGGTATGGCCATTAGGATTTTTCTTGAGAGCAAAATTGATCTTCGCAATTAAAAATGGGACATTGAAAGAAACCGTCGCAAGTACAAAATTAATTCTTTCCAAACATTTCGTCGAATTACAAACTTCAGATTGGAGGGGCCTCCCAGAACTCACTAATAACAATGGTGCTTATTGCAGGGACAGTTCGAGAACACAAGCATGGAGTATGTCTTCTATACTTGAGGTATGTTTTTAAATACTTGCAATTTATTTTTTTATTGCCACTCGAATTTTTTTAGGTGTTACATGATTTGAAGAAATACGAGTCTAATTTAGATTTACTTTCTAACTGACTTACGACCACCTTAGAAGTTAAGAAAAGTAGCATACGGCACCAACAAATTGCGCAAAGTGATGTTTATGAAAATCAAAAAAATGTATCGCCAAAATATTGTAGAATTTTAAGAAGGCAAAAGATTTACGCAGAGATCGAAGAAATCAAAATAATGGATCACTTCACCAAAAATGAAATTATTGATTCTTCTAAAAAAAAATTAAATTCTTCCATTTTTAATGACCATTACGAGCCATTCAGTGACGTCTATTTCAAATATAATCAAACATTACCTTGCGAATTAGTTAGTTTTAAAAACTTTACTCAAACTGATGATAATTTCTTGATTCGACGAGACTTCCCAAATAATTTTTCTAATTTCGTGCCTTTTTATCAAACAACCCCTAACTATAATTTAGAATCTATAGATTCTCAACACGTAGAGGCTATTCCCATAACAGAAACTAGTTCCTATTTATCAAACAGTTTTGATAGTTATTTTCCTATATTCATGCCCCTATTTAAGAATGCTCATTTTAAACCATTAAATATTTATACTCATCATTTATTAAACAGGAGAAATTCAAGTCAAAATCTCGATGAAGTTATTCCGATAATGAACGAAATGTATCAAAACATTGACAATCGCTCTACTCAAAATCAAGAGAACGAATTCTATCTCGAAAGAAATATATTATTATTAGATCCTCTTTTCTTAGATCTAAATGGAAGAAGAATGAAAATGAAGAAAACTAGAACGGAACATAATAAAATTGTCCGTATCACTATAATATATGTAATGGCTTTTTTTGCGCTAGCACTGATAACATTTTTTAGTTTGTATTTGTTATAAAAATGTAGTTGTTGAATTATTGATGTGCCAGGTGATGTTAAGACATAGTTATTTATAATGTTAAATTCCTTTTTAAGGATTGTTTTATTTTATGCATGTAATATTTTAAAATTATTTAATATATGATATTGAATTTTAATTTGGTATTTATATTAAACATATACATTAACATAACCTAATTATCGCTGTTCCTGTCAAAATATTATTTCGACTTTAGTCTTATCATTTACCCTTCGTTACGTGTGCGGTCTTTTATAACGTAGAAGTTCACGCTGTATCTCTCATATACATATTTAGCGTGTTTTTTTCAGTTAACAGACAAGGATACCTTAATTAAATTTATTTTTAATCAGAGCCTTATATCAATCATTTCTGTAAGACGCTACTCCGACTAAAACTCCCCTATCCCCAGTATCACCAGGCATTCGGTTTTCATCAGGGATTGGGGCCGTACCTCATCATATAGCTGTTGTCTGTCTTCAATTGTGTGCCTGTGGGTACTGTAGCATCTGTCTTACTCTTCATGTTCCTTTGTTGAGATAACCACTTTCACATAGTCATGGTTTTTTCCAATTTAGCTTACTGATCATGGTGTCGATAATATCTGGAGCAATATGTGTACCGATTTACAGTTCGAGGGCTGTCCTTTCTCTTACCCATTTTAAACAGTTATTTTTTTAGTCACGAGTGGGTTCGTGTCCTAATGGTTGCCGCTCAGCAATTAATTAAGCTTATTGTGCACCCCCAGTCGCTGGTGCTAAGTAGAGTTTCATCCTAAGTTCTTAGAAAACAATGAGATTCCTCGGACTATACTTTCCTACATCCCTCCTGATTTGTATCTAAGAAGGTATCTAAATAGGAGGCTCTCATTCTGCATACAGCAGGACAGTCGAAGATAACATCTTCCTCTCCACACATCCTGCATTGAGGTTTTGAATAACCAGTGGCCAGTCAGGAATCCTACCACTTTTCGCAGTTTTTTCTGCCCATTCTAAGAGTATCTATTGCATTGGAACTCTATGGTCCCCTGAGCATGCCCCACAATACTGTTCCAAGGCTTTTAGTGTTCACTCGACACCCAGTTTGAGACAGTTTTTCGTACGAAACGTCGCAAGCTGGTTCCGGACTCATGAATGAGATATTAGCACACTTATCAGCTCCCTCATTTCCAGCTACACCTGTGCGACTTGGCGCCCAAGTGAGAATTACTTTATTGACTTTTGCCAAGATTTTCAAGGTATTATGACAGTCCCACACTATCTTCGAAGTATAGCTGTGGCTTGCTAAGGCCATAAGAGCCGTCCGACTGTCCGTGTTCACATAAATAGTATTTATTATATTTCCTATCTATGCATGAACGGGGTGGCCTAACTTCCCAAACCAAAACACTAATGAGCTTAAACCATATGCAACTGCATACCAATCTTTCAATATATATAGACCTAGACAACCAGTACTGGAACAGAAGTAATCCTTCCCAAATCCCTCAAGGTAGTGGAAGTAAGTTGTTGATGAATATTTTTTAAATTAAATGTAAACAATAAAATAACGTATGCTTCTGCTTGCTTTATCCCGTATTATTTCTCTTAATACAGAAAAAATTATTACCTCAATGGAACAGGTGACAATTCACTGAACTACTTGTATTTCGTAACCTTTTTTAATCGAAAAAGGAATTCTTTTTAAAACGGATGACAGTAACTATTACATTTGTCACCGAACCGTCTTATTTTTTAAGCACACTATATATAATCAAAAGAACCCAGACAGAGATGAAATGCGTTCAACTGGTACTGGTAAATGAATGAACTAAAATGTTATAAACTGTTTTATAACAATGCATGTTCTACCGTATTCGGTTAGTGCAGCTATTTCTGCTTGGAATAAGGTTGTCAGTTTACCCATGGATACACTTATGCTTTGCCTGTCGCCGTAGACGCCTACTCATATGCTCGATGGGGTCTTTGGCCCATCAGTGTACCAGGTGATACTGTTCAACATATGTTGAGGTTCTCCCTGAGCCCATTCAGCTCTGCCACTCAAGTTGACGTGATATGATATCTCAGTTTCCACGACCTTCGGCATTCTATCAGGTAACATTTCAAGTATGTCGCACCCCATAGTGTTGTGTGTATTTTGGTATGTTTCATAGCATGGTGCTTGAACCAGTTGTTATTACACTGCATTCTATATATAGCCGTTTTAGCCTCCCCCTCTATGTATAGATCTAGGGGTGGGATGTTCAGCAGTATCTGCAATGCTGCTGTCGGATGCGCCTGTGATGATCAGACACGCAGCTAGCTGTCTTTGGAAAACGTTTTAGTGGCTGTGCTTCTGGCCACCACACAATTACGCCGTACCTTTCTGTACAGCCAGTTTACCATTGACATGAGAAAATATAAAAGATTTCAACGGAAAAGCCAAACGCAAAATTTGTGTCATCAATATTGGAAGATCTCGAATTTTCGAGACAACAACCAACATCGATGAATAATGACTTTAATAAGAAGAATATTGTATCCAATCCAGTGTCTTAACTAGTTAATGGAAGTTGTTTGGAAACAATATATTTCTTTATAAAATATAATCCGTCTAGAAAGTTTCCGGAATTTAATCTTTCTCCTAATTTTATCACATTTCTTTTTTGTAACATCCTAAGACGAAAGTAATGCATCAAGTAGATTGTGCCGGTAGTAGGCCGTGGCCAAAATTACATAACAATACCATCTGTCACATATTGTTGATTGCAAGCAGGCTTATGTTTTGGGTAATAATGTCACAACTAGAATATAAGGAAATTGGTGAAATATTTGTATAGAAAAGGTGTTCAAAACGTTAAAGAATTAGTGGAATTGACGGATCTCTGAACAAGTGCAGTTTATGAGACAATAAAGAGGATAAAAAATGGGAGAGATATGAGGCATGGACTAGTTTTGGGAAGACAAAATACGCGCCAAGGGTTTCGAAAATTGGCTAACAGATTTAAAAATCAACGAAGAATAAACGTGAGTCTAGAAACTGTCCGCAAGTCACTGTAAAAACAAGGCCTACATATCAAGGCAACCAAAAAGAAGGACCCGCAATGAAGAATATATTTTTGTCAATGTTTTTATATCCGACGAAAGTTGTTTCCAGCTTGGTACAAATCACCTAAAAATCCTATCAAATTTCCACTAAAATAATGGTTTGGGGAAATATCTGTGCCTGGTGCTATACCTCTTTATATAGTTGATGGTACCGTTAATAGTGAAAAATATTGTGAAATTCTAAATGGGTTTCTTCTTGAAACGGCTCATGCTTTATATCCAGGCGGTTACAGCAGTATAATTCAAGATGCCATACTTCTGCATATATTGCAGCTTGTATGCAAGAACTAAACATGATAACAATTCCATGGCCAGCAGCTTCACCAGATCTTAGTTTCATTGAAAACATATGGGGTCTAATGAAGATCGAAGTGAAACGAGCAACGCCACGCAATAAAAAAGATGTGATTCGGTCAGTTTTACAAGCCCGGACCATCATCACCGAGCATTATAGCGTTGACCTAGTTTCGGGTTTGCCTGAACGTTTAATTAAGTGTTTAGAGTTTAATGGAGGTTGTACAAGTAAATAAGATGAATTATTTGTTATAATTGTATCAATTTAAGTAAAAAAAATATATACCGAAAAATTATAATTGTGCTTTCTGTTAGCCAGATACTTTCTACACGGACTATATATCAAAACCATGATAATAATCAGGTGAGTTTAATTTTATTTAAATAAAATTTGTAGGAATACATTTTTAACTGTTCACTATGGTTCAAAGATCTCAATGTTCTGTTTTTTCTAGGTTCCTTGGAGTGTATAACCTCTCATACACATTTATGTCACATGGTGAATTCACTTATGAAATATTTGTTGCCTTGGATAACAATTCGGTTTATTCCAACATAAGACCGTCTTGGGATGAATCTTTGCAGTTTAGATTATTTTACTTACGGAAATCACTCAACTTTATTTCTCTTCTCAAAATGATCGAGAAGGTTTGCTTCAGTTTTTTATAACCGTTTCTTACAAATATTTATTTAAATTATACAATAATTTTGGAAATGTTGTTCATGACTGTATCTTTTACTGACCCTCTTCTTTCGTTACATTGTTACTAAGGACTCTTTTATTTAGTGTTCTATAAAAAATGTTTAATGATTTAATTTGAATAAATTCATTCTTTTTAAAGAAAGAGATGCTGTTTATTCACTATAAAAATAATGGTTGATTCATTTGTCTTTATTTGATGATATTCCTTTAATTTAATTTATATTCGCATTATTTTTATTATAAAATTTTTATGTTTGTACACGTGTTTGACATTTTGTTAAATATATCGCCGTGACTAACAGTACATCGGATGTATGAATTTATTTTGTTCATCTGCCTTGCGGTTTTTCTTCTATTCTTTTTATAAATTAATCTACCTACTGTGATAGGTTACATTATAATCATACTTATTTACATTACTAATTGAAAATATTTTAATCCTGAGTTCAAAAGTGTATTTTAATCCCTCAGGTGATTGTTTCGAAAAATGTGCACTTTAGTCCCGTGGTAAATAATATACTATTAAGTACTGGGCACAAATAATTTTTAAATAAAACACCCTGTATCTGAGACATGAGACACATTTTATCTAGGTGATTTGGGTTAAACCATCATATTTTGAGCTCAGGATTCTAGTTGAAATATTTTCAATTAGTAATTAATTTATTAATAATTAATATAATAATATGTAATAATAATAATTAATTATATATATTTTTAATAATGTTGGTTTTGAAAAATTCGAGAAAAGGAAAAAGTCTCTTTAATGGAACCATCATTATGTAATACTCGAAGAACTCTATCGCATGTGAGGAAACAACGTTTATTTCAAAACTGTAATTTACAACCACCTGAAACGCAACATATGAAATCAACTTTTATAACTGATATTGATTATACTGAAAAAGGCGCAGAAAGGAAATTAAATGAATTTGAAAAATATAATTAATATATGTTGGTGCTACGAGGTATTGCCAGTTTTATATCTGAGCAATCAGGAGATATTTTCGATTTATTAATGCAAAGTATTTTAGTATCTAACTCACAAAACCTAGATATTTATAAGTATTACAAAATAAACACAATTTATATTAAAGTATATCTATACCTAAAATAATGTAAATAAACCAGAAAAGACAAGCCTTTTTATAATAGGTTATATTAATTGAAAACGCGCGCTTCGACCAATCATAAGGCCGATGTAACGGGTGATCAATTAAGGGTAGCGAGCGGCCATATCTCATAAGATATTGGTCGTATAAATTTAGAAAAAAAAATCATGATAAAAGTCGCCACGAGAAATTGCTGGAAATTATTTTCGAGTTTGTCAAACGTCCGCTAGAGGGCGTAACAACTAACACTAAGTAGAAAAATGGGATTTTTATAGAATTTTGCCTAATGAAAGTATATCGATGATATTATTTTCATATTTACTGACTATTCACCTACACTTTTTGACTAAAATGTTTTGTTCTATCTATCAAAATAAAGCGGTGGGGGAAGTTCAATTGTTTTTTTAAACAAATCAAGATTTCTCCCGTTTCGCTTGAGCGATTTTAACAAATTTGGGCTCATATGAAAGAGCATAATTTACACTACAAAACGCTTACTTGGTTTTAACTTTCGTCTTCGCCGCTAGATGGCGTTAACTGAAATAGTAGCAAATTTTTAAGTTTTTTTCAAAAAAAGCAAATGTAATGGTATATTCATTTTTACATATTTTAAAAGAGGATACATTTTTCTAAAATTTAATGAAAAAAATTAAACATCTACCTTTTTTGAACCGTTGATATTGAACAAAATATAATTTTATTACTTTAAAAGATGGCACGCCACTGCTTTTTATCAAAATAAAAATCATTTTCGTGATCACTTATTAGTTGCTAACAAAAAGAACTTTTTCCTTAGACAAACGGTTTTGGATTAAAAAAAACCAAATTAATTTACATGGGGCGCCCGTATCTCGAAAGATACTAATTTACATATTTGGAAAAAAAATCTTAATAAAACTGTCCAACTGCAGGAGCAATAACACTAAAAACAAGAACACAGAACTTCAAAAATAAACGTTAAAAATAAATTAATAGTTTTGTCGGAAATGTTCAAAATGTTGTCCATTATTTTGAATGCACTGGTCCAATATTTTCTGGGTGGAGTTGACAGCTACCTCAATTTCCGCTCTTGGTATATTATTTATGGCGTTTTGAATTCGGACTATCATGTCTTCTCGAGTAGTTGGTCGAATTTTATACATCAAATCCTTTATTCGGCCCCACAGATAAAAATCAAGGCAGGTTAAATCGGGGGACCGTAGTGGCCAGAAAAATAGACTGCCTCTACCAATCCAACGGTTAGGAAAATGCCTGTTCAAAAAATCTTGCACATTTCGAGAATAATGTGCCGGGCATCCGTCTTGTTGAAACCACATGTTTCTTCTTACTTCTAAAGGCACATTTTCTAAGAGTCCTGGTAAATCGTTCAATAAAAAGTTCAAATACATGTCACCGGTTAGATTGCCATTAAAGATGTGCGGACCAATAATAGCACCATTAATAACACCGCACCAGATGTTGACGCTCCATCGACCCTGCTGATAATCTTCACGTAACCAGTGTGGATTAGTGTCCGACCAGTAGTGCATGTTATGAAGATTTACCCTGCCATTACTGCAAAAAGATGCTTCATCTGTCCACAATATTTGTGACAAAATATGACGATTTTCCCTAATGAAATCTCTAAGCCCGTAGCAGTAATCGAGCCTACGTTCAAAGTCAGTGTCATTTAAGGATTGATGAATCACGACGTGATACGGATGCATATTAAAATACATTAATATTTTTTGCACTGAGCCATAGGATATTCCTAAATATCTGGAAATCTCTATTATGCTTAAATGGAGGTCTGCATGAATATAAGCCAACACATTTATAATGTTATCTTCTCATCTTACTCTACGCTTTCTTCTCAAAGTTGGAGTTGGTTGCACTTGGCCATGTTGCCTTAAACGTAAGGCTAAACGACGAAAAACCATTCTCGAATGCCGTCTTCGGAGGGGATAACGCAGTGCATACTGCCTAGAAGCAATCGCCGCATTTTCAAAACATTGAAAATAAATTCTCAACATATCAAAGGCTTCCTCATTCGTAAAAGGCATGAATTGTTGTAAAAATACTTTTTACATAACATTAAATTAGATGTTAATAGCAGGAACTGTCAAAATGAATATCAGCGTGATTGACAATTTGGTGTTTTCTTTCTTAATATTACATTACTAGTGTTTGAAAAATTGGATTCAATATTATTTTTATGCAAAATAACTATCAACACAATGATATGCCAAAAGCATGAAACTAAATTTGGATATTTGTCAGCATAAAAATTTTTAACATAATTTTTCTTCACCCGTGTTATAACAATGCACTTATATGCCCATAATCAGTTTCATAATGATATCCATTACGATACAGATTTTTAAATCAATAGAAACCCATAATTTTTCAATCAAACGTGCTGTGCATTTGAATACTACGAAATTGGTAAAAAATATATGAATCTACGGCCTAAAATTTGCCCCACCCCATCTTTTTTCGTTAATTATTTAAATGGAAAATGCACAATTCAAAACATTGGTATTTATAAATTTGGTGATATAGGGAGGAAAATAGCAACATATTTAAATCAGCCTGATTCGAATTTATATACAGGGCATTGTTTTCGTAGGATATCTGCAACCATATTAGTAGATGGTGATATTACTACATTAAAACGCCATGATGGCTGGAAATCCAATTCAGTGGCAGAAGGCTACATTGAACTCTATGGAGACTAGCAATAATGAAATATATGTAAATATTCCTTCCACTTCCAGATCAGTGGGACCTGGAATAAACTTTTCAAACTGCACAATAAATAATCTTAATATTTTTAAGAAATCGGATTAATTACAATTATTATATGTTGAATATAAATACAAATAAAATGTTTATAGTTTTCTTGTATCTATGGCAATACTAATACCCGAGAGGTATTAATTACAATTTTGTAGATTTTTTTATAGAAATACGAATAATTACTGTTACCTATTGTGTTCAATAAAAATATAAAACTTATGGTTTTTGATTATTTATCGGGTGTAGAAAAAATAGCGTATGCAACTCTCATGTAATGGTTATTAATACACTCGCATAAACCATACGAAACTCGCCTTCGGCTCGTTTCGTATCCCGGTTAATGCTCGTGTATTAATAACCATCATTACATGATCGTTGCATAATATACGATTATAGCTATAGTAACGTAAAGACTGTAAATATTCTTAAGGTGAATGTTGAAAAGCCCCTCCTAAGCCCCCGTAAAAATGAGCCAAAAGCTCAATTGCATTCAAATAAACCTCCAACATTCAAAAGCAGCCACGAGTGTGCTTAGAAGGAGGTTTATTGAAGACAATTTACATATAGGGATGCTCCAAGAGCCCTGGATAAACGGAGGACGAATACAAGGACTCAACATTAAATCGTGTAAGTTACTTTATTGCACTTCTCACGAAAAACCACGAGCAGCCATATTGCTCGCACCTAATATAAAATTTTTACCTGTTCCAGAGTTCATCACTGGAGATTTGGCAACCGCCATCGTGGAAGTGCCAACTGAAGCAGGCAAGAGGCAGATGGTCATTGCCTCAGCCTACTTCCCAGGGGACTCGACAACACACCCTCCACCAGAGGAAGTCCAAAGCCTCATCAGATGGTGCAAAAAAGGGAACAGGCACTTCATTCTGTGCTGCGATGCGAACGCCCACCACCTAACATGGGGAAGCACGGACACTAACGCACGAGGTGAGTACCTTTTAGAATATTTGGCGGCAACTAACATCGACATTATCAATAGAGGTAATAAACCCACCTTTATAAATGCGATCAGAAAAGAGGTACTTGATCTAACCCTTGCTGATTCATTTATAACAAATTACATTAACAACTGGCATGTCTCTGACGACTCTTCAATGTCGGACCATCAGCACATTAGGTTCGACCTGGAGACGTCGGAGACACGCTTCGAGGGATATAGGGTGCCAAAGTTGACTAACTGGGATGCTTACAAAGAGCATCTTGGAGGGGAAACGGAGGACTTCCAAACATCCATTGAATCAATAGAGGAACTTGATGCAGCCTCGACACAACTTCAAAATGCTATAACAAAAGCATATGAATTCAGCTGTCCCGAAAAACAAAAGGCAACCACTCGGGACGTGCCTTGGTGGAATAAGGAACTAGCAAAACTACGGGTGAAAGTCAGAAGACTTTTCAATAGAGCTAAGAGTCTGGGACACTGGGAAGACTACAAAACAGCTCTTTCTGAGTACAACAAAGAACTCAGAAAATCGAAAAGAAGAACATGGAGACAGTTGTGCGAGGGGATCACTGAATTGGCCCCAGCACAGCGTCTCCAGAAAGTTCTCTCAAAAGAACATTCCAACGGTATCGGTCTGATCAAAAAGCCGAACGGAGGATACACTGATAACCCTAAGGAGAGTCTAAGTGTTCTCTTGCAGACGCACTTTCCTGGTTCTAAAGCGGTTGTGGAAAATGAACAGCAAAGTGCTCACCTGGAAGGGGTCGTTCGCAACCCCAATAGAGCCAGCAAAAGCCTAGCTGGGAAAATTTTCACAACCCAAAGAATCAAATGGGCTATCAAAAGTTTCAAACCATTTAAGTCGCCAGGAAAGGACGGGATATTCCCCGCCTTACTGCAACATGGCCTTGAATTAATAGAACCCTTCCTGAAAAGGCTATTCAAAGCCAGCTTTATCTTCGGCTACATACCGAAGACCTGGAGAGAGGCTGTAGTGGCGTTCATACCTAAGACTGGAAGACGCCCAATGGACGAACCAAAGTCTTATCGCCCCATTAGCCTCACCTCTTTTCTCCTGAAAGCAATGGAGAAAATAATAGACTGTTATGTCAGAAGCGAACTCCTCGAGTTAAGACCGCTTCACAAGAAACAGTTTGCTTATCAAGCAGGAAAATCCACGATTAATGCTCTACAATGCCTAATTGAAAGCATTGAAAAGACATATGTGGCAAAAGAAATGGCTCTTTGTGCCTTCATTGACATAGAGGGTGCTTTCGACAACACCTCACATGCCTCCATAACCAGATCATTAGAGGAAAGGAATATCAACGCCTCACTGATCAGATGGACACAATCAATGCTAAAAAGCAGAATCATTGTGGCGACCCTTGGGGGAGAGACAGTCAAGATGACAGCAGAAAAAGGTTGCCCCCAAGGGGGAGTTTTATCGCCTTTGCTGTGGTCACTGGTTGTCGACGACCTGTTAGTAAAGCTACACGAATCTGGTTTCACGACTCAAGGTTATGCCGATGACCTAGTCGTCACATGACGGAGTAATCTCCGACCGCATGCAATTAGCCCTAAACATAATCAGAAGCTGGTGCGCAAAGGAAGGACTCAACGTCAATCCTAGCAAAACAGTGCTGGTTCCATTCACCAAGAGGCGAAAGTACGAACTTAAAGCCCCAACTCTGAATGGAACCCAGCTAACATTTTCCAAAGAGGTGAAATATTTGGGAGTTATAATAGACCATAAACTGACTTGGAACAGCCAAATCAACCACATTCTTTCCAGAGCTACAGCGGCAAGTTGGACATGCCGCAGAGTCTTTGGTAAGACATGGGGTCTGAAACCAAAAATGATTTATTGGTCATACCAAACGATCATCAAACCCATGGTCACCTACGCCTCACTAGTGTGGTGGCCAAAAACTCAACAAATTTCGGCACAAGTCAAGCTGCAGAAAGTGCAGCGGCTAGCCTGTCTGGGAATAACAGGGGCAATATTTACGTGCCCTACTGCAGCTCTAGAGGTAATGTTGAACCTTCCGCCATTGCACATATGTGTAAAGAAAGAAGCAGCAAACAGTGCCTTCAGACTGAGCCAGACAAAAAGCCTAAAAGCAGGAAATCTGATCGGACACTTAAAGATTTTGGAACATATTTCCCTAGAAGCCATGTCTAAACCGACAGATTTCATGCCAGTTAGGTACGACTTCGAAATGCAGTTTGAAGTGGTCATAAAGAGCCACCAAACTTGCACAGAGAACGGACCTCAACTGGGAAGGGATGCATCAGTGTGGTACGCAGATGGATCTAAGGTGGACGAAAGGGTTGGAGTGGGCGTTACAGGTCCGAATTTCAGGCTCTCAAAACCCCTTGGTAACACCCCAACCATCTTCCAAGCAGAAGTACATGCTATAGAACTATGTGCCCAGGAATGCCTTGAAAGAGGCACTCGAAGGGAAAAAATCTATATACTGTCAGATAGCCAAGCAGCGCTAAAAGCTCTGAGGTCATACACCTGTGAGTCTAAGCTAACTTGGGACTGTAAACAATCCCTGAGACAACTGGCAGCAAACAAGCAGGTCACCCTGATGTGGGTGCCAGGTCACAGAGGAATTAAAGGCAACGAAGAAGCAGATTGCCTTGCCAAAGAAGGGGCAAATACACAATTTCCCGGCCCAGAACCCTTCTGTGGACTCTCCAAAGCCCACTTAAAAGAGGAGTTCCGACGCTGGGAAACCGATGAAATGAAATCTCACTGGAATAAAGTGCCAGGACAAAGACAAGCGAAAAGACTAGTGTGCCTATCGCCTAAGAAAGCTAAACAGCTTCTCGAGTTGGACAAGAAAGACTTGAAGATGGTAACGGGACTCCTCACTGGACACTGCCCTCTGGGGTATCACCTCAAAAAGATGGGCAAATCAGAGAGTGACAGTTGCAGCTACTGCGAGAACTTCGCGGAAAGTGCAGAACATTTGCTTTGCGAATGCCCAGCGCTTTTCTGCAAGAGGCTTAAGTTCCTGGAAGGGGCCTTTTTAACGCCCTCCGACATCAGGAACTTAGCTCCCAGGAAGCTGATAAACTTCACAAGAAGTCTCGGTATCCCGGGCCTCGAATAGATCAAGGGTCACGCACAAAAGAACTTATAGGTCGAAGTGCTTGTGAGGCTGAACAGCCTGTACGACCCCCCTACAATCTACAATCTACCAGGTGAATGTATTATATCTAAATTTACCTTATTTCAGCGAATAAATATATTAATTTGCAGTAGTTTTTTTTAAATAACAATCATAATGCTCAATTAATAAACCATAAATATTTTGAAAGAACAATTTAATGGACATTGGAGAAAATAAAATACTGAAAAGTACATATATAATGAAAGAAGTAAAACATAGTAGAAGGGGAGATTTCGGTAAGTGAATAATTGATACAAAAGTAATAGTAGAAGCTTTTGAAAGGAAAGCTTTGGGATGAAAGGAAAATGAAGAAACATATGGCATGACAGAATGAAATTATAGAAAAAAACACGCAATATCTTAGATCCCTAGAATAAAACCAGATTCATGACAATAAGAAGAATAAAGTGATTGTATGTTTTGCGTGATGTGATTATTCATTCAACCAAGCTGTAAGTCCAACTGAATCAGAAGGATCAATGATGAACAACCAGACGAATATGACTCAAAGTCATTAATCGTCCGGTTCAATGCGACCCAGCTGGTGAGGGTATCATGGCCAAGTGATCCCTGCAAACAAATCTTAGGGATACCGGAAAAACCTCCCTAGTATAAGTGTCTTGTTCCGATGATCGTCAGAGAAAGTTTTTTATTTGATTTATGGGGTAAGTCAAGTAAATGATCGTCGGAGAAAGTTTTTTATTTGATTTATGGGGCAAGTCAAGTAAATGAGCGTTGGAGAAAGTTTTTACATGCGGGGCTCTACCGGAATTCACTCTTCATGTCCCTAGATGCACGTGGGAACAAAACGGAAAGTCACGAATCACATTTTTTGGGGAAGGGTGAGATAGTTTGGAATGAGAAAAAGGTAGAAGATCTGGTAAGGAAGATTGAAAAGAAAGTAAACTTGCTCTTCTCTTCATGCAGAGGTACCTCAAATACCAACAGAGAAATTAGAGGGATAAGTTCTAAGCTAAGAACTTGCATTCCACAGTTGACAAATTGCTTACAAGAAAGTCAAAAACACCGGTAAAGGAAGAGCTACAAATGAGAATATACAAACAAAACCTCAGGTATCCAAACAGACAAAAAATGTTTGATAATAGCTACTCAAACGGGAAAAATTAAATCTGAGAAACCGAAAATCGCAGATAATTGGTCTAGTGAAGTGTATGTGCATGTAAAACAAGTTGGGAAGCGCCACAGTGAGGCGTATACAAAGACTTCTAAATAGTAATTTCAGTTTAATGAACATTTAAATTACCAATTTGTCTAATAATTAATACAATAACAAAACAATGAAACATAAACCATCTCTATCCAACAACAATGAAACATAAACCATCTCTATCCAACAACAATAATAAGGAATGCAAATGAAACACAACCACAGATTAGGGTAAAATGGGGTAATACTGGTCAGTGGGCAATATCGGCCACCCCTATATTTCCTTAATGATGGTAAAACCGGCAACATCTTTTGGTTCAATCGGCTGCTTTTGATACCATAGCATTTTCCCTCGTCAACGACATTCAGTTCTGCAGGAGAAATATGGTTCCATTGAAGCAAAATGTAAATGTTCCAAGAATGGTTGGATAACACAGGAACTATTCGTCAAATGGCATCAGCACTTTGTCGTCGATGTCCATGTCAAGTGTTATTGATATTAGATAATCATAGCAGTCATATCACCCTGGCAGCCTATGATATTTGCAGAGCCAATAATATTTGTTATCCATTCCACCCCACATGTCACATAGGACTCAGCCCTTGGACGTTGCATTCAATGGGGCACTCAAATCATATTATAGGAATGAGTGAAATTTTTACATGAAATCCTATGAGAAAAAATATCTACATATGAAGTTGCCTCATTGTCTTAAACAGTTTTTACTCATGCTGCATAAGTAGGTAAAGGAGAGACATGCTTCAGAACTACAGGAGTCTACCCAATTGACCCTTCTGTTTTCAAAGATTTTCTGTCGGCCGATGCTTTAAATAACCAAGAAATAGCAGTCGTTGAAGATGGAGTTGAGACTACGTTAACGAATATATTTCGTCAGCGGGAATTCCGAAATCTAATCAAGAACTTGTAGGGAATTCACAGCAATGTTGCTCTTCGAAAAATAAAGCTGCAGCAATTGCCGAGGCAATTCCTTCGACTTCAAAATCAGCACATTCTCTCAATTTCAGTGTTGAAGACCTCCTTTCAAAACCGAAGAAAAATACCAAAGTCACAAAACCGAACAGCAGACCTAAACAGCACTTCTAACTTCTACACCACTGAATGACTCATTGGAATAAAAGGAAGCAGAGAAGAAAGCAAAACTGGAGAAGCCAAGGAGAAAACAAATAAAGTAAAAGGTGTTGACGAAGCCAAGAGAAAGCTACGAAATTCGTCTGAAAGAACCAGCAGCGCCAGCGCCAAAAAAAACAAAGATGAAGCCTGTCACTACCGAAAAGAAAATCAGAAAAATAACTGATTCAATTTCATCCGACTCCGATATTGAAAAGGACGATATCTGCAGTGATAATGAAAATAATGAGACATATTTCGATTTATGTATGACCTGTGGTGAATATGGGACAAATAATGACATGACTTCCCAGCCGGTACGTTACACTAGTAAATAGTAAACATTGTGAAACATTTATATTAAACTGTACCTATTGGAAAATCAGCTGAATCTACCTATTTCGGGCATCTCTACACTGATAAATGGATATCAGGAACTTTTTTCAAACAGGTAAGTTACATTCGACGACATTCGTGATTTTCTATAATAATCTATACAGGGTGTTTGTGTTTCATAATAACATGCTAATATTTAAGGGTGTGATTCTTGGACCCATTTTAAGAAAAAACCATTATATGAACGTATGTTCTAACCGTCTTAAGTTTTGAGATACAGGCTGTTAACAATTTTGAAAAAAAATTCCTTTTTATTAATATTGGTGAATTACAATTAAAAGAAATGTAGGGTCAGTAGCCAAGTTTGTGTCTTAAGTTACATGTAAAACGAAACACTAACGTTGATATCACTCACATTGTATAAAATACTAGTAGCAGTATTTTTGTGTTTTTCAGCTACTAATACTGTCAAGAGGGAAAAAGAACGTGATAGTAGCAGCGGGAGCGATGATAACAATTATCAAATTTCATCGCCAAGCTCATCTAACACTGAATCTGAACAACCGTTAAATTTTTTAGGATATAAGAAAGTCACTGTTCCTGATTTAGAATGTTTACCGTCAATATGGAAAGAAAAAAGGAGGACGATGGAAAGAAAAAAGGAGTTGTTAAAAAATCCGTGGGTTCCACCCAAGAATTACGATATTGCAGCCGATGCCAGTCATTTGCGAAGAAAATTTAATCATACCTGGTTAGATCAATACACACCATGGTTAGTGTATTCCAAGCAACTAAAGGGTGCTTTGTGTAAGCACTGTGTTTTATTTCCTCCTTCCACTGGGACAGTAAGGGGAGTGTTAGGTTCATTTATGATCAGGCTATTTACGAAGTTTAAGAATATGCACGAAGATTGTCGTAAACATGCCACCAGTAACTTTCACAATACTGCATCTGTTGCTGCAAAGGCATTTCTCGAAAATATACCTGTGGACATTCAAGTTCAAAGTTTCCACCAAAAAACAACCGAAGAGAACAACCAAATATTAGCCTCAATTATTTCCTGTGTAGTATTCTGTGGCACCCATGCCTCTTAGAGGAAAAGAAGCAGTTAAGGGAGAAATGCCGTTTATACGTCACCAAAAATACAAAACCAACTGATATATTTATGTGGCGAAGTTATTAGGTAGAGTGTGATAAATGATGCTATCCATTGGCTCGCGTTTCTATGATGAAAGTAAAAAAAATCCGAGAAGAATTTGTGGGTTTTGTGGAGCTGACAGCACAAGATGCCCCAGCAATTGCCAATTGCAATAGACACTTTTTTGGTCAGTTATAATTTTTCACCGCAAAGTTGTGTAGGACTTTGTTATGATGGCTGCGCTACAATGGCGTACAAGCGATTTTAAGGAAAAAGTACACACGAGCATTATTTTATCATTGCTCAAACCATAAAATAAATCTTGTCAATTATGAAAATAATGTTTCAGAAATTAGAAACACTATTGGCACTGTAAAGGACATTTTGCAGGTAATCCTCCACTCGTAGATGTTCCGCTCCTAATCTATCACGACTGTGTGAGACTAGTTGGTCTGAAAAATAGAAAAGTAGTCTCTTATTGGCACAACATTTCCCCGACATTGTCAAAGCACTTGCAAAACTCTCTATCGAAGGAAATTACGCCACGAGAAAATCTGCGTACCAGTTGCATTCCGCCGTTACGAAATCCTCACTAATTGTTGCTCGAACTGTAATAGCAAAATATTCAGCTTTACTGGAGCCGGTAGTTAATGCCTTGCAAGCAAAAACTATGGATTTAATTAAGTTGCAAGAACATCTGAACGTAATCCTTAAAGTACTAAAGAAAAACCGACCGACCGATGCCGACCTAGTTACTGATGAAGTTCTTAAAAAAGCACAAGACTTTGCATTGGAATTGGAAATAGAAATTTCTATCCTTCGAATTACTAAGAGGCAAATACATAGAAGCTATCCTCCATCAGACCGTGATAGTGACCACGGGAAGCGTTCCTTAATTATACCGTATCTGGATTCAATTATAACCTCTTTAAAAATTCGCTTTTCCCAACAACATACTCCAGTGTTTGCCTTAACAAAAATACATCCATTATATATGCTCGACATGGAAATCAATCAAGTAGAAAAAAATGCACAATATTTTACCCGGTTTTATCAATTGGATATTACTGCGGAAATGGACCTATGGTATAATTTGTAGAAGGAAAAAAAGACAACTAAGGACAAGTTAAAAGACGTCGAAATAATTGACCTTCTCGACGAACCGATATTTTTTATCCCATCCTAAAACAGGCACTTTTGATTTTAATCACAATTCCATGCACTACGGCCATTGTAGAGCAATCCTTCGGTACTGTTCGAAGAGTGAAGACTTGGTTGAGAAGTGCCATGTGAGAGTAAAGGCTAACAGAATTACGTCTGATGAGTGTTCATCGTGATTTAACTAAATCAAATCGAGAGCAATTTCAAAATAAAGTTTTAAATAATTTTGCGACAAATACAAGAAAATTGTTATTAAAGTAAAAATTGAGCTAGTTATTTCAAAATTTAGTAAATAAAAAGAAAAATGCAAAATCCATTGTTTTTTTTTGTCAGCCTCCTATTTTAGATCCTGGGTACGCCCTTGGTTTACCGCTCTCTTTTCAACATTATGAGGTCATAATAATTGTTTTTAAATGCATGTGAAGGTATTAATAAGAACCAAAACTAACCTAAAACAAAACCAATGACAAATAACTTGAAACTGTCATCTCACTTTTTATTTAAACGAAACAATTCAATAAATAAAGGTCAGATGTCAAAAATTGTATTCATTGGAAAGGTTCAAAACATGCAGGAGATTGATACAGTTAAAGCTGTATGGACTAAAAAAGTGATACCTGACCTAGGAAGGTGGTGTCAATGAAATAATGAGAACAGGACACAATTACGGATACTTCAGCTCTTATAAGAAACGCTTTAATTTGACAAATATTGGATTATGTACTAAATGTAATGTTGATGACACCGTGGAACATACAT
Organism: Galeruca laticollis; assembly: GCA_963921935.1. Classification (NCBI taxonomy): domain Eukaryota; kingdom Metazoa; phylum Arthropoda; class Insecta; order Coleoptera; family Chrysomelidae; genus Galeruca; species Galeruca laticollis. The sequence goes on along the minus strand of OY998175.1, from coordinate 106,460,821 downwards.
TTTTATAAAACGGTTTTATTTAGCTCACCCCGTTTGTTTTATTCTTGGGTCAAATTTAGTAATTCAAATTTCACCCTCTTCCTGTCAACCGATTAATCTGAAATTTTGTATACACTTTGGATTTTGGTGACAATACAATTATGTTTATTCATTATCATTATAAATTCAAGATGGCCGCCGCTACAAAATGGCGGATAATTTATGTTTTATTAATCCCATCAATATGGGTATCAAATGAAAGGGCTCAACAAGCAGAATACAATATACTATAAAAAATTGAAATCCAAGATGGCGGCCGCTACAAAATGGCGGATAACGTAGGTTTTATCAATCCCATCAACATGGGTATCAAATGAAAGGGCTCAACAAGCAGAATACAATATACTATAAAAAATTTAAATCCAAGATGGCGGCCGCTACAAAATGGCGGATAACGTAGGTTTTATCAATCCCATCAATATGGGTATCAAATGAAAGTGCTCAACCAGTAGAATACAATATACTATATAAAATTAAAATCCAAGATAACGGCCTCTACAAAATGGCGGATAACGTAGGTTTCATCAATCCCATCAACATGGGTATCAAATGAAAGGTCTCAACAAGTAGAATACAATTTACTATGCAAAATTGAAATCTAAGATGGCCGCCGCTACCAAAGAGTTGGACTGCAATAAACTAACGGGCAAGAAACCTTGCAATAATGAAGCACTAAATGAATTAAACAGAATGCGAAATAAAAAATAAAAACCAAAAAATAAAAATAGGTAAAAAAACTTTTTAAGTTAACGGTTTTATGTTAAACATACATTGCAATGTTTAAGATAAATGTACTAAAAACCAAAAAATAATAAAATAGATACAGTCGTGGGAATTATAAACATATGCATAGACTAGACTAAAATAAAACCGTGCGGCACCTCAATTGTCTACAATCGTTGATTAAAATTTTTGTTTTGTAATGTTACACTATAATTAGGCAGTTGTTCAACCGACAATTGACGTGCCCCACGGTTTTATTTTAGTCTAGTCTATGCATATGTTTATAATTCCCACAACTGTATCTATTTTATTATTTTTTGGTTTTTAGTACATTTATCTTAAACATTGCAATGTATGTTAAACATAAAACCGTTTAACTTAAAAAGTTTTTTTACCTATTTTTATTCATTTGTCAAAAGTGGTTCAACCATAGGCAAATGACAATGAATAAACTAGAAGAATCTATAACTGTGGAAAGCATGTTTGATATTATTCTTAAGGATGAGGATTCTTGGAATATAGTCCCTAATCTTGCTAAACAAATCCTGAGTAGAAAAATGTAACATAAAAACTAAACTCATTCCGGAATGGTGGGCGGTTAGAGGAGGAGGGTTTTAGTGAGTACGAGTTTCACACTACCATAAAGTGCCCATGAAAGTTTCCCTCCTCCTATATGTAGTTGTCGTATCATTTGGCATCCTTCATGTTATTCGTGTCTGAAGTGGCATCCGATATCCGGATGCCATTTGGTTTCTATCAAAATCTCTTGTCAGGATGGTCTTTAGGATCTCAAGAGTCCGAAAAACCATTTTTGAGCCTGATGCCATTTGACCCTCCTTTTATATTAAAATATTCATTTTAGTTGAGGGGTCTGATCGCCAGGAGCCTCAGTCGTCGATTTCGTGTATATTTTCCGTTAAGGACCGCGCTTTAACTGGCATCCGGCAAAACTGATAGCATAGCGAGGAATTTAAGCATGCAGAATACTGAGGAATACTAGTCTACGTGTTTTTATTTCTGCGTTACAATTGTTTTATTTTCGAGGGGAAAAGATTTATGGATTCGCGTTTCGTTTCGAAGCCGGGCGCTTTCTTCTTACGGTTGGCGCGTATTTTAAACCATATCTGGTTAATCAACAATAAACTATACTTTAATTTTATCAAGTTTGAAGATTTTTTTACTGGTTTTTTAAAATGTTTTTATAGCTATAACAAAGAAATTAAAAATACTTAAATATCTTTAACACATTCTTTCGTTGATATTAAACTAAAAATTACTGTTAATAAGGGGTTTTGTAATATCTAAAACATTTCTTAAAAATTTTACTTTACTTTAGTTATTTTAAAATTAAATTGTCTTTGTTATTTTTAATTTTACTTCATTTAAATTTAAAGCTTACTTAGATATAATCAGAAAAAATGACACGCCATTGATACTTTTAATTATTTTATTGATTTAATTTAAATTCATAAAGCTACTGATAAAATACATTATTCATTGTTTTGGTAATTTTAAGCGACTGAAAACATTTTATATTAATATCAAAGGAATTAAAAACTTCAAATTATTCAAAATGTTGGAGACGTCATTTAAAAATAAATGAACCTGCAGCTTGAAGACATTATGTGTGGATATGAGCTCATCGCCAACAGATAATGATTTTGAAAAATTAATTGACGAGATTTAGTACTATTTGTTAAAAATGATAATTCCAACTTATTTGTAAAGTTTTTCTACATATATAAAATTATTAAGTACAAAGTGTCACAAAAGTATAGACATAACTGATGTTTTCTTCTTTTTCATAAAAACATTGGAGCAGGTCAATTTTTAGTTCTAACAAAGGCGCTCCAAAATGATCCACTAAGATGTGTATCACTTAGCCTGACATTTTTTTTAATGCCCTCCCATTTTAAAAATCATTTTAGTAGAAGAATGCAATTCTAATTTGGGTGGTATAATTATATTTTATTTTGCATGTTGGAAACACAGTGTAAATTTGCATCTCTTCTCTCTATTTCTGCAATCTGGTGCTACACCGGCTGTATATGCAACTAGTAATGCGCTGAACGAGTATTATAAATCAAGTTCAAAAAAGTAGTTCTGAAAATAGGTGATATTTTCTACCACGTTGTAAAAAGGTTGAAGGTGTTACCATCTTTTGTCTGATTAATTACTAGATATAGGAATTAAAGTATTCATGATTTAAGTTGTTATAGAAAATGTTGAATGCATACTGTAAATAAAGTAAAAATAACCGAAGAGTCCAGTTTTATTTATAATACAGTTCACTTCAAATTACAAGGAAGCAACCAGTGAATATTTCCATCAGAATACCATTACATAGCATAAGCTAGTTTTCTTTAAAAAAGTGTAAAATTTCTATGGAAGCAACGAAAAACTCTCATTTTGAATTTTCTTGAATCGCCCGGAAACGTCGATTTTCTTATTTAATTCGCTTATGAATGGTGTTAAAAGTAGCATTGGTTCTTACTGCCATACTTTTTTTAATTACAACCTATAATTTTCTAATTGGGTTTTGATAGACCATTCAATTTTTACCAGGGGATTAATTTTTCATTTCTTGAAAAAGACAGATTTCCAGAAAACATTATAAGTATAATTCGTAAAATATTACTTAATTGTAAGTTGCATTGAGTAATTTTTGTTTTTTCACAGCCCGTATTCAGCAACACTCAATATTTTTTCATGAGTATTAATTGCATGAAAATAGCATAAGCTAGTTTAGTTTTAAATGCAGAAAGTATTTACATTATTATTTTACCTAATATTTTGCAAAAGCTAGTTTTCTTTAAAACATGTGTAAACTTTCCATGGAAGTGATGAAAAACTTTGAAAAGCTCCAATCCTGAATTTTCTTAAATTGCCTGTAAGCTACCATCCATGGCGTCTAAAACTTTTAGCCAGTTGCAACTGAATCAACTGGACAATAAGTTCTGGATACATGGTATAAATAAAATAAAATATTATTATGTAAATAACATACGCAAGTATATATTTGCTTTTTTTCTGTTTTTTTTAATTAAATGAATATACAATAAATTAAATAAGAATAATGAACTCTTCTATCATTTTTAATTTGAGCTTTTGCTTACGGAACAGCCAAGTAAATAACACTTTAATTAATATCTTTTTTGTAATTCAAAGTCATTCTAATTGGTATATTGTAATGTATTTCTGAACAGAAATACACATTTTTTTAAAGTATTTAGCGAATAGGCAATTGAAGCTGGACGAACAACTTTGGATCGCTAATATAATTTTATTTCTAAGGAACAATTTCCTTTCCCTAATTTTCAACAGTTTTAAAATAATGTTTTTAATTTTTTCCGGCGATGTTAAATATGAAAATTTACGTTGCACGAATGACGCAAAATCAAGTAATTTTTTTGATGAAAAAAATGAACACAATAATATACGGAAACTTACGTCGCAAACAAAGAACGCAAGGAAATTTTTTTAAATTCCTTCAAGTATTTGACTTCTCGATTTCCCCTTAATGAGATACAAACATGAAATGAAATAAAATCCAAAACGCTAAAACAATTACTTTTTTATTTTCAACTATGACCCTTAATGAAACATTTTACATTTTAAATAATCATAAGCAAAATTGTTGAATACTTACCTACACTAAACACGAAACAGTGTCATATTATTCTCCAGTTTTGATTTAAAGTGCAAAATTTAATTACTTGAAGCACAATATTTTAAAATTTCCTACTGCACACTGTGGCCTTAGATAAATACTTTATCTATGGCCACAGGGGAAGAATGGAATCTCCTGTACAAGTCCGAAGCCACAAAGTTTTGTCGAGTGCTGCGCCATCTATTGTGGTAGAAGGTTATTATTCACCAACAGGGAAAAATAAAGGAAGAGACCTGCATGATTAGTCACAGTTTACTAGCTACTACTAGATGGCAAGCCAAGCAAATACTGATGGTTTTTTAAATTATGCCTAAGTATATTGTTTTTCCTTAAATAAACAAATAAAAACAGTCACACAAAGTTTAAACACTTTTTGAAACAACCTGTTATTTTATTTTGGCTTAAAAGTAGGATAGGCTGTTGTTGAGTAGAAGTGAATAATTTTCAGAATTTCACGTAACAAAAGTTTTAATTATATATTTATCGACTATTAACAAAGATCGTAAAGATTTACAAAATTGAAACATGTATATCGTAACGTCGATATTAAAGAATGGAATGCTGTCAGTCGTGACAGTTGTTGTACCTCCTTGATCCCTCTACGACTTGTCGCTAGCGGTCGGCGTAGGTGGATGCTGATAGGTCCGTATTGGCGACAACATAGCCCCCGCCTTGAAACACTTCAGGGTTTCAATGTAGATTATTGTTGGTTTGGCAGAATGCAGATTTTTACCACTGGGCGTTTTAGCTCACTGGTTGACGTTTTGACGGTCACAGATCGTATGATGCCATCAGCACCCTTTTGAACTTGAGAGACTCTACCTAACTTCCACTTTAAGGGTGGTAGTCCATCCTCCTTGATCAGTACCAATATACCGATTTTAATAAGCTGCGGGTGGTTTATTTTCCACTTCGTTCGAGTCTGCAAATAGGATATATACTCCTTGTTCCATCGAGACCAAAAGTGTTGGATTATTTGTTGTACTATTTCGAATCTTGAAAGACGATTCACTCTAATGTCCAATAGGTTGGGTTCTGGTAACGCCATCAGACTTTCTCCAATCAGGAAATGTGCCGGGGTAAGGGGATTTGTATCATTAGGATCGGATGATATTGGATATAGTGGTCGGGAGTTGAGACACGCTTCTATTTGACATAAAATAGTAGTGAATTCTTCAAAGGTAGTAGAAACGTTACCTAGTACACGTTTCAAATGGTATTTGGTAGATTTAACGCCAGCTTCCCAAATACCACCAAAATGTGGTGCATTAGGAGTTATAAAGTGCCATTGAACGCCGTCGGTTGAGAGTTGTTCAGCAATGTTAGTTCCGGAGGAATCGAAAAAGGATTTCATCTCATTGTTAGCACCAATAAATGTGGTACCATTGTCGGAGTATATTTTTGTACATTTACCCCGCCTAGCCATAAAACGACGCAGAGATGCCAAAAAACATTCAGATGTGAGGTCACTAACAACATCTAAATGTATAGCCTTAGTGGCAAAACAAACAAATAGTGCTATATATGCCTTGAAAGTTTTGAAGTTTCTACCTTTTCTGTCACGGAGTTGGAATGGTCCCGCGTAATCAACTCCAGAGATCGAAAATGGACGCGATGGAGTGACTCGTGATGGCCTAAGATCTCCCATTATATATTCATGTGTTTTTGCTTTACATCTAAAACATCGTACACAGTCGTGCACAATCCTTTTCACAAGATTGCGACCAGATAGTGGCCAAAATCTTTCTCTGATCGAAGCCAGAAGAGCTTGAGGACCAGCATGCAATAGCCTAATATGTTCTTGTCGGACAATTAACATAGTCAGGTGGCCATTTGAAGGAAGAATCACTGGATGTTTCTTCAAATAATCATAGTCGGATTCCTTTAATCGACCACCTACACGAATCACTTTATTCGCCTCATCATAAAATGGGTTCAAGCTTAAAAGTTTGCTCTTTTTATGTACTGACTTACAATGTGACAATTTGTGATATTCGTCAGAAAAATAATGACGCTGTACAATATGAATGAGTAAGTAAAGTGATTCGTCAAGTTCAGTAGTTGTCAATGTGCCTTGGCGTTTAGGTTTACACTTATGCCTGATGTTATTTGAAAATCTCAAGAAATAGGCGAATATGCGCTGTAATTTCATGATAGAGGAACGTGACTCGATAATTGTGAGAATATATGAGATGAAGTCATCAGTAGCATTAACGAATGTAACAAGGTTATTACGAAGTTCTGGAAGTTCGGACGGAGTCAAAATGGCGGTGTCGTTGTCATAAGAATGCCAAGTGGATTCATGTTGTAAGAACCATGGAGGATCGTGAAACCAAAATTCGGATTTTGCCAGGTCGAGTGGAGTCAATCCGCGTGATAATAAGTCGGCGGGATTGTCGTGAGTACTTACATGTTTCCATGCTCCAGTTTCAGAAAGGTTCTGAATTTGTGCTACCCGGTTGGCCACAAATGTATTTAATATGTGTGGGGATGAATTAATCCATGAAATGCATATCATAGAGTCGGACCAATAAAAAATGTTGTCGTATTGAGAAATGCATAAGCGTGCTTTGTCAATGAGCTCAGCAAGTAAAAGCGCCCCAGATAATTCCAATCTAGGAATAGTTAAGAGCTTCAACGGTGCTACGCGTGTTTTGGCACAATATAAATGAGATGTAAGATTACCCAGCAAATCGCAACAACGAATATAAATGCAGGCGCCATACGCGGTCTGAGATGCATCGCAAAATCCATGAATCTGTGTGAAAACAGGATTGGGACATAATGCTTGTCGGGGTATTTTTATAGAATTGAGGTGTTGCAACTGTGATTGGTAATGAGACCAAACTGTATGTATGTTACTGGGAAGGGACTCATCCCAGGACAATTTAAGTTTCCAAAGTTCTTGTAGTATGATCTTTGCCTTTATGGTAACAGGTGACAGTAGCCCAAGTGGATCAAAGATCTGGGCAGTAGATGACAGAATTTGACGTTTAGTGACTTTGAGTTTCTGATTGGAAATGTTAATAGAATACTGTAAAACGTCGTTTGTTGGATTCCAAAGCAATCCCAACGTTTTACTTTGATCCTGGTCTCCTATATGTATTAAACCGGGCTCAGCATCAAGAAGGAAATCTTTAGCATTCGAAATCCATTTTCTTAATGGAAAGCCATATATCAATAAAAGTTTGGAAATATTGTCCTTAATGTAATTAATTTCATCGATAGTTTTAGCACCGGTGAGGAGATCATCTACATAAAAGTCATGTAAAATAATGTCCGAAATTCGGGGAAATTCGATTTTATGACGATGTGCAATTTCTTGTAGCGATCTGATCGCGAGAAAAGCTGAAGATGCTAATCCGTAAGTAATTGTTTTCAAGACATACACATTAATTTCTCTCTCGGGTGTAAATCGCCATAAAATTTTTTGAAAGTTACATTGTTTTTCATTTACAAGTACTTGACGGTACATTTTGGTTATATCAGCACTCAAAACGTAATTATGTAGTCGAAACCTTAATAAAATATAAAACAGATTATCTTGAATGTTGGGGCCTACCATCATGATATTATTAAGTGAAATACCCGATGTGGTTTTAGCTGAGCCGTCGAAAACTACCCGCAACTTTGTAGTTAAAGAACTTTCTTTTAATACACAGTGATGTGGAAGAAAACATCCCGTGTCATCATTCTGCTCATCAGCTAAAACCATGTGACCTAGACGAATGTATTCATGAACAAAATTATGATATTGCAATTTCAAATCGGGATTTTTTTCAAGTTTTCTTTCAAGATTGTAAAATCGATTAGTAGCAATGCTTCTAGACTGACCGAGAACAGAAATATCTTGTTTGAAAGGTATTGTCACGATAAAACGACCGATATCGTTTCGGCACACGGTGTCCTTAAAATGTTTCTCACAATAATTTTCCTCGTCAGATAAAAATCGTGTTCTAGGGTACTCTTCTAATTCCCAAAATTTTGCAACCTGTGTTTCTAAATCGTTTGTTGTTGAAATACTACAATGGTGTGACGTAAAATATCCATTCTTTATAAACAACGGACCTGAAACTAACCATCCTAATGTTGTTTTTTGCAGCGTAGGAAGACCGTCACCTAACTTGACTTGACCAATACTCAAGAGGTCCCAGAATGTATCAGCCCCTATTAATAAATCTATAGGAGCCGGTTTATCAAAATTAGGATCTGCCAATGTTAATTTTTTAGGTATGTTTAGTCTTGTTGAATGTATGGATAAAGTTGGTAGATAGTCTGTAATTTGTGGTAAAATAATACAAGATATTGTTTTCTGGAAATCGTTAATGTTTGATTTGAATTTCAAAGAGACGTAAAATTGAACTTTGTTGTGCATTTGATTCACACCGGAGATTGAAATGTTGATTGAATGTTTATTTAGGTTTAAAAGCTTTGAAAGTTTCTCGGAAATAAAATTCACCTGGCTACCACTATCAAGTAAAACCCTACACTGATGTGCGTTATTAAATACGTCGTAAACTGTAATTACTGCGGTAGAAAGTAATATTTGAGATGGAGTAGACAAACTAGTTGTGAGTGTATGTTGTGAGTTGATACAATCGTTAACTGTACCAAGAGCCCCCGTACTATTTGTGGTACCATTGTCAACCGAAGTGCCGTTTTCTCCTTCATCACTATTCTGAAAATGTAACATAGTGTGATGCACTTTGCCGCATCGTCGACATCCAGCTGACTTACACTCTTTCGTGCGATGGTTAGATCTTAAGCAGTTTATACATAACCTTAAACGTTTCGCAGTGTTCAGTCTTTCCATTGTTGTTAATTTATTAAATTCAGGGCATGAATATAAACTATGATTATTTTTGCATAGAACGCATATAACCTTATTTGAAATAGTAGCGAACGATTTCGTATGTTTTTGGATGGATTGTTTCGAAGCACGATGTTTAAATCCTTCCACAGAATCACACTCTAATGACGACAAAATTCGACAACGGTCTTTCAAAAATTCCAATAAATTTTCAAGACTCTGTATGTTTTTTGAGTCGGCCCGTGATTCCCATTCACGCTTTGTAGTGTTGTCAAATTTTGTCGTTACGAGGTGAATAATCAAATCATCCCATTGGTCAGTAGGACGCCTCAAAACCTTCAATGCATTTAAATTTTTTTCAATACCGTCTAATATTAAATTTAAACCTTTATGTGACTCCTCTTTAAGTGTGGGTAATTCAAAAAGAGCCTTAACGTGATTTTTTATTAATGCTTGTTTGTTTTCGAAACGATCTGAAAGTAACTTCCAAGCGACCTCATAGTTATCATCACATATTTGTAAAGATTTTATTTTATCCGCAGCACTTCCCTGTAATGAAAGACGTAAATAGTGAAATTTTTGAACGTTTGACATCGCTGTGTTATCGTGAATAATTGATTTGAAACTATCTCTAAAAAATAACCACTGTGTGAGATTTCCATCAAATGTAGGTAGATTGAGTTGTGGTAAACGAATATTAAGCAAATGCTGATCAGTTGTGGAACTGTTATTATTGAATTGTTGATAACTACTATCGTTAATGTCTTTTTTAACTCCTTTTGAAATAATGAATTTTTTAACAGTTGAAGTGATTGCATAGAAATCATCTTCGAATTTTTGCCTTTCCGGGGAATGAATGATAGGATAATTCATTTCGAAATCTTTATCTTCGCTCTCAATTGCAAGTTGAGCACAATTAAATTCTTCCAAAAGTTCTTCGGCCTTTTTTAGCCGAATCTGCAAATCTTCGATGTTAGTTTGTTCTACATTTTCGACCGAAACGAAATTATCTCGAAAATGGTTTGCAAATCTGGTCAAAGCGCTTTTTATGGAAGTACGTTTCACTTTATTTATGTTTGACATAATGTAGAGAAATAGAAAACGTTAAATCCACCAAATACCTTGCTGCAAATTTGTAATTTGTAAATAATACGTAAATGGATTTGTGAATTTCTGTGATTCGTAAAGTAAATTATGTAGTTTATGTCAAATAAAATTGTGCTCGTTCTAGGATGGTATAGGAAAGGAGGCACTAACCTGTAATGTTGTCAGCAAATTAATGTTTCATCCAAGCTCGAAGAACCATCTGTTGAGTAGAAGTGAATAATTTTCAGAATTTCACGTAACAAAAGTTTTAATTATATATTTATCGACTATTAACAAAGATCGTAAAGATTTACAAAATTGAAACATGTATATCGTAACGTCGATATTAAAGAATGGAATGCTGTCAGTCGTGACAGTTGTTGTACCTCCTTGATCCCTCTACGACTTGTCGCTAGCGGTCGGCGTAGGTGGATGCTGATAGGTCCGTATTGGCGACAACAGCTGTTTCAAAAAGCTGTTTAAAGCTTTTATCCGTTTTTATTAACCAGGATAGTTTATTGATAATAGCATGTGCTAACAAATATTACACATATGATACAATATAATGGATACACACTTTTCAAAAAGTTCAGATTTTTTAAAGGTTTCAGCAGCATACCGTTTTAACAGCAACTGACGGCTTCTTCTAAACTGGGTAGCTCTTTTTTTAAATTGAGTGGCTATTTCATAGAGACGTCTGGCTTTTGGTGATAGGTCTTTAACCCTAGAGACATTCACCTCAGCAAGTGAATCAGATCTTTCAAAATTAAAAAATAATATCATTAGCAATAAAAAATAATATGAATATGCAATATACATTGCATTTAGATGACATTTTTGTTGAAATGTTAAATTTTAAACCCTATTTTAGACAATATTCTATAGAAGTATACAGTCAAAACTTGATGTAACTAAATAATATGAAATTATAAATGCATTTCTAAGTACCTAATAATTTATCATGTTTTTAAATAAATCAAAATATTGACCTATACCTAATATCTACTATTTCTGTGAAAATTTCTTTGTTAAACACCTATATATTAATAAATCAATTAATTATTCACTCACTTCTTTTTGGAGTAACTGTGGCATTCAAGTCTGCTGATGTGACAGAAGTAGAATCTTGAACAGCATGTGTTGATAATTTCAGCTCGGGTTCAAGTGAACAGCTACAACTAGCCTCATTAATAGCACATAATTCTTGTGCTTTTTTAGCTCTCCGTTTTACAAACTGAGCATTTAAAGCTTCCTGTAACTTTAAAGTCCTAGGACTCTCAGTTACAGATGCAGTGCCAATTTATGGTACAGCTAAAGAGGTTGATGGTTCAGCTTCAATTATTGAGGAAGGAACATCATCAGTTACTATTTCTAAAGATTCTAGAAAATAAAAACAATGATTGAATAAATGTATCCTAGTTAGTTGTCAGTTTTTTTTTTCTTTAATTATTATAGATTTACCTGGTAAATTGACTGATGGGAAAACTCCTCTTTTCAGAACTTTATTTGGACCAAAATCTTTAGGTAAAAAGTGTGAAGCACACACTCTACAATTATTGTAAATATTCTCAAATGTCATTTTCTCCTTCAACCTTCTGTTTCCACATAAATTTACCTATTTCTCAAAAATTACTTTATTTTTTAAAATTGACACCAAACAGCTTGGTTTGGGTAAATTCACAGATGACGGTATTACAGCAATCAGTAAAATAAAGTTCGTTAGTAACCTTCCAAGCGAATAGATGGCGTTAAAAATGCAGTTTAGCAGTGGCTATAAAAGATCGCAGGGCATGACTGTGGCGATCACACACATTGTAAAAAAACATTTTTGACTTCCCGGTTTTTTAACCAAACATCATTAAAACTGACATTTTAGTAGCGTTCATTTGTATCAATCTCGCGGACGTTTTCAAATGGCAAAGAACGCAGATGACAGATATCTGACAAGCATCCGTCAGACGAGATGTTTGAGTGTCAAATTTGTCGGTGCGTTTTCGAGAGCTGATCGACGATAGAGCAAGTGGACGGCAAAAAACAAATGGTTCGCTGTCTGATAGAAACCAAAATATTGAATCAACAACGAAATCATAATTACCAATTTCATTACATTCAATCAACAACGACATTTTTTATTTTATACATATAATTATAAATCCTTAATATCAATATACTATATTTTTATACATTTACTAGATTTACCATCAAATACATAAACGTACATCTCAATGGTGAGATTATTATTTTAGTCACAATAGAAATTATTTGTACTAAAATATTGGTGACCCCGACGTGATTGTCTTAAGCCCGACGTTATCGAATTCAACCCAACGTGATTGTCTTCAGCCCCACGTGGTCGTACTCAGCCCGACGTGACCGTATTCAGCCCGACGTGACCGTATTCAGCCCGAAGTAGTTTTCTCCAGTTCAACAAAGATGCAGACCAAGACCGTCCACAACATCGTGTCAACACGGGAAAGCGCGCTGACGAATGTAGTAAGTAAACATCTTGCCACTTAGTTATCTTTGCCATTTCGTCAGTTATTAACACTAATTTCGTGATTCGTAGTCAAACTTAATATTCGTCAATTCATATAAATTAATATGTCAGTTGATGAACATATTGATGACATTAAGCATGTTAACTTTCCAACTTTTTGGCATGCTAAATCAGATAAGTGGTTTAAACAAGTAGAGGCGCAGTTTTACGTTAACAAAATTAAGAGCGATGACACCAAATATCATTTGACTCTAGCAAATTTACCTAGTGATATTTTTTGTGAAATAGTTGATATAATAGACGCGCCTTCAGTAAGGGCAAAGTAAGAAAATATATAAAAAAGAAAATAATTAATAGACTAACTTTATCCCAAGAAGAACGTTTGAAAAAAAGCATCTCAAACATAGAATTAGGAGATCGTAAGCCTTCAGCTTTTTATAGAGGATGATGTTTGCTCGCAGGGGATAAAAACAAGTCGTCTACAAAGAACTCCTTAACAAACTATGGACAAGGCGACTTCCTAAATTCTTGTCGATAAGTTTAATCTACCGACTGAAAATCGTTGGAGGAGAAATTGGACTTAGCGGAGATAAAATTTGGGAAGCCAGTTAAGGCAGTTATTCATAAAACTTATCGGAATTCTCAGAAGACAAAATGTTCTAAATGTTCTTGCTGAATTTTCAGTTGTAATTTAACTAGTGCAATGAAAATTATCGATGATTTTTGGGAAAGATGCTAGAATGCAAGTTAAGTTGAAAAAGAGCACGAGTGCGCGGAGCGCTCGAGTGCCTATTGTTCGAATTTGTTTTTTAATTACCAAATTCTCCCGTGATTTTATTTCAATTTCCCCTGTATACTACAATTCGAATATTATACTCAAAACATATAACTAAATATATCCTTCTTCTTAACATTTAATATTTCTTTACATCAGCAAGAAGTCATTTAAATTTACTAACACCTAAGAAAAACAGATAAATATCGTTTTCTGAAATTCCACTGAATATATCAAAGTCCCCGACATCTTATCGCTTCATAAAAACTCTATTCCAAACTCTGTTATCTGTATCTATGAAACCCTTTCAAGCCCCAAAAAAAACATCTCCCTAACGACCAAAAATTCACTTGTTGTTTGAACGTTACGTTTTAAAATGCTTTTATCCCATTGGCTAGATCCTAATATTTGCTTCTTCCTCGATCCTACGTCACTCAACATATAAATACGCCATATACCTTACATTTTGCCTCTTTCATCATTTAACGTGGTACACAAAGGTACTCAGTTTAGAAGAGCACCCGGCGTTTTTTCATACCGGGAACAAACATGTGTCCTTAATCTTTATTCATCTCATAAATCACCATAGTATGTGCAAAATACTCTCAGTTATCGCGTAAATAACAGTGAAGTCTTAATTGTCTACGCAAAATTAAATAAAATTATAAGTTCATGACAATATAAAACCTAAAAGTGATATAAGTGTTTAATTTCATTCTACCGTTCATCATTATATCAGTGAAAAACAACCGTAGTGGTCCTTCGATTACACCTGAAACCAGATAACCTGCATTCCATCTAATTAACCCAAAGAAAAAAGGGTTAAATTAGAACACCTATTTTAGTTTTTACTTGCATGAGAGCAGATTTGTCAAAATTATCGATTTATTTTCATTGCAAGAGTTAAATTTCAAATCGTATTGTGTCACTGTTAGTTGCTGTCACATAGCCGTCACCTAGGGCGACAATAATATTGTATACTTTATACTCATCGCAGGCACGTATGAGCTTTCTGAAACAATCGTTGCTACGAACAATGAAAAATTTGTTAGTAAACGATGCTATATAAAAAACCCATTGTAATATTTTCTAAGTGCAATGTCGCGATTTGGAAAGACTTCTGCTGCAGATATTGATAAGAATATAGACAATCTTATGCCAACGAATACAAAAACGTCAGTATGGACACAATTTCAAAAGTTTTGTGCCGAAAGAAATCACTCATGAGAACGAGGAACTTCGGTGGAAAAAATTGCCTCCATTCTAAAGGACTGGGCAAGCAACATGCGCAAGGCTTTATAAAGAAAGTGTGGTGAAAACAATCTGGAACGTGACAGCAAAACTTGTTTAGGAAAAATATTACGACAATTTCGACATTGCAATAGATCCATTTAGTGATGTAACATTTAAATCTACTAGAGGTGCACGAGATGCTGCGCGCAAAATATTACAAATGAACCCGGAAAATAATTGCATTTTTAATTGTAAAAATTTCAATAACTAGGTTTAACAGTTTTCATGTTACTTTAATAAATAATAAACGTTTATAATTACGTCTGCATTTATTTTAAAGGACCTGATAATTTTGCACTAGTGTAAATTATTGATAATTTGTACCAGTGCAAAATTATCGATAATTTGCACTAGTGCAAAATTATCGCCTACTTGTATGCTCATTGGCTAAAACAACAATCACAAAACAGTCGGAACATTGTTGAAATGTCAAATTTCACAGATGAAAAAAAAATCAGATTATATTTTCTAACTTAACTGAACAACAATCAATTTTACGCAAGGAAATTGAAACTTTAAAAGAAAACAATTTGTCTCGAAACAGAAAGGAAAGTTTTTCTTGTAATATGTGTCGCACTAGGTCTCATAGTCGCAGCAGATATAAAAACGACGATGAAGTTATATGTTTTTATCACAAAAATTTCAAAAAAGATGCTAGAAAATGTAGCGGACCTAATTGTTTGCTTTACGAAAATTTTAAAAGAAAAAATCCATCTGGTTCAAAAAAACGAGTAGGATTTTCAGCCCAAAAACCACAGAAACGTTTTCAATAACTTCCAAGACTTTTTATTTTTGATAATCGTAACAAACAAAATTTCCTAATCGACAGCGGAGCGGATATTAGTGTCGTTCTTGTCTCTTTTTTTAAGGGAAATGAACGAGACAATTCTTATGTAACTTCTGCAAGCAGGAATCGCATTTCCCTTTTCATTTCACTATAGCGGAAGTAAATAAACCTATTATAGGAGCTGATTTCCTAACCAAATATGATATTTTAATTGATCTCAAAAATAGAAGAATAATCGATAATCAAACCAAGTTGGTGAGATTAGGAAAAGCTGTCGAAATAGATGAAAACGTTTTAAATTTACCTAAACTTTTAGCGGTTGAAAATCAGTACACTAAATTGCTTAAAAAATATTCAAATCTTTTTTCAGAGCCTAATTTTAAACCAACTCCCAAACACAATACAAAACATCATAAAGTCATTCAAACCCAGGAAGTTGGATTCTAAGAAATTTCAAAATTACCAAAAAAGAAGTCGATGAAATGTTAAATTTACGTATTATTAGACGTTCATCATCTTCACCTTTACACATGGTACCTAAAAGCGACGGTACTTGGCGAGCTTGCGGTGACTATAGGCAGCTTAACAAGGTAATAGTGCCTGAAGGATATCATCAGCCAATGATTTCAGATGTAAATTTGAAATTAAATGGTTGTCGCATTTTTTCTAAGGCAGATATAGTCAGAGCTTACCACCAAATACTTATCGCAGATGTTCATAAAACAACGATAACTACACTTTTTGGCGCATATGAATTTTTACGCTTAGGTTTTGGAGTTCGCAATACGGGGATGTCACTCTGCAAATTTTTTGGCAGACGTCCTAAAAAATTTAAATTTTTTTTATTTTTACATTGATGATATTCTTGTCATGAGTAAAAATGAAGAAGAGCATCTTCAGCATTTAGAATCATTATTCCAAAGATTAGAAAAATATGGCATCAATATTAAACCATCTAAATGTATTTTTGGTGTATAAAAAGTTACATTTTTAGGTTTTGAAATTTCAGAAAAGGGGATGGTTCCAAGCAAGGAAAAAGGTAAGGCCATCAAGGATTTCCAAATACCAGCGACCGTAAAACAACTACATTTTATCGGTATGGTAAACTTTGACCATAAATCTGTCAAAAATTTCGCTGAAATCCTTTGTTCTTTGCACGAATTCGTGAACAGTTTGACTAAAAATATAGACAAATGGTCAGATGCTCAGATGAGTAGTTTTTTGCAAGCAAAGGAAGATTTTGTTAAAGCTACATTGTTAGCTCACCCCTAGGATGGTGCTAAACTATGTTTAACCACTGATGCAAGTGGAACAGCCATTGGAGCCGTCCTTGAACAGATTGTCGATTTATTCCAAAAAATTGTCAAAAACCGAAGCTAATTATTCTACTTTTGACAGAGAACTCTTTGCGGGTTTTTCAGCAATAAAACATTTTCGGCACATGCTAGAAGGAACAGATTTTATCGTATTAACAGACCACAAACCTCTCGAAACAGCTATTTTTTCAAAAACTGAAAAATCACCTAGGCAATTGCGCTACATAGAATTTATATTACAATTCACGAGTAATATTTTCTATGTAGAAATTAAAAATGTTCTGTGGCAGATTTTCTTACTCGCATGGAGGAAGACGCCGTCAACATCGTAGATTTCAATCTAACCCTAATATCAGAAAGTCAAAAATCAGATCAAGAACTTCAATTTTTACTTAGCCACAAAAACGATGAAACTAAAAAAAATCAAATTAAAATATATTTCAGTGGATATTCCTGATATAAAATTGTGGTGCGAAGTATCACACAACATACAAAGGCCTTATATTCCGAAAGATTTACGCTTCAGTGTTTTTAAAAAATTACATGGCTTATCTCATCCGGGATATAAATCATCCACTAAAATGATTAAAGGAAAATATTTCTGGCCTGCAATGAATCGAGACATACAGAAACAGGTTCAATGTTGTCATCCATGCCAAAAAGCAAAAGTTTTCAGGTATACTAAGACATCAATAGGTGATTTTGACGTTCCTAAAGGACGTTTTGAACATATCCACATGGATATCGCTGTTCTTCTTAAAGTGTCACAAGGATATAATTATCTTTTAACAATTATCGATAGAGCTTCTAGGTGGCCACAAGCGTATCGATTACGCGATATTTCAGTCGAACGCATCGTAAACACTTTCTTAAATCAATATGTACCACGGTTTGGCGTACCACTAAAAATTACTCACGATCAAGGTGGACAGTTTGAGTCGCACTTGTTCAAAAGTTTAAGCAAAATGCTTGGTTTTCAAGTCGATTCGAACAACTCCTTATCACCCCCAAGCTAATGGTATGGTTGAACGTTTCCATAGAACACTTAAATCGGTCCTTAGGGCTAAATTAATTGAAAATGGGAGTGGGAAGGAACATCTTCCTTTTGTGTTGTTGGGGCTTAGATCCACACTCAAGGAGGATTTGCATTGCTCTGCAGCGGAGCTGGTATATGGTCAATCTTCGAGGTTACCAGGTGAATTTTTAGTAGACACCCAAGTCGAGCCAGATTCTAATAAAATTTTAGACCATTTACGCCAAAATTTTAATCATTTTAGATCAGAAATAGTCACAAGACATGGAGTCAATAAAATATTCGTTTCGCCTGAAATAGAAAAAGCTGATTTCGTTTTTGTTAAAATACCAGGGTTAAAACCTGCACTTTCTCCATCTTTTGAAGGTCCTTTCAAGATCATCAAAAAGGATGGAAATGCGTTTACAATTTTTAAAAATGGTAAGGAACAAATTATTAGTATTAATATTTTGAAACCTGCATTCGTTTTATCGGAAGACAATGATACTTTTTCTCCGATCGTGGGAAAAGTGACACTATTTTGACCTGTTTTCTATGCGCAAAGCTCAACATTCCAGAATAGTGGGTAGTTGCTAAGCAATTAGGAAATAACAGTGCGGTAATATTCTTACCGCACTACTATAGAGTGCGGTAATGTTACAAATGGATTATTACAATAAAATGAAACAAAGTATGGTTTTAATTTTTATAGGTATTGATAAAGTTGTTATAAAAGAATTAAAAGAAACATCTAATTTATAACGATATTCTTGAACACAAATTAATTGTTGTTAATATTTACATTTATTGAATTAAATATTTTTTAATTAATTTTTTAAATGTAAATCAACGATCGAAGAAAAACTAGTATGTATAATTCGTGGGAAAAGTATATTCCCAAACTCCTGTGATACCAGACTCGTCGCTACGCTCCTCGTCTTGTAATTATCAGGGTCGTTTGGGAATATTATGCTTTTCCCACTAATTATACAATATACTATTATCAGTTCCTAGAGTTACGGAAGAGAAAGTATCATTCACTTTGAATCCGATAGTTCACATTTATTAGAGTTTCCATTTTAATTTACTATTTTAATGCTTTATTCCTATCTTTTTATATCATTTCCTTTTTAGCGGGGTAGTAGTGTGGCGGTGGTCTTCGTAGGCTAGTGGAATGGTGCTCTGTCTGCTAACCGAGAGGCCCCGGGATCAAACCCGGGCCTAGTTAACATCATAATTAAAAATTCGGAGAACCACCTGTTGGAAGGCAATGGCAAACCACCGACAGTATTCTGCCTAGTACAGCCTCTCAACATATACGTTTGGATCCGTCGTTAAACTGTAGGTCCCTTCTATCTGTAGTAACTGGAGAGCACAACACAGGTAGAAGTGAGAGGTCGTCTACGTCCGATCACGGATATGGCACTGTAAGAAGAAGTAGTGTGGCGACCACACACATTATAAAAAACATTTTTGACTTCCCAGTCTTTTAACCTAACATCATTAAAACTGACATATTAGTTGCGTTCGTTTGTTTCAATCCCGAGAACGTTTTTAAATGGCAAAGAACGTAGATGACAGATATCTGACAAGCATCTGTCAGACGAGATGTTTGAGTGTCAAATTTGTCGGTGCGTTTTCGAGAGCTGATGGACGTTAGAACTATGGCAAAAAAACGGAGACAATAACAAATGGTTCGCTGTATCATAAAAACCAAAAAATTATTAAATCAACAACGAAATCAATTTAATTCATTCAACAACGACGACGTTCATACTATACATGTAATAATTTTAAATTCTTCAAATTTAATATACATATTTACCCCGTCTGGCTTTTCGATCAATTTATTATAAAAGTACATCTCAACAGAGATTTATTTTAGTAACAACATATTTGTGCTAAACACAACAATTTGACTTTACCTGTACCTAGTCTCCTTTATTTGATGGATATTTAAAGAACCGAGAAATACCCACCTTACATAATAATTAATACTTATTTATGTATTTTTTGTAGTCTTTATCCTAAATACAAAATCACATTTTAAAAATATTTCAATTCATTTTTAAGATAAGTGCAATAACAACAATTATTCAATCTCTCCCTAATTTTCCTTTGATTTGAACATTCAATTTAAATATTTAGTGTTATATTTGGTAAACCCGTATATGGTTGAACACCGTAGATGCTGACAGCGAACTTCATTATTTTGTTTATTGTTGACTTGCTTATTGTATATATTTTATTGCTGATAGAGATAGTTTTGCTAATTAATCAATTCATAATACATATTCAGTCTGATGTCAAATTTAAATAATAAAAATCGTACTAATAAAATAATATTGTTTAATTAATTTTTGAAAGTTATTGTATTGAAGTAACTAAATTGTTTTTATAAATAAGTTCTCAATGACTTATAAGTTGAGTTAAAAGCTCATGACTAATTGCAACAATTCAAAAATGGTTTTGACAATTCCCTGGTGGATTTCCGGTGGTTTTTAATTTATCCTAGAAGACAGCTGCGCAAATATTTATTTGTTTATTTTTAATAAAGCTTCTGATTATCTTTTATAATTTTGTCGATGATTAGCGACCCAATTTTTATTTGATGGTTGGGATTAGTGGGAAATAGCTCTAATAGAAAAAATGCATGTTCTCGTTTATTCAAGTCGACGTTTCGACTGTTTATTTCTGTCCTCTTTAGAACAACTTTTGTTGAAAGAACTTTATTAAGATGCATGTTTAACAGTAATTGTTCGTATAAGAATTTTATGATTCTAAGAATTACTTTAAAATTTGTGATAACAAAAAATAACAAATTACATTATAATTTACAAACAAACGAGTATAATTTGGTAAAAATTGTAGGAAATACAAGTTACCTGAATGAATTAAGTAAATAATTTTGATTCAAAAGATTTTCTTAATTTTAAAAAATTAAAAGATCAAAAGTTAAAAAAATTTATCTAAAAATTATTCTCAATTAAATTTTTAATACAACTATAAAAAGTTATTAAAAGTATCAGTTTTCTTTTATAATTTTTAAAAATTTATTTGAGAAAAACAATTAAATCAAAATTATTTAATACTTTTAGATACCTAGTATTTTCTACATCTCATATAATCTTAACTAAATTATAATTGCTTGTTTGTAAATTAAAATGTTGTCACTTTATTTATTTTTTATTATTACATATTTTAATGGAATGTGGTCTGCTTGACTCCACCTTACTACTGACGTTCCAGAAAATGTACCATACCAATTACGGGTTAAATTGAAATATTATACCTATTATGCCTTACAAAGTAATAACATGCTATTGTTGTTGGCAACATCGATCGGATGCCACTTCTGATAAATATTAATATACGGATGCCGATTAAACGACAATATAGACCTTTTAAAACAAAATGTATATATCGGATACCATTACAAGCGTAATCTCGACCGGATGCCACTTCAGACGTATACAAGGACGTTTTCGTGTATATAATATACGTATATATTGCCAGATGTCATAACGATTCAAATATCGACCAGATGCCACTTGATACTACAACAATATATATATATATATATATATATATATATATATATATATATATATATATATATATATATATATATATATATATGTATTAACATTTACTAACAACATTTTGATCACAATTCTATACACAAACGTTTTGTTTTATTAAACATCGTCGAAAATTCCTCTTGGTGGTTTACCCACTTGATTCCTATAAGACCCGCCTATCGGATAGTGATCGGAGAATCTTGGATCCAATTCATTGGACTCCCGTTTATTAATGCTGGTACTTGCACCAAAACGTTCATCTATGTCTTCTTCATTAGATAGCAATTGTGTATCTAGTTCTGGTCCAAACCTCGTACCATTATATGAATTTAAGGCATGCGAATCTTTGAGGATTGAACGACTGGTTTCTAGATCCCCCGTTTGACGTGCTAAAAAATACATGTTTTATATAAAAAAAATCGCAAAACTGAATACCGTGATTATTCTTCAATGTAACGGAAGTTTTATCGTTTATTGCTGTTTTTGTTTACTTTTTATCAATAACTTGTTAATATATATAAACAAAAAGTTGTGCCCCTTATTGAGGGATAAAGATGAGAAGCCGGTTCTGGCAGAGATAAATTAATAGATTCGTGTTTAAGTGAAGAAAAACTTGAAAAAGCAATAGTCTAAAGTGTGCGAAAAACAATTGAAAACAAGAAACATAGTGGAGGTTTGAAAATTGCAGTGAAAAATCAAAAAAAAACACTTAATCGAGGACAATTTCCCACCGGACAATTCCCCGACAAATAATTGCTCGAATACAATGAAACCATAAAACGTAAAATGGATCAAACAAAAATACTAAAAGAAGTTTCCATTATATAAAAATATTTTGATTCAAGGGTAATATATCCTTAATATTTATAGAATACTAATTGCAACATTGTTTGTTAATGTCCGATTCACATTGAAACATAATTTCTAAAAAATATTTTTTTTTATTTATGCCTCATATTACCTTTTTAAAGCACGCCTAAGCGTGTTTAAAACGAACTTTCAAACTCGAGAAACGTAAGTATCAATGACAACTTTTTTTATTAGTTTTTAAATTGTATATTTTCATTGTGAACCAATGTCTTATTTGGTTTTTTCTGCAAAATTTATTTATATATTCATATATACAATGTATCCTTTTAAATATAAATAAAGAAACTTCTTGATTATTGATCTGACAGCAGTACCTCGTAACGACAAATAAAAATAAATACTATTTAGGATGGACTTTCACGAAACTTGGCTGGGCATCGAGGACAGACTTCCATTTTTTTGTAGTAATAATATAATAATAATATTTATGATTTGAAAGTGCACCAATAAAAGAAATAGCGTAAAGTATTCGTGGATAACTGGTCTTTCAAACACTTGGTCTATTTCGAGCACTCCGGCTGCGCCGTCGTGTTCGAAAAATCGCGCGTGTTTGATATACCTCTTTATCCACTTATACTTTAATATACTATTACAGCAAAATACCAGAAATTTTAAAATCGGCAATAATAGTGACAGGGGGTCATAGACAGACACAACTATTTGCAAGTAATGATCCCAAATTGCATTTAAAGAAAGTTTTAGATAATACCAGATGTATATTCCAAGAATTGCCCACGGTTTTTACCAAAATTGAGGGTATTCCAAATTCACTGTCTATTACCTCACTATTTCTTGATCCTCTTGATTTCCAAGCTCTTACTCCTTCCCACTTCCTTATTGGATGTGCACTTACTTTTCTACTCGATTCAGACATGATCTAATTACGTCTGAATGGACTATCTAGATTTCAATATGAACAACGCCTACAGTAATTATTATGGCCTCGACGATCGATCTAAGGCAGGGGTTCCCAAACTTTTTCAGTTTGCGGCGCACTTATAGATTTAGTATTTTGTCAGGGCACCCCTACTCGCAATATGCATATATAGTTGTGTCCAACAAAGTGTTGCATATGTATAATGTATAAAATGTGCTTTGCAACTTGCCTACTGTATAGTAGCAAAGCGCAAGTGTTGTACAACATTTTATTTAACACCATTATAAATATATTGTCACTAGTTACAAAACACATGAATGAAAAAAAGTCCAATATAAAGCTCATGTACTCATATAGGTTTATTATTAAACTAACACACAAGAATACCTTATTACTGAAGGGAAAAAAATCAGTGTGATGGGTGAGCTTGGTGATTTGCACACATTTTTTCAAAGCGGGGAATAAGGCTTGACACTGTCACTCTCATTTCTTGCCCCACGTTGATCTTTGAACGATATTTGCTCTTTATCACAACTACAGCTGAAAATCCAGCTTCGCATAAATAGGATCTTGCAAAGGGGATTAGAATCCTCAAAGCTTTTAAACTTAGAGCTGGATATTCATTTTTGACGGATACCCAAACTCCACCAAATCAGAAGAAGCGAATTTTGATTTTAGGCTGTTGTCGCAAGAGAGTTCAATAAGACTCTCTTCTTCTAGTGAAGTGAATTCTGGTAGAGATTGTGCATGGAAAGGATCTTGAATCCATGCAAATTTTTCGACATTTTCTTCTGTAAAGTATTTTGCAAACCATTCCGAGAGTTTCGAAAGGTGTTCGGTGAAAAGGGACAGCAAGTCTTTGAGAGATAACGAGCTCATTAGAGGCTGAGAATTTATGAAATTCTGGAAAACAATCTTGACCGCCATCTTCATTAATTTTTCTTATCCACAACTGCAGTTTTTTCCTAAATGCTGCAATTTTCTCTGATAGTTTCAAGATATGCATGTTATTGCCTTGGAGAGACAGATTTAAGTCATTCATTTTGTCAAATATATCGTACAAATATGCCAGTTTTAGCAAAAAGTCGGGATCCTTAAAGTATCTGGAGCTTGCATGACCTTCCTCTTCTAGGAAAATGTGGATTTCTTGATGTAGCTCGAATGTACGGGATAAGACGTTTCCACGTGAAAGCCATCGTGCACTGGAGTAATATAGCAGCACAGTGTGTTCAGCTCCCATGTCCATACAAAGCGGCCTAGTTTTTATGTAGTTAACTACGTCTATGATATGTTCCATCGATGCAAGTGCTTCCCTATGAATGATGCAATGGGTTCACTTGGCATACAGTGCTTTACTGCGGTTTTAAACTTCTTTCTATTTTTTTATTCTCTTTCAGTATTTTTTTTGACGTTTCATCTAGAAATTTCTTGATTTCTGCTTCATTCATGATAAGTTTTATTTACCTTGCTTAAAT
Source organism: Galeruca laticollis (assembly GCA_963921935.1). Lineage (NCBI taxonomy): Eukaryota > Metazoa > Arthropoda > Insecta > Coleoptera > Chrysomelidae > Galeruca > Galeruca laticollis. The sequence continues at coordinate 106,436,010 of OY998175.1, read as the reverse complement.
CTACTACTGCATGGACACCTTTAGACATAGTAATTTCTTATTGGTTAAAACCAGCTTGTAGTTGTATTCTATCAAAATTGTTTTTATATTTGTATCCATCCTGACTTGTTGGCTAATCCAATACTGCCTGTGGGCGCTCCTTTCATAAAAACATCCTTAAATTTTGCTCTTAGGAACACATAGACAGGAGGAATTGTATTTCCAACTAAACTTATTATAGTACAAAATGTAACAAGCTCTCCCCGTTCGGCGGCCAGTTTTGGCAATAACTTTTGGAGCATCTAAAACAGTGGCAACGCCTGTTTCATCCAAATTGTAGGTTCGTTCTGGTGGTATCTTATACTTTTCTAAAGCTCTCTATAAATTATCGAAAAATTCTTTCACATTTGTTTAATTAAATGTGGAGACTCTTGCCATACTAGTATTTTCTGCATTCCTTAATGACAAAATTGGATACCTCTTCATGAATAATTTCATCCAATCCTTACCAGCGGATAACGAGTTATACTTTACATTTAGTTTTTTGGCATTATCATATGTCAGTTTTTGAGCTTGTGTATATGTGAGACCATAATTTATTTTCAAATTTTGGATAAAATATTTAGCCAGTTGTTCTTCTTGAGCAGATGTAAAAACTTGTTGAGACGAATACTTTGACTGGAATGGTGATGCAAATGATATTTGATCATCTGGATCTTGTCTGTGAGGAGCGTCATGGTCTCGGTCAGGATCTTCAAAATGTCGTCTCTTTATTTTTATTTTTTTCACTCTGTTACTCACGGTCGATTTTGTCAAGTTGTAGGTTGTGGCTGCAGTTCTTATTGAAAGTCTTCCTTGCAAAACATCTTCAACAGCGGCAATTATGTTTTCCTCCAATATAGCAGAACGATTGGTCTTCCTCTTGTAAGTTGTTACCATGTTAATGCCTGAACAAAAATTTCAGTCATTTCCCACCTCTGGGGCAGATTGGGACAGTGGCCATATGTGCCCCCGACTAGATGTCCCAATCTAACCCAATCATCCTTATAAACAAAGTGGGGTTATATAAATAACTAAAATTAACAATAACATCAGCACATACAGACATAGTACGCATAATCAAATCCACTTAACATTAGAATTTCAACTGAGTTAATTCTAGCATCCACTTGGAAAATATTCGATCTTAAACGATTTATGATTTATTTACCACCCCGGACACGTTCACATAACAAACTGTAACTAGCTACTGAGTCGCTTGACGCTGTCGAAACTTTTCTACAATGAAATAGGTACGTGGTGCGCTCTACCGATAAGCAGTACAATTAAACTTTACACTTAGTGGCGCTAAATTTTGAAATATCCATATGTGCCCTGTATCCCAATGTACCCCCCTCTCCCTTCTACTTATATATAGACATAATAGCTGTTGCTAAAATATATCTAAAGCGATCATACAAAACAAAACCTCACCTGTCTCATTACTATTCCTTGATTGTCTGAATCTACCTGTAGTAGGGAATCTTTCATGGAAATCTCTCCTTCGGTTAGACGATTCTTCTAATCTTTGTCTCTTACGTTTTTCTACAAGAAAAATAGTATATTAAGTATCAAGAACAGAGACTACCGATCGTCGCCAATATTGGAGATAGGTGAACTCTTTACTGTTTGAGATTGTTTTACTATTTTTTGTACAACCCAGCTAATACAAACCAGACCAATAAGTAATTACTTACCAATGTGTTTTCTTGGCAACCAGTAAATATAACGTTTTAAGACTATGGTGAACAATCGGAAATAGCATGGTCGTACAAAAAAATTATTACCAGTGGGGTCTGTTGTATAAAGATATTTTTTAATAAAAACAAGTTCCATCTACATTTACATAACAGTATTTTCAGTTCCACAAGGTTATTAATATTAGTCATGATTAAAGGGCGGATTATATGCTCAAAAAAAACGAAATATATGCGCATAGATTTTTGAGGAAATAGCACTGCAATGCAGAACGTCAACAGAAATTAATTATGAAAATATAGAAATAATTAAAGCCATCTAATATTAGTATTCACACAAAATTTTCTTACTTCTTATTAACAATTATTAACTAAACAAAAGTACACTATTTAATTCAATCTATATCTAAAATTGACCTCTAGTCAATTCATAAACTATACTGTTTTTTACCACACATTTCTGTAACAATCTCATTTATATATAAAAAATACCATATGCCGCAGTGCAATTATCACTTTGACAGCGGCAAAAGTTACCTTCAACTTTTGCAGCGACAAATGCACTAGTGGTTTTTTCACTTATTCATTTTTTAAATCAATTATCGCGGTGTCAGAAGACAAAATAAATAGTTTGACAATTTTGTCAACAACTTATAAAATTATTAAACACTAACTATAGGTATTTACGGAAACTTGATCGGATTAGTGATCTACAACCGACTTTTATCATTTTGCGTTCGTTTACTTGATCCGATGGAACTAACCTCTTTCGAAAAGTTGAATAAGTTATGGAACGAGTTAATTCCATTTAACCCTACTAGAGCGGGCAGGGTAACTTGGGTTATTGTGTGATTACCATAAACAAACATTCAAATTGTGTTAAATACATGACCTCTGACATAAAAAAATGGAAGAAGTGGAACATTTGTTGTACTTCGCTATATAGTGACAGCTCCAGAAATGGTTTCTCGAACGAGTAATAAAATGCTTTCGGATACCTTCATAACCGAGTAACAACCCCTCACGTGAATTTAAGAACCCAGTACTTGATCCAGGTTAGGTTTCCGTAAATATAAAAGGAATTTACGGAAACTTAGTTTAGATTAGTGATCTACAACAGACTTTTATAATTTTGTTTACTTGATCCGATGGAACTAACCTCTTTCGAAAAGTTGAATAGGTTATGGAACGAGTTTATCCATTTAACCCGACTAGAGCGGTAGGGTAACTTGGGTTATTGTGTGATTACTGTTAGGGATATCGACAACAACAGAGTTGGCAACACTGACATGGAAGGTTGAATGACATGACAGCATCGTGCAGCAGACAGAGTTGACGTAGACACGTTGTTGACATAAATAGTAAAGCAGAAGAAGAGAAGAAAGCTGTGCTACTCTCTGCAATAGGTGAAGATGTTTTCAAGAAGTTCTCAAACTTTACAATAAGCGAAGGTGAGCAAGCAACTGAAAAAACACTTCTAGAAGCAATAAAAAAAACCTCACCCCAGAAGTTAACAAAATAAATGAAGAAAAATATGCAGAATATTTTGACTCAGAAACTTGATAAAAAATTGTCAATAGAGTACAATGACAGATGATATTTTATTAGACAAGATAATATGTTCAATAAAAGACATAAAAATTCGAGAAAACTTATGGCTAGACAAGAATATAACATTAGAGCAAGCAATTCAAAGATGCAAATCTAAAGAACTTTCAGAGAAGCAATTGAAAGACTTGAAAATAAGCGAAAATACAAACATTGAGAGTGAAGTAAACAAAGTAAACAGAGAAAACAAAACAAATACAAGCAACACAATAAATTCACAGAAAACAAGCAAAATTACAGAAGAGACAACTGTAAATATTGTGGACAAATACACAAGCATGACAAAAAATACTGCACAACCTATGGTAAAAAAATGCAGTAATTGTGGGAAATACAATCACTTATCAAGAGTATGTCAGCAAAGAAACAAAGAAAGTCAGAGAAATCGAAGACTTTTCCTTAAGCTCAGAAGACAGTGAACAAGAAACAAACATTGTCACAGATACTTTAAGCCTATGCAACAAGAAAATAATGACAAATTTAACCTTTTTAAATGAAGATAAAGAAAAAATACTAAAATGTAACTTGGACACAGGAGCCACAGTCAATGTAATGAGCATTAAGAATCTAAAAGAAATACTTGAAAGGAAACCAAGACTGACCAAATCGAAACTAAAACTTAAATGCTACGGCAACAATATAATAACACCATTAGGTCAAACCAAGCTAAACTGTCAGTACAAAAACAAAACTTACAACCTACTATTCCAAATTATCAGAGATGACAACATAACTTTAATATCAGCAGAAACATGTCAAGATATGAATCTTATTGAAATAAAAGCAGACATCAATAAAATAGAAGAAAAAGATGAAATAATAGAAAAATACAAAGAACTGTTTGAAGGACAGGGGTGTCTAAAAGGAGAATATAAAATTGAAATAGATCCAAGCAATTCCCTAGAAGGATATCCTTATGCTACCAATATGAATTAAAAAGCAAGCTAAAAGAATTAACAGAGAACAAAGTAATAACCCAAGAAAATGAACCAACAGACTGGATAAGCAACATAGTATTAGTCAAGAAAAACAACAAATTGAGAATTTGCATTGATCCACAACATCTGAACTTAGCAATCAAGAAACAGGAATATCAAATACCAACAATTGAAGAGATCACACCCAAGCTAGTTGATGCAAAACTATTTTCAGTTTTAGATACCAAGGATGGATTTTGGAACATCAAACTGACAAAAGAAAGCTCCAAATTAACAACATTTTGGACGCTACAGATGGTTCAGACTACCTTTTGGAATATGTACAGCAACTGAAGAATATCAACGGAGACTACATGACATATTTATAGATTTAAATGGAATTCAAATCATAGCCAATGACATACTAGTAATAGGAAAAGGAAAAACAGATGAAGAAGCAACAATTGACCATGACAAAAACTTAGAAAAACTACTCGAAAGAGCAAAGGAAGTTAATTTAAGATTCAATGAGAAGAAAATGAAACTACGATTAAAAGAAGTAAAATACCTAGGACATAGTTGGTCCAGAAAAAAGGCAATAGATCAATGCAAGCACCAAAAAAACAAATTAGAAGTCAAAAGTTTCTTGGAGTTCACAACATACTTATCAAAATTCTTACTAATACTTTCAAGAATAAGCGAACCACTGAGAAAACTGACAAAATCAAATGAAAACTGGAAATGGGAAAAAGAACAAGAAGTAGCATTTGAAACCATAAAAAACCTGGTAATCACAACACCAATTCTACCATACTATAATCCAAAAAAAGAAGTAACCATACAATGTGACTCAAGCCGTTCTACTACAAAATGGCATACCAGTCTAATTTATAACAAGAAGCCTAAATAACACAGAAGTACAATATGCACATATAGAAAAAGAATGCCTAAGCATATTATTTGCATGTGAAAAATTCCAACAATACATCATTGGCAAGACCAATATAACAATTGAAAATGACCATAAACCACTACAAATCATTTTTAAAAGACCAATAGCTTCAGCACCCAAGAGACTACAAAGAATGCTATTAAGACTCCAAAATTTTAACATCAACGTTAAATACAAGAAAGGCACAGAAATGGTAATAGCAGACATTTTAAGCAGAGCATTGAAAACAGAAGAAATCAAATCATAGATAAAAAACAAATGGACATAGTATTCGCAAATAGCAACTTAATTTATGAAGAAATAGAAAAGATCAACTTATGTGAAGAAACTAATTCATCAACGATGTCAGGATACGAAAAATATGTTCCTTTTGTACCCACAGTTTTTCCTAAGAATTTTACTTGAAGGTACTCTTCATCTATGACTTGGCAGATCCAACTTATTTTACAACCCGTTTCACCATATTTAATTCCATGAGAATAAACTCTCCACATTGAAATTTGTGTCGTTCCACAGGTTTTTCATTTTGGTTGTTGTCTTGATTTCGTATATGTAGATTATCCTCGGACTCAATATCAATGGGCTCTTTACCTTTGGTCTCAATATCACTGGATTCTTCTTCAATCACTTTCGAGAGAAAGTTCGTATTTATAGGACTTCGTATTTTTGTAAACAATTTTCTTTAGCTTAGATTGTTCTACTGTCATCGTGGTCTCGCCCGATTTTCCTGCTTCTAAATCTTCTACAGATATGCTCCCCACTGGAGCAACATTTAGTTTCTTCCGTCTGCATATCCTTCAACATATTGGCTATTTCCCCAACAGGCCTATCTTGAGAAGGAATTCGTTTTAAAACAGCTTCTCAATCGATAGGAATCAATCCTGTCGCTTTGAACCCGGCTTTTATGTTATCAGCATTTTTTTCCCCTAGTTCTACTAATGTTTGCTTGAGTGGTCCAGGGAATCGATCTTTCCGTATGAGGCCAGGTTGCGTTTGCTTCCATTTAATTAAAACAGACCTCCATTTGCCCATCACTGGTCTGAAATAGCAAACATACAGGGGTTGCGTTAGATGCGTGGTATTGGGCGGCAGGAGAAGAAAGCCGAATATTATTGTTCTGGCACTCATGTATGACGTTGATGGAAACATGGCTGACTAAATTATCTCCGATCAACACCTTCGTTCCTTCAAATTTTTTAAAATAAGGGAGCATAAAAGATTTAAACCAGTTTTCGAATAGGTGTAGATCAAACCATCCCAATTTGCTGCGATTGTACCGGGCGTTTTCGGGACCATTTTCTGTCCATGTAGACCACATCTAATCTGCATTATATACAATATAAGGCGGCAACATAACTCCTGATCCCCTAACTAAAAACTAGTTGAAGATTTTGTGCGGTCCATAATTTTTTTGGCATGTCTCGTCATAATTAACGATATTTTCATGAGGAATGTCTCTTAAAGTAACAGCCAACTTATCAAAATAATCATTTAAAATGTCAACGGAAACGACTGTGCTTTATATTTTCTGATAGGCGAATGGATAGGTCGTTATGACGTCTAATAAACGAATAGTACCAACTATTACCCGGTCTGTTATCAGTAAAACCACTTAATCTACGCCCTTGCCTATTTAAATAAGTTCGAACGAGATCTTTAATATTATCTTTATCTCTAAGGGAAATCCCAATTCCGCAGCATATAAAATATATCAATGAAGTCTATCCTTTTTAAACTGCACCTAACCTTCAAACAGTAGTTATGTTTATTGAACACATCAGTGATTCCCAAAGAGGTCCGGGTGAACCCCAAGGGGTCTACATTGGAACGGAAAAAAAATTATCGTTAGATCTGATCTTCACATTTTTTGACGAGTTTTGGGAATATGGTAGAAATGTAACGGCATGGGGCTACCGAAACCAGTAAAATTTTGAAAGTCGTCTTCGAAAAAAGTTTAAGAGCCTGTGGAATACATAGTAGCAGTTTAGCACAATCTATTGTTTAATGATGCATATACACAATGGAACGACATTTTGACACCAGTATATGGTCACAAAGTATTTATTACAACTATCCAATTATAAATAAGTACATTATTTAGATTACTTCGAAAGAAGAGACTGAAAAATGTGTCTTCATGATTAGGGAGATACTTTTTCCGTTGAAATATATATCTACAATCTTTATATTATAAAAAAATACAAACCTCTTTTTATTAATTCTCTACCCTCTTCGACCAAGTCAGTAGTCATTTCATCATCACCAATGAATTGATGAAAACCTATCATTGAAAGAAATCTAGATCCTAAACTAAAGTAAGTTGCTAAGCAGAATACAAGTATGGCCATTGGAAAATAGATATTAAAACCATGAGATATAATGCCAATGACATCCATATGGCCCATAATCTGAAAATTAATATCGATGAATTTATTTGGATAGCCACAATAATTTTGGTATTTATGTTTAATAACAAATTAACCACAACTGACTCTTTGAGACGAGGGAACCGAATTTCTCGAAAATTATATATTTTCCAACTGAGAGTACGCAATAATAGTATTTATTCGCAATAATAGTATTTATTCGATAGAATACGTAACATGATAACATGAATTGTGTAAACTCAAATTATTCATGTTTGAGCTTTTAAATTTGGCTTGCAACGAGCCAATGAGCGGACAAGCGTTTTTTACCGTCTGAGCTTGCAATGTACGAAACTTTATATATTAAGCGCTGCATCGGTGGCGATTTCATTTGTTGCGCAGATGCCCGTTCGATAAGTAACTTAGCGAAGTGAAAAGGTACACGGGATAAAAGATATCTGTTTTTGAAACTTTAGTTTTTTGTAGTTTTACAGATTTGTTTTGCGAATTAAGGTGAGTTCATCTAAAATTTATTTTTTATTTTAGATTTATTAAAACATTAAAAGCCAAAAACTTGCATCTCAAAAATAATTTTATATTTGATTATATAAACATCATTGTTAATTGAAGTAAATTCAAACAGAATAATTGATAAGCACTAATATTACTATTTTCAAATTTTGAAATAAGTAATGTTGAGAAAATATTTTCAAGTTTGAGTTTGAGACGTCGAAACATTTCCATTTTATATAAATAAATTGTCAATTTGTTTACCTACGTATTAATTTCTTTACAGTATACAGGATGTCAGAAAAAAGACTGAATTTGCTGAATAAAAGAAAAAGAGAGGAAGAACTGGAAACCATGTCAAAATTACGAGAATCTACTTTGCCAAACATTAATCACCATATTCTGAACCTGTACTTGAAATAATTATCAGCAGCAGACAAGAAACTGATCTAGAAAGCCATCCATCAACATCTTCAAGTTCCGCTGATAATTAGAAACCAGCACCATCAAAAATTAGCAGAACAGAAAATATGAGTCAACTTTCGAAAGATGCAGCTCTATGGCCAAAAAAATGATGTCCTAATAATATTCAAGAATTAATAGAACGTGGCCCTGCTCATTCTCAAAACAAAAAGTATGTTTATCTGATAGATAGTTCGGAGTCGGGGCGCGTAAGCTTTCCAATAGTTACTTCTTTAGAATTTTACCGAACAAAGAAAAAATTTAACTTTGTGGTTGTTGTATTCCGAAACAAAAAATTCACTTCACTGCTTCTGTTGTAACATTTTTAATGACAGAGATTAGAAATCTGTTCGCCTTAGTGATGAATCTGGTTACAATGGTACAGTGAACATTTAAACATTTATGAAAAGAGCATGTTACATAGTGAAAATGTTCTAAAATTGCTAGATCTTTTTAACTGTTTTAATAAGAATGGAATGATTCTGAAATTCAAAATGTAATAAACTGAGAAACTAAATACTGGCAAGCTGTTATAGAAAAAAAGTTTTACGTGATTCCGTTTTTAGGTGAGCAAAATTTAGTTTTTTGTGGAACAAGTTGTTTGAGAAAAATAATGGTAACTTTTTAAAATGGATAGAAATGATTTCCAAATTCGACCCGATTATGTCAGAACATACAAAACGTTCTCAAATAAAATATCACAAAAACGATTTCGGGGATAAAATACAAAATGAAGTAATCAACTCGATGGGTGAAAATATCAAATCCAAAATTTTAGAACTAAAAAGGCAAAATATTATTCCATATTATTAGACTACACTCTTGATTAGTCACCAAGAACAAATTTCAGTTTGTATACGATTTGTTAATTTAAAGAGCACGGGAATTAGTATAGAAGATTTTTTATTATTTTGTCCTATAGATTATGTGTCGAGTAAAGGCTTGACAAAATAACTTTTGTCGGCGTTAGAGAAAAAAGGGTTAAATATCAACGATTTGCGGGGTCAGAGTTAAGACAATGGAGCAATGATGCCGCAAAATCGAAAACTACAAGCATCAATGTTTTTTTCATTAGTTCAAGAACTGTTTGTATTTTTTTCAGCTTCTACTAAACGCTGGTCAATTCTGAAATCTACACTTGCGTGCATAAAAATCGGCCCACTGTAAACTTTTGACATTAACTATATTTTGTTTGAAACTATTCATCAGAAGAAAACAAAATAATTGCTGCTTGATAGACAACTTAATGTGTTGTCCACCATGATTGGCTCCTAGAGAAACATCACATTTCTGTAACAAGGAAGAAATGGTATTGGTGCCTTTTCATTAGGATGATAGACATATACTTGTAAACGGTTGCATACTTTACAATTTACATCCAAAACAATTGTGCCAGATGACAAAGTTTGACGGGAAAAATCACTCCATTGGCAAAAGGGAAAAACAAAGAAGATGTCAAATGATTATCTGCACAGGAAAACCACGAACGTATTGCCAAAAAGGTAATATCACACTTTGCATGCCTGGTTGTTTCAACGATTTTCACAGAAAAAGGTAACTCATAAACTCTTATTTTTATATAACTAAATATATTGTTACGAAACAGCACGCTGGTATAGTCCTTGAATCCGACTCTGTCTAAGCTATGTATGAAAGTTTAAGATTGTGACTATCTTATCTGGACATTGTTTTTGTGACCAGTCTTATCTAGAAAATGCCAGAAAGCCAATTGTTTTTGTATAAGTCGCAATCTAGAATTATCTAGTGAAAAAGGCACTAATATATAAGGGACCGACTAGGGGCGGTCAGTTTTAGTTGATAAAGTGATATCGACAAATAAACAAGAGTACACCAAAATAGCGAACAGTGAAGTGTTGATATAAATTAATAATTAAGTTTGTGTGCATATAAATTAAATTTAAGTGATTAGTTAAGTATATATAAATTAAGTGTTAGTGAGTAGTTTAGGGTTTAAATAAATTAATAAGTAACCAAAGAAAAACATTACATTGGTGTCAGGTATGGAGTAATATAAATAAATATCTACGTAAAAATGACCAAGAGACTTGAAAGGGACTTGAAAGTGACTGAGTTAAGAGCAGAATTGGAAGATCATGAGTTGGAAACGTCCGGTAAGAAAAGTGAATTAGTAGAAAGACTTAAAGTGGCACTGGAAAATGTATGCTTTGGTCCAGAAACAGTTTTATTTAATGACGAGGCTTCCACCTTAATCTCGTCAATTTCTGCTAATATTTCGGCTAACATGGGCAAGAAGATTTCTGCCATGGAAGAGAAGATTTCAACGAATGTGAAAAACGATATTTCTGCTATGAAGAACGACATTTCTGCTAATATTGACGACAATATTTCTACTTTGCAGAACGATATATCTGCCGATATCTTATTAATGAAAAACGACATTGCCGCTGACGTTGAAAATGAAATTTCGTCTCTAAAATCTGAAATCGAGAATAAGATGTCAACGATGGACGAGAAGATTGAGAATAAGATGACAACGATGGACGAGAAAATCAAGGAGTTAGAGACAAAGATTGCCGATTTAAGAACACAAGACACTTCAGCAGAAGAAAAGGAGATCGAGATCTGCAAGCCAGAAATACAACCCAAGACAGATGATATTGGCAGTTTTACCCGAGTCAAGGCCCCAACGTTCGATGGAAAAATGTCGTGGACCAATTATGTGAAACGATTTGAAGCAGCCGCTAGAGTGACTAATTGGTCCGATAGAGAGAAGGCAGTGAACTTAACCATCGCGCTTCGGGGAGATGCCTTAGATGTACTACAGACGATACCACTTGAAGAAACGGATGACTTCGAGCAGCTGAAGAAGAGGTTGGACATGCGATATGGTCACGAACATTTGTACAGATTCCAGCTGAAGAAACGAAGGCGGAAACGTGACGAAACCCTTCAAGAGTATGAACTGGATATTGCCCGACTTGTTCGATTTGCTTATACATCAGCATCAGAGAACATGATGGAATGTCTGGGCATCCAGGCCTTTATTGATTGCTTACGTGACCCCGATATGCAGGGGACGCTTCGTTTAGGACATCCGAAAACATTGGTCGATGCATTAACTACTGCCCTTGAATATGAAGCAGCCACGATCGCTTCGGGATACAACAAAGGTAGAATCATACAGGAAGACGGTGACGATGACAGACTTGACCAGATCGTCAACTTGTTCAAAGGTATGGTAGACAAGAAGCCGAAGAAAATCAGGTGCTGTAGTTGTGGTGAGCTAGAGCATGCACGCAGTTCGTGTAAGCGTCCTACGACTCCTGCAAACCAAGAACCTATTAAATGCAAAGCAGCCACGAAGGGCTCACGGTACAACAAGGGTAGGACCATACAGGAAGTAGGTGACGATGACAGACTTGACCAGATCGTCAACTTGTTCAAAGGTATGGTAGACAAGAAGCCGAAGAAAATCAGGTGCTGTAGTTGTGGTGAGCTAGAGCATGCACGCAGTTCGTGTAAGCGTCCTACGACTCCTGCAAACCAAGAACCTATTAAATGCAAAGCAGCCACGAAGGGCTCACGGTACAACAAGGGTAGGACCATACAGGAAGTAGGTGACGATGGCAGACTTGACCAGATCCTCAACTTGTTGAAAGGTATGGCAGACAAGAAGCCAAAGAAGATCAAATGCCGGAAGTGTGGCAAGCTAGAGCACGTACGCAGTCAGTCTAAGCGCCCCAAGACTCCTGAAACCCAGGAACTCCAGTCACAGGGGAAATCAGACAGGGGTGAACATCCAGCTGATGTGAATCACCGAAAAGCCAACTCTTTGCCTAGACGGGCATGCCCTGTAAACTATTCTCAATGCAACAAGTCGAAATCTAAGGAAGTTGCAGTTTCAAGAACTACAGTAGCCAATGAAGAATGGTCACCCACCAGGATCAGAGAAGATCGGTAGAATGGTCACCCACCAGGATCCGAGAAGATCGGGAGAATGATCCTTACCTAAAGAAGATTCGGCAGTGGAAGGAAGAAAATCGGCGACTTACCTGGCAAGAAGTGTCAAGATTTTCACCGAAACTCAAGGCGTATTGGGCTCAGTGGGACTCCCTTGTCCTGGAAGAAGGGGTGTTGAGAAGAGTCTTTGAAAGCGATGATGGTTCCGAGATGAGGAGACAGCTAGTTATCCCTAGAACGAGAGTAGCTGAGGTACTGAAGAAGTTACACGACAGTCCATCGGGAGGTCATTTGGGAGTGAAAAAAACCCTTCAGCTAGTCCGTGAAAGGTTTTATTGGATGAACAGCTCCGACAAGTGAAGGACTGGTGTAATAAATGTACGACTTGTGCTACGAGTAATGGACCACATCACAAGAGAAAGGGAGATATCGCTGGACCATTTCTGACGACAGAAAATGGTAGCAAATACATACTGGTTGTACTGGATTATTTCACAAAGTGGGTGGAAATTTACGCTATCGCGAACCAAGAGGCCACAACTGTCGTGGGTGTATTGGTGAAAGAATTTATTAGCCGATATGGAGTGCCCTTGGAAGTCCACAGTAACCAGGGAAGAAATTTTGAAAGCCATCTATTCCAGGAGATTTGCAAAAAGCTGGGAATGAAGAAGACCGGGACAACAGCATTACATCCACAGTCAGATGGAATGGTCGAGATAATGAGCAGGACTATTGGAAAATACCTGTCCAAAGTAGTTTCCAACCATCAGAAAGATTGGGACCAGTATCTTTCCCTATTCGCATTGGCTTATCGATCTGCCGTCAATAGTCCACGGGTGAAACACCTGCGAAAATCCTGTTTGGACGTGAAATGAGGCTTCCTTGTGACCTGGAATTTGGCTGTCGGACTAGAGAAGATCTAGCAGGAGAAGACTACGTGATAAAATTGAGAAGAAGGCTGGACGATATTCATGAATTAGTTCGAACAAATCTTCAAGTTGCCAGCGACAGAATGAAAAGTCGGTACGACACTCAGGCCACAGTAGGCGGTTTTAAAGAAGGGGACAAAGTATGGTTACACAACCCACGAGGAGAAAATGATTTTCTCCAAAATTACAAAAATCTTGGGAGGTCCATACTTAATCAGGAAAAGGATCAATGATGTTATATATCGCATAAGCAAGATCCCCAACGGAAAACCAAAAGTAGTTCACCAAAATCGACTAGCGCTTTTCGAAGGAGACCATGACCTAGAGAAAGGAGTAAACCACATTCGAGATGTGTCTGAGACCCTACCTTCGATGAATTTATGGGCGCTTATGGAGGTACCGGGAAAGCTAGATATGGAGTCACTTCAGAACAACGACAAGATTTGTTCACTCTCCCGGAAGATTATTCACTGGCATACAACATCCCCGCCCGTCTCAAGGACGCACGAGGGTTGGCATCCGTCTTTCGAAAGAAGTTCGGGCAATTAGAAAAACTTGAAGACCAGATCCCAGCCCCTTGCAAGACACTGAAACATAATTCGCGGTACGTCTTCAACGTGGTAACTAAAAATGAATTTCAAGATCGATCTACCTACCGTGTGGGAAGCACTTCGAAACCTCCGAGACCATGTGTTAGAATCTAGCGTGAATAAACTGGCTATGCCTAAGATTGCGAGTAACCAGTTGGATTGGCGAGTTATCAGGAACACGGTAGAGATTATCTTTCGAGATACCGGTGTCCAGATATTAATTTGCAGCTACAACCCCCGTTATCAGTATCCGATGAAGACGGTGCCCTGCTATTTCCATAAGATCGGAAAGTGTAGAAATGGGGCCAGTTGCCGATTCAAACATACAGTCTCGGCTACATAAAAGTTCCACGAGGAACTGCCATTTAAGGAGGGGGTAATGTTACGAAACAGCACACTGGTATAGTCCCTGAATCCGACTCTGTCTACGCCATGTATGAAAGTTAAAATTATGGCGGATGCACAGGGATTTCTTAGAATTGTTTACGATTGTGACTATCTTATCTAGACATTGTTTTTGTGACCAGTCTTATCTAGAAAATGCCAGAAAGCCAATTATTTTTGTATAAGCCGCAATCTAGAATTGTCTAGTGAAAAAGGCACTAATATATAAGGGACCGACTAGGGACAGTCAGTTTAGTTTATAATTTGACATCGTAAGATAAACAGTAAATAAGTGAATATATAAATTAGTTTAAGTGAATATACTGTGTATATAATTAGTGAATAGTGTAGTGAATAAATAAATTAAGTAAGTGAACCTACCGTGTGTATAAATTTATCCCACCCGTAATAAAAAACGTTTAAATAAATAAGGAAAACATTACAATATATTTACACAATTTTTTGTTTTATCATATCATCCCAGCGTCCTCATACAAGGACAGCAGTTTTTTTGAAAAAATTGATGACTTATTTTGAAAATAATATTTCTCTACACTTACTGATTCAATATATAGTAGGAAAAATAGTAAATTTTCGAAAAAAAAAATAATTTGGGCGTTAATGGGTTAAAACCTCAGATTAACAAATAAAATAGATATGTTTGTTTTGACTTTTTCCTGTCCCAAACATTGAGTCACATTCTAAGCTCACTTGCGGACACTTCCACTGCTTTGCCATATTTACAAATCCTCTTTAGTTGCGGGAAAAAAGAAATTAGAAGTTTAATTGAAAATTTGTTAAAAAGTTATGCAAATCAAAAAAGTCATACTAATTTATGCATTTGAGTCGCTGCTTTTAAAATTAATTAATAATACTTGAATTTTATTTGATAAAGGCATATTCTTATATAAATTTTAAACTAGTATTTGTTGTATCCTTAGATACCTTTATGGTTATAACTAAAAGTGGCAACATTGCTCAAAATTTCAGTACCTGTTTAATGTGTCAATAGTAATCTATTTAGTAGTTTTGTTCTTGTTTAATTACCATATAAAGAGAGATGCAAATACCGTCAGAGTGTGATCGACGATTATTTTAAATACGCCGTAGTATCGTAATAAATAATGTCAAACGTGGTTTGCCATTACGACTAGAGAGTAAACATTTAGTTCTTTCGTTTTGATGTGTTTTTCAAGACTTTAAGTGACAAAATAAACTTTTAAGTTAATTAATTTAATGTTTTTGGATTATCATGTTTCGTCGGGGCCAAGATTGTCAGAAAAACAGCCGAAATTACCAAGGCCATGTAGCTACAATACTATCCCCACTTTTTGTAACTCACTCATTATTTCACTACTGGCGTTTAGAATTGTTAGCCGCAAAAATAAACGTGTTTATGAATGAATAGCCCAATCTATGTTTATTATTACTCTAAGGTTAAAACCTTTATCGGATACGCGATGGTCTAGTAGAATAGATGCAATAATCCTTTAAGGTATCAACTTGGGGAGGTATATGATGCTCTGTTTGAAATTGCAAAATTTTGAGTTCATTTGCATTCTTATATTGTGGTATAATATTTTAAGTAAAGTCAACATTGTTAGTAAAATTATTCAAAAACCGAACTTTGATGTTGATCATTGTTACAATCATTTAAATAATTTTTTGAAAGCTTACCGCTCCCATAAAGGTTTTAATGAGATATTGATTGATGCTAAAGAAATAGTATCCAACTTATGCACAGAACGTAAATTCAAAAAACAAAGAGGTCTAAAACCGCGAAAAATAAAAAAAAACATTTTGGTTATGAATGTGACGATGAACCGATCCACGACGAAACTTTAAAGTTCAAAGTTGGTTGTTTTTTTAATGCTCTAGATGTAATCATAACATCAGTGGATGAGAGGTTTCAATTACTTTCTTCGTATTCTAATAATTTCGCGTTTTCATGGAATATTTATAAATTTAAAAATTATTCTGAAAACGAACAATTAGAATTATGTCAAAAAATTGAAAATTTATTAAATGACAAAACTCGCAATGAACGAGACATAACTGCCTTGGAACTTTTTAAATAATTGCAATATTTACAAAATTTTAATGAAAAAGTTATTACATCTCCAGAAGAAACTTTAAATTATATAAGAATTAACAATTCAAAATAATAAAAAATAAACGGTTTTAAAGATTAAAACTAACTTTTCCGCATCTGTGGCCCTGAACAATATTCTATCATAAAATTGTTACTTGTATACACTTTGGGGGACGTATCGTGCGAACAAACCGAAATTTATCGAAAAATAACCAAAAATTTAGTATATCTGGATTTATAGGACCCGCTGTGTTCGCTATAGTCAACTTAAAATCAATAGGGTACATCTGTGAGACACCCTGAACAATATTCAAGCATAAAATTGATCAATCGTATACTCTCTGGAGGCTGTATCGTGTTAACAAACCGAAAATTCTCCAAAAATGACAAAAATTTGGTACTCCAAGTACCATAGCACCCGTTGTACTGGCTTTAGTGAGCTGAATATCAATAGGGTTCATCTTTGAGACGCTCTGAACAATATCCAATCATAAAATTGGTCACTTGTATATACTACGGAGGCTGTATCGTGCTAACAAACTGAAACTTCTCCAAACATGACAAAAATATCGTATTTAAAGTACTGTAGCACCTGTTGTATTGGCTCTAGTGAGCTGAAAATCAATAGGCTTCATCAGTGAGATGTCCTGAATAATATTCAATCATAAAATTGGTGATTTGTTGAACTCCTGAGGCTGTATCGTGCTAACAAACTGAAATTTCTCAAAAAATGACAAAATGTCGTACTTCAAGTACCATAGCACCCGTTGTATTGGCCCTGGTGAGATGAAAATCAATAGGGTTCATCTGTGACATGTCCTTAACAATAGTCCATCATAAAATTGGTGATTTATTGCACTCCAGAGGCTGTATCGTGCTAACAAGACATGTAAGGAAAAGTGCAATACTTTTCTCGCATATTAGATAGGTTGGCGGAAAAGTAATACCTAATACCTGGATATTAACCTTTAAAAGGTGAATAATATATTGTTTGTTTTTATTTGTCGATTAGTTTCGTCCTGTGATATATAAACGAGTATTTTTAATGTTTTAAATATTTTTTCATTTATTGTGATTTTGTATTATATATTACATTTGAAACTAAAATATAAAAATTTTGAGTTGTTAGAATATATTTCTGTTTTCTATAAGTTTATAATTATATTATGTACCTCAATGAGAAAATACTTGTACTATAAAAATGAAAATATTTTTTTAAATTATTTTTCAATAGTTACTTAACTTAATATGTATCTGTACTCACATATGAACATAATACAAATTTGGCGAGTTATTTTAAATTTGCACATAGGTGCCAAAGGTGCTAGACGCGGGCCCGATCTACAGTTTTTTCAAGAACTGTCCCCAAAGGGTGATATTGATACGGGGTGCTTTCTCTACTACTTGTACAGAAGGGCCGAAATTTGTATTGTTCACCACTTCCAAAATAATTTTGATACTGAATTTATTGTGATAATGCATCATAAATATGTTTGTACTCTTCAGAGGAGTATTATTTTCACCATTATTAGACAAATACATAATTGTCCAAAATAACGACAACTGGTTGATAGAAGATTAAATGTATTGTATTTATAAATATTTGAAGGAATTTTATGGTATAAAACTTGCCTGTGTGTAAGATGTCTCCATAACCTGACTTTTAATCACGTGACTGTCCATGTGGATTAGACCAAGAAAGTTTAGGCAAAGTGGAGGAGTAAGTCGACTTAGCATCATACCAGAAAATATTAAACTGTATTCATTTGTTTGGTGATGTGGAGCAAGATAGTATAAATTAAGAACTTTTATTTTAAGTACAGTTGAAAAAGCGCAGTAGCATAAGTACAGTATTATTACAGTCGAGAGAACCTAAAAAATAATACTAATAACTTGTTATATTATACAAATTAGAATCACATTTTTAATAACTCTGTCCATAACCAAAATATAACATTAGGTTTCTATTGATTTCTAAAATAGTTTTATGTTTATAAAGTAAATACTTTATTAATAGGCGAGGAAATTGGCACAAAACCCAGGAAATTTGAGCACTAAGGCGGATTGAGATGCGGTTTTTTGCATTCTCTTCGTTAGCTCATTTGCACACAACATTTTGTGTGCAACGGATTGAAAATGCATTAGCGCATCGAAAAGCGTAATCTTTCAACTGCATATTTTCAAGTGATAGAAAAAAATTCATAACCGCCACAAAAAACACCCGAACTATGCGAAATTTTGCTCCCAGGGGTTTTTCGAGTCGCGGAATTTGAACAGCTTGTACAAATTAGCCTCATGTACACCTGGACGTCAGGACGGTACTAGGAACGTCATCACCTGGATTTCCCGTTTAACTTACGGATACATAAAGAAAAACTCGAGCACCGGGGGTTTTTTATGTCGCTCGTCACGAATTCGACATCGATAACCCGCCCCGGAAGACCTGGTACACCGAACGACCTGACCTCTAATGTCATCTCCGGGAGTTTTGCTGGAACAACTAACCAAATCGCTGTAAACTCGTCGTCCGGGGGTTTTTCGAGTCGCTCGTCTCGAATTTCACATCGGTAATCTACCCCGGAAGCCCAGGTGCACCGAACGACCTGACTTATAACGTCATTCCCTAGAGTTTTGCTGGAACAACTTACCGAATCGCTGTAAACTTGTCGTCAGGGGGTTTTTCGGGTCGCTCGTCACGAATTTGACATCGGTAACCCGCCGGTAATCCACCGGTATAAAAATGTATAAAAACATATTTGTAGCAAATTTAATAAGCTTCCATTTTGTTCTGAATAACTTTTTCACTGCAACGTACCGTTTTCGAGTTATAAGTGAAAAAAATAGGGTAATTTAAAGCCCCTCTCCCCTCCCAGCGGCACATGGATTTGGAGGTACTTTATTTTTTCTTGTTCGGGGGACCCCTTCCCTACACATTTCTGAAAAAATTGAAACTAGTATTTTTAGTTCCTCTGATTGCCAATTTTTGGTCTAGATTGAATGGACTATTATTTTATATGGAGATATTTTGTGTTTTAATATGACTGCTAAATTGTTTGGTTAATGCTGAGCCACCTTATGATAGTTAAATATTTAATTACCTCAATTGTAAAGTAATCATAATTCCTTTTAGCAACATTTACTATTACTGCAAAAATTGAAAGAGGAGGGTCAACATTAAAAAATGTTACTTCAGACCATACTACACATATAGAAAATAAGCTGGCTAATATTGCTAAAATCTTCTGAGTATAACAATACAATAGACATCTCCAATACCATTCTATTCTCGAAGTATAAATATATCTTCTAAACCAATTATGCCGCCTTTCAAATGTTCTTTTAAATACTCTTTCTCTAGATAATTGATTTCTTAAAGTATCTTCCAATTCAATAATTTTTTCAACCATTAAGTTCCATTGGGTTTCAGTGCGTTGCAATACTTGTAGGGATTTTATAGACTACAAAAAAAGAAATGCGTCAGTCGAAAACTAACAGCTTAGAAGTGAAACTTTTTATGTTACGCAAAAACTGTCAATGATTATACAAAAAAAATTCTAAAAAATCAACAAAATTAATCGATAATACTTTTAAAAAATGAGAACAAAAAAAATGTGTCTCAAAGAAAAACAATACTGTTTCGGATAAACTAAAAAAACGATTTACAATAAAAGACAAACAGAAGTAAATATCCTTTTTAAGAAACTAATTTATTAAATGTTCGAACAATCCATTATTTTGGGGTAAACTTTAATGTAATTAATAATTAGGTAATAAGTAAATGCATGAATATTTAAGAAAAAAATCAAATATACTTCTTTACAATATTAACAATATTGTTTAATACATTAGCATAATTGATTTATAGATAAAAAAAGCGGACTGTCGAATCCCGAAATCGAACGAGGGTCCTTTAGATTAACATTTTTGGTTTCCCTTGATTAATCTGAAAAGGGCGATAAATAGTGTAAATCAGTGGCGTAACCACGGGGGGATGAGGGGGATAGAACCCCCCCCCCCAGAACACGAAAAAAAAATCCAATACATAATCACAGAAAACCTATATGTTATTGAAATGTACTAAAAGCTAAGAACTGTAGACAATAATTTTATAAGAAAAACAAAGCTAAAATGCAGTTTTAGGGGCTCAAAATTTGAAAAAATTTTCGATACCCAGATCTCCCGGTACTTCATCCTAGTTACGCCACTGATGTAAATAATCTTAAGCCATTTTAAATTTGTTCCAAAATATGAAACTCTTCTTATCCTTTTATTTATTACACTTTCTAATATTACCAACTTGAAATTAACCTGCATGGTAATAAATGATCTGCATGTTTTTAAACTTTATGAGCTGCACTTACTTACTTGTTTGTGAAGTCGAATAAGTGCTTTTTCACTTGGTAAATCTGTAGGAGTATCATCTGGCAACTGTCTTCGCATCATTCTATCTTGTAATTCTGCAGGAACTTTTTGTAAAATTGTTTCTAAGTGCATGTAAAAAGGATGACCAGGTCTGACAACCAAAGATACTGCTTGCAAAGACTATAATAATTTAAATAAGTATATTTTTAACTTGAATAAAATCAGCATATATTTAAAATACTGCACCTCTAAAACATCATCCACAGTTTCTTCTGCTTCACACCTATCAGAACTTAATTTTGCCACCTTAAAATACGATTCTGTTAGTATCAAACTATGATTAGACTTATTCCAAAGTCTTCTAGGCACTTCTACTAATGCATATCCTAATAATAATACAAGTAAGAATAGGCCCCAAGTATTACTTGCTGATGAGGCTATTGCTTTTAATTTAGACCTAAAAAATATTCCTATAAGCTTGAATAAGACCACTTTTTTAAATTGGTATTAGAAACGCAAGAGTGAGCAATTCAGTTTGTGCAAGTTGGAAATTTTAGAGGGTGAAGATGCAGTGGTGATGTTTACAGATGAGGCTCATTATCATGGTCAACTCTGCCCGGTACCGGGGTACGCTTCAAGAATTTTTAATCCCTCATATTGAAGAAAATGAGATCGACGCTGATAACATCTGGTATAAACAGGATGGGGCTATAGCTCACACGGCTAGGATTTCTATGAACTTTTAAGAGCGACTTTCACTCGACGCGTAATTTTCCGAAATGGCGATGTTCCCTGGTCTCCACGCTCCCCAGACCTAACCCTCTGTGACATTTCTTTGGGGATACTTGAAGTCTAACGTGTATGTCAACCAACCAAGAACCATCCAGGAATTAAATGAAATCACGGCGGCAGGGTCATTTAAATGATCTTATTTTTAAAACATGTTTCCATTTTTTTTGGCAATACAATTTTCTGAATTTTTTCTATCTTCGTATTATAAATTACAATTACCGTTGGAATTGAAATACGAGAATATTTTAAACTTAAATCAATTTTAGATATAACATGTAGAGTAAGAAAAAATAGAATAGAATATTTTTTATCAATTCCCATAGATTTTGATATTGAGTTTGAATTATTTTATTTATTACCCATACCTACTAAGTTAGAATCAGAATTTGTAATAATAATACCAAATTCAAAGTATTTGCTAAGATCTGATACACAGATAAAACCTCTAAACGATATTTGTAAAAGAAACGAAACTTTGCAATGTGCTTCATACCTTCAAGGCAATAATAAACAGTTATGCGAAGAACAAATATTATTAATGTAGAACTCTAATAACTGTGAATACACTAAAATCAAAATTATTGAAAATCATAGGAAATACCGACCAGTATTTCCAGAAGAAGAAAAATTGATAATTAAATGTTCAGAAGCCACAGAAATCAAAATTTTCCTAATCAAAAACTCGCCATGTAAGATAACTAAAAACCATGAATTAATATTTCAAGAAAGAACTTTTGGTCAACCACTGGTACTGAATAAACTTAAGACGCATTTTAACAAAATTAAAATCCAACCTTTGGAAATAAATTTGAAAAAATTAAATTTAAAAGAAATATCTTCGCAAGGATTGACACCAATAAATGAATAAAAATTAAATCTCCACATTCCTAGCATATGGTATTTCTATATTCTAGCACAGTATTGATAATTATTTAGCTGCTCTTGAAGAAAATTCAAAAAAGAAGAAAATTATAAGAATCTCCAATGGAATTACAAGAAAAGAAAATTTAAATTCCAGGGGGTGCCTCGATCTAATGGGGGAGGTGTTATATACTTTAAATTCCTCACTACATATTAAATAAATTGCATAATCAGTATATTGTGTAATCACCTGTTATTTTATGAATTGTGGAGCCTTATTTATATATATTATTATATATCTAATCTAATATTTTATAGTTGCCCCACGTTGTGGTGACAAATTATTATATATCTATATCGTTATTTTATAGTTATATTATAGTTTTAATAGTTATATGAATATAACAATATACAATATTATTCGTAGACGTTTTAACAATTCGTGATTGTAGCGACACTATTGCACACACACCTTTAGCAGCGTATGTAACCTAATTTACTTTTGACAGTAGTTGTCAAACAATGCCCGGCTAAGATAAATATTAATTTCTGTATTTTGAAAGATAAATTAATTCACAATCGACTTAATCACTCTTGTCTCAGGGTGGGATAAAAAAATTTTAAATAATAATTCAAATTTTATAATTTTCAAGTATTATCCAAATCAAATATTACTCTATATTCAAAATCTCGAGTAACTGTTTATTCAATATAATAAAAGGCACAATGACATTTACAATTTTACTGTCACTGGAAATTAAGCAAATGTCACTGATTAGATCAAAATTTCTATTGCATGCAAAATGTTAAATACCATGAAAATAGATACTGAATGAATACCACTGTGAGTTGGAATCAAAATTATATATAATACGATCAGATAACAAAATTACAAAAGTATTTATTGTTTCCCAAAAATATTATAAACGAAACAAAGATAATAGTATCTACCAACCTTAATATTAGTACAACCTATTCTATAAATCAACTAATTAAAATTTTCAATCAAAAGTTCAACTCGTCTAATATACACTTGACGGGTATCAATGTCAAATAACGCAATTTTCTGTTCAAATTGTCTATTCAAAATTTTTCACTTGATGTAAAATCTTATATGCGTAACGTTAATTTCGTTTAGCTCAAATTATGATATAGATGCATCTATTTTCGAAATGTATTTAAAAAGGCCTGTTAATTCTCGAGAAATAATTTTAAACTGGAGTGGACTCACCAAATAGGACAGGAAAACTCGTACGTATTCTAAATGTATTTAGAATTCGGCAAAACTTTCTAAATCTATGATTTAGAAACTGGAACCACTTGATACGTTGCAATTCTTCTACGAATTATGCACGCACTGGCTTTATAATGTATGGCTTTATGATCTGATTGTATAGTTATACGATTTCTATTAAATTCTCAAAAATTTTGAGACAACTCTTATTACGATGTTGTCTCGTGGGGGTTTCAAATTCAACTGCCTAAACTTTGTTCAAATAAATAAATCTCTTCTCCTGTGGTTACGAAGAATTCCTTTTTTTTAAAAAAATACTAATTTATGTTTCCCTATAACAAAGAGAGATTTGAATTATTTTATTACTATTGTTATTCTGCTAGCAGAGACATCTGTATTTTAAAATTTCAAATATATTTTCCAAATCATAATATATTCTATCTATCATTAGATATATTCTACATAAATGTCATCAGAAATTAAAATGTCAAATTTGATTTATATACTGAATCTTTCAAAATTATTGACTATACATATAATACAGTGTGTAGTATCGAAAGTATCGCATATACATATAAATAATTTTCCTTATTTTAATGTTTCTTTTAAATTTTAAATAGAGGAACTGTATTAATATATATATATATATATATATATATATATATATATATATATATAAAAGAACAGATTAGTGGGTATTGCACGCAAATAGAAGAAGGGGCTACTGAAAAGAGTGGTAACCGCAGACATGCATGTTTCTGGCTCATTAGCCTTCATCGGTACGGCATAACCAAGAAAAGGTGTACAACTTGGGAGCAAGGATGTTAATTGAAACATGAGAAAACACAAACAACGGATTTCAACAAGATAATCAAACGCACATTTGTGCCTTCAAATGGAAGATCCCGAGTTTTCAGGACAACAACCAACAGAGACACGGAGGCGTCTATAGCTCCCCGTCTGAACCTTCCGACCCTGGAAATATATATATATATATATATATATATATATATATATATATATATATATATATATATATATATTCGTACATCTTTTTTTATAGAATTAAAGACTTACCAGTCTAAGTCAATGCCTGGTTTAAGTGCTAAATACACTAACAAAACCCCGCAAATTAATAGGTAGGATCCATAATATATAGCATTATCTATTAAAGCTGCCTTTAGTTTCCCCTTCACTGAAAAATCACCAGCTTTAATGTACGATTGCATAATTGGCATTACAAGCCTGAAAATAAATATTCAGTTATTATACACTAAGTTTCAAAAAGTCTGCAATATATTGAAAACTTTTTTATTATCAATTTGTCAGAAAATTTTATTATTAATACAAATTTTTACATTGTACGGTGTACAGGGGAGAACAAAAATTAGAAATTTTGATCTAGTGAATTACCCTTATATTCGACATTATCAAAAAAGTTGTTTACAATTAGACACAATATTTATATTTTAAATCACAGCCACCTACGCAATAAAAATTTGTTTAACCAATTTTTCAAGATTCTAGTGTCATAAGAGTACCAGTGTCTCATATGCACCTTAGGCGACTCCTATATATTACTATAATGATATTTTAATGAAAAAATTGGTCAAATTTATTATTTATACTATTATATCGATGGTTGTTGAAAATGGTTTGAATTTTTACTAGATTTTTTGTGCAAATTCGATATTTCACTCTTTATGTATGCCTATAATAACTATCAGAATGGATTAATGGAAGAAAATAATTAAATAAACTAATTAATTAATGCTAAACAATTAAATAATACTAATATGCAAGTTTACGATCACTTTAACCATAGTGTTACCTTAAAGAAAGTTCTAATGTAGGTATTAAACGTATATAAAAACAATTATTCATTGAATCCTTAAACTTCCACATGTTCTCCTTCCATCTCAATACAGTCTATTGTTCATGCACAATATTAGGATGACAAATTGGAGAGTAGATTGATTGGTAGATACTCAAGACATCAATAGCCAACAAAGTTTCCGGAATTCACTCCTTCAGATTTTTTTCTATGGAGGTACCTTAAGGAAAATATGTACGCTAGAAGATCATTTCAAAATATCGGTGAATTAGAAAATGTTATTAGGGAGTGTTGTGCTAGTATACTTACATCTTTTTAAAAAAAATGTCAATAAATAATTTTGTGCACAATCAATAAAATGTATGGAGATGGAAGGAGGATGTGTGGAAATTTAAGGATTAATTCTTCATGTTTCTGAACGTTTTTGTAATTTGGCATTTCTTTATATTCTTATATACATACAGTTGGACTATTCTTTGATGAAACACTATGATTAAAGTGTAAACTTGTAGATTTATATTATTGAATTGTTCAGCATTAGTTAATTAACACCAATCTGCTGGATGAAAATGGTACAAAAACAGAAGAAATCAACACCGTTTCTTACCTTCAAAATGAAAATGATCTATTAAAGAAACTATTGTGTGAAAAAGATGATAAATATGTTACTGCAAAATAATGGGTTGTTAAAACAAAATAACCAGTTCCTAGAAGTTAATTATTTAAATCGATTCAAAGACAAAAACTGAGGACATTAATGTTACGAAACAGCACACTGGTACAGTCCCTAAAACCGACTCTGTCTAAGCCAGGTATGAAAGTTAAAATTATGGCGGACGCGCAGGGATTTCTTAGAATTGTTTACGATTGTGACTATTTTATCTAGACATTGTTTTTGTGACCAGTCCTATCTAGAAAATGCCAGAAAGTCAATTGTTTTTGTGTAAGCCGCAATCTAGAATTATCTAGTGAAAAAGGTACTAATATATAAGGGACCGACCAGGAAGAGTTAGTTTAGTTGATAAAGTGATCTCGAGAAATAAACAAGAATACACCGAAATAGCGAACAGTAAAGTGTTGATATAAATTAATAATTAAGTTTGTGTGTATATAAATTAAATTTAAGTGATTAGTTAAGTATATATAAATTAAGTGTCAGTGAGTAGTTTAGTGTTTTAAATAAATTAGTAAGTAGCTATACCGTGTGTTTAAAATTTATCCCACCTGTTTACTGTTTAAATAAATTACAAAAACATTACAATAATAAATCAATTTTGCCCATAAAAAAACAGGTGAACCAAGCATCAATAATCACGCAAACATCAACAATCCCAGAAGAAATTAGTACAGTAAAATTATCGACTTTGCCATCTGGCATAAAAAAAGGATATGTAAAAAATCACAACTACATAAAATGAATGATCTAATTCATTTGGCTAAAAATCCCATTTAATATGGGTCCTAACAATAATAATAATGTTGACAAGAAAAACAAGCAATTTAGGAATTTGGTGAAAATGAGGATAGAAATAATTTTGACATGCAAAAAAAGTTTGGCTCTACCTCTGTTGTGTAAAAAGTCATGTAACAGCGGTGATATTCATACGTTTCTGAAAAAACAAGAGGCCTTTAAATAAGCAGATATTACCATAAGGGATATGAAAACTAGCAATAATCAAAATAAATGCTTCATGTGCAGTATTAATTATGACTTGGAGGAAGAAATCTAAAAATCTTCCACTTTGCCAAAGTCTATGGGTTATAGAAGATTTAATTTCAGAAAATATGCCAAATATGAGGGTAATCCACAGGATTTTTAAATAATAAACCATCTACTCTACATATGGGACAAATTGCATTGCAAACTAAAATAAAGAAACATCAAGGTTGGTCGAAGTTTATTAACCATAATGCACCTAAATAGGTATAATAGTTAATAAAATTAATCAATTTTAAATATTAGTGGACAGTGTTTCACCTGATATATTGTGTCTTTCAGAACATTGGTTAAATTCGAAGATAATTTTTTTTATTTGTATGATTACAATTTAGTAAATGGCTATTCAAGGAAGGTTATGTGTGTATTGTCGAAGAGTGGTTTATCTGTTAAATCCATGACATTTAATAAAAGCGTAGATAAACAAAGTAAGCTGTTTATTATTACAGTATGCAGAACCCCTAACAGTAACCTAAATATATTTTTAGATGAAATGATTGATTTTATATGTGACTTATACAGACTGGTCAATAGTAAACAGTTCACCCCGATATTTGGCGGTAATCATTAGATTTTGAGGAAATTTGGAAACACGTCGAGTATTGTTCTAAGAGGGACATATTTTCACGATACAGACATCTATCATTTGTCAACCCCGTCCCTTCGACTTCCCCAATCTCTTAGTGAATATACCATGTGTAGCACACTATTAGAAAAGCACTTAGATGGAGTATTCAGACATAATGACGATTTTTTCGATATTTACACCATCTTCGCAAAAAAAAGCTTAATTAATTTAAAGTGCAACCCTGCTTTGGTAAGGTGTTCCACAGGGATACGCCTTGGCTCCACTGCTATTTATGATTGTCAGTGATTCTGTATACTTCTGTAATGCATCTCAACAAATGATTACTTACGCAGATGCAAGTCAAATAGTGGCTAAACAAAACCTACTACAATCAGCTGACATTGCTAATATTACTATACAGGAATTCTGGTGTTCAGAAAATGGACTACTAGTACATCAAAGTAAAACAGTATTTACAGTTTTTCAAACAAAAACCTCAAAGCAATACCTATATCCTTTAATAAAACTAAATCATAGTTAAGTAGTAAGTACAAAATTTTAAATACCTGGGGCTAACTGTTGATCAAAAACTTACATGGGAAGAACATATAGACAACCTAGTCTCAAAATTAAGTTCCTAATGCTTTGTATTTAGAAAACTATACAGAAGGGTAAACATGCAGGTACTCAAAATAGCATACTCTACCCTTGAAACAAAATTATCATATGGGTTACACTTCTGGGTTATTTCAGCCCATACATATAAATAATTTATAATGCGAAAAAAAGCATAAGATGCCTGACTGGGACACATTATAGAGCGAGCTGTAAAAACATATTTAAAAACTTGTCAATATTAACCTTACCCTATTTATATATCTACCTCATAACCTTAAATATAAAACAAAATAAAAGAAATTATACAACAAACAACAGGATACATACACATAATACAAGACAGGCTGTTGAGCTTAGACTACCATTTTCTAGATTAAATATTGGCCAGGATTCTGGAGGTTATTGGGGTGTCATATGTTTTAACCATGCATGTAGGACTGTTGGAAATGGAACCTAAAGTAAATTCAAAGTAGAGCTACATAAACTTATGTGCAAAATGCTTTCTTATATTATAGAAGACATATTATAAGAACATAACAAACTACCTTGTATATAAGTTAAACACTGATGTACATTTTTATTTTTCTGAATTTTAATTACTCTGTAAAGTTGTATGAATATGGATGAATGAATGACTGGAGTAACTGGCTGTATGTATGTGATTTATTTCTGTATTGTGACAAGTCTAAGTAATTTTATGACATGATGTTTTCTCTTTTTAACTTGTTTGTAAAATTTTAAAAGATGAATACATTTACTTACTTAATTTCTATAATAATGTGTAGGTGTCGTCTAAGGTGTATATGAGATACTAGTACTCTTTATTTGGCTAGAATGATGAAAAACGGGATATACAATTTTTTAGTTGTGTAGGTTGTTGTGATTTCAAATCTAAAAATTATTTCTAATTCTAAACAACTTTTATAAATAAACTTTTTTGATAATGTCGAAAATAAGGGTCGTTTGATCAAAATTCCTATTTTTTGTTCTCCCCTGTACACCTTTTGAAACTTTAGAATTTCGACAACTCAAATGCCAGTCTTCCGCACAAATTTGTATCAATAATAAAATTTTCTGTGGTAATAAAAGCTTTCCATATGGAGCAGACTTTTTGAAACTCAGTGTATACTGCATTTTTAAAGTTCTTGTTTACCATGTTAACACTTGCGTGCTCCAATACACAGTACGCCACAAATTAGTAAAAACTCTTTCTGGCAAATTGGTCCACGGTGGTTCACAAGCATCACTAAATCCATTATTTAATATTAATGTCAAATTGTGGGTTTCTGTTACTGTAATGTTATTGATTTTCTCTTCTTTACATTGCCGATATACAGTCTAAAAATAACATAAATAATACACGTACTGATTATACTAACTACATACATACAGATATTACATCCAGTGGCAAGGCAAATATAATCAGGAAACTACAATACCAAGCTAACAACACAATTAACGTTACGAATATGCGATGTCTAAACCAATTCCCGTAACGATATAATAGAGTAGATGCCAATAAAAAAGACAATATAATTGTAGAAACTAGTGGAGAGTAGCTCATGTTGTCAGAATAAATTCAGATTACTCTTTTCGGTTTTGTTCCTGAACTTGTTGTGCTTCTTGGTGCGTCTTTTCCAATTTTTCTAAAGTAAAACTTTTGAGAGGTAGTAATCTAGGCTTGCAGAACATAAGAGCTGGTATATCTTCTATAATCACTTGGCCATGTTTTTTCAAGACTGATTTCAACTGAATTGGTTCTGAAGACATAGTGATAATAACTATAAGTAGAACAAATCCATTCTATAAATTTTCTTCTTCTAAAACGTTGTTTCTAAAAATCATTGATATTTAAAGAATACATTGTCGAAGTACCATTTATTTTCTCTACTTTGACGTTACAAAATTTGTATCTATGACAGTTTTAATTATGTCTTCTTCTTCACTAGTTTTTTAGCCTCCACCTTGACATTACTTGTGCAGCTTTATTTTCGCTTTGTATTTACCTTATAATAAACATAGAGAGGGTTATTCATTCATAAACACGTTTATTTTGCGGCCAACAATTCTAAACGCCAGTAGTGAAATAACGAATGAATTACAAAAAGTGGGGATGGTATTGTAGATACATGGCCTTGGTAATTTCGGCTGGTTTTCTAACAAACTTGGCACCGTTGAACCATGATAATCCAAAAACATTAAAATAATTAACTTAAAAGTTTATTTTGTCACTTGCCACCATAATTAAAGTCTGGAATAAACACATCAAAACGAAAGAACTAAATGTTTACTCTCTAGTCGTAATTGCGCTCGTATTTTAATTTTTTAATCTATGGCTCGTATAAACCTTAGAGTAATAATATTTATTAATCTGAGGTATAAACAAGTCACGTTTGACAGAATTTACTACAATACTACGTCGTATTTAAAATGATCGTCGATCACACTCTGACGATATTTGCATCTCTCTTTATATGGTAATTAAACAAGGACAAAACTACTAGGTACTGAAATTTTGAGCAATGTTGCCACTTTTAGTTATAACCATAAAGGTATCTAAGGCCCGTATGCACCGTCAACAAGTTTCTTGACTAAGAAACGTTTTTCGACTTAAGTCGAATTTTTACAATTCACCGTCAATATAAACCATTTAAGTATTCCTAGATTTAAGTCCTGCATTTTGTCGACTTAAAACGCTTAAATTGTTCTTTGTGTTGAGAGACATATATAGGTTAGGTATTTTGTCCTC
Organism: Galeruca laticollis; assembly: GCA_963921935.1. Classification (NCBI taxonomy): domain Eukaryota; kingdom Metazoa; phylum Arthropoda; class Insecta; order Coleoptera; family Chrysomelidae; genus Galeruca; species Galeruca laticollis. The sequence goes on along the minus strand of OY998175.1, from coordinate 106,404,808 downwards.
AGATAAAAGAGGTGAAAATTGTTTATCATATTTTTCATTAGGAAATTATTAAAAAATTGGAAGGTGTACCCATTTTTAATAGATTATTATGTAGATGTGATAGACATTACGGACTATGGTTTTCCTCGGAGGTTTTATGTTAGATTTCTTTGATATAGTGGATAATTTGTATTTCCTTCAAGGGTTTTGATTAAGGAAACCTACAGTTTTTAATATTTTGTAACAAATTAAACCGTTTCTCAAATTTGACAATGATTTATAAGTACAAGTTGATTTTGATTTAAAATATAGAGGTATAAATATATGCACAATTTTTATTTAGAAATAATAGTGTTTCGCCAATAAACCAACTTTTAACAGCACTCAGATTTTATTACTTGTGGAAATCACCATATTTTTATGGATTTTTTAATTGTTTTTCATTTGATGAAAAGTTGCTTTCCCTTTTTCGGCCAGATATAGTTTACAATCTGGGGACAATTCAAGGTTTCAGTGGTCACTGAACCAAATCAAATTTTAACAAAATTAAAATGTATTTGTATTTCCACCACACTCTTTCATCCACCACACACAGCAAATGACATAAGCAAAGTTTCAAGTATCATAATCTGTAACAGTAAACATCATTAGGTTTGTTCCATTGAAAAAAAAGTAAAGGAAGGATAGCTACTATCTACACTCATAGAGAGAAAGCAAGACGGAAGTAGCCATCTTGAACAACCAAGTATGACTCATTTTATTTTGTTGCTGCATTGGTTGGAAAGTACGTTTTTGCTTTTGGAAGTTTTATAATAATTTTATAGTGTTTTTCATTAGTTTTTCTTGTATTTTTGTTTTGTATTTAAATAAGTGTTTATTAGGATTAATTAGAATAGTGTTTTAAGTGTTGAAACATTAGTAATTAGACTACAAACAAAATGGTTAGTTGTGCAGCCTGCGGTTGCTCCAATACCCCTAAAAATAAATCTTTAGGCATCACTTTTCATAGGTAAGTTGTTTTCTTTTATACTTTAATTTATATTAATTTTAAATAATTTAAAAGATGCAAAATAAACATTTCATATTTTGATGAATGACAAGGTTAAGACATAGGCGTAACATAAAAATAAAAATAGTAAGTTAACTGTTGTAACACTATACATTTAAGAAATATTTATTTGCATTTTTTCAAATTGGATTTATTTATAATGTGTAAATATTGATTATAAAAATTTGATGCATACAAATATGTTTTTAGTTTTCCTAAAGATTGTCAGAAAAGCAAATTGTGGACGAATTTTGTTAATAAATAATAATTTTATATAGCGCGCCTATGGTAAAACGGATATTGCCGTCCGCCATATGCAACAACCATCCCGATCAACCAAACTTGTGTTTATTGCTCCTTCCTTTACTTTTTATTCAATGGTTTGTTCCAACCTACGATAAATCACCGTTTTGGAACCATTCTGGAATTGTTAGGAATCATTTTATACGCAGGCGCAAACTTTGTACCGTCCCAGAACTGATGTACCTAAGTTGGAACGGTTTTAGGCCTGCCTTATTATCGTTCGGCGATCGTTTTGTTTGTGTAATACTGTAACCTCGCTTTATAATATATATTCTTGTATTTAATGGACTTTATTAGTAGTATTATGTATTATTTTCTGTTTAATTTGTTAAATTAAACTATAAAAATCTAGTTAGGTGAAAATGAAACTAAATTCTTATTTATATAAAAAAATGATTGTACATTTTAGAAATAAACTAATTCTTGGTATTGAAAAATAACCCAGTCAGGACAAAAGTTGAGTTGCCAACTTAGAATATAAAGTAGTACTACTTTATATTCTAAGGTTGCCAACAAACACGTCAAACAAAAACAATAAAATAACTGACAAAATACTAACAGCTAACAGCGCATGTCAGTCATCACAGCAGTGGGAGCACGATGAATAGAATTCTACTTTAGTGACGTCACGTCGCCTAGCAACCGATAAATCTTGCTTTGGAACGAGAAGTTGGTAGCATGCCTAATAGAATTTACCGTTTCCTCTCCCCTAAACACCCGCACGAAATCGTTTGTAAGCTTCACACTTCCAGTGATCGTTTTAGGTTAGGGTTGTATTTTTGTGTTATTTGTGTATGGTTATTGGAGAGTAAGGGGGTATTATTCTATTGTGATTTATAACTGTTCCAGTCTGCCTTGATAAAATTTGAAAATGAGAGTGAATACGGATCACTGGAATGTATTGTTAGATTTCGCCGAAAATCATCCTTCAATCATCACCAACAAATTTCAAGGGATGTGTGGTAAACACAATCAGACCGAGTTATGGAATGAAATTTCAAATAAGCTGAATTCGCTTGGTTATGGTGAAAAAACAATAAAGGAATGGAAGAAGGTAAGAAAAATTATCCAAAGAAACAAACCAAACAAAATATTACAAATATGTTTGTTACTGATTTTAGACTCTCATCGATTGGAAATCAAAAGTTAAAGCGAAAGCAGGTGCAATTAGATCTTATGAAATCCAGACTGGGGGAGGCCCACCATGTAATGAACAATTGTCTTCTGTTGAAAAGAGACTATTATGTCTAATGGGGAAATCCTCATTTGAGGGTAATCCTGAAAATAAAGAAGTAGGTCTGAAAAAACGGAGACTGAGTGTGAGTATTTAAAAAAAAAATACATTATATACCTATCGCAGCTTATTTTAGGACAACCATCTTGGACAAGAAATGGCTCCTGTAAAAAGAAACAAGGAAGAGGGAAATAATAAAATCACCATAATCAAAAATCAAATATTGAAACAACCAGCAATCAAGGCGACTTCAACTGTTTTTTCAGGAATTTCTCCAGTATCATCAAGCAGAGACTTTTGTCAAACAATTGGTATTCCGAAGCTGGTTTTAGTGAATCCAAATAAAGCACATCACCTGTACTCCTCTCAGACCCCTGCCATATTTACCAAATACGACCAAGCTGTCCGCACGGCAATTAGACCACTTCAAAAATCATTGAGTGAAAATACTCAGGAAAAAAATGATAACACACATGACATATTGACAAATATGAAAATGACTGTAACTAAACTCCCCATTTCGTCAGCACCCCCAGAATGCTCTTTACAGGACCAAGGTGAAGCGGATAAAAGTACTGTCGAGCACAGCAAGCGTTCTCAAAAGAAAATGAGGAAATCGGGAAGTACGGACACAATGCTTAGCATGCATAATGATCTAGTCAATATTTTAGAAAAAATTAATACTAATTTGGGATCTTTAGCATCAAGTGGAAAAGAAATGGTGGATATTTTTAAAAATTAGTGTTTCTTGATAAATGAAAAAGTTTATGTTTATGTATTATTGTGCAATAGTTTGTGTATTTTTGTTTCTGTCATTACAGAGTTTTATACTGGTAGATGAACACTGTGGTGTGTAACACAATGGAAATTATGTATAAAAAACCTTACCCACTTAATGCTATTTTCTTAGATGCGCATTTCGATAACTATGTTGTTATCATCAGTAGGTGAACTACACTAATTCTGAGAATTTAGTTTAGAGTTAACCTACTGATGATGGCATCATAGTTATCGAAATATGCATTTAGTAATGTAGTGTTGTGTGCTGAATTTTTTTTACATAACTTCCGTTTCCGAGTTTCTTTCCCCAATTTTTGTAGTTCCAGAGTTTATTTTTAATTTGTTTGTTTTTGTTTTAAAAATTCATACACGACTATTTATTTCATTTCTGTATAAAAAAGTCACAATTCAGTTGAAATATCTTTCTATTAAAAGCCTCCTTGTTCTTAATCCTTTATCTTCATCATTTCTGACATATTCAATAGCGTCTACTACCTGGTTGGGAGGTAAAATATCAGGGAAAGCATCATTGTTCATTCTCCCTTCAACACATATATTGTGTAAAACACAGCAGGCTACAACTATTGTTCCTACTTTTTCTGGGTCATATCGCAATGTACGTTCACCTAATAAACATCGGAATCTGTTTTTGAGTACTCCATTGCATCTTTCAATAACATTTCTTGCTGATGCATGTCGAATGTTGAACCGCATTTCCGGTGTTCCCTCAGCAGCATCGGGTACAGGTTTCATGAGCCAAGGCTCTAATGGATATCCAGAATCCCCTAGTAACCATGAGTTTGTATCACCAGCTTCATAACAGTTCTGTAACTCGTGTCGAATTGCTGATCTTCTCCATATATATGAATCATGAGTGGCCCCTGTATATCTAGGATTCACATTTAATATACGCAATTTACTATCACATATCTGAAAAAAGAAAATATCAAATTGTGTACATTTTAAGAATTATAGATTTATTACAAGTTGGACATTTTTCGAATGATATCCTTTACGATTAACATAATTATATTCTTCTATCCTAGGGGCTAATATTGCAATATGCGTACAATCTATCGCTCCAATAACACCAGGGAACTGTCTCGTATCCATGAAACCTGTTTTTATACGGAGTTTTTCCTCCATTGTGTCCAGAAATTCTATCCAGGTATCAGATAGAAGGTGTACAATCAAGTCACTGATTTCTTTAACACATTTGCTCACTGTTGTTTGTCCCATTGATATAGCATGACTATGCCCAATGACTCGTTGATAAGAACCATTTGCAAAAAAAATAATGATGCAAAAATTCTTAGCGTTGGATCAACAGCGTTAGAGTGTGAAGAATTGTTCATTTGAGGCACAAGCTGTTGGATCAAATAATGAACCATGTCTTTACTTAATCGATACAGCGATGTGAATTGATTGTCACTGACAGAAAAAGGATCACTTTCATTTCGCATCATTCTCCTTTCTATATTATACTGTTGAATTTGATGTTGTCTTTCATTTTCATTAATTTCCTCAAAAATTAACCGGTATAATGGAAGCATTTCTTCAATTGAAATAACACACACAACTTGTCTGCCGGAAAATATCAATTAACCTCTTTTATCCCTTATAAACAAAACAATATTATCGCAGAGAACACGAACTTTCCAACGTATATTATTGGAATGCATAGTAATTCACGAAGTTTGCCGAGTTTCAGTTTCTATTATCGAATTCTATTCAACGTGCTACCAAATTACTCTAAATATCGTCTCCCTCTTATGACGTCACTAAAGTAGAATTCTATTCATCGTGCTCCCTATGCAGTTCTTTCTTTCGGTCGAGTATCGAAATCACCGTTCCGTGACGGCTCTAGAACGATCACAAGTTGGTGGGAACGAACGAACGTGGGTGATTTGTGGGAACGAAAATAGAACCGCAATATTACGGTCACGATTAGCTTGGAACGGCATTTACTGTATACACTTGCGCAGTCCCGTTCTAGAATGGTTCTTCGCGAGGTTGGAACGAACCTATTATCATTTAGCACAAAATTTCTTAAATATTGCAACGTTGTCAATATCATTCATTTCTTAGCTAAGATAACTTATTTCGATGACGCTGCATAGGAAACTTTGTCTTAACTTTAAGTTCGACTTAACAAAGTTAAACTTAGTTGTAAAACGGTGCATACAGGCATATGTCTCTACTTTTAACTTGTCATAAGTTTTTACACGTATCCGTATTGGTGTTACGTTGACGTTAAGAAGTTTTCAAGAAAACCTTTTTAGCAGATAACGTATCGTTTTGTGCTAAAACCAGAATGGTCAAAGCACTGTTCTTTGGTAAAAGTAAAAAAATAAAACTAAACATGAACTTTGTGGTTATAATTAAACCAAATCAAATATCAAAGAAGAGCTGTAAAATACCACTAATAGCACAGAATACTGATTTTTGTCGGGATACGTTTAGGTATACGGAGAAGGGACGTAACAATCCGATCAACGCATCGTATCGGCTAAGCCGTAACGGGTTTACACATGCGCAGTTCCTTACGGATACGTGCGAAATTTAAGACAAGCTAAAAGTACCTATTTAAAAACAGCGCAGACGGTAATTAGAGTAACACGCTATTCGAGTTTGACCGATCTCTCTATTGTGGACACTGTGTAGCGTTATGTTCTGCAATTGGAAAACGCATACTTATATTATTTTTTGAAGGTATGCTCTATTTATTCGAAATATCTATGCTTCTGTACATAGAGAAATATTTGATTTGTCTATGGTTCTCTGGTGACTGTTGACTTATGCAAAAGTGACTTGATAGTAGGAGGTAGAAATAGAAAAATCTCTAATTTATTTTTGTCAGGAATTATGAATTTGTAAGGAAAAATGAGTGAATTGTTTAAATCCGCATTTGAATATTTCAGCAGTCCTGCTAATGGGCAAAACGAAAATAGTTTTGTAGGACATACAATTGAAATTTCTAATGTACAACTGAAAATAAAAAAAGTAATCGCTGAAGGTACCTACTTCGTACTATTGATTTTTCAATATATTTTTAATAAATTACAAATATTTTAGGGGGATTTGCAATTGTTTTTGTAGCTCAAGATATTGCAACTGGGAAAGATTATGCTTTAAAGGTACTTAGTGTCTGTAATGTTATGAAATTCATTTCTACTTATTCATTTTTATTGTTTCAGAGATTATTAGCTGTTGACGAAGAAAGTAAAAATAACATTATTAAAGAAATAAATATATTGAAAAAAATATCAGGACATCCACATATAATTCAGTATCTTTTTGCTTCTTATATCGATAAATCTCAAACACAACATGGACAATTTGAATTTTTGCTAGTGACTGAATTATGCCCTGGTATGTTAGTTACATTTTGCAATCAATTTATCTATTATGTATGTCGCAGGCTTATTGTGAAATCAGTTTTGTTATAACACACCTAGGCTAACTTAATTTTGAGACTAGGTTGTATATATGTCCTTCCCATTTAAGTTTTTGATCAACAGTTAGCCCAAGGTATTTAAAATTTTGTACTTTCTCAATTGAACTATGATTTAGTTTTATTAGACATAGGTATTACCATAAATACTGTTTTACTTTTACTAGTAGTCCATTTTATTTGATTAGGTTTTCTTCAAGCAGATTGTGGTCAACTGCTTCAAATGCACTAGTCAGGTCAAAGTAAATAGTAATTGAATATAGTTTTTTATTTAGGTGTATTAGCCGCCATAGCCTAGCAACAAATTGCCCGACAGATTTTAAAGCATTATAGTCCATATTTGGGCAGTAATCGACCAGCAACAAATTCCCCGAGTGATTTTTAATTGAAATTCGTCGTGTTTTAGTAGCCATAGACTAGCAACAAATTGCAAGACTGATTTTAAAGTGATATAATCCAGATTTGGCCAGTAATACACCAGCAACAATTTCCTGGACTGTTTTTTAATTGAAATTTATTGTGTTTTAGTAGCCATTAGCTAGCAATAAATTGCCCGGCCGATTTTAAAGCCATAAGTATACTCAATGTTTGGGCTCAGATACATTTATATATATTTGGAGAGAAAATTTGGACTGTGATTTGGGGTTTAATGAGAGTAATAATAATTATATTTAAAAATAAAAGGTTGAGCTTATAACTATCTGACCTACCTTGGAATATTGTAGATTGGTGGAGGACATACACTTAAAAATCTATAATTCCAGTCGATTTCCAAAAATATCTATATCATGTCGAGTCTTCGATTCATACTTTTTAACGAATGTCGAAAATTATTGTCTACTTTTGGTAGGTAAAATAAGATAGGCGGGGGGAACTTTTTGTTTTGAGAAAAGGAATTTCATTTGCGACATTGCCTAGAGCTCTGCCACACGCTTTCTTTGTGTCTAATTAACGAGAAAAGAAAAAAAAATTATTATGAAGTTAAAGAAAATATTAATGAAAATGGAATAAATGAAAGAAATATGAAAAATAGAAAATAAGAGTTAAGCTGATAGATAGTAGCGAAGTGAGCGTGCAATTATGCTATCTCAAATGCCGGAGAGTAAGGGGGGTTTAAGTTAACAGGGCGCCACTGTTTTATTTTCGCTGAGCCAAAACAGAAGCTCTCCTTGTTGTCCTGGAACTCCCTATCAGTTAACGTAGTATATATAAAAAATATGAATATTTAAATAAAATATTTGTATTATTATTGAAAGGAAAAAAAAGAGATTAATAATTATAAGTTTTAAACATCTAAAAGCAGAGGCCTGGTGGTGAACAAATAAAACAATGGAATTGAACTATAGTTTGATTTATTTAACAAAAAAAAATAATGTGTACAAATATACATATATGTTAGAAGCACAATGTCTAAATATATAAACATACTCGTAATACAGTATCCGCCAAAATAAACAGTACCGAAAATAAAAATAAAAATTAATTTTTAATTTCTGTAATGTAAGTGTTCAAAATGTTCACCATTTCGACGCAAACAAGCTTCATATCGATTTTGTAAGTCAATAAACATATTTATAAAAAGTGGTTGATGTAACTGCCGAAAAATATTTTGTATTCTTTCCCGTAGTTCGGCAATATTCGCCGGCGGATTTTCCGAGTGAAATATTTTGTCCTTCATTATGCCCCAAATGTATGCATCAGGTGGCATCAGATCAGATGAATGAGAAGGATATTCGAAGTCTGTTCCCCGAGAAATTATTCTATTATCGAAATGCTGACGGAGTAAGTCTAAGGTGCGCACAGCTGTATGGCTCGTTGCACCATCTAGTTGGAACCATTGTGTGCGAAACTGTAGATTTCGTGCACGGCAAAAGTTATTTAGATCTCTCACAAAAGGTATAATAATTTTCTCTCTATAACGCTCTTGGTTGACAGTAAGTGGATTCTGATTATCATCTTCAACGAAATAAGGACCAATCATTCCATGACCAGATACCGCGCACCAAATGGTAACTCGAAGACTGTGGAGTGGTTTCTCTACAATGACATCAGGACGTTCAAATCCAAGGAATCTGGTTGTTTGTCGATTAATATAGCCGCTAAGATGAACGTGACTCTCGTCTGAAAACCATATGTTTTTCAAAAATTCGGGATCTTCGTAAATTAAACTCAACATGCGACCACAGTAAATTTCTCTTGCACGTTTGTCCGCAGCATTTAGTCGTTGTCCAACTTGAATACAGTATGGATAACCACCAATTGATTTGAACATGCGACGTAAAGACGTTTCACTAATGTTGAGCTTACATGCAGTTCTTACAAGACTTCTTTGAGGTGATGCACAACTTGGTTAAAAACACGTCCTTCATTTTCGTTAGTGCATACTGTTTTTCGACGACCTGAAGAACCTTTACGTTGACACAATACACTACCAGTGCGACGAAATTTTTCAACAACAGCTAACATCACACATTTACTAGGAGCTGCTTTATTAAATTTTTGTTGATATTTTATTGACACCTGTTCTAAGCTTGGACCATCATTACGACCTTTTCCGTATGAACGAAAATAATGCTCTACCAAAAAAACTTTTTCTTCCGTTGTTAGAACCATTTTTAAATCAAATTTAACTGCAGCGTACTATTAATATATCAACTAATGACAATTAAGTCAAATATGACAAATCCATATTACATAAACAACTCCACAGCACTCTCTGTTTCGGTACTGTTTATTTTGGCGGATACTGTAATAAAAGTAATACACAAAGCAAGAAAATTTTCACCGATATTCCGGTCGTAGCCGGGTAGTACCAACAGCTGGGAGCTGGTGAAACGTATTGATGTAGCTGTGTTTCAATCAGAAGCTACTTTTAATAATCCCTTGCTCATAAACCTTGTGCTTAAAACCCTAAAATACAATCAGTAATGAAGACATTGATAATTCCCAAAATAGATCTTCAAATAAGAAGAAAGTATTATCAATAGATTCTAGCTACATTAATAATATAAATGTATTAGATAATAATTGCGTGCTCAACCATTGTGAGAAAAAATCTTACAAAACTGATAATAAAAATAATGAATGTTCACAAAATTCTATTAATAATGACTTTAATGTATCTTCATCAAAGAACAAAGTAAATTCAGGGAAGACAAATATAAGGAAAATTATCGATAAAAGTTATCAAATGAAATTTACATACAGAAATTACAGAAGGTAATCGAATCCGAAGCTGATTTAAAAAAAATAAGATTCAAATTCGATTATTATCAGAAAAAATAATAAAGTGGTGCATGATACAAAGAGATATTTATATTAGTGTTTTAAATAAGGTATAACAAATACATGGTTGAGCTACAGCTAAATGAGAAAGTAGGTAAAAATAATTAAATACTAAGAGACTTTCAAAAATTAAGAAAATAAAAATTACAGATACTCAAAATATTGTGTGAATATAGCAAGATAAATAATTTAAAAACTCGATAGCATAATAAAAAAAAATTCAGAAGCTAATTAAGTAATAAAAAAACTTTCTATTGGCTGTTCTACATTTTAGGTAAAATTCTAAACATATCAACTATAATCAAATACCCCATTGAAATATAATAATTTTAAAAATATCTCACATAATTTAGTTACTTGGAGCTTGTTGACATAGCTAATATATTATTAAAAAAAAGAAAAAAAATAAACGATTCAAACAACAGTAATGATTACCGCAAAGAATTATTAATAAATGAAATGTAACTTAAATTAAGCAATATAAAAGGCAAATAATTGAAAGTCTTGTCGAACAAACTCCAAAATTATATATACTGGCCAAATTATGTCACCTGATGGTACACTACATAATGTAATGAGTAATCCTTTATGGATTAGGCATAATTGATATAAATACAAATAACAAGACAAAAATATATAGTCAGAATAATAAATAACCTTGGTATTGTTTCCAACAACAAAAACTAGTGTGGTCCAAATGAATATACACCTAAAGAAAGAAATCACATACTAATTTTCACTGTACAATTTAATTTCTTTCTGAAAATAATTACTGAATAAAACATTTTCTCGAACAATGAGGCGACTTGGTCTACAAAATCATAGAAAATAAATGATATGAAACTAGAAAACTGTGTCCCAATAGCTAATAAGATTTAGCACATAGTAAAAAAACGAATTCACTATATTTTCCATGAATAATAAAATATATGAGTAATGTTGGCCAGGAATAAATAGAAAATAACTTTAAGTTTCTTTAAATTAAAAATGATAAAGGCATTGCACTCTGACCCCTAATTAACCCAACTACCACATGTCAAAATTAACCCAGAAATAAAAATTATACCGAAAATTACTTAAATCCAGGATGAAATAAAACAAACTAGACTTATAATAAAAAAAATTACGAGTACCAATTAACGGAATAAGTAAAGGAAAATAATATCTTACCCTGGGATGGTTTATAGGGGTTTCAAAGAAATGTGTAGTTGGTGGTCTCAAAATCCTGAATTTCAGATAAATCTTCACGTATTAAACCAAAGAACTAGTTCAGAACCAAACATCCATGAAGATTTCTTCGGAGAAAAAGCCCCGAAATCCACAAAAAAGTGACAAAATACGGGGAATTAAATCTCCAACCAACCGAACACAACTCTCGAAGTGAAGAGAAATCAAAATTCCCTTCAAATTTCGTTCTCACAGACCCCGATAAAAATAAATCAAATAAAAAGACATTAGATGGCAAAAACTAATCTGCTTGGTAAATAACGAGAGTGTAGAAACGACAGTGAAGGCCTGTATACACGCATTGTTTCAAAATAATAGATTACAATTTCCTTTATTATAAAGCCCTACATTTTACCGAATTGATTCGTAAAAAAAATGTTGATTTTACCAAAACACAATGCTATTTGCCTGTATGCAACTAACATAAAACGAAACATTATATAGATATTTGAATTATACAGGTTAAATCACGATTTAGTTGAAAGAGTTGCAGAAGTAGAACGTGAACTGGGCATAATAACAGTCAGTTGTGGGTAAATTAACCAGATATTTCACTTGAATATATCGAGATTATACTAAAATAATAAGAATTATAATACAGGGTGACTCGAGAATGTTTAATAGTAAAATCAAACCGTGACAGCTCGACAAAATGAATTAAAAATAAAATATATTCTAAAAATCGAACAATTGGCTTAAATTGTCAGAAACAAATACATGTCTTGTTATTTTATCAAAATGATTATTTATAAACATATCATTTAATTTCACTATTGGAACTTTATAAAAAGTATTGACATATAATCATACTATAAATTGATTTAATAAAAAACACAGTTACTCCATTGTTTTGAGTTTTCACTTCTGTTGGCAGTCGTTATAACTGTCTATTTTAATTTTTTATTTCTGTATTCATTGATTATTTTCCACGATTCTTTGTCTATGTTATCAGCCTCAAGAAGATGTTTGTTATTGTTCTCGGTTTTTGCTCTATTCACAACGGTTTTATAGATTTCCAGTAACGTATTATGCCTATTTTTTATACTTTTATTGTTACTGCATTTAGCTATTTTACACATTTTACAAATGGTTTTATGTAGCTCTATAATTTCTCTGTTTATCCACGGTTTTTTGGTTTTGTTTTTAGTTTTTATCTTTTCATAAGGAAATGAATTATTATAATGATATTATAGTGTAGTGAGAAATGAATTAAATGACATATCAACATTTTCCCCATTGTATACTTCACTCCAATTTTTTTTTATTGGTTAGTGTTATGTATTCGACGAGGAATCAATACACATCTACTCAACTGCTAACTCAAATTTATTAGAATTAATAAAATCAACGACAAGACACTTTCAATTCAAAAATTACATCATCTTATTGTCAACCTAAACTAAGGGTATGTTCACAATATATGGTGCGTTCAAAATACATAGCAGTTAGTAAGTGTCTGAAGGTTATCAGGTTATCGCCTAAGTAATCACGCCTATATATGTCTGTCTTTTACTAACACAGCTGGAGCCTATGATCAGATAGAGGGGTATCTATAACCACATATTTGTGTGCTTGCACATTTGAGAAAATAGCATCAATATTTCTGTGAAGACGAGTTGGTTTACCAATTTGGTTATGAATATCGAATTCTGAAAGAATATTTTTAGTTTTCTACCTTGTACATTATTAGTTAACATTTCCACATTTACATCTTCACAAAGAATATAAAGATTATTTTTATTATATGTCACACATGATATCAAACATTTCATCTAAAAAAACATCTAGGTTACTGTTAGGGGTTCTGTATACTGTAGTAATAAATGGCTTTGTTTATCTCCAAATTGCAATTGTGACTTCAAAGTGTTTTTCTATCCTTCAGTTAAATGTCATGGGAACAAGTAAACTGTTATTCGACAATACACAAACTTCCCCATGCATTGAAACCTTCCTTGAATAGCTATTAACTAAATCATAATCATACAAATTAAAAATTTTCATCTTCTCCGAATTTAACCAATGTTCTGAAAGACACAATATATCAAGTGAAACACTATCCAATATTATTTCAAATTGATTAATTTTTTTATCTGTTATACCTTGAACATTTAGGTGCACCATGAATAATACACTTGATTTACTATTACCTTGTTTTTTTTGTGAGACTGCAATATAATTCCTCTACATAATGAATTATAAGCTGTTTATTACATTCACTAGATATAATTATACAGTTTAATATCTTTTAGGTACTGTATTTGTTCCAGAGTCTTTAGATTTTCATTAACCCTTCCATGGAGATTTTATTCCTTTGTTGTTCCTCTTGAAATTCTGGGCAGTCAACAAGGATGTGTTTAATGGACAGTCTTACATTTCACTTGTTATATTTGGGGGTTCTGCTTTAGATATTCTATAACCATGCGTTATACAAGTATGGCCAAGTCTAAGTCTTGATATTTTAATTTGTTAAAACCGGCTGGATGTTAATATTAGTCGGTCCATAAATTGCGATTTAATGCTTTTGAGACTATTTTGATCATTATTCCATTCTGTTTACGTCTTTTTCTTAATTAATTTCTTGAGGAAGTTGTCGATATCACTATGAATATATATTTGAGACCTTTCGATCTTTAACGATGTTGCTTCTTGGGCAGCTGCATCAGCTGACTAATTGCCGTCGATTCCTACATGCGAGGGATGTAGATAAGTGTGACTTTTACTTCTAGCATAGACAGTTGGTGGAAAAATTGTTGGTTTTGTTGCACTAAAGAGTTGCTTGCATACATTTGTCGAATCGATTTTATGGCACACTTAGTGAGTCAGAACGGATTGTATATTTTGGTTTTGGGTTACTCATTAATAAACTAAAGCTTGATGGATGGCGAACACTTCTCCTGTGTATATACTTCACTCCTCTGGTAGCCAGAATTTTTGTGCTGTAACTACTGATGAGCCTACTGAACGATTTAATTAATTTTTTGATGCATCAGTGAATAAAATTTCTGACGGTTTGTAAATTCCACATATCCTATTTAATTCGTTTTTCAGTATAGAAGGATGTGTTTCTTTTTTATGGAATTTGAAAAGTTCTGTGTTCACGGAGATAGGTGAGAGAATCCTGGGGGCAAAATTATAGTTGTTTATAGGAATTATTTCAGGAAAACTGTAGCTGATTTCTGCCATATATGTTTTAACTGTGTTGGAAAAAGGTGGTGTAATATTGATACTTGCGGGAAGAGCTGTTTGCACTGGTTTAGTGCAAATTTTTGTGTGGTAAGGGTGGTTAGGAAGGGCCAAAAGTTTTGTCGAGTGAGATGAAGATAAATGTTGAACTCTATATGTAAATGGCATTTCTCCAAGAAGTTTATGGAGAATGTCTGTGGAGGTTGTTGGGAACGCACCAATTATTATTCTAAGTGCTTTATTCAAACTTATTTACACAGTTTTTATATAACTTTTCTTAGCGGTGTGGAAAGCCATGGATCCATATTCTATTTTAGATGTACTGGTACTTTTGTAAATGTTATGTAAGCTGTTTATATCCTCTCCCCATTTTTGATGTGATAGGATTTTTAATATGTTTAAGCTTTGCTTACTGTTTTGTCTAAGATAGTCAAAGTGTTTTTTCCAGTTAAGTTTATCATCAAAAATTATTCCCAATAATTTGATATCTTTCGTGAAACTGAGTTTGGTGTTTCCTATGGTCAATTCCAGACATTCTTTCTGGGCTCTTCGGGCAAATAAGACACATTTTGTTTTTTTTATGAGATATTTTGAAGCCAGATTTGTTTTTCCATTCATAAATTTTGTTTAATCAATTTTGAATTAGGGACTGCCATGTTTTTATATTTTTACCCTTTTCATATATTACAATATCCTCAGCGTATATATAAGCTTACACATAATGGAGCTGTGATACAAGAGGTGAAGTCATTTACGGCGACAAGAAATAATGTTGTGCTTAAGGAAGGTCATTGAGGAATTCTATTGTCTAGTTCTTTGTTGGTAGATAATTCACCATTTGTGTTGGCTGCAAAATTACATTGTCAAATTTTTTTCGATAAATGCTGTTATATTTCCATTAATGTTACAATCTACCAGAAGGTAAAGACATTCCAATGTATCATGTGACGGCAGTGAGAGAACTGTTCATAGGGAACAGAAGTGTTCTGGTCTCAATGCATCAGAATTAAAGGTGATGGATTTGAGAGATGGCAGAAATTTGAAATTTTACTCTGCCGATTGCCAGATGGGTATAAAATTAATACCTAAGCTTCCCGCCTCTATTGATAATATGCAGGGGATAAAAAAACGTCATGGTGGAAATGGAAGCTCACAGGATGCTGATTTGAAAGAAGTGAAAGCAATTGTTAGATAAATAACTAATGAAGACTTGAGAGTAACAAGAAGAATTGGAAAAAATATTAAAAATGGGTCACGGGCCCTGAAAGTTGTATTCTTCAATCCCGAGGATGCTATGAAGATCATCAAGAACAAAAGGAGTCTAAATAAAGAAAAAAAAGGTATTTATAAGAGCGGATTTAACTCAGCATAAAGTTGCACACTTGAAAAAAGTTCAAGAGGAGATGCAAGAATGAAGAAATAATGGAGAAGATGTATTCATCCAATACATTGGTGGCACTCCTCGAGTAACAAAAAACTTAAATAATGTTCTCAGTGATGAGGGTAAAATTCATCTTTATTATCAAAACGTTGGTGGTCTCAGGACTAAACTTAGTGAATTGGAATATTCAATTTTAGGGTCCAATTATGATATTATTATCCTTGTAAAATCATGGCTGAACAAAGATTTTTGTAATGAGGAATTATGTTTAAATGGTTATAATATATTCAGATTTGATAGGGATGAAACAAACACTGTTAAGAAACGGGGAGGAGGTATTTTAATTGCCATAAAGTCTGAGATAATTGCTAAAAAAGTTGAAATTCAAAGGAATATAGTCTAGCAGATTTTGTCATTCTTTATATAAAAAACCATAAAATAATAATTGGGGGAGTCTATATACCACTATCACCAACTGATCTATGAACAACACACTCAGGATGTTGATCATGTTTTTGATAATAACAAGGACTGTGAATGTATTCTGTTTGGGGATTATAATTTGCCTGAGGCTGTTTGGTTTAATGATGATTTTGGTTTAAATGTAAACTGTCCAACATACTCGCCTGCGATCACATCATAAAACTCTTTTGGTTATTATGGTCTCCATCAAATAAATACCATAACTATTAGTCAAAATGTCACACTCGACTTAACTTTTACATCAATGAAAGATATTTGTATCTCTGAACCATTGGATTTACTGTTACCAAACAGTGTACATCACACAGCAATTACCTGCCACTTACAATTCAATAAAAAGCAGCAACTTCAATATGAAGAGTTGTATTATGATTTAAAAAATGCAAATTATTTTGAAATTAACAACTTTTTGGACAGTGTCAATTGGAATTGGACATACTGGAGGGAAATTTAGAACTGTATCAGGTTCTTCAGATGTTTTACGAAATACTTTAGTCTGCAATTGATATGTTTGTACCAGTGAAAAAATTCAGAACCTGAAATTTTCCCGTATGGTGTAGTACTCAACTTAAGAAATTAATAATTGAAAAAAAGTGAGTGCATAAAAGATTTAAAGTCACTGGAGACATAGATCATTATCAACAATTAATTAATCTCAGAAGCTTCAGGCCCATTGTCATCAAAATGATATTGGAAAAATTGAAAGAAATATTGCCCATGATCCTCGTTGTTTTTGGAATTATATAAACAGTAAAGGAAAATTATATAACTTACCCTCCAGCATGTTTTTCGAAAAGGCAACAAGCAGTAATAAGAATGAGATTGTGAATCTTTTTGCCAACTATTTTTCCACAACTTACACTGATTAGAATGTTACCCAAATTCCGGAATATGGAAAAAGAGAGTGTTTGAATGTTTGCAATTGCAATATTGAAATACCAGAATTAATTGATCAATTTATGTTAGCCTCAGAAAAACTTTCTTCATGCCCTGACGGAATTCCTCTATATTTCATGAAGAAATGTGTATTCATGCTGGCAATGCCCCCTCAAACAATTTTCAATATCTCCCTATCATCTGGAGCATTTCCTAAGTTTTAGAAACAAAGTTTTCTCACTCCAATCCACAAATCTGGAGCTAGAGGTAACATAAAGAATTATCGTCCTGTGTGTAAGCAATCTGAAATCCCTAAATTACTCGACTGTCTGATTACTAAGAAACTTACTCATGACACCAGGAACATAATTAATGAAAACCAACACGGCTTCACTTCAGGAAGATCCACCAACACAAATTTGCTTACTTATCAATATTTTCTTTTGAACAGTTTAGAGGAAAGGCACCTCTATCTATACTGACTTTTCAAAAGCATTTGATAGAGTCAATCATGACCTTCTAATTGCAAAACTCTCTGCATCAGGCATTGACAGTACCGTTTTGAACTGGATCGGATCTTATTTGAGAGGTAGGACTCAATGTGTCAAATATGCTGGTTCTGTGTCATCAAAAATCTCGGTAACATTTGGGGTTCCCCAAGGATCCCATATGGGTCCATTACTTTTTTGTTATTTGTTAATGATATATCAGAATTAATACAACACAGCTGCCACTTGATGTTTGCTGATGACTTCAAACTCTATAGGATCATTGGCAATGTTATCAAATCACATTTTCTAGAATTATAAATCTATTTCAAGTGAACAATGTTAATTTGTCAGTACCTGATACTGTTCGAGATCTTGGCATATTATTTGATTCCAAAGCTACATTTAAGACACATATTGATAACATTGTTTCGGAATCATTTAAATTATTGGGCTTCATTGCAAGATCTTCAGATAAATTTTCCCTATGCACTTCTAAAATATACTGCTCTCTCATTCAATCAGTTATTGAATATAATTGTATGATATGGTTTCCATTTTATCAGGCGGATATCAATAGAATTGAGAAAGTTCAAAATAAATTTTTAAGGTCATGTGCATTCAAAGTTGGATATCAGAGGAGAAACTATGAATATTCTGATATTTTGAATTTATCAAGTCTGGAACATCGAAGGGCTGAGATTGATTTGAGATTTCTGTACAAAGTTGTAGATGGAGCTATAAATAAGTTGTCCAAATTTAATTGAACTCTTTAAACTGAATGTTAATCCCAGAAGAAAAAAATTTTAGAACTGTTCATGGTTCCTTATCACTGTACGAACTATGGCCAAAATGAGTCAGTTATAAGGGTAGTTAAATTGGGAAATAAAAATGAGGCACATTAATTTGTTGTAATTTAATTTTAGTTGATTATGTTTCTATTTGTTGATAAGGTAACTGAAACATTGTCTCTTAAATATTTATGTTTTTTGTAAATTGGCAAGTCCGTATATAAATAAATAAACAAATAATTTCAGTATTGTGGGATAAACTTGTTATTTTGTGTTGTGATGAAATTCTTTTTATTTTTTTTATTTTTGTCCATATCTCTGAGTTTGAAGTATTTGGGGTAATTGTTGAGAGGAATGATTTCCAGGAGTACTTTTTAGCTAGCTTGCTCTTGCTCTCAGTCTTTTAAACGCATTTAAATTAGTTTCATTACCTTGTTATTTCGTCTTTATTTTAGTTTGTGTTGTAATTTGTCCCATAAGTGAAGTAGATGGGTTATTATTTAAAAATCCTGTGGATTACCCTCATATTCGGCATATTTTCTGAAATTAAATCTTCTATAACCCATAGACTTCGGCCAAGTGGAAGGTTTATTGATTTTATCCTTCAGATCATAATTAATACCACACATGATGCATTTATTTTGATTCTCGCTGTTTTTCAATCCCTTTATGGTAATATCTGCTTGTTAGGCCTTTTGATTTTTCAGGAACTGTTACATGCCGTTTATATGATAGAGGTAATGCCAAGCCTTTTTGCATGCCAAAATTATTTCCATCCTCATTTACACCAATTTGTTTGTTTTTTAGTTATTTTTTCTTGTCAACATTATGATTATTATTATTATTAGGACCCATATTAACCTGTTTTTTCTCCCTTGGATTGTCAGCCAAATAGATTAGAACTTTTATTTTATTATTATTAGTACCCTTTATGGTAATATCTGCTTGTTAGGCCTTTTGTTTTTTCAGGAACTGTTACATGCCGTTTATATGATAGAGGTAATGCCAAGCCTTTTTGCATGCCAAAATTATTTCCATCCTCATTTACACCAATTTGTTTGTTTTTTAGTTATTTTTTGTTGTCAACATTATTATTATTATTAGGACCCATATTAACCTGTTTTTTCTCCCTTGGATTGTCAGCCAAATAGATTAGAACTTTTATTTTATTATTATTAGTCATATTGTGATATTCTTGATTATTGTGATAGTATTACAATGTGCCCAGTCATATTGAAAAAGCCTAGGCATATTATAATAGGACTGATTACTCAATAAGCCTGTGACATGTATACTAATTACTGAAATTTTAGGAGGCTCTTTAGTAGACGTTCTAAAATCACGTACATCAGCTTTTGATGTTGAAACAATAACCAAAATATTTTATCAAACATGCAAAGCTGTAGCCCACCTTCATTCTCAGAATCCTCCTATTATACATAGAGATTTAAAAATAGAAAATCTGTTGATAAGTGCAGAAAGTACTATTAAATTATGTGATTTTGGATCTGCTACGACTGATGTATTTAGACCAGATATATCATGGGCAGCTAATCATCATGCCAGCCTTGAGGAACAAGTAATGCTTCTTTTATTTTATTTGAATATAAATTTATAAAGAAAAATAAAGTGTCAGAAATTGTTAGTAGTACAACTTCAAAGTTTGAATGTTAAATTGCAGTTTAAAAATCATAATACCAAATGTAAAAGCTAATGAGAATCTACTTTTTCTGTTCTTAAAAAACATTTATTTGTTGATTTCAATTAAAGTAGACTTCATTTCACGAGAGAAGAAGCCAACTGAAGTTGCAGTCGTATGTGTGAACTTGTTGTCAAAACCAATGGGATAAATCTTCGTTTTACCTCATTGGTGGTTACTTAGAGATGTAGATAACAAGACACAATTTGGTTTTTGAAATTGTCAATGTTCCAACTTCAGGAGGCTTCTTCTCTCGTGAAACGGATCTAATACCAATATTAAATTACAAATCTGAAAATAACAGTTACAAAACCAAAAGTATTTGAATTTATTTTCATGTTTTTATCGAATGACCTTTATCACAGATAAATAGTTCAATTATTTTTTCATTGATATCATAAATAGCTTTTTTATAGTTTTTATTGTAATGTTTATATTTGTATGTACCTATAGTTTGAACGAAGCTTATCGCTCAATTATATTTTGTAATTGATATGATTGAATGCTATATCTACTGATATTTTTTAATGAAACAGACATATATCTATTGTATCATGCAAAAAAGAGATGCATTTGAAGTCGAAATTCTACACAGTGACTCACCACCCCCTAGCAAGCAATGTGTTATAAGCGGTGTTGCCTGATATATTCTTGCGATAGGTAATTGATTACACAAATAACAATAAAATCCATATACTTTAGTTTTTTTCTTTTACTTGTAACAAACATCTATGCAACTATCAATTCAATATATTGATTATAGATTTCAAATAGACGAGCTGTGTATAAGCACAGCTAGTCTATTTGAATATTTTATTAAAAAAAATATTATTTGCGAGAATTTTGGCGTACGTGACAACGTCGAAGACTTACTTGTGGAAAAAGACAGCTTGATGCAACAATATGTACAAGACAGAGAGGATAGAATAGGACACCTGCATAATGTATTCAGTGTCTACTATTCATAGATGTAACATTGTGATTGTTTTGGTATTTTATCAATTTGTGCTTTTTGTGTTTTTATTTGATTAGTTACAACTTTTTGTTTTTTTGTACGTTGTAAATTAGGGTTACTTTTTATTTTTTGTTAACAATATTGGCCGAATGTAGTGGTGTTAACGACAAGAAACGGCGTCGTCCAAATTTATTAAGAGAAGAGAAAATTATCATTTTAAATGTTTATGAAGGGTTAAGTACAAGGGATAAACAATTAGGCGTTAGCGATGCTGTGGCTCTGTGCAGTTATTTAACAAAAGTTTCAGAGAGTACCATATATAAAATTTTGAGAAATGTACAAGAAGGGACGTTGACAAGACAATGAAATCAAAGTTGTAAGCAGAAAACTAGAGGAAGAAAGAAAATTGTTTTAGACGACCAAACACGTAACGCTGTATGTAGACTGATTCATTCTTTTTATTTTAAAAATGAAATGCACACATTAACAAAAATTAGTAAAGCTATAAAAGCAGATGCAATGTTACCAAACATCAGCAATAAAGTTTTAAGGAGGACTTTAAGACTAATGAACTTTCGTTACTTGAAAAGAAGCAGAAAAAGTGCTTTAGTCGAACGAAATGAAATTGTTCAATGCCGGAGAAACTATTTAAAACAGATACGACAGTTTCGTAACGAAAGAAATTTATTATCTTGGCGAAACTTGGGTTAACGAAGGTCACACTGTATCAAAAGTATGGCAGGACTTGAATATCCAAAGCAGTCGACAAGCCTTTATGGAGGGTTGGTCTACCGGTTTGAAAGCTCCTTCTATAAAAGGGCGCAACTCATTATTGCACATATCGGCAGTGAAGAAGGATTTGTGAAAGGAGGCTTATTGACTTTCGAGAAAAAAAATCTGGTGATTACCATGAAGAGATGGCTGGTAACAGATTTGAAACATGGTTTAAGTCAATGTTAACAAAAGTGGATCCCGGTTCGGTAATAGTTATGGATAATGCTTCATACCACAGTATCTGTCTGGAGCACATACCTACTTCACCTAGCCGCAAGAGTGTTGTAATGGATTTTGCTGGCAAGTAAACGTATTCCATACGAAGAAACAATACTAAAAACTGAATTATTATTCCTGGTGTGGCAACATAGAACCAATTATATAAAATATATAGTTGATTAAATGGCAAAAGAATTTAACATTTCAGTTCTTAGACTTCCGCCCTACCACTGCGAATGAAACCCGATAGAGCTTATTTGGGCCGAAGTGAAAAACTATGCTGTACGAAAAAACCAAACATTTAAAATGGTTGACGTTAAAAAACTGTTTGACGATGCTTTAGAGACTGTTACTCGAGACTGTTACTGCTGATACTTGGCATAAATCTATTCAGCACGTATATAAAGAAGAAATGAGGTTTTGGGATTTAGACATACGTGTTGAAGTGATGACTGAACCATTTATTATAGAACTACAAAAAGAAAGTGGTAATTCGTTTTCTGAGGAGTCATCGGAGAGTGACAGTGACGCCAGTTAATTTTTTGAGTGATTTTACAGACAATAATCAGCGGTAAGTAATCTTCGCTTTTAAAATTATCATTGATATTAGGTATACATTCAGTTGAATGTATACGTGTTGAATGACATCCCAGGATTTACAGCTAAATAAATTGTATCGTTTGGAAGTAACTAAAATATGTAAAACAACAGATTGTAAAAAATGTTTTGCTTCCTATGCTACAAGAGGCTCGCTCGTGTATTAATTACCATAATTACATGATTGTTGCATAAAACGTTATTATGATCTACTATACACCTTATTATAGCTCATCCTTAAAAAATGTGTATTATTTTTGATAACACCCTGTATATACATAATGATACCTACCATAATAATTTCGTATTTCTGTTCTCTCAAATTTAAACGCCAGAGTGTACAAGAACATTTTCTATTTATTTTTTATTTAGGACTATTAAGAACCCTTCAAAAATGATGCGCTCATGAAGTTCGCTTCTGCAACTGATTTTATGGACAGTAAGAGCGATGAGTCACTGTACAGAATTTCTACCTACGACTATAGTTCATAATTATACATTTAATAAGAATGTAAAATTATAAGTTGAACATTTTAGATGGCCAAGTTTACTACTCCAATGTATAGAGCCCCAGAAATAGTTGATACATGGAATAACTACTTTGTTGGTACTCCTGTTGATGTATGGGCATTAGGATGTATTTTATACACACTCTGTTTCATGCGTCATCCTTTCGAAGACAGCGCCAAACTTAGGATAATTAATGCCAACTATACTATTCCACCAGATCCAGCATTTTCATGTTTTCATGAAATAATTAGTAAGTATACATTATGTTAATTCAAAATAAATTTTTTTTATTGGTGCCTCATTTTACCTATTTAAAACACTCCTCGGCGTGTTTAAATCGAACTTTCAAACACGCGCGTTTTTTAAAGTTGCCATGGTAACAACAACAACTCGAGAAACGTAAGTCTAAATGACAACTTTTTGATTATTGATCTGACAGCAGTACCTACGTCAAATGTGTAATAGTATATCATACACCAAGCGACTAAAGTGACCCATTTAATCCCGCGGGTGGTGTTTGATTCTTGAGGACGGAGCCCGAGGGAAGCAATCCACCTAAGGTATTAATGTCACTTTAGTCGAGAGGTGTATACGCTATTTTTTGCAATTCCTGTAATTCTACATACATTTTGAATGAAAATAAATACAACTTAGGATGGATTTTTACGAAACTTGGCTGAGCATCGAGGAGGACTTTTATGAAATGAAACTTGGTTGGGCATCGAGGACGGACTTCCATTTTTATGTAGTAATAATATAATATAATAATAATATTTTATGATTTCAAAGTGCACCAATAAAAAAAATAGCGTAAAGTATTCGTGGATAACTGGTCTTTCAAACACTTGCTTTATTTCGAACACTCCGGCTGCACCAGTGCCTAATAGCACAAGGGTAAAAGTAATACCCTTATAAGAGATTTGAGCCTACAAGCCCGAGCGTGAAAGGGTTTTTGTGAGGGAGTACTCACACATAACGGCCTCAAATAAATTGATTGATTACCCAAATACTTTTCCGAACATCTACCAATCTGGAATAGTATAACTTCCTTAGTCGGATGTGTGTACCTTATGCTAGAAGGGATTAGAGTGTTCGAAAATTAAACTTTTCTTTCAACAAAACAATCTAAGTATATTGACTAAGCTTAAAGTAAAGGTGAATAATAAAAAAATATGTGACAAACAACACAAAGGAATGAAGAAAACTGTTACAGACTTCCAAACTCGTTTCCGAGAAACAATAACAGAGTATCTAAATATTTATTAATCTGAAACTGCCTTTAAGGCTCTGGACTATTCGCTTGAATTAAATAGGTGGTTTCACTTTCTATAATGAACAAAACTGCCGACAAGTGATAACCCTGAAGTTGAAATTATCTACACAATATGTTAATAAATTAGTCCGGATTTAGGGTACCATTTATAAATAGAACAAACTTTTCTATATATTCGCTGCCTAGGGGTTGAAACTAAGAATAAGGCCGAAAATAGTTTCTATGCTACCCCTTAAACGTTTCCCCAGTTGTCTGTTACGTGGCGTTGTTGAATGTTGCGATAAACCCAGCTACTCTTTTAAATCTAATATCAGCTAAAGAGAAAAATAGACCGCCGCGGCACCAGCTTTCAACTGCTGTCGTGGTGCCTCCCTTGAAGAGAGGAAGTTGGGTTCACTCGACCAAATTTGGAATATCATCAGGACCAATGATTAACTTATTTGGCAATGACTCCAACCTCTGCGGCACTAATACAAACCAAATTTGGAATATCATCAGGACCAATGATTAACTTATTTGGCAATTACTCCAACCTCTGCGACACTAATACATGGACAGTAAATATTACTCTGTGGTAAAGTCTTCTCAGGAGAAATTGAACTTGAATTTGAGAAAACCGTAGCAAAAAGATCAACAATTTATTGACCATCAGTAGCTATTAACTTTCGAATTCCCAAGCTGAATTTAAAAAAAGCCTCGCAAGTCCGGGTCAACCTTGGCCCAATATTGTTTTAACATCAAATTCTTTTTCTCACATGATTAATGTGGATATTATTGCCAAACTGGTTAGAAATACAACTAAAATTCATAGAACATTAATATTTTAACTTAACAAAACAAACACAATTCATAGAATTTGAAATAATGAACATCACAACTTTCTGATGAACTGTACTTGTGAAATATATAATTTACTCAACAGCAGCATTTCTGGCATGTTTTTGAAATATTTATAGTAATATTTTCCTTACAAAAAAAGAAGTGTCTACTCTGACACCTGTTGGCAAATTTATTGTCATTATTTAGACAGAGCTTGCATCGTCCTTTTTTTTGAGTCGGAACTGGTTGGCGTGCTTGTGACGACTTTGATGTATCGACCACAGTAGCTATCGCAATATGAACACTTTTTCGGACTCCAACAAATCCCTTCTCAACATATGTATTTATAAGAGGTTTTACTAACTGAAGACAAGTTCTTCCTACAACAACCTTCTTGAGCAACTGATAACTTTCGCATGCTATGGATATTTTATTTTATACAAAATATTTGCATTTCTAGCTGCGACAACTAAACAATTCATAAACATTTTTAGAGGCTGTCTTTTAATGGTTCTGTTACAAGAATATTCATTGACCATCTTGTCTAACGTGTCGACAGCTCCCTTGCAACTGTTATAATCTAATATAATTTGAGGCTTTCTCGCATTTTCTTCGCCTGCAATTTGGACATCATGATGTTGAATAGAGAGAAGTAGCACCACTCGATTTTTTTTGACGTAAAGTACCGTAGTGGTTTCGTTTGTGAATAGAAATTTGCTGGATTGAATTTCTCTCTTTCGATCTTGTAACATGTCTTTGGAGACCTCACGACGATTTTGCCTCAGTGTACCTGTCAATGTTTTCTTTTGTTCTAATAGCTCTCGTGCTAGATTCAAAGAGGTAAAAAAGTTATACGTTATGATTCCGTATCCTTGACCAAGATGACTAACCAAATCTTTTACAACTCTTCGCCCCTGATCTTTTTTTGGAACACCATCAATCATTTCGGCATAAATTTATTGCATAATATGAGTTTTAAATGTCACATAATGCCCAAATTTCAATGCCGTATTTGTCATCAATACATAACTCAGCTGATGGATTATAGTTTTTCTTACAATTATCAACGAACATATTGAACACTTCTTGAATTGGAGCTAATTTTCTTTTCAGATGTCTCTCAGCTCTGGTCTCGAAATTATCAAATCTCAAGAAGATCTTAGCATTGTAGTAGTACAAATTGGCATCTGAAACGCTGCATTTTCGAGTTCCCACAACTCCCTCTTCTTCCACACAAAAATCCAGCAATCAAAAGAAGTCCAATAAAAGCTCTTATTTCCCCATCCTCAACTTTTTTCATTCTCTATTACTTTTCCCTCATTCTGTAGTAGCCTTCCTATTGATTTCTGCCATCAAAATGTGTAGGATGTTTCTGTATATGAAGAGATCAAACGCATCTTGGTCTCAGTTGATTGTATCAACGCGCGCAGTCATAAAGTGACTAATCTCATCGTCACTCTGTTCATCTTGAACTTCTGGTTCACTATTTTCATCACTTTCATCAACATTATATTTAGCTTCAACGTCACTGTCTTCTTCAAAAATATTGTCCTCTTCTTCACTGCCACTATTCTTGCAATCAAAGTCGTCTAAGTCAATATTTTCTGCTTCTTCTTCTAGTTCACTTTATGTCAAACATTTACGATGCATTCTGCTTTACAATAAGAATGTTCAACAATGCTAAACTTCAACACAATACTCTAAAGCAATGTTTACAACTGTTACTGTCAATTGTCACCGACAGAGGCGTGCCGTCAGTTAAATCAGCACTATGCTCACGTGACTATATTCTTGGCGTAATAAAATATGCATTAGGCTGTAAAATAGTTCGGAATGTGAGGTTATAAACTACAAAAATGTGTAGCACAAATACCTAAGCTCGGGTGAAATCTGACCCACGACCAATTTGTTGATTATTATCTATCATTCGGTTTCAGTACATAGTAGATCATTCAGGAGAGAAAAAAAGTCAAATAAAAGTTTTTACTGAATAAACATAACTTTTCATCAAAAGATTAAGGTTCGGGTCAAAATTGACCAGAGCTTGGGCATCCGAAGGTTAAATTATTACGACTAATATTCTTTGGAATAGCATTTGAACTTTCTTATTTACACATCTCCAGAATTTTCTTGGGTTCATGATCAGGTCATTATTACACAGTGAAAAAAATTGTTTAACTTATTCACTAATTTTATTTTGATTTTATCTATGACAGGAGGATGTCTGCAAGCAAATCCCCAACAAAGGATATCAATAAATGTTGTCCTTGAAATGGTTGCAGCTATAGCGGAATCAAATAAATATGACCTCAAAGCACCTTTAATTCTATCAACACCACAGAATAAAGTTTCAGAACTTCAGTCATCCTTTTTTAGTATGCCTCCTAATGACAGCTCAAAAGTTCCTCCACCGAGACCTGCCGCTCCAATGGTTGAAGCAGCAAAATCTTATTCTACTCAACAAGTAAGTAGAGAAACTTTATAATTTCTGTGTAAAGTATTTAAAGAGAAGAAAAATATTTTTTTGTGGTAAGTTGTCTATAATTTCGCAATTATGTATATTAAGTATACTCAGGGAGCAAATCTAAACTATCATTTCTTTCAAATACTTTCTTTTAGAAAAAATATTTTTGGGCTTTTTTATCTAGGGTTCATTCTTCTGGAGCTCTAATAGATTATCAATTTTTGGGTATTAATTTCAACAATATTCACATTTATGTATCGAATATTTTCTTAAGAATTTTTGGAGAGTTTAGTTTATTGTTATTTTATAAATAATGGTATAGCTATTTGTTCTTTAACACGTTAAGCGTCATTTGTATCCTTTTGGATACAAGAAACCTTGATTATTTGGG
Source organism: Galeruca laticollis (assembly GCA_963921935.1). Classification (NCBI taxonomy): domain Eukaryota; kingdom Metazoa; phylum Arthropoda; class Insecta; order Coleoptera; family Chrysomelidae; genus Galeruca; species Galeruca laticollis. The sequence goes on along the minus strand of OY998175.1, from coordinate 106,376,595 downwards.
CCACCTGTATCCAGACGGATACAAAAGACTACTATTGCTGTAGGCTAGCTGAATTCAAATAGATGCAACGTGTTCGTTTAAATGTATAGGGGACTTATAAGTCATGTCCCGTTGGTCCAAAATTTGGTTTAGGTCAGAGAATTTTTTTTTGGAGATAATAAAATAATAATTTTTGAAAAAAATATACATTATATTTGAAATACATAACACAATATTTTTTCTAAGTGCTTTTACAAATAAAATATATAATAACTCATTTTTATTGAATTAATTCTGATTTATGGGTAATAAAAACATTTCAAGCAATAAAAAATTTCACAAGCACTACATATGTGGTGAGTATGTGAAAATTTAACGTGAGCATATTTCCAATCATGACTGTTTTTTAGTCTTTCATAGCAAGCAGAACATCTCCTTTTCTTCTTATCATCCACTAAAACATGATTGACGCTAATTTGATTCGGATTGGGAGGTCTTGTCAGACGTTCATCTAAAAGCTGAGTTACAACTAACTCTTTGAACTTAGTGACGGGCATTTTTTTCTTTGTTACTGTCTGATGTAAACAATACGCATTTATTAGCGTAGTTCCTGTTATCAGCTCTACTGCTAATTTTCGGTACCATTTGAATACTTTGCGTAAACTGGTAGAATAATATGATTTCAACTGTTCAGAAATATTTATAAAGGCTTTGCATTTATTATAATCTAAAATTATTGTCGGTTTTTCTATTTCCTCTCCACGTCTTTTTACAGAAACCATTGAATTGTCGTGTTTTGTTGAAATCACCAAAACATCTTTTTTGTCCTTCCATTTCAAAACTTTGTAAACTCGTAGATTGATACTTCTCCAACTTTGCTTTCACAACATCAGAGGGATTATTTTTTCTGTTTGAACGTAAAGTCCGCACTAGATGAGTTTTCCTCTTTTGAAGTTCCTGAGCTAAAGATACACTACTTTAAAAATTATCTTTGTGAATAGTCCGCCCTTTGCCGAGTACATTTTCTGACAACTCCAGGACAGTCTTAGTGGCACCGGAAATATTTATATCACCAGTTTTGTCTTTGCCACAATATACCTTCAGGTTATATGTACAACCGCATCGAAGACACAGTTTGTATAATTTTATTCCAAATTTGTGCCGCATATTTGGAATATATTGCTTGAAGCTTAGACGGCCACGAAAGGGAACTAAGTCTCATCGATACAAAATTCTTCTTCTGGTACATGGGCGTATTGAAAATGTTCTACCAGCATATTTATCAAGCTGATCATTTTCTGGAGGATTGAAGTTGTCACAGAAATGCCATGCTCTTACCAGTATTTCGAACCCCTTTCTTGATAAAATAGAGTTGATTTCATTTGTATATATGTCATTTTTTGACCAGTAATCCCTAACTTGAGGTAACCGGATAATTCCCATCCACAATATTACGGACAAAAAAATTTCATTTCATCATAAGTGGTATCATACCAACTTTTTATAAGAGCATGAGGTAGAGTATGGGCCTGAAACTTCATACATTGAGCGTAGCTGTTTGTTTCAGTTACCATATAGTTTATATGCATATGCATACACTCTAGGTAAATCGGAAAACGCACCAGTTAAAGTGGAATTTTTATCCTATTTAAAGAAATTAGCTATACTTCGAAATTGCTCCAAGCTAAAAGGCTCTAGTATATCGATTTCAAATGACTATACCAGACTACAGAGAGAGACTCAAAAAATCTTAAGACATCATTTGAATGCTGCCAGAGCCAATAACCATCATTCATACATAAAGGGTGAACGCTTATACATAAATCAAAAAGCATACACAATCGAACAACTACAGGACCAACAAAATCAATTGAATAAACGTGGGAATAGCGCTCCTTCTACACCTACTACAAATCAAGCAATAAAAACCCCCCGAGCTCCATGAAGGCACTGCCGGTTTGAGGATTGAAGTCATCAACGATAAAATAGAGAAAATAAAACCGAAGGTGGGGAATCAAAATCAAGGGAATACGGACAATACTTCTAAGAAAGTAAGCGTTACAACTCTAACGAGAAAAACAAGAGCAGGCTCTTCTTCTAACCAAATAAATCACTGATGTGTATACATGTATTTATGTGTTTATTTTAGTTTGTTTTAACTGAAATTTTGTCATTACTGTATTGTACATATTATTTTATTTTACTCTATTACTCGAACAACTAGTGTATGTTCTGTGTCTTAAGCCTACATTGATTTCTTTTTTTTTTGAATTTGTTAATAACGTTTCAATTACTTGAAAATGGACCAATATATAAGAGATTTTAATTTTCCAAGTATTGACACATATTGTTTGACAGATTTAGGCCAATGTAATCAGTTGTTTCAGATTAATAAGCATAATGATAATTTTACGATTTTCCATAATAATATTCGAAGCATATCAAAAAATTTGGATGAGCTAAAAGTATCACTATCTGATATCCTGGGTTTTGATTGTATCGTTTTGACGGAAACATGGAAAATTATTGATACGAATATATATAATATAGCAGGTTACAACTTAATTTATAATGAGGGCGATTTAAATCAAAATGATGGGCTGGTAGTGTATGTTAAATCTGCTTTCAGTTTTGAACATAGTATTATAAGTCTGGGACCAACTAAGGTTCTGAAAGTTACAATAGATATTCACAATAATACTAAGATCGTAATTTTGGCGTGTTATAGATCACCATCACAGGAGAATTATAATCCTAAAATACCCGAGTTCATCAATAATCTGGATACTTTGTTAAGGAATAGTAGAGTAGGTACTGAGCAGTACTGCATATTTGTGGGTGATATCAACATAGACTTACTTGATTCAGATCATAATACAATAGATTACATTAGTACCTTGAGCGAATATGGATTTGAATCTACCATTAATAAGCCAACTAGACTGAATTCCTGCCTGGACCATCTCTTTTTATATTCAAAATATAATAAAAATTTAGAAAATATTATTCCTTTGGTAATAAAAACTGATATAACAGATCACTACGCAATAGCATTACAAATTATAATGGACAATAAAGAACAAAAGAAGCCATCCGAAAGGATTACAAAGCATGTTAACTACCAAAAACTTAAGGAATCTGATTCTAAAATATCATGGGATTCGATAAGAAGTTGCTATGATCCAGATGATGCTACAGAGAAATTTATTTCAATAATTCAAGAAAATATTGATAAGTGCCTTTATTATAATAGACACAACCGGAAAAATACCAAAATTGCGCCATGGGTAACAAATGCTCTACTGAGGTCCATAAATGAAAAGAAACGTTTATTTCAGTTAACCAAAAAAAGCCCGAATGATCGTAATATACTTTCACATTACAGACTATACAGAAATAAGTTAAATGCTCTAATTCAAACTACAAAAAAGAATTATTATATTACAAAAATTACCGAAAATTCCTATAATATCAAACAACTGTGGAATGTAGTGAAAGATATTTGTGGATCAAGCAATTCACGAGTTAACATAGGAAATATTAAAGATCAAAAAGGAAATATATTAACCCATCCTCTTCAAATAGCGAATGAGTTTAACTCAACTTTTTCTGAAGTAGGGAAACATTTGGCCGAAAAAATAGACAAAAACCGACAGCGGGTATATGATAGAGTTTCTATCTCAAATTCAATGTTTTTGCTACCAACAAATACATTTGAGGTGAAGTCAATTATAAATGAATTGAAAAACAAAAAAGCAACTGGTATAGACGAAATTAGTGCTGAGTGTCTAAAGGCAATACAATCATATATCTTTGATCCGCTGCAACACATAATAAACATGTGTATGAAGGTGGGAATATGGCCTAAAGCATTCAAAAAATCTGTAATCACACCTATTTATAAAAATGGAGACAAATCCCTTCCTATTAACTATCGACCAATATCACTAGTACCACATATATCAAAAATATTTGAAAGAATATTGAAAATAAGATTGGATTCATACATAACCAAATATGGGTTGATATCGTCCCACCAGTTTGGATTTAAACAAAACAGTTCCGCACACAATGCTTTATTAAATTTAACAACCAAAATGTTTGATGCTCTAAATAGGAATAGAACGTGCCTATGTATTTTTTTGGATTTAGCGAAGGCATTCGATACTGTCAGCCACAGTAGTCTATTAAAAACGCTGGAGAACTACGGGATACGGGATACTTGTTTGAAGCTATTCAGGAGTTATCTCTCACATCGACAACAGGTCGTCAAAATCAATGGATTTATTAGTGAAGAACGCGATATAACATACGGAGTACCACAGGGTACTATATTAGGCCCCGTATTATTCAATCTCTACATGAATGATCTATTTTATTTAAATAGCGCTGGTCATATAATTGGTTACGCGGATGATACTGCAATTGTTTATGAGGACAGTAATTGGTATGATTTAAAGCTAAAAGTTGAATCTGACCTAAAGCTAATTAAGTCGTGGTTTGATAGTAAACTATTAACCATAAATTTTGAAAAACTTTTTACTTGCCTATTCTTAGCTCCAACTTATCTAATAACCGATTTTATCCACTGAAAATATCACAGTTTGATCAGGATTTATTTATTGAACCAACAAACAAAATAAAATATTTGGGGGTTATATTGGATACAAATTTAAAATGGGATTGTCATATTAAATATATAATAAAAAAATTACAGTTTATTTTGCATAAATTTAGGCACTTGAAAAAGTATATTTCTAGCCAACATCTCCGCAACTTATACTTTGGATAGGTAGAAAGCCATCTTCGATATGGAATTCAGGTTTGGGGAAGTGCGTTGGAAACTCACCTGCTGCCATTAAATATAATCCAAAGGAGATTTCTAAAAATCATAATGTCTAAACCGAACCTTTATTCTTCAGATCTTTTGTATTCTGAAAGCAGAATATTGGATCTGAAACAACTATACTTTTTATGCGTTTCAGTGGAATATCATAGATCAAAGAATACATACAACTTACCAATCCATAATTACAATACTAGGAATAGACATTTCCATACAGTCCCTAGGATGATAAAAACTAGTTGTCAGAAAACATATTCTTTCTATTCCTTTAAGATTTACAACCGTATTCCAGATTATATTAAAAGCATCCAAAATATTCGATTATTTAAAAAGAAACTAAAACACTTCATTTTAGAGCAGAAAAGAGAATTCTGCGATATAAAAATCGTAACGTGAGAAGTATCTACACCTACACATGGTTACATTGGCTGATGGTTGGAGTTTACGGTGTTCAATAACTTAAATAGTTTAATATACTTACTTTTTTTCTGTAGTTGTACAGGTTCATTTTCTTTATTCCTTTAATTTTTCATATTATATTTTTTTTAAATTCATATTTTGTTGATATATTCTGATTGTGCTGTGTATTATTTGTGATATTACTACTATCATTATTGTTTCTAAGTTTACTATTGTTGTGAGTGTAACTAATTTTGTCGCTGTACTTAATTTAGATACCACTTACAAGCTGTTTTTTACAGCTTCTGTGGGGCATTGTGTTTATTTACGATTTTTGATCTACATTTGTTATACTTTGTAATTTGTAGTGAATAAACATATATTATTATTATTATTATATTATTATTGGGTCATCCGCTATAATAATTTTATAGAAATCAAGTTTTTTTTTGAAGTTGTTCAGTATATTTTCAATTACGCCTGTTTCGCTGAAGTCAAATATATCCCAAGCATTTGTTCCATTGTTTTCGTTATGTGACTTTTCATTCACAATATCAATATTTTCCTGACCTAATTACATTTTCTATGGTTTCACCATTTTGGGCATTTGAAGCTAAAAAGATCACAGATAAATGATAATAATGAAATTAAAAAGATAATAATAATGACGTACTAGAACTGGAGCACTTGTTAGGTTCCTGGTCCGACAGTTCATCTTCTACTCTATTGGTAAGATTTCCAGAAGTAGAGAGCATATTATATGTCTGGTCAAGTTTTCCAACTTCTGTTGTATCACTGATATAGTTATCAAAAGCCAAAAATACATATTATTTATAATACTTACTAACAAAGTAAAATTAGGAAACTTACGGGAAGAAACACTCAAATGGGTATTTAACTCCTTTTTTTGGTTTTTAGTGGGTCTAGTAAGCTTCCTCTTCTTGACAGGGATATCCTCATCGCTTGAACTTTTGCAAATGTGCTTGTTCTTTTTCATATGACATTATTTTCACTCACTATAACACTCTTATAACAATAAAGATGCGAAACACTACGCGAGCCACTTTGCAAATGCGTGTAGATTACTCGCTACCAACAAAATTTGACAGGTACTAGCTTGTTTCTAACGCTGTATCCACATCGATGCAAGTGGCCAAAAACGTTATTTCAGGAAATTGGCCGCCTGTATCCATTTGAATACAAGAACTTTTTTATGATAAAAAATAATATTTAATACATACATTATATAAAGACAGTTAAAAAGAGCGTTTTCATACATTCTTACTAAGTTTACACAGTGGCCCCCAGCCATTATTTTTTTTAACATGGTGGTGCTTAACGTGTTAATATAGAATACAAGACGTTTTTGCATCTCTGCCAAATTGCAAAACCATCATGCTGGTAATATTTCTAATATTTCAAAGATAGTATCTTTAGCAACAAATACAACAATTTCAGAAAGTAATGTGAGAACAAAATTGTTAAATGTAAAAATATCTCCATTAAAAGAGTCTAGAATGTAATGCCTGTCTATTTGGGTCAAACCCTTAAAAATTTTGAAATCAGACACAGGGAACACTTATGAGCAAACATATTAAAACACTCAGAGAAATCTCCTTTCTCAAAACATTTACTTGACACCAAACATTTATTATCACCTAACACAGAACTAGAAGTACTACATAGTTGTGGTTAGAAACAAGAACTAGATTTCCTTGAAGAATTAGAAATTAGAAGACCCTTAAGAGACCCATAATATGAAGTCATCAATGAACAGGTAAATCTAGGGAGTTCTCCACTTTTAAACTGTCTTCTTAACCCTTTCGCTACCGAATTTTTAATTTGCAAGTTAAAATTTTGCTATTTGGTACATAGACCTTTCAATTTTTTTACTTTTTTTAGAATGGGTACCAATTTAAAAAAATATTATTTTGAGTTTTTGAAAGGTACACGAAAGTGTACGGTGGTAGTGAGAGGCTGCAAAAGAATATGAAAATGTATTTTATTTATTTATTTATAGTGTATTGAACAATCAAAAGAAACATATTTTTATTTGGTATGATATTTTATATAGCAGTTTGATTTCTTGGTGAGGCATAAATGTACCTTACATTTCGAACATATGGTTCGTGATCTCCCAGAACAATGTTCATGTTTACACCTCGATGCGAAGTTCTTGTCTTCTAGCTCAGGTAGGTGATTTATTCCGTCAAAACGAATATCGTCAATAGGCATTATTTCAGATCTAGGTCTGGGTGAAGATTTAGGCGTTTGTGGTCTCTCATCAGATACAGCAGATGGTCGTCCCCGTTTCTTAGGTCCTGATGTTGATGATAAAATCAATGCTTTTCCCACATAAGCTCTGAAGTGTAGTAGGTCTAAAATTTGTTTTTTCGGCACACCTAATGCAATAGCCTGGGTCCTATATTCTAAGGATGCGTTCACACAGGATAAATCAATTCCGTGCGTGAACATCCTCAGGGTCCACTTCTTAGATCGTATAAATGACCTATAAATAGTTACCAGGAAATCGAGCTTATCAACACCTCCCATATTCAAATTATACTTCTGAATTACTTGTGGTCGTGATACATGCACATACTCTTTTTGTTTCTTGTCCCACCTTTTGCACCTATCTGCTTCGCCGATTCCCATATAATTGGAGGCCATAGTTACAGCTTTGTAGTCGAACCATTTGGTGAGAATAACTTCTCCGTCATTACTAATGAGTTCTTCGGATGTCCCACGACCTTTTGTTTGCAACATTTTATCTGATGAAAACGGAGACGGAGGTGCTTTGAAACGGTCTAACCGTGCTGTTCCGGATGCCCAAATTTGTTTCTGCCTCAAAAATTGAAGAAGTTGATAATTTGAGAAATAGTTGTCATAATATAGTTGCACATTTTGTTCTGAAATTCTTTCTGCCAACTTCCACACCACTGCAGCACCTAAACCCAAATGCTTCTTGAAAGTTTCGCCTAACTCGGTTGTAGACCCTCGGTATAATAAAAAGTCGTACAGCAGGCCGCTGGCGCCACAAAGACACGGCTTACCTTTTACGTATTGTTTCACATCAGTCTTACCTTTGAAAGGAACCATCTGTTCATCAACACACAGACACTTTTCTAAAGGAAGTTTCGAACATTTCTTCCGAATAGAATTGAAAAGGGGCCGGACTTTCCAAAAACTGTCGTTATTATTAGGCTTTTCCATCATATTTACAAAATGGAGATGTTGCCTCAATTTATAGAAATTATTAGGGGACATACTATTGGCTATGATGGGAACCTGTAACCTAGCCTCCCAATAATTCTGTACCCTTGGGTAGCCGATATTACCCATCAATATGTGTATACCTATGAATACCTTCATCTCAGCTGCATTTGTCGTCTGAAATCGGGATCCTTGCTGAACTGCATACAGGTTTGTGTTTTCAACCATGCAATCAATTAGTTCACTTGTAAAATACTGATAAAAAAATTGTGTAGGGCTTTCCAAATCTACAACTTCAGGAATGGTATGAGAAAACCATGTAATTGGTGGTGTTTGATATGTGACATTTTTCATATATTTTACATCTGCTTTTCTTGTCAAATTATTTGCAGTGAAAAACTCTTCCCCTATTACACCTTTCACTGTAGCAGTACATGACTTACTGGTACCAGCTTTCACCGTGTCTAATGTAGGAAGTATAGATGTAGCTTCAATTTCTACATGATTTGAAATATCCATCTGCTCTGTTTGTTCATGATTTTCGTCCTCTGAAAGTGAAATTTCACTAGCATTTTCATTATTTTGCCATTCATCGTCCAAATCTTCGATATCTGACAATGCATCTATATACTCCAGCAGTTGCGCTTCCGTAAGAGGTTTATTTCCTGCCATACTAGAGTCTAAAGCTGATAAAAAAAATCAACCAAAAGAATCTTTTGAGGTTAGGCATACCTTACAGTACTTTACTACTGCAGTGCACAATTGTGTACACAACTTCAAAGTAACCAATATCAAAGTCTATCAATTAAATTGTCTTTATCTCACTCTGAACGTGAAAAACCAGCTCTCATAAACGATATATAAAATTGATAACTAAAAAGACCACTCTGATGACTCAAATTAAATATATCTAGCGACCTCTGCATACGTCTTCACTAGCAACCAGTTACTATTCCATTTCATTCCAATTCACATTTATCGTTTACCGGTTCAGATGGCACTGTACGTCCTTGAGTGATCCCTAACTTCTACACGAATGTGGACGTTGGGAGCAAATGTACAAAATTATTGTAGTTTACTACTACAAAAGCATTGAAAGCGCTGTACGCAAATGTGTACGTAGGTAGCTAAAGGGTTAAGTGATAATTGTAAAGATAAGCAGAGATAGTTTTCCTGGTTTCCCATATCATTGCACAGTTATACTGATAAAGGATATCCTCATAGAATTAATAATATCTAAGCCTTAATATTTGTAATATCATATCTTCTATTCATATATATTAAATCAATCACAAGGTCTAGCCAAAAATAATTATTCATCAGGTAGGGACCACATGAAATGAAATTTCTGTCAATCTGATGATGATATTTAGTAATATCGAAACAATTGTCAATTTCTTAGAATTTCTTCTTTATATTGTGGAATTATTTATAAATAGTTAGTTTCATTTAAAAAGTAAAAATTTAATTAAGCAATATTATGGAACAATGATTTGTATCATAGTTAGTTTTAATACAACTCTAAACATTCTAGGTTCCTTCTAGGCTCACTCCTCCTTCCCAACGGCATACACTTCCACAACCACAAAGGCCAGTTGAAAATAAACAATCAGGATTGTTTTCATCACTTAAAGGAGGAGCAGGAAGTTTTCTGAAAAACCTTAAAGATACAAGTAGTAAAGTAATGGCCTCAGTTCAACAGTAAGATTTTTTTATTTAATTTCTCTTTTCAATATAAACTTCTAATGAAATATGAAAATTTTCACAAAAATATAAGTATACGTTTTTCTCGCTTTTGTGAAGATGAACAAGAAGATTAAGTTGGTATTTGGCTCAGACTAATTTTAGGTTGTCGAAAATTCATGTGGAGGAACGATAATGACCAAGTCTTTGTAAGAACGATTAAGTTATTCTGCAGTATAAAATTTGGCTGAGCAGTTTTTTCTTGATAATTATCATTAATATTTTGTGATCAGCTGATTACATAATTTTCAAAATGCTACAAAAACTGACAAACAGCTTATTGTAAAGTTTTAATTTTGGGACCACCATAAACCATATTGTTGTATTGACTAATTGTATTTATTATATTATTGTATTCATTATATTATTATTGTATAATTTATTGAGATTCTGAATGATATGACAATAAGGATGTTTTTGAAGAACTTGAATAGTTTAAACTCGAAAACAAGTAATATGCTCCGAGACTTGCATAATTTTACATATAGTTTTGACTAATTAACTTAAGTAGTTTGGAAAATTAATTATTTAATAATATATCTTACAGTATCTGTTGTTTCATTTTTTGATATCGTTTTTCCTGAACTATTGAAAATTTCTTATTTTTATATATAACTTGATTTCATAAAGTGTATGTATGAAATTCATCTTTAATTTGGATAAATGGGGAAGGTAGGGCAGGGCAGCTTCATACAGTTTTTATATTTCATCTTATAGAATTCTCTCTTGTGTCAATATCTATATTGATTCATCACAAATCAATAGACTTACTATCTGCATTTCTATCAAAAACATGAAAATTGCATAAATACACTGGTATGGCTTTTTGTAACACTGTAAAAAAAATAATAATGAATGTACCCCATATGCGGGAACTTTCATACAGGCCATTCAACTTGTAGGCACCCCCTTGTAAATTCAGTTAACACTCAACCTTTCTATTATTAACTTTACATTAGTTTTATGGGGTGGGAATTGTTTTATAACACTTGTATGATGCTTACGGAGAAAAGACTTTTTCAAAAAACTTATATGACAGTACATAAAACCGTTGCCACTGCCCTACTTAATTTTTTAACTGGATATAAAAATGGAGGTCTGAAATAACATTCTGTAATTGGCTCATAGGGGGAGATACTAGGACAATTATTGATTTTTCCATAAACTTCATGTTTACAATATACTTTTTATACTTGGGAAATTTTATAACTCAAAATATTCATATATTTTACAATGTTGAAGCGACTTGTTCTCCAACAGTATTTGTAACTTTTTTGTTTTTAAAAGAATTTTTTATCACTTCTCAATAACCACATAAGTTAAAAAAGTGAGATTCCATTTTTCAGGAGCTTTTCAATTTCATTGTATTGGCAATAAATACGTCCAATGTAAAATCAATTTACGTGTTTCAGCGTTTTTTCTAAGTTAATGGTTGAACAGATAATAATTTCATTCTGGACTTTCGCGCAACATTGTATTTTGTTTAACATGTAAAATGGTCAGAACACTCTTGTTCAGATTCCAAATAATTCTTGTTAATTTCTTCATTGATTTCATCGTCACTGTCATATGCTTTTTAGTCAATACAACTTCTAGTAGACACTGTAGTTGTCCTCCTATAAATGCAGTCTTGGATGAATTAAAACAAATGCGAAAAATCAGTACTTCAAAATTTAATTATCTTTAGAATACAATAAACACTTATTGTATTTAATTAGCTGTTCACAATTACGACACGCAAATTTTTTAATATATAATATCTATAATGAAGGACCATTCACGAAACAAGCAAGAACTCTTACCTTGATTACTTTTGTCTGCTCCAATTCTCGGACTGCCCTTTACATAAAAATGGAAAACCATTCACACAGGTTGCTATGAAGTTTTCGAACGTTGTTACTCACACAATTTTTAATTAACTCTACTTTTTGCCGCAGGGCACGATGAATATATTAATACCTATATGCGCTTCATTGGCGTTCAATCACCGCGAAATTTAAAATGTAAACACGTAAATCGTGATGTGTGAACACTAGCTTCCTTGTAGAAATAGTCACTGTACAATTTACTCCCTATTACAAACCAACTACCGAAAGTTGGCGGTTTCTATTTTGAAGTTGAGAAAAATTGGGTTCTTGTAACTCAAACAGATAGAAATATATTTCACTTTATTGTATTATCATAAATTTCGTTTATTTTTAGGAGTATGGGAAGAACAGATCTGGACATCCACTACATAAGCTCTAGAATAATAGTAATGCCGTATCCATCTGAAGGATTTGAATCGACATACAAAACCAACCACATTGAAGACGTTAGACTTTTTCTAGACTGCAGACATCCGAATTTCAAATATTCCATTTATAACTTAACCAATAAACCGTACCATTCAAAATTTGGAGAAGCACGAATAGTAGATTGTTCATTTGCTTATCCTGAAACTTTTAGAGCACCTTTATTAAATTCTATGTACCAATTATGCGAAGATATTTATCAGTATTTAGCTGGAGATAGCAGGAATGTAGTTGTTATTCACTGTATAGTAAGTATCCCTTAATTATGAACTATTCTAACAGGTAAATTGTGCAAATATGCAACTCAAGTTGATAATATTCTCAAACCAGTTTTATTGTTGACAATATTCTCAAACCAGTATTATTTTCAATCAAAAGAAACTTTTTCAGAGCTGTTAAAATGTTATCTTGACTGTAATGTAATCTATGAATAATATCAATATTCTATGAAACATGTACTGCACTATTGTAAAAGTGATGTTAAAATCAAAGTTTTTTACATGTCGGTTTACATACTTTTTTTTCTTAACGATTACAATAATTTTCGCTTCCTACAAATATTGTAGTTTTCCTTTTTCCTGTATGGCATTTAAATACTATCCAATTAAATTTCTACCACGCACCTTGTAAAATGTAGCTCACTTTTTTGAGTAGCATATGGCATTTAAATCGCCAGTAGTCTAGTCAAGAAGTGAGTTTCCTGCGAAAAATCGTTAGAATTGTGCCAAAAATATGAGCGTTGGTAATTGAATTTCGAGAAAGGAGTATTTTAATTTTTCTGGAGATACAAATTTCACTTATTTATTAACAAAAAAACATAAACAAAAAGCCTCAGCTTTTTGTTAATCACTCAAAAACTTTTTTTTAGTATAAAATTAATTTAAAAATTTGAAAATTATTCCGTATAATCTAGACAATTGATGGAATCAGGTCTGGTTGGAAAAAATGTTTCCATTACTTTTTGAAAAAGACAAGCTATTGTTAATCAACTAATTTTTTCCGGTACTCTGTTTTCATTCAAATCAGTATAAAATTTTAAACAATAGCTAATCTAGTAATAATATGCCAAAAAAGTTTATAACAATTGCTTATTCTGTTAATTATAAATTTTTATAGTTAACAAACAATTAAATATCAAATTAATGTTGTAAAACATTTTTTTTCTACGACCGTACCTATTTACTCACTTTCACGTACGCATTTTAGTTTTGAAAGTCACTTTCCCGCACTAGTGTGCGAAAAATCGCTTTCCTCCACTAGCGCGGGAAAGTAAAATATTTCAATTTAACGTTATTATATCTATAGTTCATTGATTTTACTATTCAAACTAAAGTTGGTTTTAATATTTAAACTAATCCAGACTGTTTTCGCAATTTTTTATTCATTGGAATGGAATAAAAATTGAGATACTTTTATATATCTGTGCTATACATTCCTCAAAATCAATCCACATAACAATCACACTAAGCTGAGTCAAGTTGTTTGGTGTGGTAACCAAAGATTTGCTATGGCAACCAAGTTGTCATCAAGATGTCCAAGTTTCAAGTCGAAGCGTTGTCGAAGTGACAGATACTGCATTTTTCAAATTATTTTCAATAAAAGCAATATTTTAATGATTTCGTCAGGCGAAGAGCTTCCAGAAGCAATATTAAAGACCGCAGATGAGATAAATTCATACCTGTTCCCTAGTAAATCATGAGCAAGATGCGAATGGCAATACAACCAATGTTTAAACTAGTGTAAGGAAAAAGGAGTGAATAGCTGCAGGGAAGGGTATCTTTCCGAGCTGAGTAAGGTACTGAAATCCAACAGTCGCGAAACTAATTTTATAAATCTTTCCCCGGTTTCATAACATTGAATCACATTAACGTTTTCCACTTATGTTACCGTTGTATTTAAACAAGTTGGACGAACGCCCCAGTGCGGAGTAAATAGACTTCTAAACAAACGCGTTTCACACAAATTATTTACAAAAATTCAATAAATTTATTTTATAATTTGTGACAAATACAAATTTTCAAAAAACATTTTTTTCTTATTTTTAAACCGGAAGTTCTATGATCACAAAAATTACTCACGTGACTATATTTTGCACGCTGAATAAGAATATATAATTTTTATATTTCTATGAATTATAGTTACGGAGATACAGAGATCACGTGATCGAAAGGTCAGAGGTCAAATTCATAAATCGGGAGAGGTTTTGGACCATGTTGAATCGAATGGCGTTGTCAGTTTGTTTCTATCTTTTACCGTTTGGCCGCTGAAACGCGACGGACGGACAGTCGAAGTCAGATCATCAGACTTAGTTTTTTAAAAAAAATTCTTAAATTTTTTTATTGTTTACAAAACTAAAATTTGTTAATTAACAATAGCTTATTTTTTTGAACAATTGACGGAAATTATTTTTCAACGAGACTTGATTCTTTAAATTGTCTAGATTATTTCATTATTTTTTCAAACTTTCAAATTCTTACTTTATACTACCAAAAAAATCATCTCGTGGTCCCCCCCCCCTTTAAGTATTGGCCGCGCGGGAACCTATTTTCAACATTAAATATAAATTACTATTAACCTTGAGTTCTGAGACTTTTTTAGGAAATATCCTCCACTTTAAGGACTCTTTTGTTGTTTGTTTTTTGTTAATAAATAATTGAAATTCTCATCTCCGGAACTGAAAATTTGATTCCGCGGCGATATTTTTGGCACTATGGTTTTTCGCGGGAAACTCACTTCTCGACTGGACTACAGTCTTTTTTGGTTTCTTCTAGAACACTCTTTAAATCGAGAAAAAAGCTGTCTTGACTAGCCTAAATTATGGCAGTAGAAGAAATTCTTATCCACATGGGTTTGGGTCTTAAAACTACCGTACATTTGTAATATTTCTTCGACTCTTTAAAGACTGACTAGGAAGGGTATTTAGAACCACCTCAATGTCAGTGTGTGTTTATACATTTATATTACATCATTGTAAATATGTCTTTTGATAAAAAAAAAACTATGAAAATTGTATTTTAAAATATGCAACAAAATTGTTTGTATTTGAATTTTAGGATGGAAAAGCGACTTCAGCAACACTTGTTTGTGCGTTGCTTATTTATGCAAAACTATTCGAAGTACCCGAAGATGCTCTTCAAATGTTCGCTGTTAAACGATGCCCTCCCAATATGAGACCATCTGAACTGCGATACCTCTACTATTTAGCGGATATTGTAAAGGAACCGCCTCTGTATCCACATTATAATTCCGTTACATTAGTTTCGTTACAAATGCAGCCCATCCCGTTATTTACCAAAGTTAGGTAAGTTTTTCAATGAAATTTCATGATTACAATATTTTGAACGCTAGCTTAGCATTTTAGCGGCAAAAAAATTGTTTTATATCATGAACATTTTCTGGTGATTTAATCTTAATTATCTTATTGATATATAATATTTTAATTGCGTTATTTTTCCTGTATATTATTATTTATTTTGAATTTTTTGTGGGCACCAAAACTTGCTTGGTTCACTTATTTCAGTGACATAATTTCATTCAGTACAAGTTCGAAAGAATTCAAAGATTTATTACTTTCTTTTTTTTATTTATTTATCCAAGGGTGTGTAGGATCGGCTCAAAACGCTCGTTAACAACAGCATCGACTAGGTATGAGATCACTTGAAGAAAACAAAAGAATCGAAAATACAACGATTTAATTGATAAAAAAAATATTCTTACTATACTCGATAGTCGAAATTGTGTAAAGTGAGTCAGAGCTATCTAATCAACACTTTGGTTAAAGCGCAGTTGCCATATGTACTCTAGAGAGAAATGCTGTATTTTATAAATACACTTCAAATCCATTGTGTCAATATTTCAGGTACAAAAGATGCAATGTAATTAAGTCAATACCAATTTAATATATTTATTTCAAATTTCAAGCAGACTAATAATAATTAGTTTACTTGAAATGTGAAATAAAGTGTTTATGTATATTTCTTGAACGCAAAGTTTGTTGTGAAAATCTCGCCGATTTGACAATGTTGGAGAGTCGCTTCAATGTTTCGGCGTTGAGAACGAGATAGATAGATCGAGCTACGCGAATGAGACAGTGATAGTAAACAGTTATGTGAGGTGTTTATTCTCTTCATGAACGTAACATCAGTATTTGGCGGAGTGTAGCGGTGTTAGCGATAAAAAACGGCGTCGTAACAATTTAATTCGGGAAGAAAAAGTCCTCATATTAAATGTGTACGAAGGACTGCGTGCCATGGACAAACAGTTGGGTGTTAGTGACGCTGTGATTAAGTGCAGTTATTTAACTAAAGTTTCTGAGAGTACTATATACAATATTCTAAAGAAATCGCGGGACGGATCTTTGACAAGAGAACGAGGTGAAAACTGTAAACCGGAAAGTAGGGGAAGAAAGAAAATTGTTTTGGACGACCAAACACGGAATGCTATACGTAGGGAAATACATTCCTTTTATTTTAGGAATGAAATTCCCTCGGTAGCTAAATTGAGCAAGGTAATAGAAGCTGATGATACTTTACCAAACATCAGTGATAAAGTTTTGAGACGAACTTTAAAATTAATGAATTTTCGTTACCAAACAAGAAGTAGAAACAGTGCCTTAATTGAACGAAATGACATTGTGGAATGGAGGAGAAATTATTTAAAACAGATACGACAGTTTCGTAACGAAGGACGGCACATATATTATCTTGACGAAACATGGTTAAATGAAGGCCACACTGTGTCAAAAGTGTGGCAAGACATGAATATACGAAGCAATCGACAAGCCTTTATGGAGGGTTTCTCTTCCGGTTTAAAAGCTCCCTCTGGGAAAGGACGTCGACTGATTATCACTCACATTGGCAGCGAGGAAGGATTTGTAGAAGGTGGATTACTAAGTTTTCAGTCCAAAAAAACTGTCGATTACCATGAAGAGATGGATGGTAACCGGTTTGAAACATGGTTTAGATCAATTTTAACAAAGGTAACTCCTGGTTCAGTGATAGTTATGGATAATGCTTCATACCACTCTCGTCGACTGGAGCAAATACCTACTTCAGCTAGCCGCAAGAGGGTTATGATTGATTGATTAGAGAGTAAAAGCATTCCGCACAACGAGGCAATGCTAAAAGTTGAATTATTATCTCTCGTACGGAAACATAAAAGCAGTTATATTAAGTACGTTGTCGATGAAATGGCGAAAGATTTCAACGTCTCAGTTGTTAGACTTCCTCCCTACCACTGTGAGTTAAACCCCATCGAGCTGGTTTGGGCCCAAGTGAAAAATTATGTTGCGAGAAAAAACAGTACATTCAAAATGGCTGACGTTGAGAAACTGTTTGACGAGGCGCTGCATACCGTTACTGCTGAGAGTTGGCGTAAATGTATTCAACACGTATTAAAAGAAGAAATAAAGTTTTGGGATTTAGACATACGTGTAGAAGTAATGACGGAACCACTCATTATCGATATAGGAGGAGAAAGCGATGATTCTGAGGAGTCGTCAGGGAGTGATACCGCTTCCAGTTAGTCAGACATTTTACAAGTGACCTCGCAACATACCTATACTTATTGGTAATTTATTTTGGTCTTGACAAACAACTTTTTTTTAGTTTTAGTAGTAGTAAGTTGGAATTGACTTTTAAACATTTTTTTATTTTGTTTTAACTTACTTATGAACAACTTGTGATAAGTTATTATTTCAGATGTTAAAAATTGAAATTCCAGATATTTCAGTATTCGCACCCTTAAACTATGATACGCTCATGGAGTTCACTTTAAATCGGTAGATAACCGATGACGTCACTTTACAGAATTTCGACTATCGACTTTTTTATATACATCTTATTATAGCTCATCCTTAAAAATGTGTATTATTCTTGGTAACACCCTGTATATACATAATGATACCTACCATAATAATTTCGTATTTCAAATTTAAACGCCAGAGCGTACAAGAACATTTTCTATTTATTTTTTATTTAGGACTATTAAGAACCCTTCAAAAATGATGCGCTCATGAAGTTCGCTTCTGCAACTGATTTTATGGACAGTAAGAGCGATGAGTCACTTTACAGAATTTCGACTATCGAGTATAATTACAAATTTCATTAAGCAACGATAAAAATATGAATACCCTAAACAATATACATAACTAATTCAATTTCAATAAATAATAATTTCCATTACTCTATGATAACACGCACACACAATGAACATGAATAAATATAAACAACTATAAGAAGCATGACGTCACCGTTACTCAAAATCAACCCCAGCTCTAACTTTTCCAAGATTAAAATTTACTGGTATCATCTCCAAATGGAACATAGTGCATACGAACTATGTTCGATTCTATAGTGTTAATAAATCTGTGGATTGATTATTTCTAACTATATATAAAAAATGTTTCTTAACAGTATTCAAATATATAAAAATCTTAATAGTTATAATTTTAATTATACATTCCCTACAACTCTACAGACAAGTCTCTTTAATCCTAATTTATATGCCTATTGCAATAATTAAACGTCTTTATCTTCTTTTTAAATTGGTTAAAGATGGAAAGTTTTTCTTTTATAGTTATTTAAAACAAATCGAAATAATGTTCAATACGAGGATCAATTATTTCACACTATTCTTCATATAAGATGTGGTTTCCGCTACCATCGGCGTCTGGTTATTTTTTTATTCAAATAAAAAAAGGTAATATAACTGTCTTACCGAGCTCTTGTAGTATAAACTGTGTGGAATATACTTCTTTATAGTTTTAAACACTTGTACCGTTTTACTTTTCCTTTTTTACACAAATTTTCAATTTGGGTTTTAAAATTCACTACGTCATTCTCGCCTTCTCCTCCTCGACTCTCGCTTGTTGATTAGATTAGATTTTAACGGGGTTACAGTGCACTGAAACCGAAGGTTTATTGTGCCCCACCTATCAGAGCTGTTCTCGCTACTACTACAGCTCGCCTTCCAGTTCCAGGGTTCTAATGAACTCTAGCATTTGGGACGGCTTCAATGAGGTTAGGTCCTCACTCTTACAAGTTTCTTGCGTTGGCTTGCAATGACGAGGAATTCCAGAACTAGGTGATCCGGAGTTTCATACTCCTCCCCACAGAATCTACACTCGTGAATATCTGCTAGACCTATTCTCATTAAGTGCTTCCTAAGGCGGCAGTGTCCTGTATGAAAGCCAGTGAGGAGATGTAGCTTATCTTTACTGAGGTCCAAATATTTTTTGGATCTTGCAGTGTCAAAGTTCCCCAGGTACTTTTTGGAATGTTCCAACCCGGGAAGGCACCGCCAGAGTGCTTCTCTTTCGGTTTCCTCTTTCTTCCGAAACTCTTTCTTGTAGGAGAATTTTGCTACACCACAGAAAGGCTCCGGGCCAATAAATGGCATTTGTGCTTCTTTCCAGGCAAGTGTATTGGCCTCTTCATTTCCCGTGATTCCCGAGTGGCCAGGAACCCAGACTAAAGAGACCCTGCTATTCTTGCCTAATTCATCAAGTTTTCTTCGGCACTCCCATGCCAACTTTGAGTCAATGACATGGGAGCTCAATGCTTTGATAGCTGCTTGACTATCAGAATGGATCGATATGTCACATTTCTGGTAGTTTCTTTCTAGGTTCATTTCCACGCATCTTTCGATCGCAAGTATTTCTGCCTGAAAGACGCACGGGAAGGAGCCTAACGATAATGAATATCTCGTGCCAGGCCCAAATACTCCAGCGCCTGCTCCAATGGTGGTTTTTGAACCATCCGTATACCATCTAATGGTGTTTTATTTGAGAGTTTGGGTGGTATATTCCCTTTCCCAGTCTCTCCTCGTATTTAACATCGTGGTGAAATTCTTGCTGCTTACTTTCCTGATCATTTCGTCACTGGGAAGATTCACTAATGAGATGTATTTGTCAGAGAGGACCAAGCTCCCCGATTTTTAATACTCTCATTGCCTGAACCTTTCTTAGATATTCTAAGAATTGCCTCTTGGGCAGATCTTTCTATCACCAGATGTAGAGGTGTGAGATCTGTAATGATCTCAAGTGCCCTAGTTGGACACGTTCTCATAGCTCCAGTGATGCACACACAGGCAAGCCTTTGAACTTTGTCGAGGGTCTTCCTCGTGCTGTACTGATTTGCTTTTGTGTGCCAAACTATTGTCCCATACGTAATTGCTGGTCTCACAATCATGGCGTACATCCATCGCAGTATTTTTGGGTTACAGCCCCACCTCTTACCAGCTACATTTCTGCACGCCATCAAAGCTCTTATTGATTTACCACTACTTTCTCCATCGATTTGAGTAGAAACGATGTTAGACAGATGGGTCTAAAAGATCGGGGATCAGTCCCATCTTTTTCCCCTATTTTTGGTATGAAGGTTACCCTTGCCCTTCTCCATTTTATAGGTATTAGACCCACTGCTAGACTGCTTCTTCTAATCTTCAGCAGGTGAGGAAGAATCTCCTCTATCCCTTACTGTAGGAGTGCTGGAAAGATTCCATCCACTCCTGGTGATTTAAATGGTTGAAAGGTACTTATTGCCCATTCCAACCGTTGACTGGTAAATATTTACTTAGCAATGTCCCAATCTTCCTTGCGGGATTTTTTGGTGTAGTTCATTGCTATTTCGGTGCTTGTTGCTGGTTCAATACCTGGGAAGTGGGTTCTAAGAAGAAGAATCGATCGTTCCTCTTCACCTTCCGTGCATGATCCGTCTGGCTTTTTCAGCGACATTGTGGGGTTAGTTCCCCGATTTGCCATGACCTTTTATAGTCTGGCCGCTGTGTGAGTGAAAGTGATCTTTTCGCCAATGGCTTGAAAATTAAGCCTTCCTAATCTCTTTATTGTACTGAGTAAGCTTCTTAGTGTACCTCTGCCAATTGCCGTCTTGTTTGACTCTATTAAAGAGCCGACGGACCTCTTTTCTGAGGTTTGACAGGTTCTCATTCCACCAAGGAGCATCCTTTTCTGAACGAGCTTTTGAGAGTGAGCAACTGGAATGAAAAGCTTCCATTATTGCCTCACTGATCTGTTCGACTCTTTGTTCCAGGTCGTAGTGCGGGTGATTCACCCCATTCACTTCGACGTGTTGCAAATTGTCCTTCAGATTGGTCTTGTAAAGAGACCAATCAGTATTTCTAGGATTTCGGATTGTAGGAATCGGGGTGGTATTTCTCTCTATCCTAAATTCGATGATCCTATGGTCGGAAAGTGATGGCTCGGTCATTACCCTCCAATCTTTTACTTTTTTCCTAGCAGCAACATTAACAATTGTTACGTCCAGGACCTCTTCTCTTGCTCTCGTGACACATGCGTCTATCAACGATTTAAACTCAAAAGCGGTGAGCAAACGGAAACAGGTGCGTAAAAAGCGGAACCACTACGAAATACAAACGACCCAACCCAAACTTACCGCATGGCTCGTGTCGGAACTACTTCAATAAAACGACTATTTTGAACCACTGCACTAATGACGCTTTTTTTGGAACTGACACCTCTTCCAGAATTAATTCTACTAGGTACCTACTTGTTAAGTACACATCGGTGTATTATTATTATTGAATATTAATGCCGCCTGACAGAAAGTAATCTAATTTACCGCTAATTATATTCAATATAGGTGAGGGTAAATATATTAAAATCCTTAAAATTCGTACAAGTTTTTTTTAATTACCACATGCCAACTAGTTTCGACTTAACAAGTCATCATCAGGGCGGGTAAGCAGTCAATCAAAAAATTTCCACAGGACGTATAACAACATGAATTTAAAATAAACAGCGAAAACAATACAAGACAACAGAACTAGACGAACTTTTTGATTGACTGCTTACCCGCCCTGATGATGACTTGTTAAGTCGAAACTAGTTGGCATGTGGTAATTAAAAAACTTGTACGAATTTTAAGTATTTTAATATATTTATCCTCACCTATATTGAAGATGTTTTCGTACTCTAGTGGATTTGCTTCAGAAAAGTTAATTATATTGATAGAAAGTGCTTTCGCCTGGCTGAACGTTACAATATTGGAATCCACGATATAACGATTTTTTCCTGTTCCCCGTGAGATTCGATATATCGAGGTTCCACTGTAGTTTTTACTCATTGAATATTTACATTTATTTCAGAGATGGATGCAGGCCTTATGTAGAAGTTTATAGTGAGAATAGATGTATTTTATCCACGTTACAAGACTATGAAAGAATGAGGCTGTTCAATATAGCAGAAGGAAAGGTATGCTAATTGAATTGAGAAGTTAAATTTTCCAAGATATTTGAGTGCATTGAATGTTGTGTCTCCAAGAGGTATCATAGTCTTTAGGTATGTCTAGAGACGCAGCAATAATGTTTCTTTAGTAATGAGGTTTGGATGTCAATTGCAAGTTTTGATAGGTGGTCAACAGTTGATCATTTGTTGTGGAAGTCATACTGATTAGCATCCAATAAGGATTTGTATCAAGTAACCAGGTTACACAATGATTTACCATCCTTTCAAGAAGTGTGCGCAGATGATTTGTGGGGCAGACGGGGAAGTAGATTTCTATGCCGTTCCATGGTTTGGATTGTTTGTATATAGGGATTATTATGAATTGTTTACAAGAAATTTTAAAGTAAGGGAATGGGCATCATATATGGTTATATAATTAGAGTATAATGTTTGGGGCGGAAGCTAGCAAAGGGATAAGTTTGCCATCAGGGTCTGATGCTAATGAAGAATTGGAAGATTTACGGAAGAAGTTGGAAAAGTGGTTGAAAATTTTTAACCCAGGTAAAGATGCAGAAAACAAGTTATTATTTTAGGTTATGCTAATTTGTGAAATTAGGGGTACATATTGAAAACAAAATATTTTAAAATGGCAAACATTGAAGATACGGAAAATACATTACTTTTTAAAGTGTTTGATACCAAAACTAAACTGACCGTTCATTTATTATATCTGATACCTTTTAAAAAATATGTATAAAATATATACAAATCCGTTCAGGATGAAAATATTTCCCAAATTTCTGCTAATATACGAAAAAGGTAAATGTTCCAGACGAGTAACAGGCATAAATAAAATGGGCAATACTCCTAAAGAAATCGCCATATATTTGAAACTTTGAAATCCAGATAAATATACTGGCCACTGTTTTCGAAGGTCTTCGGTAGTTCTTCTAGTAGATGCTGGTGAAGATTTTTTGACACTGAAAAACTTGGTGGGTGGAGGCAATCAATTGTGACAGAAAGTTATCTGGACAACTCCATGTTAAATAAAAATTAACAATTTTAATGTCTATCGAGGACAATAGGAATGATATTTCATAATTTGTATCAATTGCATCACAACCAATAAATCCTGTGATATCAGACTCAAACAATATTTCTGCGTCAATATTGTAGAAGTCGTAGAAAAAGTACAGTCCAAAACACGAGTTGCAATGAATTTTCCATGCTCGTGAAATTACCGCACTAGCCACTGCATTCCCTCGCATGTAAAATGATATTTACAACTTATGTAATACGTCAATGAGACATACATAATGACAAGAATTTGACACAAAAATCAACAACTAAGTGAAAGCAAAATTCCTTTACATTTTTTTTATATATCATATAAAAAAGAACCAAGGCTTAATGGCTATCGACTTCTTAGTCGTTGAGTTTGCTGTCAAAAGGAGAAATGCTCAATAATTTTCACGGCAATAGCTAGGGAAGTAACTGTTTTTTTTTTCTTGGAAAACCGTCATAATCTGATTTGAAAAACCTGTTCTCAAACTGACAGAGGTGCAAGTAGGAATTCTCATCTCTATTCATATTTTACTAGCATCTCGAAGTCATCCACTGTCACATTCTCGAGGGAAATCTAATTTGATATTCGTCGTGGCATACATCCAGAAAAGTACTTATTTCTTGGAAAACAATTAAAATCTATTATTTGACAAACTATTATTTTCAAACTGGCAGAGGTGCAAGTATAAATTTCCATCTCTATACATGTTTTACTAGCAGCTCAAAGTAAATATTATTACACAGTTTCTTGCGATACAGCAGAATAATTGACCTTTTGGGTTTTTGTAGTTTAAGATAGTTAACAGCTTTTTAATTCTATTGTAATTAAGACGAGCTGTATCCAAGTCTTCTTCTCAGATTAGAAACCGAACGAAGAAGCATATATGTTATACTGTCACTACATTAGATGGCCGAAACCAGTCTATAGGCTATACAATCCTCCTTTTGACTACAAGCCCAAATGGGGGCATTGTGAATTGACTAAGAAGTCGACCACTACCACGTTCTCCGAGGAAATGTTGTTCAGTAGCCAGGAAATTAGTTTTTCCTTGCAAAACCGTCAAAATCTGGTTTGAAAAACTGTAACTTTCAAACTGACGGAGGGACCGGTAGAAATTTCCATCTCAATACAAATTGCAAATAAGTGCACCCACTAGATATCATTTATATAATCATCTATTTTGGTAGTAGTGCAGGTGCTATACCATGTCTTGTGTACACTTCTATGTCCCCTAAGTTTTGTTGCGAGGCTTTGTTATACACCTATAGGAGTGTAAAAAGAAGTTGGGTCACATGATCCAAATCTTGGTCGTTTGGTTGTCATATTGTGTCTAGTGTATCCTTGCACCCAGTTGTCGGGTTTTAATTTTTTAAAGCTCATTTTATTCCTCTATTTAGCCCATTAACGCCCACATTTTTTTTAAGAAAAAATGCGTTTTTGCAGATCTTTATAGAAAATGGTATTTTAAACAAACTTTCAAATGTAACTATATTTGACATACATCAAATTAGCAACATATGTACTCACATGAGTACAATGGACACTACAGCGTAATATAATAAAAAATAATTATTCTAGATGAAACAATTTAAAACAATCCCTCTCAATATAAAGAGTGACATTACATTTCTTACATCACAAGCAAATTCGTTGATGGCATTTGACACATCTCAGTTGTTTAGCCAGTTTTTTTGGAAAGTGTCCTCCTTCATATCTTCTAACACTTGGTAAAGTTGTGCTGGCTGGTTTGTATTTGGCTTCAGTAGATTTAGCATAACAGGTCAAGTAATGTCTGGCCAGAGTTCTATGAAATTCAAGTAAAGTAATCTGCTGATCCACATTGACCAGTTGGTATAACCTCCAAGCCTTAACAACTGCAGCGTTTACAAAATTGGTGAACAGGACCCACCACCACTTTTTTCCTCGTACACTAATTCTGTAACAGTTCAGTTTTTGATCATGTAGATCTACTCCGCCCATCGACTCCTAACTCTTAAATAATGCAGGTTGTGATATGTCAACTTTGCGGTCGACCAGCGTATTACCTTCCCACTGGGTTCTATGGTGTCAAAATTGGTCGCCATAGTTACAATGTTGTTGTCTTTCCATCGTACAAATAAAAGGCCACGTGTTTGATCTTGCTGGTGCTCGAAGTACCCTCTTTCTCTTTTTTGCAGTAATTTTTTGTTGGTGAGGGGGCAGTGCTTTGTCCTATTGTCTCTTATAGTTCCAGTAACTCGAATACTTTTTTCTATTAACACTACTAACAGATTGTAACTCATAAAACAATCTATGATGGTAAAGCGACTGCTTCTACCATGTTTAAGACCACTCTGGATTCCAGCGGTACTTTTTCATTTTTTGGTTGAACATTCTTTTATACCTTTTTCACTTGAACATAATTGTAATGAATGCTTCACTTTTTTGCAAAATATAATAAGCTTTAAAAAATTAAAATCCGACAACTGGGTGCAATGCTTTTTTTTACACTCCTATAGGTGTATAACAAAGCCCGGCGACAAAATTTAGGAGACATAGAAGTGCACACGAGACATGGCATAGCTCCTAGACTATAGTATATACTTGTACTTTTTAATTTAGTATACTTCTACAAACATACATTTCTGCATATTTATTTTAGTGTCTCCTTCCTATACATGCCACAGTATGTGGGGATGTTTGTGTGATAGTTTACCATGCTAGGAATATACTGGGTGGTGTAATGACACAGGGTAAAGCGACTGGTATTAAAATATTTCAAATTCAGTTTCATACAGGCTATATTCCCGAAGAGGATACATGTTTAAGGTTTACAAAGTAAGTGCTTATCGTTTAATATGATTTTAAATAAAATTCTGCTAGATTCAACAATAAACTGTTCACTTTGTAAATAAAACAAACCAAGTAATTTGATATTAAGACTTTTAGTTTTGAAGTTTCAATTTGATACATACACTATGTCAAAAAATATAAAATAGTACTGGGAGAAAATTTTATTTCTATAATTTCAAGTTTTACATGTATGTATGGAATTTTTTTAATTAAATTAACTTGTCTCCACTGCTGAGGCCCTTGGCACATTTACAATATGGATGCGTTCCACTTAAAACCCACAACGATGGCAACACCCACTTTATCGTTCCACTTAAGGCCTGTGGTCATCGCAAACGGTCGTTCAACGTCATAGATGACGTCACTGTTTGAGTCCGCGTCTCGCTCACTTCGCCCATACAAATTGATGGGTCTGAGTGGGCTTTCGTCAAAACTTGGCGGCAAATCAAACATGGCGATATTATTTCATTCGTTTTGTCAAAAACCCAACCATAAATTCATGGGAATTCATGATGAATTAAATTTTACACCGGCCTATGCGAAATATTTACATCAAAATTATTCTATTTATTATTATACACACAAATTGCACGTTTTCACCAAGCCGCCATATTGTGAGCCTACCCCGTTCAAATGTGCATTCCACTTACAACGACCGTAGTCTTTTTACGTAAGTGGAACGGGTATTTCAGCAGTCGCGGTCGTGGGCGTTGTGGGCCTTCAGTGGAACGTACCCTATGTGATGCATTTTAGGTAGAACAGTTACAATATTTGATACATTTTAGGTAGAACATGTTATTTATAAGATTTGTGTCTTTTAGGTATTAACTTCACTAAATTTCAGGATATCACTAAGTGGTTATTTTATATTGTGTTTTTGCTGGTAGATTTGGTAGCAAGGATATTCCACTAGGATGTGTTTAACAGTTGGATGTACTGAACATAACTAGCACATGGGACGATCGTCTTTTGTCATCAAGTATGTCCAATATGCAGTCTTCTTATAATTACTTTTTCTTTTCTGTAGAGTGTGAAGCCATGGTAATATTTTATGGAAGGCTTGATTTCCTAAAGGGCGGAGTGTGTTGTGTCCCTGTATGATTGCCAGGAATCTCTGAGATGTTTTAACCTGGATTTATATATTTGTTATTTGGCTGTTTAATTCCCAGTGATTCCAATGTGTAATGGGATCCAGATTATCATGATTGAGAGAAGTGTTTCGTGGATTTTTTGTATTAGTGGGTGTTTAGAGTTGGCTTTTTTAATTTCTTAAATTGATGAGAGAGTGCAGATAGCGACATTTTTATTTCCTTGTTTAATAATTTGAAGGACTGCAGAATTGCAAGATTTCTGCAGTGAATATACCAACAGTGTCTTAAAGAGCAGCTGTGTAAAGGATATCATTTAGTGAGGTGACCGCGCATCCTACTCTGTTATTCTTGGAAGCGTCTGTATACAGGGCGTTTCAAAAAAGGAGGAATTTTGAACGAAGGAGAAGATATTATTTGTCGATCCATTTTCTTTGAGCTTCTGAAGAATGGAGGATCGATGTCGAAAAAGGTTGCTATTACGCTATTACTTCATGTTTTCGGGATGGGACTTAGTTATGTCAGTGTGTAAGAGGACAAGGTTATCCATAGTAGATTGGTTACTTATAAAACCTATAGGGCTTCGTTAAATATGCGATGTTTTTGGAGATACCAGGTTAGTCGGTTATTGACTATTTTCTCCACTAAATTACATGGGGTGCAGGTTAATGAGAATGACCGGTAAGATTTTGTATGAATGGAAGGTTGATCGTTTTTTTAATAGGGGACTAACGCCAAATATTTGGTAATTAACCAGTTGATCATATTTTATTAAAGAGATCCAATAATTTTGTGATATATAGGGGTGATAGGTTTTTGAAGAATATAAAGGGGATTTGATCGGGTACCGCGGCGGAGTTTTTACAGGATTTGAGAGCATTTATGAGGTCATCTTTGGTAAGAGGCAATTTAATGGTGTTGACGTTTTCCTCATTTTTTTGTGGAGAATGAGATGTGTATCTGTGAGTTCTATGGTGGAGCTTGTAAATTAGTTTTAGAAATTTTACCCGAGAAGATCGGCAAGTTTTTTATTATTGTTAACAATATGTCCTTCGTGTAGTATGACCGGTATTTTTTGGTGTATTTTATGTACTTGTATTTGTTTGATTTTTGACCATATTTGTGTTGTGGGGGTGTTTACTGTGTGTGTACAAGAGGCTTATTTACTGTTTTTAATTATTAAATTCAGCTCTGGCTTTACGTTTTTTGAAGTTAATTAGGTTTTCGATATTTTTAGCGATTATCTGCGTAGCGCCTGTTTTACTTTGATAGACTGCCGCTTCGCATTCACGATTCCACCAGGGAATTCTTCTATGATTTGAGGAAAGGATAATTTGTCCTATGGTTTCTTTGCAGCTGTGATAATGCAGCTGTTAAAAGTTTTTAATGGTTTCGTCATTTATAGGACACATTGTACTAGCTCTGGTGAGCTGATAAATAGAGTTCAGCTGTGAGACACCCTGAACAATATCCAATCATAAAATTGGTCACTTGTATACACGATGGAGGCTGTATCATGCTAACAACCTGAAATTTCTGCAAAAATTACCAAAAATGTGGGACTTCAAGAACCATAGCATCCGTTGTACTGGCTCTAGTGAGCTGAAAATCAATAGGTTTCATCTATTAGACGCTCTAAACAATATCCAATCATAAAATTGGTCACTTGTATATACTCCGGAGACTGTATCGTGCTAACAAACCGAAATTTTTCCAAAAATGACAAAAATGTGGTACTTTAAGTACCATAGCACCGGTTATACCGGGTCTGGTGAGCTGAGTATCAATAGGGTTCATCTGTGAGATGTCCTGAACAATATTCAATCATAAAATTGGTGACTTGTTGCACTACAGAGCCTGTATCGGGCTAACAAGACATGTTATGAAAAGTGGCCGACGACGATATACACACAGGTTTTTTTTTCTACAAATCGGTTTTTCGTGATTTTAATAGAGGTCAACATGAATTAGGACAATTCATCATTCAATAAACGTATTATTAAATGTATTGCTGCTCTTATATGTTATACATACTAGAAACATGTATTTTATAACTTTAGGTATGACTTAGACGATTTAGCTGAAGGTCAAGATCATTTTCAAGATAGATTTATGGTAGGTCTGAATGTATTTGTGACAGATACTGAGCGGAAACCTTCCCAGCCAGCTCCGTGGCAAACTGATCAAACAAAACGTGTCGTCGATACAATATTTACATCTCAAATTGAAAAGGAAGAAACTATTGATAATTTCGGTATGTAATCAATATTTTTTTAATTGGTAAGTTGAATAGAAGTCCGTCGATAAAGACTTAAAACGAAAAATATGTTTCAATTTGTTTGATTTGTAAATAGTAACATATTTTCAGTTAGTACGCCGGCTCCTTCTAAAAAACCAGAAAAGCCACAAAAGAGGCCCCCAGAAAGACCTTCTAGACCTTCTAGACCACCTCCTCCACCAATAAGTAGTTTACAGGATAATGAAGACTCTTCTGATTTAGAACAAGCAGTATGTGTGTATTTATTTATTTATTATTAGTGTAACGAATTTATTTTGAGGCACTAACTTTCACTTATACCAATTATTTACATTATTTATTTCAACGACGCGACGAATCGGTACTGCACTAACGGTATGTTGGTGTTTGTCTTTTATAACGCGACCGAAAGTTTGGGAGAGTTTTTTTGTTGGAAAGTAATATAGTAGATATTTCTTAGGCCCACTTTTTTCTCAGGAAGAAAGTTTTTTTCTGACTCCGCGCGTGCTTACTACTACTTGTACGAATTCGACTAGAGGTGACATTGATCTGTTAAAATAGTGTAATTACTTAAAAAACGTGAATCAATTTATCATTCCGATTAATAAAATTCATATTTTGGCAATGAATAAATTGAAATATTTATTAAGGCCATTTTAAATACCTGTTGGTTTTATTCAATGACGTAGAAAAATAATAGACCTACTAGAATCTCATTCATAATATAAGGATTGTTTTGAAGCCATGATTAAATTCTTTAAAAATGTGCTCGAAAAGGTCAACAATACATCCGTTTTCCTGATTTGGCAACGCTGTGTAAATGGAGTCATACAATTTCCAGTAGCGTACTACTTTGATGATTTTTTAGGATATTCTCAACTTAGAAATAGATGTTTGATAGAAATGCTGTAGAATTACATACTGTAAAGAGTGTATTGAATTGAAAATGATAGAATTAGAACTTTTCCGCACT
Source organism: Galeruca laticollis (assembly GCA_963921935.1). Taxonomy (NCBI): domain Eukaryota; kingdom Metazoa; phylum Arthropoda; class Insecta; order Coleoptera; family Chrysomelidae; genus Galeruca; species Galeruca laticollis. Next base: position 106,345,701 of record OY998175.1, on the reverse strand, counting down.
TATACACTCCAGATGCTGTATCGTGTTAACAAACCCAAATTTCTCCAAAAATATAGCAAATCTGGATTTATAGGACACGTTGACTCTGGTGAGCTGAAAATCAATAGGGCTCATCTGCGAGACGCCCTGAACAATATCCTATCATAAAATTGGTCACTTGCATATATTCCAGAAGCTGTGATGGTTATTGAACCAGAAGGTCGCTAATAAACTTAGTAATGTTAATCAGTACGAGTGAACCACGATCCATTCGGAAAATACGTTTATTTAAGTAATTAATAAAACACGTTCAAAATAGTACGTTAGTAAATTGTAAAACAACCAACCCAGATAAGGTTAATAATTTTCAATGTTAGCGATGTGAACGTACTGCAGAATATCGATTCAGCATATATAAATAGTTTAATCTGGATAGTAAAGAACGCTTGTATTTCTTATTCGTAAGTGTAACTCTGGTCAACGACAAGTTGACGTTAGTCATGGTTATTTGTTATTAATGTGTTAAGTATATTATATCCCAGGGAGCTTTTGAAACATATGGTATTATTTCATTCCCACAGATTGGAAGTGTTTCCCGAATTAATAGTCTGGGACATAAAAATGGTTTAGTATATGGTACGCTTACCTCTAATCATTACAAACCGAAATTTCTCCAAAAATAATCAAAAACGTAGTATATCTGGATTTATAGGGCCCGTTGTACTGACCCTGGTGATCTGAAAATCAATAGAGTTCATTTGTGAGACTCCCTAAACAATAATCAATCATAAAATTGGTCACTTGTATGTTTTATCAGATTATTAAGTAAAGTGTAGGTTTGTAAATGAAACTTTCGCAATGTCTAACATATTTGTTCTTGTAATTCTACACAAAAAAAGGAAAGGTTAAAGCGACAGTATAGTCTTTTATTGACATCATACTTCACATACACAAAAACAGATATAGTTCATTCCTTACATATAGGTTTGCATTGCTGCTAACCACTTCATACAAAATGTTACCATAACATAACATCCCCCCTCAATGCAAACCTTTTCATTACAAATTAAAATAAACATAATCATTATTTTAAACCAAAAGAAACATATGATATTGATTTATCGAAACAATTGTCAATTTTTTAGAATTTTCAATAACTTTTATTATATTATGGAATTAACTAGAAACCGTGAGTTTAATTTAAAACACTAGTATAGTCTTTTATTGACATCATACTTCACACACACAAAAACAGATACAGTTCATTCCTTACGCATAGGTTTGCATTGCTGCCAAGCACTTCATACAAAATGTTACCAAAACATAACATTGTATTCACTCAGGATCCTGTATCGTGCTAACAAACCGAAATTTCTACAAAAAATGTGGTACTTCAGGTACCATAGCACCCGTTGTACTGGCTCTGGTGAGCTGAAAATCAATAGAGTTAATCTGTGAGATACCCTGAATAATATCCAATCATAAAATTGGTCAAGAGTATTCACTTAGGAGGCTGTATCATGCTAAAAAATCGAAATTTCTCCAAAAATTACCAAAAATATAATAATAATAATAAACGACTTTATTGCTTCCATATATTAATATAAGAAAAAAAAGAAAATACACATAATATAAGGTTGAAAGCAAAAGGCGAAGTTCAGCTTACAAGTTGATATAACATCAGCTTATAACTGCTCCTCCACTTAACCTTGAATACATCGCTAGGTCAGTGTGACAACAAAAAATTACAATTAAATCTAAACTTTATCGTATGGATATCAGTGTTGCATTGAAAGTAAATGTTTCTTGTAGTACTTCTTAAATCTTTGCAATCTGTAAGTTTTAAACATGGCAGGTACCTGATTATAAATCGAGCGTATTTGATAGGTATTACTGCGCCTGAAAATTTCTAGTCTGAAGATTGAGGGTAAAAGGGTTCCTTTGTATTGGATATTTAAATTATGTAGATCAGATCGATAAGAATTTTTCTGTGCAAGTATGAGGGTGTTTTATCAAAAAACACTTTTTGAAAAAGAACAGCTACATGTAGAATCCTTCTATTAGCCATATTTAGCCAACCGTTATCTTTCGTTTTGTGTGAAATATGTTCTCTTCTGCGTATACCGAATATGAGTCGTAAACATGAATTTTGCACTTTTTGTATTTTTCTTTGATATTGGTTGGATAAAAACGGTCCATATAGTACATCAGCATAATTAAATATAGACAGTATGAGTGACTCACAGAGATTTGATTTTACACGTTGTCGGAGAAAATGTCAGTTGCCATATATATTTTTAAGAGTGATGTATGCGCGTTGAATAAGTTGATATGTGTATTTTTCAAATTTTAGATCGAGTCCAACATTATACCTAAACTTTTAGCTTCGCTTACGTTCTGAAGAGTTTCATTTTTCATTACAATACGTACACTATCAGAAATCTCATATCTTTTATTTTTGTTGCCAAAAAGTATAACATTAGACTTACTACAATTAATGCTTGGGCAGTTATCTTCTGCAGCTTTAATAAAAATATTATGTTCCTTATTTATATACTCACATGACTCCACTACAGTACTGGGGTGGAAACTATAATAACGTTGAGTATCATCCGCATACAGGTGTATATTACACAACTTAAGATTTTTCACTAGACAGGAAGTATATAAAGTAAAGAGCAATGGCCCAAAAATGGAACCCTGAGGGACTACGCATCTTAAATCTATATACCCAGAGTGTCCATCAACCACAACCATCTGTTTACGTCCTCGTAGGTAAGATGCTATGAGATTTCTAGCATTATTGGAAAGTTCTATATAATGTAGAGTTTCCAGCATCAAATGGTGGTTAATGGCATCGAAGGCTCTGCCAAAGTCTAGCAAGACCAGAACAGTGCATTCACCTTTGTCCAAAGCTCAAACAACATCGTCAATAATATGGAGAAGAGCCGTTGTACAATAATAATTTTTTCGAAATCCAGATTGCGTTATAGGTAATAATGAATACTGATCAACATGTTTTTTTAGTTGTACTTCTTTAGCTCTTTCGAGTACCTTAGATAAAGTTGGCAATATAGTAATTGGGCGCAGATCCTTAATTTCAAGTGGATTTGTCTTTTTAAGCAATACTTTTACAATGTTTTCCACAGTTCAGGAAAAATATTATGGACTCATGCAAAAATTAATAATGTGTATTATATAAGGAATTAAGTTTAATTTGTCTTCACTGGCAGCAATTGTCTTTATAGCATTTATTGTTTGGTAAATAAATAAATCATTAACCTCCTGAAATTCAAAATCCGAATCTATTATTTTTCTTAGCTTGTACGACGAAAGTAATTCTTCAGGAGGTTCTCTCATATAACATGAGTTGCTAAAGAATTCATTTATTTCAGAAGAATTTTTAAAATTGTCCGTTATTGTGCTTGATTTGCTAGGCATAATACTATAAGTTTTTAGAGTTTTCCAAGGACTATTAGAATTCTTGTTACTAAGTTTGTATGTAAAAAATGCTTTCTCTTCTTTTCTAATCGCAGAATTTGTGTAATTACTTATGTCTTTATAAAATTGAAAATGATAGTCAAGTTTAGTTTTTTTATACTTGTGCAGCGATTCAATATACAACGTTTATATGGGCAAAATTAAGTACCTTTCCCATAATTAATATTTAATGATAAAGTAACACCGTAAGTTGTTCATTTAAATATGAGCCTTAAGTAAAATTATTGTTTGTTGTTGAATTGTCAATAAAACTCAAAACAATTAGCTGATATCAGTTACTACAAAAAGAACCCAAACTACCAGGTGTTTTGTGAAAATAGTTGAACTGTACAACCAAAATTTTAATATTATTTTTAAAAAGTATACACTTGTACTCAAAAAACAGTACTCAACAGAATATTTACATATTAAATACAATTTGTAGGAAAGCAATGAAGTATGTACTTCCGAAAATAGTAATGGACAAAAATTAACTAAATTAAACAAACAAATATATCTAAATTATTTAGGATTAAGAAAAGTCAAAATATAAAACCGTTTCTAGCAACAGAAAATCAAATAACATAAGTTTAAAAATTCAAAGTCAGATTTTCACAGATTGACGAAGTAAAGAGAAAGAGTGAAAAAAAGAATTTTAGTAGACTGTGAGTAGCCGCTCCAAAATATAACAAAATCTTGAAATTATCGGCTATCTAATAGATCTTATGAACGTAGCTCCATCTTGACGCCATTTGTAGATTTGAAAATCTTTCAATTCCACATCCAGCAGTTTTTAATCCCCAGCACATCGTATGTTGTCTTCAAAAGCTTGTGTGATTTTTTTGTATCTCCAATGTGATTGCAACAGATCCCTTTAATTTTCTTTCGGACTTAAAATCACATCTCTTTTCCACCGGCGAATAAAGAAAACCAGAATAGGTCGTTTGTTACTATAACCCTTCCGACCAGTTCGGTACGCATAATTAATATCATATGTTGTTACAGACTTAACACATCTATTAATGCACTTCAGTCAAACGTCTATTAAATTTTCGGATTGGGTTTCTTAAATTCCAGAAAAAATCAGAGTATGTGCAATTTTTTCTCTCCGATGTGCTTCAATAATTTCTTGTGCGTTATTTTTTATTACGAATTTCAAGGCGGCCATTTCCTTATAAAATACACTTTCGAGATTAGAAATTTAAGTCGTGCATTCTGTAATTTCAATATATGTTATGATCTGAGTATTACCTTTTTCAATTAATTGACTTTTTAGTGAATCAATTTCTTTACTCACGTTTTTTTGTAACTCATTAACACGTGAATCAAGTTGGGTAACATTTTTTATTTCACTAATTACTGGTTTTTGTACTTTTTTGGGAGCTATGAACAGTTCTATCACTTGTAGTAAAAAGTATCCAATTATTATAAATAATACCGGGTTATAACTATTATAAACGTATCCAGGAGCGATTATCACACATGTTCACACTGCCACTGCCAACATAGCAAATATGGTGCTTTATGTACCATAGCATCCGTTTTACTGGCACTGGTGAGCTGAAAATCAATAGGGTTCATCTGTGAAATGCCCTGAATTCCCAATCATAAAATTGGTAACTTTGTGCAGTCCAGGGGCTGTATCGTGCTAAAAAGACATGTTACAAAAAGTGGCCGTTGACGACATACACACAGGATTTTTTTTATAAAAACCCTTTTTTCATGTTTTTCTTACAGTTAAACGTAAAAATAACCCTAAAAAAATCTTAAATTCCTGCTTTTTTCGGGGAAAAGCAATATTTTTGTCGCATTGTAGATCGATTTGGCAGAAAAGTAATAAGGATATTGAGGGACAATTAAACCTTTGAAAGGATTTTATTCAATTTTCAAATAATAACAAAATAACAATACATAAACAAATTAAATTATCGAACAACTATAAATTTTTATAAACCATATAGGAATTGTTGATGTCATTAATATTATTATTGAAACACTGTTCTTTAGTTCTGCCGGTAGCAGTCTTCCATCAGCTCTGTATGTGTTAGCACGTATTCGGTTACTAAATAAGAAGTATATCCACTTTTTTATTAGAAAAAGTAAAAGTGCCCACATAAACTAGCCCAATAAACAGGAATATTTGTCTATACTGTTTCCTATTAACCAACAAAACACTTTATTTTAGAACACTGCTAGTCGTCAATACTGTTGACAGACTTTAAATAAATTTTGATAGAATTAATAATAAACAAGTTCCGCAGCTTAACAACCACTTTTGTTATCAATGCCACAATTGCGAAGCTTCAATCACTCACAAATTTAGCTACTGAATACGGTTAACTATGATGAAATAAGCATTATCAGTGAATAGCAGAACTTAGCATTGTGTTGTGAAATCAAAAATTACGTTTGAAAATGCATTTGCCGCGAATATTTAGTGACGTCATTTATGGGAATTTTAGTTGTGTAACCAAGGGTTGGTACTCACCGACATTGATATAGTTTTTTGTTAAAAAAAGTAATAATAATGATAGCATATTGCAATGTGAAATAGCACTTTTAGTGTTAACATACAAAACATTTGCACCATGGGTGGGTGTAGGGATCTCTGACCTTGCGACGTTAATGATGTAATCAATATATGTAGCTTTTTATATCATTATATTAATACTATTCTATTTAGTTGCAGGCTCCAAGATCAAAGCTCATTGAGTCAGATACCTTAATGGAACCAGTGGATCTCTTGAATCTCAATTCTTCGTCCATAATAAATAACATATCTCAATCACCTAGCACAAACTTTGACTTATTAAGCCAGTTGGGTGGTGATAATGGAATCGACAATTTTACTCAGTTTAATTCAGCTCCTGTTAATAGTGAAGTGAATGATAACACTAAGCCGGCCAAAATTTTTGATCCTTTTGCGTCGTTAGACGGTGCTGGAGATGGTAGTAATCTATTAGGAGGATGGAATAATTTTACCTCCGCATCTCCCGCTCAAAATTCAATACCACAAAGTAATGCCGAAGAACAAAAGTCTAGTGATCCTTTTGCTGACATAGGTAAAAACATCTCTGTTTTTTATGGTAAACATAACATTTGAAACTACATAAATAATTTTAATGTAATCTTTTATGTCATTTCTGTTAAATCATTTCTTGTTTTACTGAAATTAATCAATTTATCTTTAATCTTTATGTTACAATTCGAGCTGTTTCAGTTTCAGAATTTGCCAATAAAACTAATTTTTCGTCTCACGTTTTATTTGACTTCTGTGAATTTTTAAATTGACTTAACAATCAATAACCACTTTTTTAAATGTACATAGGGTAACAAAATATTCAATAAAGTCAAGTATAAAAACAATACAAAATCTAACAGGTTTTAACACTTTATATATTTATTATTTATGCATATTTTTAATCTTAATTTAACTAATTCTACATTTCTCCAAATATGGGATTATAAAGTTAGTTCCTATTTCAAACGATACTCAAACCAAGCAATATCGAAATTTTAAAGCGGTTCGTATAAATCGTACAATCTGCGATTATTAAAAAATTCAAGAATATATGTTAGTTCACGTGTTAAATCAGATCTCATATGGTTTAAACAGCTGCAATATTCCTTTGTTAAAAAGTAATGGACAATCTATTTTCATATATTATGTTCACTTGTTATATTTAACACTAAACACACTTTTTACTACCACTATACCAACACTCGCACTAACACTATCTGACGTACGCTCGATAACCAAGTTATCATCTTCAGAGACCGAGGCAAAAATGTTTTACATCGTGATGAGGAATATCACCAAATCTTGATTTTTACCTTACAGTATTCTCTATGAGAAACAAAATAAAGGTAACAACTTTTTTTGGATACTTCCTATGGTTTTCAAGATATTCAGGTGTTTAAAAAGGCGCATGTGGAGCGGTGTCGTTAACGGCTGTGGTATGCCTACACTAAACTCACTCAGTGCGCGCACCGCTCCTGAAAATAATTGACCTTTTGGGTTTGCCGTTGAAAGTGGAGTTGAGCTTTTCTTACAATATCTTCTAGCACCAAATTAAATAAAACCATAGATAAAGGGTCTCTCTGTTTCACTCCTTGTCTTGAAATAAAGCTTTTTGATTGAGATCTTTCCTTCTACCAATACTTTCGATGATGATCTTTCAAGGGTTTGTTTCATTAACTTAACTAGTTTTTGTGGAAATACTAGATTGCCCGATGACTCATACAATTTCGATGTTGAAATGGAGTCATAAGCCTGTTTAAAATCAATAAACAATAACTGTAGTTCTAAATTTTGTTCATAGCTATGATTTTGTATCAACTTTATTGTGAATATCTACTCGGATGTTCCCGTTCCTTGTCAAAAACCCCCTTGATATTCTCCAATTTCTTTATTATATATTTCCGCAAGCCTGTTTCGAATAATTCTCGCTAATACCTTATAAGTAACACCTAATAAAGGTATTCCTCTATAATTCCCACAATAAGTCTTATCTCCCTTTATGTCAATTCGGCAGATAGTACAATTGTTCCATGTGTTTGGTAGCTGTTCATTTCTCCATATTTTTCTTACTAGATCGCAGAGTACTGCTCGGCCTATTTTCAGCACTTCGGCTGTTATTCCATTTTTTGATTATTTATTCGGACGCTAAAATGAGAAAAATCGTAAGAAAACCAGCAAAAAACTAAGAATAATTACGAATAGAGAGGCAGGTGGCCTGGACGCATTAGGAAATATGTTAGAAGTCGTTAAGATTTAACCCATTATTAAAGTTGGTGATCGGAAATTTAGATTATCCTCACCTGATTGAAGTGAAATTTTAATCATTTACATATTACGAACTCCCTGATATGTACACCAAATATAACCGGAATAAAATAATTTTAACTGGGTATTCAGGTTTCTATGTCACTGACTAGACTTTCGATTCATACTTGACCTTCCTTTAGAATTGGTATAATTATGTTGTAGGTAATATAGGAAAAGGCCTAAACTTTCCCTCCGCGACTCATCAGTCTACAACAACTAGTGGATCTCATACGCCGAACACAGGGCCGCCGACAACACCGCAGCACAATGTGCACTTATCAGATTCCAATACTGGAACACCCAAACATCAAGCAAAATCACCTATGAGTGGTGCAGATTATAATCGTGCACATTTCGACACTTTAAACAAAAATCAAAATCAACATAATGAACCGAAAGTTAACATAAAAAGTGATGATGTTTTCGGGGATCTGTTGGGATCTCAGGGATATAGTTTTACTGGAAAAAGAGATAATGCTCCTAGAACCATGAATGCCATGAGAAAAGAAGAGATGGCTACTTATATAGATCCAGAAAAAATGAAGGTTATGGAATGGGTAAGTTCACATGTTATTGATTTCACAGAATTAAAAAAGCATGTCAAAAAAAAGACATATTTGAATCATATAGATTCACTATACTAAATCCCATCTTAAAAAAACTTTGATTTATAGCATAATTCGATGCTAATATTTATTTTTTGAATATGAGGTGTGATACTGGATGTTATTCTTGCCTAATTCATCAAGTTTTCTTCGGCACTCCCATGCCAACTTTGTGTCAATGACATGGGAACTCACTGCTTTGATAGCTGCTTGAATATTGAATGGGTCGATATGTCACATTTCTGATAGTTTCTTTCTAGGTTCATTTCCACGCATCTTTCGATCGCAAGTATTTCTGCCTGAAAGTCGCTCGGGAAGGAACCTAACGATAATGAGTATCTGGTGCCAGGCCCAAATACTCCAGCACCTGCTCCAGTGGTGGTTTTTGAACCATCTGTATACCATCTAATGGTGTTTTCTTTGAGAGTTTGGGTGGTGTATTCCCTCTCCCAGTCTCTCCTCTTATTTAGCATTGTAGTGACATTCTTTTCGATACTTACTTTCTTGATAATTTCATCACTGGGAAGATTCACTGATATGTATTTTGTTAGAGAGGACCAGACTCCCTGATTTTTAATACTCTCATTGCCTGAACCTTACTTAAATATTCTAAGAATTGCCTCTTGGGCAGATCTTTCTATCACCAGATGTAGAGGTGTGAGATCTGTAATGATCTCAAGTGCCCTAGTTGGACACGTTCTCATAGCTCCAGTTATGCACATACAGGCAAGCCTTTGAAGTTTGTCGAGGGTCTTCCTCGTCCTGTACTGACTTGATTTTATATGCCAAACTATTGCCCCATACGTAATTGCTGGTCTCACATTCATGGCGTACATCCATCGTAGTATTTTTGGGTTACAGCCCCAACTCTTACCAGCTTGATTTCTGCACACCATCAAAGTTCTTACTGCTTTACTAGCAATTATTTCATCATGCTTATTCCACAGAAGCTTACAGTCTAGGGTTATCTCTAGATATTTAACTTCTGATTTCCAATCTATGATTTCCCCGTTTAAAGATAGGGGTTTCATGGCTGGAAGTGTTCTTTTCCGTGTAAATGGAATTACTATGTCCTTATTTGGGTTAATGTTCAGCCTCACTGACAAGCACCATTGCTCAATAATTCTGAGGCCCTTTTGTAATCATTCACAACCCTATTGAAAAACGTCCGTATTTGGGACGAATTATTATTATCAAAGACTAACTTTCAAACACCCTGTATGCGTATAAAAATATCATAACATTTGTTCATTGCACTACATTTAAAAATATATTATTATGTCTAAAGGAACTTCATAAATAATTTAATCTTATAAATAGCTATATTTAAGACATATTGAAGGAAGAGGAATATTCAACATACAAGATTTATATAAATATTATGACTTTTAGAAAGATAAATTAGTAACGAACATTAAACTAAGAATTTGTACAGTTAATTATAGTATTGTAATTAAGTTAAAGTATAGTTGAAGAAGATACTGCAACGCAAGATTTCAACCCCCAGATAAGAATTCACCATTAAAACAGTAACCAAAAATACAGTGAATTCCTGTAGTGTTGGAAATTATTGGAAAACACTACATAGTTTGATTCGTTTTCTGTCCAAAAATAAAATCTAGAATCAAAAATCTATTAATACGATTATTAAGTCTGTAACACCCTGTGAATATATTTAACATAATATCGAACACGTGTACAAACATAGAAAATTTATAATGAAAAGAATGCCAACATAAATTAAATTAAAGGAAAATTGGATTCTCGGTCGAACTATCCTACAGTGCGGACGTATCGATTTGAGTTCTCTTGCGATAAGTGATTTACTTACCTAGCAGTTTCCTATTATTATTTTTTCTGTGTTGTATATAATTAGTGTAACAACAATACTGTAAGTAGCTTTTATCTAATTATTTGTTTTGCCCCGACTCTGAAGCCCAGATATCCGGTGGCCAATATGAAAAAGGGGGCAAGGACCCACCTTTGCGATCAACGAGAAGAAATTGTCCTAATGTGCATGTGGAAGAAATTACATTTTCTGGAGATATTGATATGAATAATGAAAATAACCAAAATACGATGGATTTAACAATTAATAATATTTCAAACGAAACGGTGAACAAAAACAATGATGATACGGAGTCAGTAAAAAACTTGCTAATAGGTTCTAATATATCAAGTAATGTAAACAGTGGTCGTAGGCCAGTTAATACAGACAATAGATTTCTACCGACCGATTTAGGTCCATACTTTATTTTTGTAGAGCATGTAGAACTAAATATTGGTCGATTACATCCGATGAAATTAGGTGAAAAGTTGTTAGCGCTATCAAATTATGAAAACAATATTACTGAAATACCTAATACTAATAAATTAGTAGAAGAACCATTTTTCGAGAAAAATAACCTGATTGCATACATTCCAAATTATTTAACCGAAAAACGTGGCATAGTAAGAGGTGTTGACACATCTCTGAGCGAAAATACTCTTTTCAATATTATAAAATCGAATGTGTCAATTAAAAAGGTACAACGGTTGAATAGAACAGTGGAGAAAGATGGTGTTATACAGCGGGTTCCTAGGCAGATGATAATTGTAACTTTTGTTGGCAAATTAATCCCACAATTTATTTACATTAATAAAGTTAGGTGCTCTGTCGATACCTATGTTAGTCCGGTCATGCAATGTTATCATTGTCTTAGGTACGGTCATACATCGTCTCAATGCAAAGGTAAGAAAAGGTGTAAAAATTGCGGATCAGATGAACAAACTGATAATTGTCCGAATAGCTGTAGTAGATACTGTGTTCACTGTCAAACTAGCAACCATTCCTCTTCATTCAAGGAATGCCCAGTATATATAAAACAAAGGAAAACCAAGGAAGCTATGGCTAATTTGAATATATCATTTAAAGAGGCTGAAAAAGTAGTCGATAATCCCATATCCAAAAAAATAGGTTTGCTCCACTAGCTAATTCAGAAGTTGATTTTCCCACTCTAAAACCTTCCAGTTATCAAAATCGTTACTCTAGCAATCCTCTAAAAGGAAATAGTCCAACCTCACCTACTCCGGAAATTAGCTCAAATCCTCGTAAAAAGAGAAAAAGTAATAATACTCTATCTGACTTCCCTCCCATTCGTAGAGAATACAATACCAGCTTTTGTGCAGGTCCTGTATTCCAGTTTAGTCAAAAGAATACTGAAAGTGATTTTGATAAATTTGCCTATCAACTTAGTTCTAAAATAAAAACCATGCTTGAACATTTTATACGAGATATGCCTCAATCTTCTTCATGTTCAATCAATAATAAGTTAATATTTAACGAAAATCATATTGATAGTAAAATTAAAAATATTGTCGATAGTTTATTCAACTAACCATGGTCAATACTAGCTTGAAAATAGTTCAGTGGAATGCCAGATCTTTAAATTCCAATAAATTTTCGTTAACACAACTTTATGTTGAAGACAATTTTGATATTGCTCTGATATCCGAAACCTGGTATAAACCAGCGGATGTTAAAAGGTTTCAAAATTTTAATATAATAACAAAAGATAGAAACAAAGGACATGGTGGTGTGGCTATATTCATATCAAACTCAATTAAATATGAAATTATTGAATTTGTTAATAACTTCAATCCCAAAATAGAAGTATGTGGTATTAACATTACTAGTGGTGATGAAAAATTGACAATTATAAGTTTGTACAAACCTTCGACAAGTAAAGCAACTGTACAAGATTATATCAATTTATTTAACCAGATTAAGCACGAGTGTATCATCGGTGGTGATTTTAACGCTCATCACGGAATCTGGAGTTCGGAGACGTGCTCGACAGATGGTAATATACTAGTTGAAGCGTTAGATTATCTTCCAGCTTTAGCTGTAGCTAATGATGGTTGTGCCACAAGAATTTCTTCTCCAGGACAAGCTAAATCTGCTGTAGATCTGACTATTTTATCTTCAAAATTGTGTTCTTCATTTACCTAAAAAATCCTCTGTTGTATTCTTCACACGACATCGTCTACCAGCTGTTTCCAACCTGCAACTCACTAATATGACGGTATCAGTTAATAGAAATTATACTTACTTAGGTATCGCACTGGATTCAAAACTAACTTGGAATGATCACATAAACCAATGTATTGTCAAATGTGAAAAAAGTTTAAATATGCTGAAAGTTGTTAATCGTTACGATTGGGGCGCTGACCCCAAAACCAATCTTATGTTCTACAGGGCCTATACGAGATCCATCTTGGATTATGGAAGTTTTTTATATGACTCAGCCACAAAATCTCGCTTAATCAAATTAGATAGAATACAATTCAAGGTTTTACGATTGGTTTTAGGTGCTCTCAAATCCACACCTACTAACACACTGTTGGCTGAATGTGGTGAACCTCCTTTACACCTGAGGCGCTTATTTCTTGCAGAGAAATGTATTCTTAAATGTACATCCAATAACCAAAAAGTACTTCTACAGAAGATAGGTCAATTATCAGTCAGCAACCTAACAGAAAAATGGTGGCTAAATAAAAACTCTCCAATTTTAGCTATTGCATATCCCAATACATCACACCTGTCAATTAATAGAGATGAACAAAGTGCTTTTTCAGCGCCTTATGACATATCTTTTTTTTCGTGTACAGTAGTTATACCTAATTACGACGTACCAAGTAGCTATTGCACAACTATGGAAGAATACTTTGGAAAGCTGGGTAATCTCTGCAAAATATTTACAGACGGATCCAAATCTTCTTTAGGTGTGGGATGTGCTGTATACATATCTAACGAGGAAACAACACTACAATATAAATTAAATTGTCATTGCTCAATCTTCACTGCAGAGCTATTGGCCATATACTATGCACTATATTGGGCTTTATACAGTAATCTCCGATATCAAAACTTTGTCATCCTTTCGGATTCCCAGTCAGCTTTAACAGCCATTAAAAACTCTGCAAGAAGTATATGTCGCAATAGTATAATCGTAAAAATATTATGCATATTAGTTGAATTAAGACAACTTAACAAGTCTGTAACGTTTATGTGGGTCAAAAGCCACTTTCAAATCTCTGGAAACGAAAAAGTTGATCAACTGGCGAAAGCCGCAATTCTCTCCGGATCGGAAGATCTTTGTTTACCATGGAGTGACGTCATTTGCTCAAGAAAAGAGAGTATGAGACACAATTGGGAAATAGAATGGTCACAATTCTGCAACAGAAGCAATAACTTGTACTGCAAAATACACCCCACTCTTCCATCCACAAGACTTGAGGAGCATAGTCATCCTATAAGAAAGATTAACGCTATGTACTTCAGATGTCTCGTTAGTCATGCAAGAGTACGCGCATACCTTTATAAAATTAAAATGAGCGACTCCGAATTGTGTGAATGTAATCAAAGTTATGATGATATTAATCATTGGATGTTTAGCTGTCAACATAATAGTCAAGCTACAAGATATCTGATGGAAACTCTGTCTAAAGAAAAGGTTCCTCTCCCACAAAGTCAAGTTTCTCTGTTATTTCTCAGTCGGCGACATACTATAGTTCGCACTATATTATGGGAATTTCTTAAACGTACCAAAAGAAAAATATAGAAATCAGTACAACTGTATTTTAGATGTAGAATGGTAGAGGTTAGTTGTAGTATACCTATTCTCTTTCCTTTGTAACAATGATATACCTCCTTACCGTTGCCTTTATTGTGTGTTGTAAATAAAGTCGCTATGACGGGCACCTTAGCGTGAAACGAGTGTCCATGCCTATTATCCTTTCTTCTTCGTTTTCTACGAATTCTGTTGTATAGGGCAATGAATGATGTGTGACTTGGATATGAGTAAATATGTTTGCTGCGACATGTCCTTTGTTTCTCTTTTTATGTCATATTACTTATTTACTTAGTTCGTGGCTGAATGGGATCCAACTCCCAAAGCCAAAAAACGAAAAAAAAATAAAGGAATATTATCAAATAAAGACAAATGAATCAAGCATTATTTCTATAGTGTATAAATATAATCTCTTTCTCTAAAAATATTGAATTTATTCAAATTAAATAATTAAACATTTTTTTATAACAAATAGAACACTGAATGTGATTGGTTAGTAAACATCATGCGATTTTATTTTGAATTTGAAAACTTTTATTAAAAATAAAAATGAAAAAGAATCCTTAGTAAGGTTACGAAAGAAGAGATTCAGTAAAAGATACAGTCATGAAAATTTACAAAATTATTATATCATATAATACAATTTAAGTAGTAATAAGCAGTTATAAAAATTAATACACTGACAGATTTATACATGAAAACAGGTTTGCAATACACATAAGTAAATAACCAAAAGACACTAGATTGGATACAATATTTTTCTTATTAAAGTTATTATTTTTATCAAGTCGTTCAGTTGGTTATGTGTGAGATTGAATGAAAGCTCCTTATATATAAGTTTTATTTTGTCAACATGACATATCCTTAATTGAAAAATTTGTTTGATTAAAATTCAAATTAACTTATTTATTATATTTTCACGTACCTAAAAATTTGTCTTTTTCTTCTTGGTTGAATTTATGTTGGTAACTATACACTGGGTCACATCAGAGCTATGTGAATTTCAAGGTATACAGGGCTGTATTTAGCAATTTTTAAGAATTTAGTTTTTATTATTAAAAATAATTTGGAAGGAAAAATCTGAGGTACATTGATAAAAAGAAAATTTTCATAGAATTTATTTATTTGGGCGCTTATAAAATACTTTTGATCGAGTCTATGGACCCCGAACCCTAGGAAAAATGAGTTTTAAGAAAAATTTATCATGACGTGTATGAAGGGAAGTATATAATTTCGAAATCATTTTAAATAATAGCATTTAACATATTATATTAAAGTTAAATATAAAAAAAATTATACAAGGTAAATTAAAATTACAACAGATAAAAATCCGTATCAATTGCCGCACCCGCGTAGCTCTCAAAAGCATAACAATATATATTAATACATTTCCTTTATTTAAAATTTAAAAAAAAATTGTTTATTTATTTATCTATGTGCAATATTTTTGGAATGCCCAGTATTGTATACGAGATCAAAGTGGTTGAATGACCCAGTATATGTCAAATTTGGCATTAAAGACTGTGACGTTCTTTTACTTTCTCTAATATATAACGGACGTCACTATGACACCCGCTGCTTTAATATCTACCAGATTTTCTCGGGAGCCAGATTTTTGGGATGGTTTACTCCACCGAAAATGGTAGCGTCAAGAGTTACCAGGGTAGCAACAGATAGATGTTAAGTAATTCCAGGGGTCTGTTGTTCTTGACCTCTATGCCGTGAGAAGTGGGAAACAGGCTTTAATTGTTTGCCACTATCGGAAAATGAAATTACCGGTGCTTGATAAAATTATAAACTTTATTTCGACTTCGAAATAATTTGGGAAAAGGAAAATAAAACGACCCAAGGAGCTATATATTTAAAATAACTAAATGTTGATTAAAACCCCTCAGTATTTACGATATCTAATTAGATTATTACTCAGACCAAAGCACTTTACCACACAATAAATATTTTACAATCACAAACCTAACGTGCAAAGCTTTGATAGTTTCGGCGATGGCCGGTGAAAATCAGTGGAAATTTACTAGCTGTACGGTGAAAATTACACAGAGAAGGCGTTATTAAAGCACTAGCGGTGTTTTACGGGAGCGTTTCTTAGTATTTGTGTACGGCTTAGAATAGGACGGCGGTAAATAATAAATTGCCCTCGGTTTTTGTACGGATATTACCCCGGCCGTTGGTGCTAAATCAATCGCTTAAAGAACAGTTAGCCGGCAGAATCCGAAAACCTCTCCCTGGCGAACCTGCTATGGCAGCGAACACAGACGAGGCTCTTCCAAGTTGCCTATTATCAAATAGTTGATATTTCGTCACTCCGAAAAATACTTTTTAAAAAACGAGAAAATTACTGTTTGAGACGTTTATTGTATGCAAGTTACAAACAATCTCTGTTTTTATTACATGATTATTCATTTATATAGTTTTTAAAAGAAATACAACGTAAGCGAATATTATACATGGGTCAGCCATTGTCGTTTCTTACCTCCTCCGGCCAAAGAGAAAACTATGGGGTTTCTCCAGAGTTTGAGATGCCAGGAAAATTTTTGAAATCCCTTTTTCCTTGTTTCTTCTCATTTTTCTTCTTAATCTTCTTCTGTTTCCTTTTGTAAATTTTGAAGGCTACTAGGATTATGCTTAAAAAGACAATAACATATAATAATATTGTGTAAAAACTGATTTTTTTGAAATGAACAGGAGCCAAGTCCAATCTTGCTAATTTCGATTTGTCTTCTTGGAGTATGTTTTGAATGTTACTTAATTCATCTAAATTCACTGAGTCTATTTGCATTTTATTTAAATGAAAAGAGTCTGTTTTAGAGTCTTCGTTCGAAAATTGCAATTTAGGAAGTTCTACACTTTTATATTTTGGTATATTACTTGAAAAAGTTTTTAATGTAAAAATTTTTATTGCGACTATGCACTGGTTATTCAATTCAATTATGAAACTACACTTTAATGGAATGTTGTTAATGTTTTTACCACATTTTTGGATGGCAACTGTGTTAAATGGAGATATTACGATCCACTGGTTGTCTTCTATCTTCTGAATTTTTTCATTATTGATAATCACTGGAATTTGTTTACATAATAAATCTCTTGACTGAGAGTACTTAAGTAGTTGTACTTCGCAAGGAGTGTGTTGAGTAATTGGTAACTTTTGGAGATCACTACACAGGAAATCTTCTTGAGATATTTCTTTGCAGCTTTCTTCTGAGAAGGTGTAATGTTGATCGTTTAGAAGGATAAATTTGGATTGTGGTATAATCGTTTTAAAGGATTGTTTTGATGGTGTAGGTAAAAAATAGAGATGATAGTAATTATATTCTGAATTTTCGACAATTGGTATTTCTAGTATGAAAATTATATTGTTACCTTTACTATAGCTTTTGATTTCAATTATTTTCTCAAGCAATAAAATGTTTTGCAGAGACAAATTGATTGGAAATTTGTTATTTTTGTCTATGTTTTTACTGACTTCTAATATTTCAGAAAACAGATCGTTAGGATCAACTATTGAATTGTGAAAAGTATTAAGTTTGGCAAAACTGATTGCCGTTTTAATTTTTTCAAGTATATCATATGTTATTTGAAAACTTATAGAAAATTGTTAAACAAGTTGTTCTATTGCAAAATAGTGATAAGTTTCTACTTTATCTATATGCAAGTGTGTAATTATTTTTTGTAAATCATTGATACGTGAATTTAATATTAATTGGTTATCAGCTAATATTTTGGTATTATTCTCAAAGTTGTTGATAGACGATTGGAGTAAAGTTATTTGTACAAAATTGTTAAATGTAAAAACAAAAATACCACTATTAAAGAAGACAGGTATATATAAACTCAAATGTCCAGAATGTAATGCTGTCTATTTGGGTCAGAGCCTTAGGAATTTTGAAATCCGATACAGTGAACACTTACGAGCATACAGATTAAAACAACCAGATAAATCCCACTACGCAAAACATCTACTTGACACCAATCATTCATTGACACCTAACACAAAACTAGAAGTGCTGCATATTTGTGAAAAGAAACAAGAAATGGATTTCCTTGAAGAATTGGAAATTAGAAGACATTTAAGAAACCCACAATATGAAGTTGTCAATGAACAGTTAAATCCAGGGAGTTCTCCACTAATAAACTGTCTTCTTAAGTGATAATTGTAAAGATCAGCAGATATAGTTTTCCTGGTTTTCTATATCATTGCACAGTTATACTGATCTTAATTGGAAAAATGATATCCAGGATATCACCATAGGGCTAATAATATCTAAGCTTCAATATTTGTAATATCACATCTTCTTCTTTTTTCTATAAACATATATTAAGTCAATCACAAATTAGGACACTTCTTGGTCTAGCCAAAAATAACTACTAAACATCAGGTAGGCATAAAATGAAATGTAACTTCTGGCATTCTGACGATGATATTGATTTATCGAAACAATTGTCAATTTTTTAGAATTTTCAATAACTTTTATTATATTGTGGAATTAACCAGAAACCGTGAGTTTCATTTAAAACACTAAGTTAAACTTTTTTCAAATAATATTTCTAAAGTACTAATATCTATAACACTCATAAATTACTATTAAAAGGAAATAAAAGTACTTACAAAAGAAAAACTTTGATCATCTTCTTATTTCTAGCTTAATTCTAGTTCTTCTAGGTTCAGTCGATGCGGTACCAAACCAAGATCTTCTTACTTTTAACTTATTTCCAATTCTTATAGATTCGATCGATGTTAGACCAAACCCAAGATGTAATCTTCTTTTTCTTTTCTTCTTCGAAGTTGACGATTGATCGGTTCAGAACTATCGGATTGTATTCGATATTCGCTCGAACAAGTCAAATAGTTCAAAGTTCGATATTCACTCGAAAGAAACCGGTCACTAAAGTTCGAAATTTTCGGTAATTCGTTGATACGAAAAGCTCACGTACTATACGTTAAAAACTCCGAAAATCCTACTACGACTGCGCCAATGATATTTCGTCACTTCGAAAAATACTTTTTAAAAAACGAAAAAATTACTGTTTAAGACGTTTATTGTATGCAAGTTACAAACAATATCTGTTTTTATTACATGATTATTCATTTATATAGTTTTTAAAAGAAATACAACGTAAGCGAATATTATACATGGGTCATCCATTGTCGTTTCTTAACTCACGCTACCAAGGCCTATGTTACTAGATTGAACGATTCCCGAAATACTTTGAAAATTCCCCAAGAATCTTCCTGCTATGGCAGCGAGATGCTTGGAAGTTTCCCAACTGTATTTCTTTTCCCAAATTTTCTACACCGGAATCGGGATTACCGAAATACTTTGAAAATCCCGCAAGAATCTACCTGCTATTGCAGCGAGGATGCTTGATAGTCTCCCAACTATATTTTTTTCCCCTTAAATAAAACCAACAGATCAAATTTTTACTTCTGAAGTGTACACAAATACACGGAAAATCACTCAAATCAAACAAGCTGCAAGCAAAATAAAATCTATTAATATAACTACAACAAAAGACGCTAGGAACAAAATGAATTCAACACAGAAATAATGATTTATAAGATAATTTTTAAATTCGCTTACCTCGTTGGCGAAAATCAGTTATAATTTCGGAGACGGCGGAAACGGCGGAGAGCACAGAAAACAAGTGTCAAAGCACAGAACAAAGACCAAAGAGAGCTATTCCGTCCCGTTTGTATTCATTCTTCTCTCGACCCCACTCAGGAGGTCCTCTACTTAACAATCTTAAGAACGGCGCGGACTGATTTGCGCGAACGGTACAGTAAGCAATACATCTTCAATATACCGGATGTATCAAAAGTAATAAACATATTTTAAAATTATTAATAGTAAATAAATTTACAGCTTGTCATGAAAGAGGGGTGTATAACTTAATAATAACATAACTTGATAATAATACTAATAAAATGAGAAACTAAAATATATACAGTGGGATGTCGGGAACGAAAAATAGTAACATCGTTACAAGACATAGATAAACTCAACACCACTCCACTCCTTTAATCAATATAATTAGTATAATTAATACACCATGCCACTAATGGCGTCATTACGTTTTGCATTAATGTGCAAGAAACAAGTTTATCACATATAATAAAAAAACAAATAATGCCACCAACTTGGGGCTGTTGTTTTTAGAAAATTCAATTTATTCAAATATGGTTGAAAAACACTGTATATGTAATATTTGGCAGATTAATTTCTGATGACATCGCCATGTCACAGTTGAAAAAGATATTGTAGGTTAAAGAAAAGAGAATTCATGATAAGATATTTAGATAATAAAAGAATTCAAAATCTTTGTTACAGAAAAATAACAAATAGAGTTTTTTTTTGAAAAGAAGAAAGTGTGTAACCACGGCGTAATGTGGTTATTTATTTGATAAAAAAATAGTGAGTTGAATTTGATACCCCGAACGGAGAACTTGTAATTTAATAGTTCTCCAATATTTCGCCAAGTAGTAGTTAATTAAATAATATAATAATTAATAATAGAAATTGTTATCCGGTTGCCCATAATTGTAAATTCTGTGCGTGTTATTTTTATTAAAAAAGTTAGTCGTCAGTTCGGAAAAGTGAACGATCCTGAATTCTAAATTAAATTTAGAATTGTACGAGTTTGGAGGAGTTTTGGAGACTTGTGAGTCTGTTCCAGATTATTGATAATATAAAATAATGCATTATTTCGATAACAAAAATATCAGGCCATAATCAAAATTAATCATAGATGCATCTAATTAATCGATTACAAAGAAATTTGATTCAAATAAATACAGAAATTTAATATTGAACAATTATATTGAAAAGTATATTGAAAGAAGTTGGGACTGTAAATGGGTATTTAACATTTGCGAAGTAAAAGTGACAATTCGTAAATCATTCGGACATTTAGAGAAATATCTCAATTTAGTTTGTAATTAATTTAATTTGTATCCTTATAGATAAGATTTTGCCATTTGATAATTTATAAACTTTCATCGTAATTCACTGAAATTTCATTCATTATAGATAAGATATTTGTTATTTGATAAAAGGAAAACTAATATTTGTCTATTTTCTGTGAGATTTAATAATTGTATATAATTTTTGGAATTCGACTTACGTTAGATATTGTTTTCTAATAGATTTGAACAACTTATTGAAATTAAACTCATTTAATTTGATTAAAATTTTTATTTGTGACAGTGACATTTGTGGATTCTTGGTGACAGAATGCTATTTGAAATTTATTGAATGTCAGAAAGAAATTGAATAGCCTTTAGAATACTGAACAAACAGCCACAGTATAGTAATAGGTAGATCAAACAGAATAAAATTAATAATCACTATTTATTTTAGACAATATTTTTTCTATTTTATGGCGCATTGAACCCACCCTGAAATAAGAGTGATTCGAATATTTTACAGTAGATTTACCTTTCAATAAAATATTTTTTTTTTTGATAGCCGGTCATTTTTGACAACTACTGTCAGAGTGAAATAAATATCATACGCTGCTACGCTGCTAAAGCCGTGTGCACAATAATTGTCGCTACAACGTAGGGCAATTATAAAATAAAATCGATATATAATGATATATATATATATATATATATATATATATATATATATATATATATATATATATATATATATAACAAAGAAGATGTAGGAATATCGCGTGATATGTTAACAACAACAAAGAGATTCATGGGTAATTCACGCAAAATAAAGGGCTACTGAAATAGAGTGGTAACCGTGGACATGCATGTTTCTAGCTCATTTTGCCTCTTCAGCACGGCATAACCAAATAAGGATGTGACATTTGGGAGCAAAGATGTTAATCGAAACATGGGAAAACACAAAATAGCGGATTTCAGCAGGGAAACCAAACGCTCATTTGTGTCTTCAATTGGAAGATCCCGAGTTTTCAGGACATCAACCAACATCGTGTCCCTGTATTTTTCTTTCCATGGTCGATACTTAATTTTTTTATATAGACAATGAATTTGCTGCGTCAAATTATAATATTTTTCTATGTTTGTGATACTAGTAACAAATCTATTTTTGCCCCACTTTGCGGCGCCAAATTATTATAATTTTCAAATATTTTATTTCGACAAGAGCCCCACGTTTTGGGCACCAAATTATTATATATACTATTATATTCTATTTTATATTAATATTTTATATTTGCCCCGCGTTGGAAGCCAATTTATAATATTTTCTATATTCTTATTTTGTTTGTTTAGTTTCACTTGAATTGCTCCAGATAAATTACCGTCTATGCATCTATCTAATTCTTGTACTTCTTCTACTACCTGTTTTTCAAATTCTTGTTTCATTCTAAATCCAATTTCTTGGTCTATTGTATCATCATTTATACTTATTTTGTCATTCATATCTACTCTAATATCTGCTATTTGTTCACTCAATTGCTCGTTTTCATCTCCAATTTTCTTTATTTCATTTAAGGTTTCCATGTTTACTTCTTCTATTTTATTTTTCATTCTATTACATATTTTCTGTTCAACAGTATCAACATTTATATTGTCATTTATATTTACATTCATCTTGTTCTGCTCATCTGTTTCTTGTATCATGCTATCCATGTTATCTAACATATCATCCGTCTTTTCATTATTATTCTCCTCTATTTTGTCAAATTTTTCCACCATCATATCAGATTTTTTTCTCATTTTCTCAGAATCTACTAGTGACAAATCTATTTTTGCCCCACTTTGCGGCGCCAAATTATTATAATTTTCAAATATTTTATTTCGACAAGAGCCCCACGTTGGAAGCCAATTTATAATATTTTCTATATTCTTTAATAATATTATTTTAATTATATACTATATATGAATGTGAATTTATATGATGTGAATTTTATTTGTTGCTGTCGTCACAATTTGTAATAGTAACTGCACTAATGTGAAAACACCTTTACTGCTAAATATAACCTATTAAATTTTATGACAGCAGTTGTTAAATTAATATGCCCGGCTCTATAAATATTAAATGTTATATTATGAAAGATAAATCAATACACAATCAATTAACTCACTCTTAACTCAGGGAGGGATCAAATTTATAAATTTCCAAATAATTTTCCAAATTACGTATTGCACTATTCAAAATCTAAAGTAACTGTTTGTCCAATACACTTTAAGACAATTAAATTCTTATGACATATATGAAATTTCATGTCAGGAAATTAACCAAATGTCACTAATTATACTAAATTTTCTCTAGCATAAAAAAATTATCAAATATAATGAGAATGAATATGAAAAAAAAACCAAAGAGATTTAGAATTCAAATTTATATAATCTATTATCAGATAACAATCACAAAATTAAAACTTTTCAAAAAATATACACGCATAAACCAAAGATAGAACTTTCTATCAAACCTTAATATTAAACAACCTATAATTATAAATTTCCTATCTAAATAATTTAACCAAAAGTTCAAAATGTCTACTTTTTAATTGATATATGTCAATGTAAAATGCGCAAATTTCCTTGTAAATTGTCTGTTCCAAAATTGTCTTCACTAGACGTAGAATTTTATATAAGTAACGTTACTATAATTTCAAAGTAGGTATTTAATCATAAGATGCATCTATTTTCGAAATAATTTTACTAAAGGCATATTAATTGTCGAGAAATAATATAGATAATATGGACTGGACTCACCAACTAGGTTCTGGTACACTCGTTCGTATTCTAAAACGCTTTTTAGAATTTCAGGAACAACTTTTCTAAATCAATAATTTAGAAAACGGAAAAACCACTCGCACTTTAACGCTGTAATTCTTTGCGAATAATACACGCAATGGCTTTACAAAAGGCAAAATATGTTGAACTGATAATAATCATACAAATTACTCTGATATACTGAATTGAATTTGAAACAACTCTTATTCGATGTTGTCTCGAGAGAATCTAAAAATCAACTCAATTTTAAATAAATTTGAGACAACTCTTATTTGATGTTGTCTCTCGGGAATATCAAAATCAACTAACTAAACTGTTTCAATAAATAATTCTCCTCTCCTTTGGTTACCAAAAATTCTTTTTTAAAAAAAAATACAAATTTACGTTTTCATATACAAAGAGAGATTTTCATTATTTTAGTATAAATGCCATTTTGCTAACAGAGACATCTGTATTCTTGTTTTCAAATCGTTTTTAAAATCTATCTATCATTAAGTGCATTCTACATTAATGTCATAAGAAATTGAAATGTCAAATTTTATTGGTATATTGAACCTTTCAAATTATTGATAATACAGTGTGTATCACTAGTATTACAACCAAATAAGCACATTTTCTTTATTTCTATGTTTTCTTTAGAATTTAGATAGAGGATATGTATTAATATATATATATATATATATATATATAATAAAAGTGATTATTTTTCTTCAACCTTTTTAAATAATTAATTATTCAAATTTTTTACTGTGTGTGTGTGGAATCTGCTCAAAATCGAGTTTATAATCATACTCTGATATACATATTCATGTTGCAATTATTTTGACCATGTTAATTATGTTTTTAATTGATTCCAGGCAGAGGGTAAGAAAAATAATATACGTGCGCTATTGTGTTCAATGCACACTATTCTTTGGGAAGGTGCAAAGTGGAATAGATGTGAAATGCATACACTTGTTTCACCTACCGATGTTAAAAAAGCTTATAGGCGGGCTTGCCTGGCAATTCATCCAGATAAGGTAAAGTTGTTTAATATTTTTCTATATCTTTATGTTTAAACAGACTTATAAATGCTTAAACATTTTTACTATAAATGTGGTTTTAGTATTTAGTAGTTTTAGATTGTATGTTGTTCCCTTGTTCCTATATACATATATACGTAAGTATCGGGCCATCCAAATTTATTCAGTAGCAAAATTAAATTCCTTTTTAACGACATCTAAAAATTTGGTTTAACCAATGACGTAGAAAAAGAATAGACCTAACATCTCATTTATAATATCGGAATTGTTATGATGCCTTCATTAAATTCTCTCTAACAATGTGCTAAAAAAACAACTTACATTCATTTTCTTGCTGCTGTATATATAGAGTCATAGAGTCATAAAATTTCCAGTGGCGTACTGCTCTGATAATTTTGCTTAACCTTTGAGGAGATTCTCAACTTGGAAATTGATGTGTGATAGAAATGCTCTAGAATTATGAAACTCAAAAATAAAAAATTGTACATATTTCATTAAAATTTTGTGATATACCGACTAGAAAGTATTTCATTCTTGCGCTATTCGACATCCGAGTAATTAGTTCTCAATATCCTTCGATTCTCTCAATACAACATATGAAAGACGTTTATTTGTTTACTCTTTTCATGACGTCACGACCACAGCAGATATCGTTTTCGGCGGTTGATTAAAAATGACATTTTCAAATGAAATTTATAGAGCCACCAACTTTTATAGATTTAAATCGAAATATTTGGGTTCTTTGGACAAATATTTTATGAATTAAACATTTTTTCAATACATTTTGGTATGAGTCAAATAGATTCTTATTTCTGCAGTTCAGGATCGTTTTTTTAGGTGAAGTTTCTCCAATAGTCGATCTCGAACTGTAAATAAATTGATACTTGATGATCAATTTTATACCTGTTATTTTAAGCCTAGCAGATGCCTTGATTTTGCTATAACGACAATCTGAATTTTCCAAAAAAAATTTCGATCACGTGACGTAGCTGAAAAATTAATAAGTGATAATTTTCCTGGTGTTAAAACTCAAACATTTATAGAAAACCCTGATACGGCAAAATAAACGTGGCAGCGTTGTAATCATCAGGTGTGCGAGAGAACGTAATATAATTTGAACTTAAAGTTTATTGATGTGCCCTTCAAACCTAAAATAATTAAATTAAATGTCATTGATTTTCTTATGTAGCTGCAGCTGTAATGGTATTATAATGATATGATAATTTACTTTAAATTCCAAGGATTTTGGAATAATTTACAAATTTGTGGATTAGACGGTTTTAGAGAAAAATATTAAGTAAATAAACATTTTGGCAAAAGATGGTTATATGGGTTGACACGTTTCAGGTAAATAAAAAAAAAGTGAAAGTTTGAAATATTTTATTGTACTAAACCCAAACAAAAATGCAAGAAAATATCTTTTAAGGTACAAAAAATCAATTATTATGAAACAAGAAACAAAAATTTAAAGTCCATTCTAACTCATTATTGAATCCATCAATGTCTTCTATGATTCTTGGAGAGCTCGTAAAATTCGTATAAAAGGGTTATGCATCGTCTGGTATAAGATGCATGTAGCTTTCAATGTCTTTTGGCTTTAGATCAGATAAAGGTTTTCCATTGGGTCACAGTTCTACAAGTAATGAAGAAAAGTTTTCTATCTGTGTTCTTCCTTGTCGCTGTATGTCCACAAACATATCCCTCCATGTCAAAATCAGTCTTCATAAAAATGTAGTATGGATTTTATTTTTTCAGAGTTATCCGCGTTGCTTTTATCCAATTTATTTTTTGTTTGTTAATGTCCACTTTTCTATTAACTATAGCTTTTTCCAATCTGCTAGTCCCCAAAAACCACTCCCCTTTCATTTCCGTGACAGCTATTGAATTCTTCTAACGACATGACTTGATAATATTCACATAATCCGAGGGAGTATAAATGTCGTTTTAGTTGACATTCAATATCACCAAAATGTTTATCATTTGGTAAAAAATTATGACCTGAAACGAGGAACTTACAAGTGACACTTTTTAAATTCGGGCTTGATTGAAATAAACTTGCCATCACTAGTGTAAGCTTAATATTGCGGTTCTGACCACCGCAAGAGTCAGACCACAATATTAAGTGTTCAACTGTGTTTGGCAACGTTCTTGAGTGCCTTAAGAGAAATGATCCAACCTTCTGAGTTCCTCTTCCTGCTGTTCCTTCAATCCATATATAGCAACTAGTTCCCAAGTTGTATAACCAAACTTGCTTTTGTAAAAGATTATATTACTAGGGATTCTTGGCAATAGCAGAGTCTTCTGCAAATCGAATGTTAGACATTCTATATTTTCCTCATTTTCGGTTCTTTGTAAGTCATTCTTAAGCAAAGTTTTGGCCTTTTCTGCCAAATCGTCTCTATTTGGATCTGCAATAGTTGTTTGTTATGGTCATCCGATTCTCGTTGTAATTTGACTCGAAAAGTATCGCAGATTTGACACGTATATTTTTGTGGATCTTTGAACCTCAAGTTAAATTTATTATAAAATATTCTCTTATATATAGGAAAAGTCACAGGATTTTCAATTTCGTTTTTATACATATCGTACATTTTGCTAACGAAAGATGCGGAGGTAAACACATTGCAGAAGTTTCATTACGGCAATAGTGAGACATGTATTTGGGTATTTTATTAACTTGCTCCATAACTTGCAGGATTTTCTCATCCGAAATTTTATTCAAACCTTGCTTTGTACCTCTTTGGTCAAGAAGTGGTGCACGATTATGTGCTGTTGTAACCTCGTTGAAGTAATTCTCAATGTATTTGTAAATATCTGCTTTCTTGTATATAAACGTTTTTCGATATTTCTTCCATAATTCCTTCTTTTTGGTTTTTCTTGTACCAAACTTTCAATGAAACCTGTTTGAGAGTTGTAACAACCAAGACTCCAAAAACGAACATTTTCCCCTTCTTTTTTCTATAGAGACGACCTCTCGACACTTTCGTGGACAGTTATAGTCGAAATTATCCAGGAATGCCTTTCGTGGCTTTGATGTACCTTTATGGTCGATGTAAGGTTTATTACTTTTCCGCCCAAACTATCTAATATGCGAGAAAGGTATTGGTTTACCCCAAAAAAAATTGGAATTTTGAATTTTTTTTTTTTGAAAAAAACAATTTTTAGAAACAAAATCCTGTGAGTATGTCATCGTCGTTGTCGTCGGCCACTTTTCAGTTTGTTAGTACGATACAGCCTCCAGAGTGTATACAAGTGACCAATTTTATGATTGAATATTGTTCAGGGCGTCTTATAGATGAACCTTATTGATTTTTAGTTCACCAGAGCTAGTACAACGGGTGCTATGGTACCTGAAGTGCCACATTTTTGAAGAAATTTTGGGTTGTTAGCACAATACAGCCTCCGGAGTGTATACAAGTGACCAATTTTATAATTGGATATTTTTCAAGGTGTCTCACAGATGTACCCTATTGATTTTCAGCTGACTAGAGCGAGTACAGCGGGTCCTATAAATCCAAATATACTACGTTTTTGGTTATTTTTGGAGAAATTTCGGTTTGTTAGCACAATACATCACCCGAAGTGTATACAAGTGATAATTTTATGATAGAATATTGTTCAGGGCATGTCACAGATGCGGAAAAGTTAGTTTTAATCTTCAATATCGTTTATTTTTATTTCGATTAACTTGTGACTTTGATTGAGACATAGAATATTTTGATTTACGACCTTTTTTTGGGCGACCAGTAGAAGTGTTTAACATTTCAGTATCATTTCCATGGCCGCTATTATTCTCACTATATGATAATTCTTCTGATGATGGTTCATAGTTATCAGAAGAACCGCTGTTGAATACATTACCAGAGTCATTAGCCTGCAAAAAAAAATTTGTACCGGGTGTCACACAAGGGATCTACAAATTCTTTTTAAAAGTTTCGGTTCGAATAAGTTAACAAATTTTAGACAAAAACAGTAAATCAAATACTGCTAATAAAGTATCAATTAACAGGTATGGGAGAAATATATATGTGAGTGTGCAAAAAAATTTACAAAGACTAACTGAATATAAAGAGTGTTAATAATAAATAATTAAATTTCAAAAACCTAGCTTCTATATTTTGGCAAATACCATTACAAACAAAATGGATTTAAATTTCTTTCCTTTTGTTACAATAGTTTGCATTTACATATGTTACCATTTTTTGTTCAGTTGACTTGAAACATCCAGTTTGTTCTAAATACATTATTATAATTTGGCCGCTACCGTCAGTGTCATCATTCTTCGTAAGATTCGATAAGGGAGATTTCTATAACAGTAAAAAATGATTATTTTAACTTCAAAAAATCTGATGAAAAGGCGTAAATAATAAACAACTATAAAGACGAAATAAAGAAAGTAGACTTACCTCAACACTTGTGCCCATCTCCACGGACTGCATTTCGGCATATATCAATTCATTAACTTTAACTGTTTCACACACGCATATGATCTTTTATGACAAAAATTAAATTACAATTCTTGACATTTTCAAAAAAGCTAAATAACTCAGCTTTCGAATGGTGTAAAAATATACTGGGTGCTCTATTTAAAAAAGTCAAGTAATTTCTAGTTGAAAAGAGGCAATTCTTTCTCGCTCTGTACGACAGGGCAATTTTTTTAATTTGATCGGGAAAAAACATTTCGAAATTTGAAACTCATTAGTGAAAACCCCACATTTCTACTTTACTTCGTTTAGTCAATAATCATGTTTAAAATATGTCAGTTTCAACTGGGACTATATAATAAACTATTAATTTTGCTAAATTAATTTTACTGATGTAATTGAACAAATCTGAACAGATAAAGTTTAATTATAATTAGTAAAAAATACACAATGAATTCAGCGACCGTGTAGTAAATTATTTTGATAATTTACTAATAATTTGTTTTTTTTTAGCAAACTGGTACAGACAATGAAAACTTGGCGAAGCTCATATTTATGGAACTAAATAATGCTTGGAGTGATTTCGAGAATGACGCGTCCCAGCAAAATATGTTTTCTTAACTGATGTGTTATAATAATTCTAAACGTTTTACTAATTTTGAACATTCCAGTACCATAATATTATTATTTACTTTAGAGTTAGTCGCGCTTACGCGCTAAATATATAAGATCTTCACAGTATTATGCATATATATTTTTTAGATCGACTAGCTTATACATTTAAGAAAACTTATTTATAACATCATTGTGGGTAACATTATAGCACACATTATAATTAAAAATATTCAAATATCTACCAGATTGCGATGAATCCTTAATCTCTTTGATTTTTCATTATATTTTGTTCCATGCATAAATAGTAAATGGGGAAAAATAAACACTACCCTATTTATAGTTTATTTCTGATTATCATGTCAAATATTATATTAAAAATGTTTTTTAAATGATTATTATTAAACAAAATAATATGAAAAAATCTATATTGTAGATGATTGATAACAAACAAAAATTTATATAATTTCATAAACAGAGTTGTTGAGCAACATTTAAAATTTGTGAATGAAGTTTGTACTATAACATTATTTCACTACGCCATGTCGAGATATATTACAGGTGATTCAAGACAAATCTGAAGTCGGCAGTATAGTATTATGTCAAATAAGTTATGACATACTTTACTGCAACTTGAATTTAAAAAGTGTTTAATATAATATTGCGAATTTTTGTGTGTGTAGACTATTAAGATTATAGGTTGATTTTCCAAATTATAATCGGTAGTAAAAGATCAAATGAGCTTCATTTTGCAAAATACTTCATTTCACATGAAAATAATATAAATTGTGAAATGAAAAAAGCATGCTTATGCTGAGCTAGTAAATATGTATATAAGGTAAGTGTACATAATTCCGACATTTTAAGAAGTATATTTCTACAAGTAATGTGTTATTTCTGTGGACTGTAGCACCTTTTTTCGTTCTTATTTGAATTAAAAACAGATCGGTATTTTTATATTATTTAATGTCAACTATTGTCTATTGTATTCTCAGGGTTTTCTAACGACTGTCACTGGTTGCCGGCGTTACCGGTTTTACCAAATTTCAGTGGAGTCTGGACATAATGTGTAATGTGAAATTAAAAGTATAAATTCCTTCTTTTTTTTGCTGTGTAGTTTGGACATTAAAGATAAAAAATCTGTTCCACTTTTGCACTATTCTGCTAACATTAGATAAAAATAAAATATATTTACATGATTATTTAACTGTTGAACTGGGTGGTCCATTAATCCTTTCGGTAACGATTGACGGATATATCACGCACAAATAAAAGTGCGTCACGGACGAATGACGGATATACCCGTCAACGGTTCAAATAGCTCTCCAGACTACCGCCAGTTATATCCGTCGCTAATGAAAATTTATGCTTGTTTACACACGACTAACTTCTTTATCCGTTACAAAACATCGTTTCAGGTGGATGAGTGTCGGATATATCTGGCACCGCCGGATATAGCCGACAGTCGGCATCTCCCGAACTGCTAACGTTATTTATGTTCATTAGTGAGCACAATGTCGACAGATCAGGTTGTCGAACCTTCAAGCAGTCGCTCACGCCGTGCGAAAGTTGCGAGGTTAGATTCTTATTGTGGATTAACTGAAAGTGAAGTGCGTAGTCTTTGTAACTACAATTTAAATTTGTTGGATAGTGAAGAAGAGCCGTTTTCTGGTAGTGAAAGTGAGTATATACCAAGCTCTGGGGATGAAAGTAATAGTTTTGAAGAGGGACCAAAATCTGATCAAGAAGTCACATAAGAATCTGTGGAAGCTGAAGCACCCCAAGATGAATTTCCAATACCCGAAATTGTAGTCGGTCACAATTAATTACAATTGTTGTGGAGAAAACAGTATTTTACTCACAGAAGTCCGTAAATTCGACAGTTGTAATAGCGGAATAACCGACGAGACTTTACATGGAAAAAGGGATATAGATTTTTTCTCAAATTTTTTACCGAAGATATTGCTACTACCATTATTGAGGCGACAAACAGGTATGCAATTCAGCAGAATACACCACGGTGGACACCTATTGACTTGAACGAATTTTTTGTATTTATTGGTATAACTATGCTGATGACAAGAAATAAAAAACTTACTTTCAAGGAGTTTTGGTCCAGAGACGAACTGCTTCATTCCCCTATTTTCGGGAAACAAATGACAAGGGACAGATACCTGCAAATTCAAAGTAACTTGCACTTTTGCATCTATGATAAAGCTCCCCCAAATAATCGCCTCTCTAAAATAGACCATATTCTATCAGAAATAAAGGAGAGGTTTCAAACACAATTTCGTCCGTTTCAGGACCTTGTCATTGATGAAAGTTTAATACTTTTTAAAGAAAGATTGAGCTTCAAACAGTTTATAAAGAGTAAAAGACACCGTTTTAGGATTAAGCTGTTTGTTTTGTGCGACTGTGAAAACTTGGGGACCAATCAAGACCTGGGTATATCGGGAGCTGTTGTAACCAAGCTCATGGATCAATATCTAAACAAAGGACACTCGCTTTTTACAGACAACTACTACAGCAGTCCTGCCTTGTCAACTTTCCTATTCAAAAGTAAAACACTCTTTTGGAACCGTCCGGCCACATAGAAAGCATATACCAAAGTTCATAGTCAAACTAAATAAAGGAGATGTTTCTTGGTATTCTAGTGATCATCTATTGGTATTAAAATGGTAAGATCGTCGAGATATCCATATGATAACCACTATGCAAATGAAATTGTGGTTCTTCCAAAAGTAGACAGGATCACTAAATAAAATGCACAGAAGCCCAGATGTGTAGTGGAATATAATTGCAAAATGGGAGCAGTCGACCGTACTGACATGATGATTTCTACTATTGACTGTATATGTAAAAGCATAATATGATATAATATGCTGTATTTCCACATTATGTATGTTTGTTTACTCAATGCCCATGTCATGTTTTTGACAACAGATTCTAGAAAAATTCCGTTAGCGATATTTCAGTTAGAAGTCATACGTCAGTTATTTGAGAGGTTAGTAAATGCTTTCATTTTAGGTAGTTATAATTAACAATGTTTTATGTATAGGTTTTCCACCAATCATCTCCTAACAAGACTTGATCTGAACCATAATTCTGCAAGATTAATCGAGAGACACTTTCCGATATACGTTCCAGAAACAGAAAAGAACAAGAATCCTTCAAGAAGATGCCTGGTTTGTTCGCACACAAAAAGAACGAGAAAAGAAAAGGAAAGACTCTAGATACATGTGTAAAGAGTGCATTGTTGGACTTTGCATTGTACCCTGTTTCCAAATTTACCACACCCAGACTAACTTTTAAGTTTTTTGACATTATCTTTAGTTATTATAATATCATTTAGAATGTATTTTTTAGTGTTCATTTATATACATATTTTTATATGCTTTATTGAATAAACATGCCTTTTGTATAGATCTATTGCTTTTTTGTAATTGAAACATAAGTTCGAGTTGAACAAAACCTAACCTACCCTCATTTTACCTATTTGGTATTTGACGGTTATATCCGTCACTCGTCTGTCGAGCACTGCAAAAAAACATCTGATAATCGAGCCGTACCGAAAGGGTTAACAATGGACGACGTCCTTATCTCAGAAACCGATAATCATACAATTTCTGTAAAAAAATTTAGCTGGTAAATCTGCCAAGAGAAATCGGTGGTTCGAAAGATGGCCGGTAGGGGGCGCAACTGCTATGGTTAATCATAAAACGGGCGTTTTTTCAAAAAATATGCAAGTAAAGATATATTTTAAATAATGCCTTTGCAAACACCGGAAAATTTGTGACATTTCTTGTTTGAGGTATTTTACTCTATTTTATAAAATGTAGTGGTGGGGGAACGTCAAATATGTTTTTATTTAAATGGCAATAACTCCAGTATGGATTGACGGATTTAAACAAACTTTGTCTCGTTTTTAACCGCTCTCTTCACTTAATAATCTGCTGTATAAATTGTTTCCGAATATATTTTGGTGTGGTACCTATAGAGCGCTGTTTGACATTACACCAGTTATTGCGCATTATCATGAAAATTAGCTATGTCTCTTTTGTATAGTTACATAGAGGACGAAATTCCTTAAAAGTTAGCGCAAACCGCAACTTTCTATCTTTTTTCTAACCGGAGATATCAATAAAAGTAGCAACATTAGGCCACTGGCTATGAAGTATCTCAGGAACCGATGGCAAAGAAAAACACCAAAGCCAATTATGGAAATTCAGAAACAAATTTAAATTAACTAGACTCTATTAATGGCGTCCTAAATGTTCAAATTGCCGTCCATCGTTTTCGATGCACTTATACATTCTTTCCCGTGCAGACCAAACTGCAGTGTCTAGTTCAGCTACTGATATAGTTTGCATACAATCCCTTATTCGTCCAATCATATTATCCCGTGTAGTACGTCGAGTTCCAAAAACTATATCTTTCACTCGACCCCACAAGTAAAAACCCAGGCTTGTTAAATCCGGTGACCTCGCTAGCAATGGAAATATGCTGTCTCGTCCTATCCATCTACCATTATAGTTAGCATCCAAAAACTCCCGAACATTTGCTGCAAAGTGAGCTGGATAGCCATCGTGCTGGAATAACATTCGTTGACGAATTCCAAATAGCACGTCCTCTAACAAAATCAGCAATTCTCTTCTTAAAATCGTTAGGTAGCGGTCACCATTTAGTCGTTCATTAGAAAAGAATGGCCCGATTATCCGTCCTCCTAGAATTCCTGCCCAACAATTTATTGACCAATGCCCTTGGTGCTGGACTTCTTGCATCCAGTGCGGATTCGTTCTTGACCAATACTGCATATTATGGAGATTCACACCTCCATTGCTATGAAAAGTGGCCTAATCTGTCCACAATATACGTGACAGAACTTGCCGATCTTCTTCCATCATACACAAAAGCTAGTGTCAATGATCTAATCCTCGATCACAATCTTCAGCAGTCAAAGCCAGATGCAGGACTAAGTGATATGGATGCATCTTGAAACAAAATAGATACAACTGAAGTTTATAGTTGATGTTCAGAATCGAAACGCCGAACTTAGAATTTTATGCCTTGCTTATACCAACATAATTTGAAAAATTGTATAAGTCAATAATTGCCCTTTGCTCCTTGAGAATTTTTTGAACCTCAGTTCGAGCTACTCCAAGGTCCTGCGCAATAGCTTTAGTGCTTAGGTGAGGGTTAAACTCGACATATACTAAAACATTATTAGTGTTCTCCTCGGTGCGCCCTCTGCGATATATACGAAGAAACATTTCCGGTTGTTCGCAAACGATGGATAACTCTAAGAAAAACCTCTTTACTCGGCTGGCGTCAATCAGGATATTGCTGCGCAACTGTAGCATTTGTCATGGTTTCAAAATAAACACCTATCATGTCAAATAATTCTTCTTTTGCATAAAACATTATGTATAACTAAAAAAGAGAACGCAACGAAAAAATACCGAACAAGAATAATATGAACAAGGAACAAGAAAAAAACACAAACAACACGAAATACTCAAACAATAACAGAAAATGTTTAAATACGATTCGGAAAGTTGAGAACGAGCTTAGAAAAATAGTAACTAAATTACACTGACGTGAAGCAAAAAGGTTATAATATTTTGACGTCTTGGAGTCAGTTTTGTTTTCACGGCCTACTATTTTCTTATTTCTTTAATTTGTTGATGGAGCTCTAAAAATTTGTAGCCTTTGGATAAAAACAAGATGAGCTCCTTTTCTTGCACTAAAATGTAAGTAAATTTATAAATATTTTTTTTAATAAAACTCAAAGTCAATGTCAACAGCTACTAATTTCGGCCAACATAAGGGCCATTTTCAGTCTACAAAAATTTGATAAGGAAATGGAACAATTACAAAAGTCTCAACATTACCTGATTAAAAACTTTTCAATGGGCAACACACGTGAATCCTCAGAAATGTTGAGATTAAAGTTAGGAGAAATAGATATGAGAAATTGAAAGTTGAAAATTTTGAAAAAATTTCTCATCATATTGCAGTTAAAAATTAAAATTTACAAGCTTTAACTAATATAAAAAAAGGAAGTGACACGAAAAAAAATTGAATTAAAATTTTTATTTAGTATTACTAAAGTTAGATTAAATGGGTTATAGAATTGAACTCACATTGAGCGACGAACGTGAAAGAAAATATTTTAAGTGGGGTAAGAGTCATAAATTCGCGGTTAATGGAGGGAATTTCTTATTTATATGAACATTAATAGCTTCGATTCTCAGAGATAAGAGTATAACAGCTTCAGCCTCGATTCCTAGAAGGAAGAGTTCAGAATAATTAATCTCAATTCCCATAGGGAAGAGTCCATAATGGTCATCAGATTGGGAGGAAGCAAATGAAGGGGTAACCTCAGGAACAAGATTTCTTCTGTATGTAGAAAAATCTTATAATAGAAAATAAATAATAGGCATAATATTATGATCACGCAACTGAAGAAAAAGAAATCCATAATGCGTAGATAAATAGTCCGTAATGCCCGTTTTAGGATTAGCCATAGCAGTTGCGCCCCTAGCGCCTATCTTTAGAACTTGAAAATAATTTCCATCGATTTACCTATTAAAACTTTTTAACAGAAATTGTACGATTATTTTAGTGGGCCACCCAGTACATATTACAGCTACTTAGTGATTCATGATTCCCACAGGTTGTACATTATTCCGATAGTTACTTGATACTAACTCCAACAAGGTAAGTAAAACACATAAGAAAATAGTATTATAGTTTATTTACGATAAAAAGACGATGACGTTGCAAAACAAAATATTGTGATGTTGCCAAGCTGTAGTTTTTTCCTTTACTTAACGAAAACTAGAAAAGTCAATATGATGTTAGATTGACTGTTCTTCTTTTTCATTGTTCCGTGCCTCGTAGGGTGTAAGTCAAAAATATTTATTTAAAAATAAAAGGCTTGTATGATAGGCTTGATTAATTTAGTATAAATATTTATTCATGAAAACTATGGATAAGATACAAGAAACAGTAATAATCATTCTATATTCGAATTAACACTTAATGATTTTACATAGAAGAGGGTTAAATTACAAACTGTAGGTCCTTATACCTTATTCTATGCTCTATAGAACCATCTTCAAGAGCACTGCAAGGGTTTACGCTAAAAGGAATCAATACAAGCTGTAATCATCTTCATGCAAATTTAAATATTGTTTCTTTATACAATATCTATTATATTTATTATAATAAAAATAGAATGGAAAAGAAAAATAGAGATACACAAAATAAAATTTTGTTACAAGATATAAAAATAA
The DNA here is from genome assembly GCA_963921935.1 of Galeruca laticollis. Lineage (NCBI taxonomy): Eukaryota > Metazoa > Arthropoda > Insecta > Coleoptera > Chrysomelidae > Galeruca > Galeruca laticollis. Next base: position 106,308,105 of record OY998175.1, on the reverse strand, counting down.
AAAATCTCCAATTTTATCAACAGTAAAAACACAAGAGCTTTTTTTTTATCGGATAAATTTCTCTTTGCAACGAAACAGTTTTGCCAATCACTAATTTTACGAGAAAAACTGACATGATAAAATCGCGACACCGAAGGTGGAGCGATTTTATCTAATGTCAGTTTTTCGAGCAAATTTAGTGATTGGCAAAACTTTGAGTCAAAGAGGAATTTATCTAATAAAAGAAAAGCTCGAGTGTTTTTTGGCAAGATAAATTAACGACAGAATATATGGATGAACAACAACAATAATTGCGACTCATTGTCATTGTGTAAAAGTGACGTCCGCTTACTAGATATTGAGGAAGAGAAGTTTTTATCGCGATAAAAAAGGATGCACCTTTTTTATCGATGGCAAAGTGACAATAACATTTCCAGGTATATGACATTTTAACATTGGAGTTAATTTATCAGTATTATTTATATAGAGATACTGTGGTCGTTGTTTTAATTTGTGTATTATAAAATAACTGTACCTAATTAATTTAATAATGGTTATTAGTGATTTTGAAAAGGTGGAAATAAAGCAAATTGGATAAAAATATACAAAAAATAAAAAACAAGATTTGCACTACTCCACTACAAAATCATCACTATCTTCATCGTCACTGTCAAAATCAATAACAAGTGGAGGCACATCCTGTCTATCAAATACTATTCCACCCATCTTGTATAATTTTTTCAGTGTGCTCTACTGTCTTTGACCAAATATCAGGAATCACTTTTTCTACTAAAGACTTTTTCCATACGCCTATTGCTTGTTCTGTTGAAGAACCATCAGTTCCCACATGATCTCTATAAAATTTTTTAACTATGCCCCAAATATGTTCAATTGGGTTGAACATACAGTGGTAAGGGGTAAGTCGAAGCACTTTGTGACCATATTTTTCAGATAATATGTCAGCTGCATATACTGTTGGTGGTTTATTCCTACAAAAATGCATATATTTAAACAAAATAAGTTATCTAAGTATTATCGTAATATATTGAAAAATATTTATATCAACTAACCGTTGTACTTAATTCAATAATTCGGTTTTGCGGAAAGTATTTCCATAAGGAATATCATTTTGTATAATCCAGTTCTGTATATCAGCCTTTTTGGTAGCTGTTGTTGGTACTTTATTGATCACTGTACTGTGATAACTTGCATTATCCATTACAATTGTGGCAGGTTCTTCCAAGTACACTAAAAGCTGGTATTCAAACCAATGCAAAAAATTTCTCGGTTGATTTCACCGTGGTAATCACCATCTTGTTTTTTGGAAGAAAAAACCAGCCCTGCTCCAGGAATAAATCCAGAAGAGGAACCTGCATGCAATACTATATACCTACAATAAGGAAATAAGAAATTACTACTAGGTTTCCTAGATAGACTGCATAGCTCAAAACAACTGTTAATAATTATATAGATTTAAATAAAATAGTGTGACTAGTAAATATTTGAAAAGGTCTTAAAATGGCAGGAATGTACATCATAAATTAATTGCTAAATTTTATTATTCAATTACCTTGGACCACCAATTTTGTTTTTTTTCACGCTTCTATGATTAGAATCTTGCCAAGAACATCCAACAGTACCGTCTTTAACAGGTCTCAACCAAAAACACAAATTTATATAAACTTTCCCTTTTTATCTTGACATATTCATGTAGAAAATGTACACGTTTTAATGCAATATGTGGCAACTCCATTAAACCACGACGAGGATAATCTTTTTGGTATTTGAATCCAATATTTGTCACTGTCTTCCAGAGTGATGTTAAACAACCATTAAAGAGTTCACGCTCCTGGAGTTTGTCTCTTAAAGTTTTGAAGGTTATCTATTCCTCTGAAAAAATATTGTGTTAGTTAATTGTGAATAAAATAAAACAGTAAATTCAATATACTCACTGTTTCCATACATTTCGGAAAGCATTTTGATCAGTTATCAATTTCAACAGAAGGTTTTATGCGTTGTCTCTTTTTAGGTGCGCTTTTAGGCTGTTCACCTCTATTATGCTTGGCGGCAATACGGTTAACAGTGGTAACGCTAAGTTGTAAAGCTTCTGCAACTCTACAATATAATTACTTCAATTTATGAACGAATAATATATTATCAAGTTTAATTAACCTAACCTAACATTAAAAACATTTAATCATTTACATTTAAATATGTAATAATAATATCAATAATGATGAATACAAATAGCGAATACTATTACTTACGTCTCTTACAGTAGTAAGCGGGAGAAGCGGGCCCCCATAGCTCAACAAAGATGTTACCATCTCTTGACATTTTCTGTTCAGCTGCTTCGGCATTTTATTAACCACACACTGCAGATTTTCATAAATAATTAGTTATGAAAATAACTGTTTTTTTAATCTTAAAGAAGCAATGAATTTAAAAGCACCAAAAAAACTTGTAGATATTAAAGGATGATCGAATGTTAATAAACGTCAAAACAAAGTGGGACATTTTACCAGTTGATTTGACAACGTCTTGAAGTTTTGCCAACCCGTAAGCTGTAAATTGCCCTGGCTGTTGAGGAAAAATTGTATTCACGGTTGGTAAATTAATATTTATTATGATAAGCAGGAAAGTAACTAAACATGACATCATCGTCTTTTTATCGTAAATAAACTATATCTTTTTATTTCATATGAAGTAAGTATTATCGCAAACTAACAAATTTGTCAAAAAACGAAAACCTAATATACATAGAAACAACAAAAAAAAACAAATAGTGAGTTTCTAAACAAAAACGTAAGATAGATGTCTATAATTCCGACATAAGTAGGTATATATACTTAAATAAAAATTTTACTTACTTATATTATCGTATACCCTGTAGGGAAAGTGTATACGGTACCCTTTCAATAAAAATCAACAATTAATATTTAGTAATCCCGCCACCATGCTCTATGACTTCTCTTAATCTACTGGTCATCGATCTATATAATGTGAAACAATATTCTTCAGTTATTTCCTCCCAAGCATTGTTTATAACTTCCAACAAACCTTCAACGTTTCTTGGTCTTATATTTGCCTTTCGAATTTCTCTTACTGACATTGCCCAAACATTTTCTACTGGATTCAAGTTAAGAACATTAATATTGCGTGCCCGAAACCATTCGGTGACTACACCAGAGGTATGTACTTGTTGGAAGATAAAATCATTGTTAGGGAAAAGAATCTCAACAGAAGGAAATCTTTCGCCAATATGCCATAGAATTCCAGGTCCCTGCGTAGATATCCACGTCCAAATATTTACAGAAAAACGACCATTTTTATTTGTGAAATTGACATAATTCTCGTCAAACCGTGTATTCTGTGGGCGATAGACACGAATATTGCCGCTATTTCCGCTATTTGACGATTGGAAAACCTTTTCATTCGTAAAAGTAACACGATTCCAAAATTGTTCGTCATAAGCAATATGCTCTAAAGCGAACCCTGTTCTTGCTTCTTTGTGACTATTGTTTAATAATCGTTTCCTTGCTACTGCGTAGCATTTCAATTCAGACTGTGCTACTCTGCGACGGTCCGTGCGACAGGATGCTGGAAAATTTGTTACTGGAACAGCTTGAGCTACTGTTTCAAATGGGTTTGCTCTTAAATGGTTAATGAAAGCAGTTGACTTTTTCGAACGTCCTGAGCCTGGAGCTCTATCAATTCTTCCCTCATATCGCCATCTTCTTACAATACTCGCTTGTTTACATTGTAAAATGCCGCAGTTTGCCTCACTGACCACCCATCGTCTATTTTTGCGATTATTCCGCCTTTCGTCACTGAATTTATGTGCGACATAATTTTGGAATTGTCTGACATATTCATAAGACAAATTCAAGCAGCTAGAATTAGACAAAAATCTGCTATAAGAGTTGTTCCATTTTTTATTGGCCGCAACTATGATATATAAAAGTGTGTTAACCCACGTTGAATATTTATTCATCTGAACTTAGCCTTAAGCCCTTTGTTGTTGGTTCTACTGTTTCGTTTGAAAGTGATTACTTTCTTCGGATGTTTATAAACTATGTACACTACAGTATTTTTTACGAAAAAATATCAAAACAGGACATAATACTATCCTTATTATTATTATTTTAATTAGCGAGTCAGCCCATGATCAACTTACAGCTTATAAATGCAATTTAGTTATTGTAAAAATTTACTGAATAGACAAAATATCGCTAATACATTAGTGGTTAAATGTTAAAAATAAATAAATATATGATATTACTTATTTGCGTTATCAATCATAGTGATCTTTTATGTTTACCAATATATTCTATTTTTATATTGTGACTGTGTTTTTTAGATAAGAATTATTTTATATTGTTAATTTTAATGATGGAGGAAATTAAAATATTCCAATATTTGTGGATGTTACAATATGAAAAATAAAATTTGTTTGTCTCAGTAGGTATGCTAATCTCTTTTAATAAATATTTCCTACTTGTTCTCCCGTATTGGTGCAGATCATGAAACTCCTATTTAACTTATTCTACTCCTGTGTTATCCATCCATATATCAGTTATGGTTGTGTATGTAGTGGTAGCACGTATATCGAGTCTCGATAATACATCGATTTCTCATATTTAAAAACGAATCAAAATTATTGAAATTTTACATAGTCACAGTTTGTGGTGCATACAGTGTCCTGTGTAAAAATCAGTGGGGAACTCTCAACAGTTTCATAATAAACAGATATTGTGACGCGTTTTCCTCCCTAAGGCGATGACCGCGCGCGGCACTGCGCGTGGTTTATCGGTAGCGGCCTCTTGTTCTACCTCTTAACGCATCGGAAACGTCACTCCTGACACCTTTGAAACCTTGCACTTTCTCGGGCGCCAGATTTTTAACGTGGTTGTCTCCACGGCCCCTCGACTTCACTCGTCGAGAGTTCCAGGTAGCCTCAGATGGAGGTACGGTAAATTCCAGGGGTCTATTGTCGTCAAAATTCAGGAGGTTGCTAAATATATAAAACAAATGTTCTCGCTAGTCCTGAAATAAATATTATACTACGGAGAAGCTAAAATTCGTGCAGGCAAACAACTACTCTACCATAAGGAAGTACTAGTCTATAATAGGTCAGTAAAACACAGAGGTTCGGTTTGGTTATATTACAATAATGTTTTTATTTAATAAATACAGGCTTTGTAGCTACTCAAATCGTTACCTATATACAAAAGAAAAAAACTTATCACACCTAAAGGTAACCCATACTCTGGTATCCCCAGAAAAGCAGAGAAATGTTAGCGAGCTATATATACATTTAATATGCGATCATTAGAGACGAAGCGGGCAGGACATAAGCGAGAGAGTTTTTATTAGCAAATGCAATGTTTACTATAAAAGCGTTAAAAGGAAACTCCTATTTCACGGATCTTTTCAATATACAGGTTAATAAATTAAAATCAATAAAACGGGGTCTATATTGATACTAGCAAAGTGTTCAATCACTTTCGATGCACCCGGTATGTAGAATAAATGTGAGTATTGAGTACACGATGCTTCTAGAGATCGGGAAAGGAAATACGAAAAAGGGTCCAGTTCTTGAATAAAACCGTCGAAAGTTCGGGCCAAGTGGTAGGGCCACTTTCGGGAATTTTGGGGAATCGGGATTAGAAATTAACGGTTGAAATCCGGGAATTAAAATATCAAGGAGCCCTGGCTAGACACCTGGAAGTCCTCAAGATTTCAATTTAAACGGAATATACGCCTTCTAATTAAAATATCAGAAGAGCCCTGGCTAGACACCTGGAAGTTTTTGATATTTCAACCGAATCGCCAAAACAGGAATCGGGACGGGATACTGACGGTTGAAATCTTGGAATTAAAATATCAAGGAGCCCTGGAAGTCCTTAAGATTTCAATTTAAACGGAATATACGTCTTCTAATTAAAATATCAGAAGAGCCCTGGCTAGACACCTGGAAGTCTGATATTCCAACCGAAACGCAAAACAGGGAATCGGGCGGGATACTGACGGTTGAAATCCGGGAATTAAAATATCAAGGAGCCCTGGCTAGACACCTGGAAGTCCTTAAGATTTCAATTTAAACGGAATATACGTCTTCTAATTAAAATATCAGAAGAGCCCTGGCTAGACACCTGGAAGTCTTTGATATTTCAATCGAAACGCAAAACAGGGAATCGGGACGGGATACTGACGGTTGAAATCCGGGAATTAAAATATCAAGGAGCCCTGGCTAGACACCTGGTAGTCCTTAAGATTGCAATTTAAACGGAATATACGTCTTCTAATTAAAATATCAGAAGAGCCCTGGCTAGACACCTGGAAGTCTTTGATATTCCAACCGAAACGCAAAACAGGGAATTGGGACGGGATACTGACGGTTGAAATCCGGGAATTAAAATATCAACGAGCCCTGGCTAGACACCTGGATGTCCTTAAGATTTCAATTTAACGGAATATACGTCTTCTAATTAAAATATCAGAAGAGCCCTGGCTAGACACCTGGAAGTCTTTGATATTTCAATCGAAACGCAAAACAGCGAATCGGGTTAGCACTCAATAAAATATTGTCGAGATTTTAAATGTACTGTTTCTCGTTATATTTTTGATATATCACCAAAACCATTAACGCTTGCAGTAAAATGAAATATCTAATGTTTTATAAATTCAAAATACAAATTCAAATATCTATTTAAAGACCACTGTTATTATAATTTTCAAATATTCTTACCTTCACAGTTATTGCTTTGATATTTTTATTTTAAAAAGAAAAACGGGAAAACATTATTCAAAACATTCAAAAGAAACGGATAACAGTTCGATTTCTGCTATATCACAAAACCACTAATGCTTATAGTGAAATGAAATGTCTAATATTTTATAAATTCAAAGTAGAAATTCAAAAATCTATTGAAAAGACCATTTATGTTTTGAGTTTAAAATATTTTTAAAAAATTCAAAGAGAAACTACTTAAAAAAAACAACTACAAGAACGGTAAATAAATTGATTTAATTGCTTACTTTCGGAGCGTTGTTCTACTGCCGGCGGTCTGAACTCGGGACTCGATACTACTCTACTCTCGACTATATCACCACTGATTTCACCTATATACCAGGTTTCAAAACTGCTTTTCCCTCTCTTCCGCTAGTTCGACCTGCGCACTCCTTACTCAGTATTCCGCGGTAGGGGTAAACATAAATTTTACCATCGGATCGCGGTCAAAATTTGAAATTTTCAAATAAAAATCCGGAATGAATATTTTATCAAAGTGATTTCTACACATATTACGGGTTATAAGCAATATTAAATAACAGTAGATTCGGGAACTTAAAATCATTAATAACAAGAAAGAAACTTCGTTACATCTAGAATGAATATTTCATATCTAAGTAATTTCTACATATCTAACGGTTAAATAATATTAAATAAAAGTAAATTCGGAAACCTTAAAAATGATTAGTAACGAAAAAGATACTACGTTACATCTAGAATGAATATTTCATATCTACGTAATTTCTACATATCTAACGGTTAAATAATATTAACTAAAAGTAAATTCGGAAACCTTAAAATGATTAGTAACGAAAAAGAAACTTCGTTACATCCCCCCCTTACTTCGGTTAAAAAAAATTTAAAGGTCGCTAGCCTCGCTTGCGTCCTTTACAGTTTTTTTCACATTTCTTAACACCTGAGAAACCAATTATCAATAAATTACAATTTTTCTTAAAACTAAACAAATTCTTTCTTCCATAATCTGGACTTATCCTCTTCAAGGGTGTTCAGAGTCGGTAGCCTCTTCTATGACTTCCGGGGCCTGGTCCAAACCCTCGGACTCTGATATTTCGGCGCAAGCGGGAGTAGCGCTCGTGTAAATGGTTGACGATCGTCGGAGGTGATACGGAGCACGTACATAAGTTGCACTGTACGCCCTCGTCCTGGGTTGCACGTTGTTGACGGAAATTGGGGCGGGGTACTAGATGAGCCTGTACTGCTACTGACTTCCTGGGGCCGTTCGCCCGTGATCGGTCGGGAATCCTGTCACATCGACAGTCCCGAGACATTCTTCCCACTTTCCCGCATCGGGAACAGAATAGGACAGTTGTACGATTACACATCTGTCGGCTATGGCCAGGGATTCCACATCTCCAACGAAGATCATTGGTGATGCGTATGAACCTCTCAGGTTCCGGGCGGCTTCGCTTTCTCTTGATTTTTAGAGAGGGATCGTCCATTTGGGAACAATCAGCTGTTTGTTCCGGTCGTATCCAGGAAATTCCACCTGCCTCCTTACTTCTCCTGGGGACGCCACGCAGGGGAGCACATTTGGCGAAATGTTCGGATAGCTCCTCCGCATCCTCTGACAGGCGGTGTCATAAAGACTTACTTCAATGGATGATTCGGAATCGGGGTCCATTTTGGCTCTCGGTCCTTGTCTGTGATTAATTTTCACAGGGAGAAGGGGGTATCGGAATATTGTATCTCCGTCCATCTGGTCCCTTCATCCTGACGGTGTGCCATCGCCCAGACTGGGCCGTTCGGAGTCGTAGAAAAGCGGCTTTTTCCGCCCACTCTCTCGGCCACGGTTGCGGTCGCGGATGCTGTAAGGCGAAATCTAGTATAGCTAGACTTCGTGCTCGGTGGTCTTCTCGCCCCCGAGTCGCTTCCTGCTCGGACTTTGTAATTTCTTCCACTTCCGTGATTTTGGGGACTGGCACTGTGTTTTCGCTATCTGGGGTGAATGTGTAATGACACCCGGAGTGGTACTGTGCCACGGCTTTGGTGACTTCCTCGGTCGTCTGCCAACCCTGGTCTCTGGTATGCACCGTTGTCTTCTCGTACAGGGTACACACTAAGTATGATTCCCGGTATACTCCAGTTTCTGATGCGGGTGGTGAGGGTGGAGGTGTGGCTCCCGGTATGTATGGATCGACGTCGAACACTTCCGGGTCAAATTCCCATTCCATATCCCCGTCCGTCGGTGAATGGCTATTCAGTCCCTCGGCGAAGTCGAAGGTGGATTCCAAAGATATGTCCTCGGCTTCAGGTCCGGGAGAGTCGGAGGAAGACGGTGAAGCGGTGAAGTCTACGACCTCATAGTCGCAGAGGGTCGGCGACTTTCTCAATTGTCGGGCGATTTCCTTAGCCTTCTCGGTTCGGGCTTGTTCCCTCCTCTGTCGTTCGGCTCGGTCCTCGTAGGGATCGTGGCAGGAAAGCGGTTCACTCCCTCGGGGTGGTGCATCGCACCGCGGTTTCATTCTGAAATAAACTAATTATTTAACGGTTTTAAATCTTTAATGTGTATTCGGTTATATCGCTTGCCGTTTTCGTCTCGCAAATCATATACTACCGGGGAGACGACGCGGACTACTTCGTAAGGCCCAGAGTATTTCGGGGCTAATTTCGCAGCTACATGATCGATAGCTGACGACAAATTGTTCTCCTTTTTCATGACTTTGTCTCCTAGGGTGCATTTCCAGTCACGGCGACGTATAATAATGACTTTGACTGGTGAATGCTCTAGACAAATTTAAACGGACAAGATCAAAACACTCTTGTAACTTATCAAGTCGTGAGAGATGTAGTCTTGCATGTTCCTCAACGGGATCTGTAGGTTCGGCATCTCTCCTCGAATCGGCTTCATGGTTATCTTCAGTCTCCCTCCTGAGGGATTTCGGAATGTCGGGGTCCCGTCCAAAATTTGAAAAGGCAGGTGTAAATCCAGTAGAATCGTGTTTAGAGTTGTTCATCGCAAACTTCAAATCGGATAATCTTACATCCCAGTCCCGGTGATCCTGCTCGCAATATTGCGCACTCATTGTCTTCAGAGTGCGATTGGCTCTTTTTACCGGATTAGCTTGCGGAGTATACGGAGGTGTGAAACGATGTCGAATTCCCAATTCTTTCAACATATTTTTAAACAGTGTACTATTATACTGAGTTCCATTATCGGTTAATACTGTACGGGTACTGTACTTCATGAAATGCAGTACTGATGCTACTGGCCGTAGCACTTCTCAATGGTTTACATTGTACCCACTTGGTAAATCGGTCCTGGAATATTACGATATAGCAATTTTCCTTCTTACTATGATATCAGAACTAACGATATCCCATGGTCGTCGGTTTGGAGATGGCTGCATCTTCCCTGGAGGCTTCTGTTGTGACGGTTTGTACTTTTGGCATTGTAAACATCGGCGAACGTACTTGGTGATATCTCGAAACATTCCAGGCCAATAGTAAGATCTAGTGATACGCGAAATGGTCTTGGCAATTCCCAGATGCCCTGCAGTTGGCACATCGTGATTTTCTTGGAGAACTCGGACTCTGTCGGTTGTTGCTATGCAAAGTTTCCAGGGATCACTCATCTCCGGTTCTCTCAAATCATTCATATGCCAAAAATGACGGTACAAACGTCCTTCTTTAATGCAGTAGTCCGGAAACTTCTCTGGGTCCTTCGGGACTTTTCCTTTTTTATTTCGATACCATGAACATTCGGGAGGTAAATCGGCCAAACAAAGTGCAGAAGATGGATCGGCTTCAGGACTGGCGGGTAGCGGATTTCTAGATAGAGCGTCAGCCACACGATTTAAAGCGCCTTTACGGTACTGTATCTCGAAGTCATATTGCTGCAGAAAGATACTCCATCGGGCTAAACGTCCGGACGGACTAGCTATGGAATGTAACCATATAAGGGATTGATGATCGGTAACAACCGTGAAATGGTAGCCCTCTAAATAAGGACGCATCTTTTCAATTCCCCAAACAATGGCAAGACATTCTTTTTCTGTGACTGAGTAATTTTTCTCGGTAGGACTCTGAGTGCGACTGGCATACGCTACGACGTGTTCATTACCAATCCTTTTGTTGTGTAAGGGCTATTCCCAACCGATATTCGGAGGCGTCGGTCTGTAAAGTGAATGGTATGGTAAAGTCAGGACAGCTCAAAACGGGTGCTTCTGACAGACATGTTTTAATTTTAGTGAAAGAGGCTTCTTGCTCTTCAGCCCACTTCCATCGCTGAGACTTACGGAGTAGTTTCGTTAACGGGGTCACCATTTGTGAAAACGATGGCACAAATCTCCTATACCAGGATGCGACTCCCAAAAATCTTCTTAACTCTCGGATATTCCTCGGCGCTGCAAATTTAATTATACTCTCGACCTTTTCTGGATCGGTACGGATTCCATCTCCAGTTACTACATGGCCTAAGTATTTCATTGACGGTAAACAGAAATTACATTTCTCCGGGTTCAGCTTCAACTATGCTCCTCGTAACCTACAAAATAATTCAGATAGATTTTCCAAGTGTTGTTCAAAGGTTTCCCCTAAAACTATGATATCATCCAGATAGGCAAAAGCGTAAGGATCTCAATCTGGGCCTATTAGTCGGTCAACCAATCACTGGAAAGTGGCAGGTGCGGAGTGTAAACCAAATGGAAGGACCATGAATTGAAACAGTCCACGTCCCGGTGCGGTAAAGGCGGTAATCGGTTTGCTTTCCGGTGTTAACGGAACTTGCCAGTACCCACTCTTCAAATCTAAGCTAGAAATATACTTGGCTTTTCGCAGTTTGTCCAGTATAGCATTAATAAATGGAAGCGGGTATGCATCCTTCATTATCACTTCGTTGACTTTACGGAAGTCGATACAGAAACGGTTCTTTCCATCCTTCTTCCTCACAATCACAATCGGCGAGCTCCACGGACTGGTAGAAGGCTCCATCACTCCCTCATCTAGCATCTCGTCTATCCTTGCATTACAAACCTCCCGCATTTTCGGATTTTGAGGTTGGTATCTCTGTTTTATCGGCCGGGGCTGTAGCAGACGGATTTCGTGCTCAATAAGCGTAGTTAGACCTCTAATTTTCTCAAACAGCGGTAATTCCTGGTTCAAGAAAATATTTAACTTCTCTTTTTGATTTTTCGTCAAATTCATTTCTTCAGTAGGAACGATTGTTTCTAACGGACATCCTATGTAACCATAATTTGTGTCATCTCCCAACTCCTCCGAGGACAACTTATATCTTCCAAATTTATTATACTTTTTATCATCTCTCACCTCTACGATAGGTGACGAAAAGACTTCGGTATCAGATTTCTCCTTGTCAATTCTTAAATAACCCAGGGTAGACGCAGAGACTCCAGAAACACATTGCTCCTTGTCAACCCCTAACAACACCGGGGAGGACGCGGATACTTTAAAAACAGACTGCTCCTTGTCAACCCCTAACAACACCGGGGAGGACGCGGAGACTTCAGAAATGGATTGCTCGTTGTCAACCCCTAACAGCACCGGGGAGGACGCAGAGACTTCAGACACAGATTGTTCCTTGCCAACCCCTAACATCACCGGGGAAAACTCAGAAACTTCAGAAATTGATTGCTCCTTGTCAACCCCTAACACCAGGGAGGACGCAGAGACTTCAGGAACGGATTGCTTTTTGTCAACCCCTAACGACACCGGAGAGGACGCAGAGACTTCAAAAACAGACTGCTCCTTGTCAACCCCTAACAACACCGGGGATGGCGCAGAGACTTCAGAAACAGATTGCTCCTTGTCAACCCCTAACAACACCGGGGAAAACGCAGAGACTTCAGGAACGGATTGCTCTTTGTCAACCCCTAACAACACCGGGGAAAACGCAGAGACTTCAGGAACGGATTGCTCTTTGTCAACCCCTAACGACACCGGAGAGGACGAAGAGACTTCAAAAACAGATTGCTCCTTGTCAACCCCTAACAACACCGGAGAGGACGCAGAGACTTCAAAAACAGACTGCTCCTTGTCAACCCCTAACAACACCGGGGAGGACGCAGAGACTTCAGAAACAGATTGTTTCGGGTCAACTCCTAACAACACCGGAGAAAACTCAGAAACTTCAGAACGGATTGTTTTCCAGTACCGCTGTCTTCTGAGAGACGACGGTTGGTATTTTCCTTACTTATAATCGGTATAACAGCATCGATTTCTTTCATGGGCGGGTTCATTAATTCCAATACTTCAACAGGACTGGCTGATTGTGAACGCTTCAGTAGTCTATCTTCCAATCTTCCATGTATATTTTCCCGCTTCCTAGCTCCAAGCGGAAATCGTACTTTTGAAGGACATCGTGTCCTAACACCAAGCCAGTTATCAGACCAGAAAAATGTTCGAATGGACCTTCCACAATGACGTCACGGATCTTCAATTTTATCTCGTAAATGTCGGTGATGGGGACTAAAATTCCATTAGCTAAACGAGCCCTCGCAGCTTGACGGGCTGTGGTTTGCTTTCTTTGGGAAAATGTCCTAGCTATCTGATCACCGATGTATGATTTAGCAGCTCCAGTATCCAACAGGGCTCTAAACTTATGGTTTCCAATTTCGACGTCGATGTGCGGTCGGGAATCGGTCATTTCTTCTGGTGGTTCGGCATGAGAGGCAAATATCTGCGGAAGCTATGTCGGCCTCTCCTCGGGACAGCTTCGTGTTAGTTTTCCTGCCTCCTGCAGGGACAATCTCGGGAAAATACTCCTTCCTTCTGACAACGGGAACAGAATATCTTTTGAAGGTTCTGACAGTTGCTTCGGTAGTGGCCAGATTCACCGCAGCGGAAACAGATTGGTTGTCGGGAAGATGAGCCAGACGGTCGCTGAGTAGTATCACGCCGCGGTTCGCGAGGTGTATCGTTTGGTGATGGACGGCTGGTACCAGGGACGGCCTCTCGAGATGGACCCGGCGTCGGGTTGTGGGATGCTCCATATCTGGGGTACTTATCGGCTGCAGGCGTGTTGATTCGGACCACTGGTGTTGGGAACGTTCTGGAGCTCTTTCCTAAGCAGCTCATATTCTCTTACCACCTGGCAAAACGTAGAAAAATCCTTAAATTCTCCTTTTCGGATCTGCAGCCGGTATTCGGGTAGAAGATTTCGGTACAACCATGCTAACTGCTGGTCGAGTGTCAGCTTTCCATGCCTTCTCATCAGGGTTTGAAGTTCTGTTATGTACGTAGAGGCGGACTCATATCTCGGCTTCCAGGTCTACTTCATAATTAACAGGGTAGATGAAAATCCTGAAATCCGCTTCGAATTCATCCCAGGTTGTGTACCGGTTACGATTATTACGGTACCAAAATGCGGGTTCTCCTGATAGTAATTCCGGTAATACCGGAAGCAAGTTGTCTTTCTGGACATTCTTTGCAGTGCAGATTTCTTCGATTCTTTCTATGAAAGCGGCAGGATCTCCTCGGTTACCAAAAGACACCTTCCAATCGTGTACGTTTATCGGTTGGGTCGCCATATCGGTCGGATAATCCACAGGATCTCCTTGGTTTCTAGCGGACGGTGGAGAAATATTTCTTCGTCTCAAAAAGTTAACGAGCCTTCTTCGTTTGTCAGGAACGGTTCCAGCAGTCGATAAATTCCTTTTTTGTAGTTGGGTAGTAAGACCCTCGTTTTTCAGTAAATATACCCAATTTACGCGATGGTCTGTAGCTTCTTCTACGGAATTTACGACGGGTAATTGGGTCGATGCTGACGGAACGGGTAGTGTTTCCTCTGCAGCTTCACGTTCCAATGGTAAAGCAATGTCCAATTCCTCGGTACTTCCTCTTGACATCTATTAATATCTCTTCTTCCTCAATTTCGGAGCAACGACAGATAATTCAAAACGAGATACAACGTCCTTGTTTTAATAAACACTCAACAATAAGACGGAAGACAGTCAAAACAGTATATAACGGTACGCTGCGAAAACCAAATTATTAAGCGGACTCCTTTGACAATCAAAAGGTCCCTACTCAAACAATAAATCAGCAATACGGGAAAAAATATTATTTAATAATCAAGAATACGGAAAACCTGAAAAAATAAATAAAACAGTTCGTATTTAAACAACAATTCAGGGTCCCTGCTCAATCAATAAATCAGCAATACGGAAAAAAATATTATCTAATAATCAAGAATACGGAAAACCTGAAAAAGAATAAAACAATTCAGGGTCCCTGCTCAATCAATAAATCAGCAATACGGGATAAAAAATTTATTATTAATCAAGAATACGGAAAACCTGAAAAAGAATAAAACAGTTCGGACTTAAACAACAATTCAGGGTCCCTGCTCGGGCGCCAAGATGTGAGGCGTTTTCCTCCCTAAGGCGATGACCGCGCGCGTCACTGCGCGTGGTTTATCGGTAGCGGCCTCTTGTTCTACCTCTTAACGCCTCGGAAACGTCACTCCTGACACCTTTGAAACCTTACACTTTCTCGGGCACCAGATTTTTAACGTGGTTGTCTCCACGGCCCCTCGACTTCACTCGTCGAGAGTTCCAGGTAGCCTCAGATGGAGGTACGCTATATTCCAGGGGTCTATTGTCGTCAAAATTCGGGAGGTTGCTAAATATATAAAACAAATGTTCTCGCTAGTCCTGAAATAAATATTATTATCCTGATCCACACTACGGAGAAGCTAAAATTCGTGCAGGCAAACAACTACTCTACCATAAGGAAGTACTAGTCTATAAATGTATATAGCGAGCTATATACATTTAATATGCGATCATTAGAGACGAAGCGGGCAGGACATAAGCGAGAGAGTTTTTATCAGCAAATGCAATGTTTACTAAAAAAGCGTTAAAAGCAAACTCCTATTTCACGGGTCTTTTCAATATACAGGTTAATAAATTAAAATCAATAAAACGAGGTCTATATTGATGCTAGCAAAGTGTTCTATCACTTTCGATGCACCCGGTATGTAGAATAAATGTGAGTATTGAGTACACGATGCTTCTAGAGATCGGAAATGGAAATACGAAAAAGGGTCCGGTTCTTGAATAAAACCGTCGAAAGTTCGGGCCAAGTGGTAGGACCACTTTCAGGAATTTTGGGGAATCGGGACTAGAAATTAACGGTTGAAATCCGGGAATTAAAATATCAAGGAGCCCTGGCTAGACACCTGGAAGTCCTTAAGATTTCAATTTAACGGAATATACGTCTTCTAATTAAAATATCAGAAGAGCCCTGGCTAGACACCTGGAAGTCTTTGATATTTCAATCGTAACGCAAAACAGGGAATCGGGTTAGCACTCAATACAATATTGTCGAGATTTTAAATGTACTGTTTCTAGTTATATCTTTGATATATCACCAAAACCATTAACGCTTGCAGTAAAATGAAATATCTAATGTTTTATAAATTCAAAATACAAATTCAAATATCTATTTAAAGACCACTGTTATTATAATTTTCAAATATTCTTACCTTCACAGTTATTGCTTTGATATTTTTATTTTAAAAAGAAAAACGGGAAAAAATTATTCAAAACATTCAAAAGAAACGGATAACAGTTCGATTTCTGCTATATCACAAAACCACTAATGCTTATAGTGAAATGAAATGTCTAATATTTTATAAATTCAAAGTAGAAATTCAAAAATCTATTGAAAAGACCATTTATGTTTTAAGTTCCAAATATTTTTAAAAAATTCAAAAAGAAACTACTTAAAAAAAACAACTACAAGAACGGTAAATAAATTGATTTAATAGGTGCGTTCTTTTTGACTGAGATCTCAGTTAATATCAGCTCACATTAGCAATGTGAGCGTTCTTTTTGTTTTACTCACTTTAAGTGAGCTGAGATTTTTCCTCCCCCTTCACCGATGCTGAATGTGTTGTAAGGGGGTATCAGTTGGAATTGAGTCGGAAATAAAGTGGAGGGGATGAAGAAATATTTGATTTGCTTGGTTTATATGTAGTTTTAACCAAGGTTATCTAAGGTTTTAACCATTGACATATAAATAATAAACACACATAATCTATTTTTCTTTTGTTACAAATTATGGATACATTAATTAACATTATTAGATGTTGATACGAATCTGTCGTATAGTTTAAATCTATCGACAGATCGCGCACTTCAATTGAGATGTCGTTCTTTTTGGTGCTTACTCACATCACTTTATCTCAGATCACCTTAACTGTGAAGTGATCTGAGATCTCAGTCAAAAAGAAAGCACCTAATTGCTTACTTTCGGAGCGTTGTTTTACTGCCGGCGGTCGGAACTCGGGACTCGATACTACTCTACTCTCGACTATATCACCATAGAGAAAGTAATATTATTTGTCTATGGATATCTCCTATCTAGGTTTCAAAACTGCTTTTCCCTCTCTTCCGCTAGTTCGACCTGCGCGCTCCTTACTCAGTATTCCGCGGTAGGGGTAAACATAAATTTTACCATCGGATCGCGGTCAAAATTAGAAATTTTCAAATAAAAATCCGGAATGAATATTTTATCAAAGTGATTTCTACACATATTACGGGTTATAAGCAATATTAAATATCAGTAGATTCGGGAACTTAAAATCATTAATAACAAGAAAGAAACTTCGTTACATCTAGAATGAATATTTCATATCTAAGTAATTTCTACATATCTAACGGTTAAATAATATTAACTAAAAGTAAATTCGGAAACCTTAAAATGATTAGTAACGAAAAAGAAACTTCGTTACAATATAAACAATTAGCATCTAAAAAAATCTGGTTTCATATCAGGTACCTATTTTGAATTTAATAAGTAAATTCCCCACTTTGAACAATGATCGCATGTGCTAATTGCAAAGCTGAAATCTCCAAATCTCAGGCTTCAAACACCATTCAGTGCGACCGATGTTACCGTCACATACATTTCAGCTGCGCAGGCTTAAAATCCGATGATAAAATCACACGTAGTCGAGCTAAAAACATAAAAATATTTTGCGATGGATGCGTTGACAAAATCGAAGAGATTTCATCTTTAAAAGATTCTATTCAAAAAATGCAAAACAAAATTGAACAACTGGAATCTAAATTATTAAATCAAAATATTTTAAAAGCAAATCTCACGAATGCCGAAAATGTTGTCTCCGAGGCAGTTTAGCGCATCCAACGACCCATTAACATTATTTAGCGTGGAATACCGGATTCAGAAAACAAAAGTGTTGCCATAAATAATATTTTGAAAACGATTAACCCAGCTTTTACTGCTTCGATATCCGTCGTCAGATTGGGCGGGCAGGATGGTGATCGGAAACATCCAAATTTCCAAAAGCTCACGCTGCTAGATCAATTTTAATAAACAAAAAGAAATTCATTGCAACTCAGTGCAAACATATCA
Source organism: Galeruca laticollis (assembly GCA_963921935.1). Classification (NCBI taxonomy): domain Eukaryota; kingdom Metazoa; phylum Arthropoda; class Insecta; order Coleoptera; family Chrysomelidae; genus Galeruca; species Galeruca laticollis. Next base: position 106,289,975 of record OY998175.1, on the reverse strand, counting down.
AAATTGAAGATGAAAAAACACCAATGCAACAGGAATATCTGAAAGTGTTACGCGTTGTGCTCAATCAATGCATTGATGGCCGTGAAAAAAATATAATAATAAAATTTCAAAAAGGAAATCCCTGCATAGTTAGTTTTAATCCAAAAAATTAAGCCCAAGTTTCCACCAATGGACTATTATGTACACGAATATTGCTTCTATTATGGCAAAATTTCTTGAATTTACTTACAAGAAACGTGGAAGGCAGTGAGGTGGTATCGGAGAGGGGCGGGTGGAGAAGATGTTTCCAGGTTGATGGCAATCTCTGGCTGTCGTCCCAGTTTGGACGTTTTTCTATTTCGATGGCTTCTCGAATTATTCTGGACTTAAAGGAGCGAGTTGGGGCGATAGTTATGGTTTTATCGAAATTGATTGTGTGCTCTGTTTGAACACAATGTTGGGCCAAGATGGACGAAGGATCGGAATTTCTGACAATGAGTGTTATTTTGCTCTAACGGAGATACGTCGGTTTGTCTGACCTATGCAGGTGCGGGGACAATCTAAGGAAGGGATTTCATATACTCCATGCTGTTCATTGGGAATTTTATCCTTGACAGATCTGATTAGGTGGGAAATTTTCTGTTGGGATTTGAAGATTGTGCGAAAACCGTGGGGTTTGAAGATTTTACAGATTCTGTCTGTCACTCCTTTAATGTAAGGAAGGGATATTTTTAATTGACTGTCGAAGACGATAGTGGAAGGTGATGGAGTGGGAGTTGAAAATTTCTGAATGCTCCTGTTGATTTGGGATTCTTTGTAACCATTTTGAATTAGTTTGTATTAGAAAATTAATTTCTGATGGTCGATTGGATTCGTCAGACAGAGAGATGGATCGGGATACGAGTGTGTTGATGACAGAATTAAGTTTGGCCGGTTGGTGATGGGAATGGGCATTGAGAAAACGGTTGGTGTGAGTTGGTTTGCGATAGATGGAGTGTGAGAAACCATTTGGTGAAAGTTTTTTAATCATGACATCAAGAAATGGTAGTTATCTTCCACTTCCATCGTGAATTGGATACAGGGATGAACGCTGTTCAGATGGAGTAAGAAGGAATTCAAAGTATCTCTTCCATGGGGCCAAATGACGAAAGTATCATCAACATATCGTAACCAACAGCTTGGTCGGAGGGGAGAGGAAGATAGTGCCGAATTTTCGAAATGTTCCATGAAAATGTTGGCCATAACCGGAGAGATGGGGGATCCCATAGGGGCACCTTTCAGTTGTCTGTAGAAGTTACATTGGAATATGAAGTAGGTGTTGGACAAACAGTGTTTGATTAGGGAAAGACAATCTGAGGTGATGTGGTGTTTAGTGCCTAAGATAGACTGATGTGGTGTTTAGTGTCTAAGATAGACAAAGTTTCATCGATAGGGATGTTGGTAAATAAGGAGACAATGTCAAAACTGACAAGGATATCTGTGGAAGAAATATCAAATCCTTTGAGTAGGTCAATGAAATGGAAAGAATTTTTGACATAGGATTGGGACCGCTCAGCAATTGGTTGAAGGGTTTCAGCTAGATGTTTAGCCAAGAGTTGAGTGGGGCAGTTAAATGCACTGACAATGGGTCGTAGTTCGAGGAATACGGGATGAGTTTTCTCGTGGGATGAGCTTAATTTTTATGTTAGAAGGAAGTTGGGACTTATTGATGTAAGTTTTTGTTGTCTTTTCCAGATATGTGGTAGGGTCATTAGAAACGATTTTATAATCGGAAGTGTTGAGAAGATTATTAATTTTATTCAGATAAGAAGAAGTATTGAGGACGACCGTGGCGTTGCCTTTATCGGCTGGGAGGACCACAATATTTGGGTTGTTGTGAATATCTTTGAGAGCCTGTCTTTCTTTGAAGGTAAGGTTAGAAGGAGGAGGTTTTGATGTTCGGAGGACCTGAGCAACATCTTGCCTAGTAATTTCGACTTGATTGGAAGGGAGGTGAGAAATAGTTTCCTCAGTTTGGCAAATGATCGATTCTATTGGAATGGATTTGGGTGTGACAGCGTAATTAAAGCCTTTGACAAGAGCCTGTTTGGCGTGTTCCGAAATAGGGGTGTCGGAGTAATTGTGGACAAGTGTGGCAATGTCAAGGATTTGTGGAGAAGGTTTTTGAAGTGAGATAGGTTGAGATAGCTTGTTTTTTTGGTTTTGAGTTTTTTGGTCAGATATATATATATATATATATAACTAATGAAAAGATGGAAGAATAACGCGTGGAATATAAAACAAAAATAGAATTAGCGGGCATATCTTGTTGAAATCCGTTGTTTATATTTTTTCATGTTTCAATTAACATCCTTGCTCCCAAGTTGTACACCTTTTCTTGGTTATGCCGTACCGATGAAGACTAATGAGCCAGAAACATGCATGTCTACGGTTACCACTCATTCTCTGTAACCTCTTTTGCGTGATATGCCCGCTAATTCTGTTTTTGTTATATATATATATATATATATATATATATATATATATATATATATATATATATATATATTATAGTGGATATGTTTATATTTTAATATTTATACTTATATGATTTAACTTCATTTACCCGTTTTTACCTTCGGCTAGCCCTATATAATTATATGAAAATTTTTAATTGTTTAAATTTTATACTGTAGTCGGAAGCATGAGACTTCTCTCTTTGAGTCCTGGACACCTATTAGAAAAAATTTTTACATATATGAACATTTACTTATTATGATTTCGTGATAGGATAATCGAATGAATGATTTAAACCATGTTCGTGAAAAGTGTTATGGACATTGACTGGAATAAAAAAAAAAATACCAACACTTAAATAAAAATATTTTAATAAATTGTTGATGAAATCTTCAAAATTTTACACACACAAATATTCCTGAACCTCCTCTGTATTCTTTGATCGTCATGCGCACTGAACGCTTATAGTAGCTGCTTCGGCGCAACGGAGCAACTCTTCCGGTACAACGTTTCTCGTCGTCACAAAATTATAGTATGCAGTTAACATGGAGGATGCAAACGTTTCACAGTTCAATGTGCATCAATTTAGTGCATTTAGAATCATATGGTTGAAAACTTATATTAAACAGTTACATATATAATTCAAGTTGTGAATTAAGTGTGTGTTTGATAGTTATAAGAATGGGTTAGCATGCAAAGCGGAAATTAAGATTGGAAAAGCATTTATGAGTAGTGTGAACTTTGATTATTTTACAAACGAAAAACTTTTTACAAGTAAGTACATATTTAATATCTAAAATTATTGTTGCAGAAAATTAGAGTTCTTTAATTATCCATGGATAAAATTTGGTATTGATTATTTTAAAGTTTCTTTGGCCAATTTTAGATTATTCAATTTTAAATGTTCAAATTAATTTCAAAAGTTCACTTTTCTTTGTTTGTTTGGAATTCCAAATTAAAAAAACTCAAATAACACAGACCTTATATTCCATTCTCGGCGTGGTGGACCTGCAACATCTCGTCTCTTTTCTTAGGTATTCCTTACCCAAGAAATACTCGTTCGGCACGTTTCACTTTTTCACAGGGGTTAATCGACATTAATATCATGAATTTTTTATTGATTTAGATTTAAAATTATAACTTTTACTTTAAAGTTTTTACAAAAACCTTCTCAGAAAATTACATCCCAGTTCCTCATTCCCCAACTAACTCTCGACTCTCTTTTTTTTTTAAAATCAACAACATTTTTACAATCTCTAAAACACAGCCTCCTAATCTGTTATTTTATTCAACAATTGTCAATGATAATGTTTTTTTATAGAAATACTGAATTCTTCAATTAAAATAGTCTTGGAGAGTGAAATCACTTGTATAAATGGTTTAACAATATCTTATAGAATATATAAATAGTCTTTCACATGTATTACAATGGTTTCAATCCTTGTAATTCCTTTTTTTTTAGTAAATTTGTTTACAATTAATATACAATTTCTACAATCTAAATTTATGATTTATATATATGGAACTGTTTATTTTTTAATTCTTTAATTAGCACTAATTTCGCTTTATATAAACTCTAACTTAATTTCAAATTTACATTCTCTGTTTTATATTAACTTCCAACTCATTGAATTTAGGTTGGCAATATTATAACTAGATTCAATCACTTCCTTCATTGATTTCGATTTGATTACTAGATTTCTATGACATACAATATGGCTCTTATTCCGAATGTCATATTTCATACAGTTTTATTTTTATAAATTACTTTTTTCAAATTGCAACTTTTTATTGTATTTGCATATCGTTAATAAATTAGTGATTTGATTATTAATTCTTATTATTTTAGGTTTTGAACAAATTAACATCCTTTTCCTGATTCAAGTGTGGACATAGCAGCGTTCAGATTGATTTTAATGAAAATTGTTGACATTGACTTGACCTTAGGATTTATTTGTGAAGGTAACATTTTCTTAAGAATTAATTTCTATATTATCATTACCATTCTATTCCTTATCCTTAATCCATTTCTTAAATTGATGTACTCAATATTTTATAATACATTTGCTTAAGTCATTCATTCGTTTTATGTTAAATTTTGTTCTTAATTAGGTAGTGTCTAATGATACACCATACGTATATACAAAAAAAATTCCTTTTTAATTCAATCTAATATATGAATATTTATCTATACTAGAGGACTGGCTTAACTCCCCTCAAATTTAAATTTTAAAAGTTGTCTATTTAGATAACTTCTTAAAATTTCAATTTTCAATCTGTAATCCATGCTAATCGATCTATAGATTTCAGCTCAGTACTTACATTTCTGATAACATTTTTATTTTTATTCTTATTATTAAAATTTTTATGATATTCTTATAATTTAACCATATCAAACTCATTCCAAAATAATTTCTCATTAGGGACATAACAATAATGATTCTTACATTTTATTCTCATAATTCTTATTCTTATTAAATTATTCATATCTTATATTCCTTACTATTTCCACCGTTTCTTATTTAAAATCTCAATACTTATACTTCCTCCTTTACCTATCTACTCTTCTATTTTTTCTATTTCATCTTTTATACTAATAACATAATTTTTAATTATTTCAATGATTTCCTATAATTTCATATCAATTTTCAACCTATATTCATGTCAATTTATCTATTCTTATAGTCGAACCTTTAACTCTTTACTTTCTATCCATATTTATATTTATTTTCATATTTCTTAATCATAATTCATCAACTTTATTTCATAACTATATTCATTATATCATAATTTTCTCATCATATCTCCCTATCTCATAATAATTAATCATATCATATACTTTATAAATATTTCTTTCCATTATTTCACTATACTTTTCTCCCTAATTCCTATAAAATTTTTCTTGACATGAATATTTCCTACTTATATCTTGATTTGAAAACTTTCCTTCCTTCTCATCTCTTTTACTGTTTATTTAATTATTTCCTATCTTATCCTTCCTATTTCCTACCTGTCCTTATTAATGAGTGTTTATTTAATTTTATTATGTCCTTTATCTAAGAAATTCTTATAAAAATTTACTATTATACTAAAGCTTAACTTGCCATCTTTCTTTGATATTATTCATTTATCATTAATACATTATATTTCCTTATGTTTCAATTTTTTTAGATTACATTAACCACGGATACTGTATGCTGCCTACTAGTACACTACCTATGAAAATTGAAAATCTTATGTTTAACTTGGTCATTATCTTCACGTTGTATATGAGAATACGTCTTATGAAGTAAAATCGAAAAAAAAAACCTTACATCTACCTATACTACTATCTATTTACATGTAAGTAACATAATATTATCTATTCCTCTTATCACTCTTTTATGGTGAATTATACTTATAAATTGATTCTATATTAAAAATACCCCTAATCATGTTTGTTCCTGGGTATGCCAATTTATAACTATTTTGTGCATTATCATTTATTATTTCATAAGGTCCCTCGAATGGCAATTGCAATTTAATACATTGGTCTTCTGCTTTATTAGATGTCTTTAATGCTCTGATTATAACCAATTCTCCTTTATTAAAGGTTGTTTTCTTCTTAATTTTCTTGTTCTGATCCCGTATATATTTTTCTGCATTCCTCCTTATTCTGATATTCACCTTTTCTAGTGTCTCTTCTAGAGTAGTATCTCTATTCAGAATCCAGTTTCTTTTAGGTTGGATACCTTTCATTAAATAAATTGGACTTTCACCTGTTACCCCATGTGGTAAATTATTTATAAATTCTTCAATTTTGTCCAAATTTTCATCCCATCTAATATGTGTCTTTTGACAAAGAATTCTTAAATATTTTAAGATTTCCTTTATATATCTCTCTGCTGGATTGGAGCTAGGTCTTCTAATACTAATAAATTGTAGTTTTATTTGTTCTTTATCACAATACTGCTTTAATTTTTTACTTTCAAAGTATGTAGCATGGTCAAGTATAATTCTCTCAGGTCTTCCTACTTCTTCTATATATTTTTCCAAACATTCTATTACCACCTTAGCCGTTGATCTCTTACATGGAAAAGTTTTAACAAATTTGGTATAAACATCAACTATTACTAGTAAATCCTTATTACCCGATTCACTCCTAATTAAGTTTCCTATAAAATCCATTGCCACAATCTGTAATGGTTTATTTGTAATTATCGATTTTGCTGTCATGCTATTGTGGTAATTTTTTTCTTTGGCCAGTTGACATATTTGACAATATTTACATATTTCTTTCACTATACTCAAATCCTTCTTTGCCACATAATTTTCTCGAAACAAAGTCCATGGTATTCTTGTTCCTATGTGTCCATTCTCTTTATGTAGATGACGAATAATTTCCTGTGCAAACTCCTTACTTATTACAAATACTTCTCTGTCCTCCAATTTCTTATACCACACTTCATCAATTTTATAGGCACCTTTAACTTTCTCGTTATCAAAATGTCTCTGATCTTCTTTAACCTTTTCCAATGTAAATATCCCCTCTGTTTGGTACAATTGGTTTATTCCAATTTGAAATTTGGTTTGATTGTTCCCTACTTCATCTATTCTACTCAATGCATCTGCTACCACGTTTAATTTCCCTGGAATATATTTGATTTCGAATTCATATTCTTGTAACAACAAGATCCAACGGTGTACACGATTATTGGCATAGCGGTTTTTTAACATAGCTGTAAGTGCTGAGTGGTCAGTTTCTAAAATAAACTTAGCTCCTAATAGATAGAATCTTAGTTTGCTAATGCAAAATACAACACTTGCCATTTCTAATTCTGTTATTGAATATTTCTTTTCTGCTGGCTTAGTCACTCTGGATATAAAACTAATAGGTACTTCTTCTCCATCTTGTATTTGAATTAATACCCCTGCCAATCTTTCTATTGAAGCATCCGTTCTCAAGATAAAAGGTTTGTCATATTGTGGATGAAATACTTTTAGGCTGTTTAGAAAAATTTCCTTTAACTCCTGAAATGCCTTTTCTCTTCTCTCGTCCCATTTCCATCTAATATCCTTCTTTAATAACTCTATAAGAGGAATTTCTCTCTTACTTAGATCAGGAACTAACTTCTTGAAATAATTGATGATACCTAGAAACCCTCGTAAAGTTCTTAAGTTATGTGGTGTTTTATACTCTAGGATTGCTTTAATTCTCTCAGGATTCATTGTTATACCAGTGTCACTTAAAACATATCCTAAATAATCCACTTCTCTTTTATAAAACTGACATTTCTCTAAGTTTAATTTAAGTCCGGCATTTTCTAATTCCTTTAATATTATTTCCAGATGTTTATGATGCTTCGTTTCTGTTTCAGAAAAAATCAAAATGTCATCTATGTAGTGGAGAGTGAAATCTTCATACGGATTCAAGATTGTATGCAACGTTCGTACTAAGGCTGCACAAGAACTTTGGAGTCCAAATGGCACTACACAAAATTGATACACCACTCCATCTACCATAAATGCAGTGTATTGTCTACAACGATGATCCAATGGAATTAACCAAAAGCTATGCTTTAGATCTAATTTTGAAAATATATTAGCCTTTGTAATTCTTCCAAATATACCTTCAATATTTAATGGACTTTCGTATTGTTTTTTAGTAAATGTGTTTATATTCCTAGCATCCAAACATATTCTAATATCCCCCGGTTTCTTCTTTACACAGGTTATTGCACTTATGTATTGTGAATTAGATCTTTCAATAATACCGTCTTGTAACATTTTATTAATTTCCTGATATACCTCTTGTTTTAATTTATAAGGTATAGGATAAGTTTTGATCTTAAAATTTTTTATTTCTGGTATGACTTCAATTTTGTGAACATATCTAGTCGCAACGCATACTTCCTCGTTGAACAGCTTTTCGTGAGAATCAAGTAATTCATAGACTCTCTGTTTGTATTCCTCCGGACATAATTCCTCCCTCATGTTTTGTTCTTCTTCAGCAATGTGATTGATTTGTCCAATTGCACATTCGTTTTTTCCTATATCTGTTTGATAATTTGTTATAAACGGTATTGTATGATTTTTATATATTATGTTTTGCATTTTATAATTTATTATAATTCTATGTTTACTTAATTCATCTGTACCCATGATTATGTCATATTTTAAATTTTTCACAATCAACAATTGTACTGATAAAACCTCACCATTTAATTCTAGGTTTGTCATAATGGTTTTAGTAGTTTCATATAATTTTCTTTCATTTGCCCCTATTAATGATATTTTATTTGTATTTATCACCATAATATTGTCCTGTTTTAAATTGTCTACTATATTTTGATTTATAATGGAAACTTCGGAACCCGTATCTAATAAAATTCTACATTTAATGTTATCTAAATTTCCTTCTATAAATACTAATCTATTTAATTCTGGGTTTGTTGGTTCTTCTTCTAATATAAATTCTCTAGGATGTTGATATTTAGAAGAATAGACAATATTATGCACATAAGAGCAACTTACTCGAAATTTGGATCAGAACTCGGGCCCTGATCACTATCCCTTCTTATCTCTTCCTGGTTTTGTATCATGTTCACCTGTCTTCTATCTTCACCTCCTCGACTATCTCTTTGATCATAATTCCTGTCTCTGTTTTCATTTCTTCTGTCCTCTTCATTATTTCTCCCCTCTCTTCTGTATTGTTGCCAGTTCCGATTACGATTGTCGTTATCATTCCGTCTTCCATAATTTTGGTAATTTCCTCCATTATATCCATTATTCCGATTCCCATTATTACCATTCTGATACCCATTACGATAGTTTCCATTTCCGTTTCTGTAATTATCATATCTCGGATTTCTATCATCCCGTCCTGGTCTTCTTCTCTCGTAATTTCGATTTTCATAATTTCTCTGATCATTTCTCCATTCATTTTCTCTTCTATTCTGTCCATTCCCATTTTCATTTAAACGATTGTCTCTTGTATCGTTATGATTTGTATAGCTCCGTTTCACTCTTTGTAGATATCTTGATAAACTATCCATGGCTTTAATATTATGAAGCGCTATTGTTTCAGCTACTTCTGAATTGAAATGTCTGCCAATGTATAGCACTAATTCCTCCTCCTTCATTCCCGGATCTAAGTACTGGGCTATATTATATAATTGCATCGCATAATTATTCAGGTTTTTGCTTTTCTTATAATCAAATTTCCTGAAGTATAACCGCTCTCTGAATGTTGCTTGTTGCAATTCTCCCCAGAAATAGGCTAAGAATTGTTGCTCGAACTCTTCTAGGCTTTGTATTAGTTCTTCCTTATTACAAAACCACAATAAAGCATGGCCCTGTAATATGCTCCTTATAATAAGCTTGATCTCAACAATATCTCTGATTCCTTTAATTTTGTTTCGAATTATTTTGAGGAATACTTTGGGATGTATATTGTTAATATTCCCATCAAATTTCACTCCGATTTCTAAATTGCTATGGAAATTTCCTGGACATACATTGACTCCTCCACTTCTTCTCAAATTCTCTTCCATTTCCTCTACCGTATTCTTTAATTTCCTATTCATTTCTTCTATTTCTTGATTTACTTGTCGATTTATATCTTCAGTTATTGCTAAACTCATCCCCGTTCTCTCTTCAATCCGGCCATCCAAATCCTTAAATTTTCTATTTACGTTATCTTTCATCTGTTCCACTTCCTTTGTTATTTGTTTATTTTGTTTTGAGACCTCTACTTTGATATTCTCTGGTAAATATTCTTCTAGATCTCTTCTAAATTCTAATACTTCTTCTACTATCAGTTTTTCTATGTTTTCACGAATTTTCATACCATTTTCTTGTATTTCTTGTCTCAAATTTTTATTTTTATTCTCCATGTCTTCTTTTACCTCGTTAATGTTCTTCTTAAATTCTTCCTGGTTCTCCTTGAGTTCCTTAATCTCCTTACAATTTTCCAATTTGACTTCATCTATTTTCTTTTCCAATCGGTGCATGTTTGTATGAATGTTGTGAATGTCTCCCCTAATTTCTTCTTTCATCGCATCCATCTTTCCATTTATATTATTGATATCTCCCCTCATATTTTTCTCCATATTATTCATATTTCCATTTATGGTGTCAATCTTCCCATTTAAATCTCCCCTCATATCAGCAAATAATTGTTGCATCATGACCATCATTGAATCATCCCTACTTGTACTTGTTCCTGCCTGTGTTTTTTTTCTTTCTTGTCTTCTATCTTCTTGTTCCAAATCTTCTTCGTCTCCTGTCGTACTTTCTTCAGGAGCATCTCCTTCTGATTGCTGTCCCTGTATCAAATATTGGACCTGGAAATCTCCCATACCATGGCTCCTTTCTTCTCTCTCCTCTTCTGATCCGCTATCATTTCCGACCTGCTTTCCATCTCTCAATACCATTTTCTTATCCATGATTTCTTTGTTTGTTATTAATTAAAGAAATTTAATTATTTATATTTGCCCCAACGTTGGGCCGACAATTTATAGTGGATATGTTTATATTTTAATATTTATACTTATATGATTTAACTTTATTTACCCGTTTTTACCTTCGGCTAGCCCTATATAATTATATGAAAATTTTTAATTGTTTAAATTTTATACTGTAGTCGGAAGCATGAGACTTCTCTCTTTGAGTCCTGGACACCTATTAGAAAAAATTTTTACATATATGAACATTTACTTATTATGATTTCGTGATAGGATAATCGAATGAATGATTTAAACCATGTTCGTGAAAAGTGTTATGGACATTGACTGGAATAAAAAAAAAAATACCAACACTTAAATAAAAATATTTTAATAAATTGTTGATAAAATCTTCAAAATTTTACACACACAAATATTCCTGAACCTCCTCTGTATTCTTTGATCGTCATGCGCACTGAACGCTTATAGTAGCTGCTTCGGCGCAACGGAGCAACTCTTCCGGTACAACGTTTCTCGTCGTCACAAAATTATAGTATGCAGTTAACATGGAGGATGCAAACGTTTCACAGTTCAATGTGCATCAATTTAGTGCATTTAGAATCATATGGTTGAAAACTTATATTAAACAGTTACATATATAATTCAAGTTGTGAATTAAGTGTGTGTTTGATAGTTATAAGAATGGGTTAGCATGCAAAGCGGAAATTAAGATTGGAAAAGCATTTATGAGTAGTGTGAACTTTGATTATTTTACAAACGAAAAACTTTTTACAAGTAAGTACATATTTAATATCTAAAATTATTGTTGCAGAAAATTAGAGTTCTTTAATTATCCATGGATAAAATTTGGTATTGATTATTTTAAAGTTTCTTTGGCCAATTTTAGATTATTCAATTTTAAATGTTCATATTAATTTCAAAAGTTCACTTTTCTTTGTTTGTTTGGAATTCCAAATTAAAAAAACTCAAATAACACAGACCTTATATTCCATTCTCGGCGTGGTGGACCTGCAACATCTCGTCTCTTTTCTTAGGTATTCCTTACCCAAGAAATACTCGTTCGGCACGTTTCACTTTTTCACAGGGGTTAATCGACATTAATATCATGAATTTTTTATTGATTTAGATTTAAAATTATAACTTTTACTTTAAAGTTTTTACAAAAACCTTCTCAGAAAATTACATCCCAGTTCCTCATTCCCCAACTAACTCTCGACTCTCTTTTTTTTTAAAAATCAACAACATTTTTACAATCTCTAAAACACAGCCTCCTAATCTGTTATTTTATTCAACAATTGTCAATGATAATGTTTTTTTATAGAAATACTGAATTCTTCAATTAAAATAGTCTTGGAGAGTGAAATCACTTGTATAAATGGTTTAACAATATCTTATAGAATATATAAATAGTCTTTCACATGTATTACAATGGTTTCAATCCTTGTAATTCCTTTTTTTTAGTAAATTTGTTTACAATTAATATACAATTTCTACAATCTAAATTTATGATTTATATATATGGAACTGTTTATTTTTTAATTCTTTAATTAGCACTAATTTCGCTTTATATAAACTCTAACTTAATTTCAAATTTACATTCTCTGTTTTATATTAACTTCCAACTCATTGAATTTATGTTGGCAATATTATAACTAGATTCAATCACTTCCTTCATTGATTTCGATTTGATTACTAGATTTCTATGACATACAATATGGCTCTTATTCCGAATGTCATATTTCATACAGTTTTATTTTTATAAATTACTTTTTTCAAATTGCAACTTTTTATTGTATTTGCATATCGTTAATAAATTGGTGATTTGATTATTAATTCTTATTATTTTAGGTTTTGAACAAATTAACATCCTTTTCCTGATTCAAGTGTGGACATAGCAGCGTTCAGATTGATTTTAATGAAAATTGTTGACATTGACTTGACCTTAGGATTTATTTGTGAAGGTAACATTTTCTTAAGAATTAATTTCTATATTATCATTACCATTCTATTCCTTATCCTTAATCCATTTCTTAAATTGATGTACTCAATATTTTATAATACATTTGCTTAAGTCATTCATTCGTTTTATGTTAAATTTTGTTCTTAATTAGGTAGTGTCTAATGATACACCATACGTATATACAAAAAAAATTCCTTTTTAATTCAATCTAATATATGAATATTTATCTATACTAGAGGACTGGCTTAATATATATATATATATATATATATATATATATATATATATATATATATATATATATATATATATATATTGGGCTTTTTGGTTAGATAGGCGGTCGAAAGTATCCCATAATAGTGGATGAACTCGGAAGGAGTGGATTTGATGAAAAGTTTTGAGAAGACGGAGATTGATGGTTTGAAGATGTGGTCTGGTGGTATGTAAGAAATTTCTGAGAAGAGAGAAGATTGCTTTGCTAAGGATACGAGATATTGATGATGATTTGGTGTGATGTTTGAGTTGTAGGGATTTGGGTATGACGTTATGGTCGCGACATGCTTTAAGGAATGTAAGGTCACAGAGAAGGCGATATTTTTGAAGTAGGAGTGTGCTATAGGATTTGGTAAGAGAAAGAAAATCCTCCCCATATATGCGTATGAAATGTTCGGAAAGGTTTCCGCGGTTAGAGTTATGAAGAAATGAACTAGGTTCACGGGTTGAACCGCGTTAGTACATAAAATGTTTTGCAGTCCACCAAGGTAAATACTGTTAAGGTCATTTTGGCTAGTTCATTAGGTATGAATTGTCTGAATCCACAGTTTCCTCTGAATGCTTCCAATTTCTAATCAATAGTGAGGTATTCAAATGGGCTGTAGTACTGCTAACAGTTTTCAACAAACCTGTCGAATATGGACTTTATTGGTGCCAACTTATCAACTGATGCTCTCTCACTCCGATTTTGTTTGTTGTCAAACCTCGAGCAGCATAATAAGAAATAAAACCGCTTCAGTGGTATTGTAGCCCTAAAAACGTCCAAGCATGTGCCATCGTCTGTCCACAAGTTCTCCAAATTCAATCTACCTCACCTCATTCTACGAGCCGAATATAGAAATATAGAAGACCAACCAACGCTTTTATTTCTGATGGACTTGTGGGGCCAACTTCGGACTTGTTTGTATAACCTGCATATTTCTCCTGTATCAACTGATTAGTCCATTCCACTATAGACTCGATTATTTGATCATCGAAAAATAACTCCCACCAACTTAACGGACTTTTTCTACTTCCGTTGCTAAACCCGCAATTAAAGCACGGGTTTGACATACGCAAAATGATTCTTTTAACACTAGTGTTTAAAATGCGATGAGTCACATCTCGTTTATCTTTTGTTTTTTAAACGTCACATCAAGTGTATCTTTTGTACGTTAAATTGCATGTTCCGTGATAATTTTGTTGTTCTACGTCATTTGATTTGTCAGTCATCGTCCGTCATGTTATGAATATAATTAAAATATAATTTTTTCATTTCTGCGGACGAAGAAAAAGTATAGTAAGCACCTCGTGTTAAAAACGTCTTTAGTCACTCGTTTCACAAGGCACTCGTTCCGTTTCGCTGCACTCGTGCCTAATAAAACTCGTGTCTAAAGTAACCTTTTTGACAGTAGCTACTTAATATACTATTTTACGAACTTAGCAGCATTTTTTGGTCCTGGTAAATGGATTATTATGTTTTCTTGACGAGTGCGCACATTACGATTTGGCGGTGCCTCTGTCCATTTTGTTTTTTGTCAACACCCCAGACATACCTGTTTGCAGTTTTTTCCATCAACTCTTCATCCGGTATTTCATTATCTGATATTTCTTGTTCAGTATCTAAGGCTTCTGAGCGCTGACTGATGTGATCTACTTCATCTATATCTGAGTCAGTGTCGACGAGTGGTTCTTCTGCTGCCTGAAAGTTGTGTCGTCCAGACTTTCAGAGTACTCCCATAATTCGCGTAATCTCTCATCTAAAAGAGTTTAAAAAATAGTTTATACTGTAATTTTTATTTAAAAACTGGATGCATTTTATTGAAAAAGCCGCTGAAAACAAAACACAGCAATATCTAAATCAGCAACTTACCGGGGTTAGTGGTCTGTGAACTTACCTCACTTGCTTAAGTAAGATTTCCGTTACGAATTTGGTTTAGGTGCCACGTGCTCGCTTCAAGGACGACCGGTCGGTTCGAAAAACACCGCATTGGCAACTACGGTTTATTGTTAAAAGGTATGTAGAGTGGGAGGAACCATAGATAATTTTAAACTGAGCTAGAATATACATTAGCTTACCTGGGGTATGTGACACCCCTGCGTACCAACGCAGGTTTAAAATAAATTGTGAGGATAGCTCTAACAAGCATAAATTGACTGTTTTTGCAGTGGAACAATCTTAGTTTAAAAGTCAAATTATGATCAATTGAAAAATTTTTTGGTGGTAATGGATCCGGATGTTTTAAGGGCCACTTGCACCGTAGTTGTTAACTATGGTTTACGATCTAAACCAAGTTTTAAGTAAATTGTCATCTTGCACCGTCACTTAAACCGAGTTTAATTGCCTTAACTAGCTGTTAAATGTAATCTCCCAAATTCGAGTGATTATTCAACATTTAAGGCTAAGCTTTGAATCTTAACCCTACATTTTATGTGTATCTACGCCTATGCTGCCTACAAGTCGTTTTTTTTATAAGGATATGGATTATTTGGTACTGGAAGAAGAAATTTTCTTAGAGGATTTTTTAGATACTTTGGAAATTAACGATTTCGGCTTTCGTAGGCGTATTTATGAAAGGTCAAATTATTTTGATGACTTGGATGAATTGAGTTTTTTAGAAGATTCAGATTATTAAAAGGGACAGCTGTCACTCCTGGAAATAGAAGATCAACTAGAATATCCCCATGATTTGTAAGTTAATCATAGAATCATTATTTTTTGGTTAGTGATAAGGGAAAAATAAAAGTACAGGATTACTACTTCTTTATTTTTTAGAAACCGTATACCGTATCACCAATTATACCAGCAACTAACTAACTAAAATGATCCCGCTTTTTGTGAGATTCTTTTTATTTTTAGTTCAAAGAGAACTTGAACATTTCGAGAGTATAATTTTTATTATTTAATCCTAAATTAATCGCACTGTTTATCTATACTATATAATAAAGAAATATTTAAGAAACTGTCTGGAGTTTGATTTTAGGTCACCTTTGAGAAACTGTCCAGAGAAAAAATACACAAAAAATATTTAAACAAAATAACAAGCTTTTTGTTCTGTTAAAACTATTTCTAGTTTATCCAAACCAGATAACGAAAAATTGTTAAGTAACAGAGGTCACAAAAAATAATTAATAATTAAAAAATATTTATTAACACATTTCTGAATTTTAAATGGTCTTGTTGACTAAACCCTGTTTTCCCATGTACAGGGTCATGATTTATATGTCATTGCTCGACATACAACTATAATAAATTATCGACAGAAGATTTTAGAGTCCTAGGATTACTGCACAAGCTAAATACTCCCACAAAAAACACTCATTTATTGGCCAAACAGGTGTAATCTACGTTAAAAATTATGCAAGTGAAGATAGTCACAGTACCAACTTATAGAAAAGTTACCAGAACTGTGGCTTAACTTTAATCTAGCTTAAATAAATGACGGTGCAAGCCAAACAGGTAATGTAAGTTTTAATAAGTTAAACCTGGTTTTAACAGAAGTTTTGCACTAGTACGGTGCAAATGGCACAGCACAGTGGTTAAATGACTCATACACTTCAAAATAAAAACAAATAATACATATAGGCATGACAGAGTTGATGGGAATGGGGGCATCATTACATATGGTAAAAAATAAAATAGATCAATTTATCAATAATGGGAAATTTTCATTAATGCCTATACGGTCATTAACAAAAAATCAATACTTTTACTCTTCATGTATGTATTTAACCCGTCAGGAAATAAATTACATTAAAATCAGTGGAACTATATTTTAAAAACAAACCAAAAACCATATAATAATGGAAGATATTGCATAAGAAAGTAAAGAATCAAAACCATATAATAATGGGAGATATTGCATAAGAAAGTAAAAAATCAAGAAACGATATGAAAAAAGAAAATTTGTAATAATGGTCTTTTCGACAGGAAGATGGAAATTTCCAGAGATTATTCAGAGAATATTCCCAAACATTGGATAAACACCTGAACTGGTTGAGTTGCCAAGAGGTGGAGGCCAAAAAACATAAGTAGAAGAAGATTTTAAAAATACTAGATTTTCAGTCACCAAAAATGTCTTCTATAGGAAAGAAGAATTTGACAAATGATATTTTTTTCCTAATATGACCTTGTAGTTAATCATTTAAATAATAAGTATAAATAATAAATAATCCTTAATAATAATGACCAGTCGTACTTCAGCGGTATTAGATGTAATAGTTGAAAATAAAGAAATAACGTCAGTGATAAAAGATAGAGAAAGTGATCCACTTAGCATTTGTAGTGGTGATTCCACATATGATAATTCTTTGGTAAGTGAATATTAACATTAAACATAACAATAAATGAATATATTTTTGAAATTGTAATGTTTTTAAGGTACAATCGCCAAGTATAGAGAGTTTTTCAACTATACATGATATAGAAAACCTCTCCGAACTAAACATGGATGAAAATTCGGATTTATGTGTAAAAATTGACAATCCTCAAAAGCATTTGGAAACATTAGAAACCTATATTATATTCAGAATTACAACTAAAGTGGCTAGAATAGAATTTTCTGATAATGAGTATGTCGTACATAGAAGGTACAATGATTTTCTATGGTTACGACAGAAATTAGTCGAGTGCCACCCATTTTGTATAATACCAGTAAGTTGAATCAAAATTCTATGAAATCCTTGTTATTAGCCCAAGAGCCTGCGACGGCCAGACCTTACTTATTTTATAAAAGCTAACAGTTTCTCTTTGCATATTCCCAACACAGGTAAGAATGATTGTTGACTATGGTGTTTGGGTTATGGTTATTGGGAAGGTAACAGGTAGTAAAGGTGTATCCAATATTTCCTCAAAGTCTTCAAATTATAAAACTCAATTTTTTTATATTTCCTTCAGATTAACTTTGGAAATCATGTCATCCATTTCTGGACACTTAGTACAGTTGCAATCTCCTGTCGGACACCTCTAAACTTTAATAAATTATAATTATACTTATGTCATAGTATAAAAGCTGAATTTTATATAGGATACTTGGGGACCTATAAAAAATGTTACTTCAGTAGATGGACAGTTTTAATAGTTTTTACATCTTGCCAGACCCAGATTGAACTAATCTCTGGCAGGGCCTGTGTATGTAATCTTTTTTTGGTGTTGTGTTTCAACATTAATAGTTTTTTATTTTCCAAATTTTGACTAAAATATTTTCTCCAGTTTAATATAGTGTTATCCTAAATAGGTAAAAATGGTTTATTTCCACTTGACAATTACTGTGAAAAATAAAAACACTAATTCGATTTTTACATACTTTAATTGTATAGATGTTAACCAAATAGTTGACTTTTTTTCTAATAATACTGATTTAACTATTACGTACCTATGCTATATTTTTCAAAAAAAGCAACAATAGTTGAAAAAGTCATTTACAGCCATATCAATGCAGGTCGTACGTCCACTATTTGATATTTGAACACACGTTTTGTAGTCGTCAAAATCTATGACTTTGCCCTTTTGTTTTAATGACTTTTCCACTTGATGATGGAACGAATCCGCGCTCATGAACGTGTGACCAGTTTGTAGATATTTGAGTTTCAGTGAATTTATTGTAGTGTAATCAGAATTAATAAAGTGGATCAAAAAACAGTAGAGAGCCCAGTTTTTATTCTGGGCTGCACAATAATCCATCCAAATTGTAATTTCTTTGGCATCTCTGTGTATTAATAAAAATTTATTTAAAGTTGATATTATGTCAGATTGTGATCTTCCAGCAGTAGCCTCATGCCATATAATGGCTATTGGTTTTTTATTTTGTGTTTGTTTCCCAAGCGGGACAAAGCTCTCGTTAAAACATACAATCCTTGGGACAAATAAGATCTCCTTGAACATGTCGCATCTAGGCAACATCACAACCTGAAAAATATATCAAACGGTATAGTTTTTGCTTTCGATAAGCGAACCTACAACTTACCTTCTGTAAATCCACAGAATAAAAAAATCTGTCTTGATCATTATCAGAGGAGACATACTTCTTATATTCCTGTCGTGCCGCAATTGCACTTTCATAATGTTCCTTCCATGACAGACATTGCTCACAATTTGCTTGAATGTTATCTTTGCTATGTTTTGAACTCTTACTGTGATTTTGAAATGACTCACACTGCCAACATTCTTCATGCCCAAGCACAGCAAAAGATATGTTCATGTTTCTAACTTCTTTTCTGTATAATTCGTATGAAATACTTCTGTTCGGATTTTTTTCCGAATAGTTTTTAAACATAAGATTGATATTTATATCGCTAGGCAGATAGAGTCTCTCGGGTGCGTGTTCACGTCGGTAATGCGATATGGATGGGTTAAAAGATCTGATATGGTCTCTTATGCTCCCTCTATCAATTTTTTTTTCTGAGGGATGACCTTTTTTGGTCGGAGTAGCAATCAGTCCATGAGCTGATGTTTTCGTAAGAACATCCCTGACAATCCTGTCATTGTGAAGAGGATATCCTAAGATTCCCAGGAAAAACTTTTTACATACTTGGAAATCCACACCCTGATCGTCTTTCAAATAATATTTTATGGTCTTATGTCTTCGTGAATTTTCTCCTACACAACTCTTCTTTTGCTAAATTTAAAAGACGTGTCACATTTTCAGTCAGATTGTGGACTTGTCATATTTCAGTTGTAGTCAATCCTAAGTTCAAAAGTCGTATATGTATTGTTCAAGTAGTTACGACAATCTGACTCAGTACAGAGCAGATAGGACAATTCGACTATGTATTTGCATATTAAATTGTATATGAATACCAATATGAGAAGCCGCAACTGTCAGATAGGACGACATGACTTAGTATCAAACGGATACGATACTTTGATTTAGTAAATGCCTGATATTCTCGACATACAACAAATAGTGTATGTTATTTTAGGTATTCAGAGTGTAGATACGACATTCTGACTTTGTTTCATGGATAGGTCGTGTTTAACAGAAGCGAAATATTCGAAAACCTTGAAATCCAATTTTAAATCAGTTACGACCTTTTGTCTTAGCACGGCAGTACAGTGGTTGAAAAAAAACTTTACCTCAAAATTTAGCGCCTCCTGTGGCGCCCTCTTTTTCGATAAAATGATTAAACTATATACATTAATCGATAGAGAAAAACACAGTATATACAGGGTTGTGAAAACATTATTTCGAAATTTTTGAACATTGAATTTTCGGAATTTTTTAGCAAATTATACTTCTTTTATAGGAATTGACTGTCTCGACCCTTACTTTGTGGAATACGCTCATATTAGTGTTTTTAAATGAAACTCAAGGTCTCTAGTTAATTCCACAATATAATACAAGTTATTGAAAATTCTAAAAAATTGACAATTGTTTCGATAAATATAGGAGCTAAAAAAAAGTATGTACAAATCTAAGCGCCCTTTACATTTTTAGTCTCTAGCTTTTTTTTGATATCTCGCAAAAAATTTATTTGTCCATTAATTTCAATGTAGTTAGGAGAGCAAGCTTCGCCTATAGGGGGGGCATATTTTTCTTGTGAGGTACCTGTTATGGACTATCATACCCCATCATCAGGTACACGCCCAACATTTTTTTGTTAATATTTACCGCAATTTTCCGCCGACATTACAAACCAAGTTATAAAACGTCATAGTTGAAATTTTTATACCAAAAATATCTATCCTTACCCCCTGTGGATTGAAAATCGAAAAAAAAATATTTCTCATTTTCCTGAAATTTTGCATGGGGGATTTTTTATACGGGAAATTCTAAAAATAAGTCAGTTGTTCGAAAAAAAAATTATTTCCAGTTGAAAATTCAGGAAAATTATTGAAAATGTAATATTTTGGAAAACTATACCTACATCAAAAACGAAAACTGACATATTTTGTGGATTCTACAACACGAAATACATAATACTATATAACTTTTCACAAACATTTACTGGAATCCAAAATTTTCAATTTTGTTCTCCGAATACTAAAATTTTTATAATCTTTTTTTTATTGATGCCTCATATTACCTTTTTAAAGCACGCGTCAGCGTGTTTAAATCGAACTTTCAAACACGCGGGTTTTTTAAAGTCCCCATGGTAACAACAACAACTTGAGAAACGTAAGTATCAATGACAACTTTTTTTATTAGTTTTTAAATTGTATATTTTCATTGGGAACCAATGTCTTATTGGTTTTTTCTGCAAAATGTATTCATATATACATTGTATCCTTTTAAATATAAATAAAGAAACTTTTTGATTATTGATCTGACAGCAGTACCCCGTAACGTCAAATAAAAATAAATACTATTTGACGTTCACGAAACTTGGCTTGGCATCGAGGATGGACTTCCATTTTTTTGTAGTAATGATATAATAATAATATTTTATGATTCCAAAGTGCACCAATAAAAAAAATAGCGTAAAGTATTCGTGGATAACTGGTCTTTCAAACACTTGCTCTATTTCGAGCACTCGGCTGCGCCGAAAAAACAATCAATGGAAAAACTTATACAGACATGTTGGAATTAGTTTTTTATCCACAGTTGGATCAAGATGTACAATTAAATTGTAATTGGAACGAAACTTATTTCCAGCAGGATGGGGTACCCCCCCATTTTTCTTTAATAGCTAGAAACTCTGTTTCCAATAAATTTGGTGACAACTGGATTGGCAGAAGTGGTCCAGTAGAATGGGCTTCGAATTCATGTGACCTAACAGTTCCTGATTTTTTTGTATGGGGATATGTAAAATCTTTAGCGTATAATCCTGCACCACAAATTTTGGACGAATTAAAGATTAATATTCGTCATGCATTTAACAGCATTACTCAAGATATGTTGGGCAATCTTTTACAAATTTATATGTAAGGTTAAGCAAGTGTATTGATCAAGAAGGACAGCACATTGAACATTTAATTAATTGAAACTATCACTTTTTTGTTTGTGTTTTGTTGTTACGTTTTGTGATTAAATACTACTTTGCATCTCTCATTTGAAAAGTTGATTTTTCCGTCACAAGTTAACCGATTTTGAAAAAATTTGCACTGAAGAATAGGTAAAGGACGGTTTTTTGAAACTGTCAAAAAATATACTGGGTGTTCCATTAACAAAAGTCAACAAAAAAATTGTCAAACATGCGTCAGTTTTGTTGTGACGTAGGCATAACGAATAAACACAACTTATCTATTTTAAACGAAACTTGTGCTGAAATGAAACATGTTAATGAAAACCGCATGTTTCAGTCTCAAACCGTTTAGAAGTTATGGGCAGTTAAAATGAGGGAAAATAAAGATAAAAAAATACCTCAATTTTCCACAGACATTACAAACCGAGTTATAAAACGTCAAAGCTGAAATTTTTATACCAAAAATATCTATCCTCTATCTATCCTCAAGCTTCCTATGGATTTTAAATCGAAAAAAAATGTTGCTTCCGATTTTGCATGAGGGGTTTTTTGAAACAGGGAATCCAAAAAATTTGTCAGTCGTTCGAAAAAAATTTGTTTTGAGTGGAAAATTCAGGAAATTATTGAAAATGGAATTTTCCGGAAAACTATAAGAATAATATAATCATGAAATAATTTTAAATTGACATCCCAATTATTTATCCCCATCTTCTATATACCCATTGACAAGCCGTGATGCCGCTGCGCTTTCAACTAGTTCTTACGTGTGTTGTGGACATGAAACTTTCAGATTTTATAAAATAACGAAGGTCTTGTTGTCGTGGGCTTTTACTGTATATAAGTGTATATAAATACTTTGCTTTTAGCCACTACCAGGAAAACATTCACTTATAGGCCAGTTAGACAGATATTCCAAAGACTTCATATTATTAAGAATGAAAGCTTTAAATGTTTTTATAACAAGAGTTTCAAAACATCCTATTTTAAGCTGTAATGAACATTTTAAAATATTTTTAACTGTTGGATCTTCAGTAAGTCATTCATTAATTTATTTGAACAATAAAAGTTTTTATCTGAATAATTAGAATATTTGATCAGTAATAGAATGACCATAGTAAAAACATTAAATTTTTCAGGACTTCACGTTACACAGAAGACAGAGACATCCAGTTCAACAAAAGATAAAAACATTCAATCACGATAACTCGTCCCATAGTGTTTTAAAAAACAAGCATATAGAATTTGATAAAACAAAAGCCTACCTAACAACTCTTTCTGAAAAACTTTCATCAATTGAGAAAATTTCTAGTCGTATTAATAAAGAAAGATATGAACATGTTTCTGAGTTAAATAGTTATCATCCCATATTTACAACTTGGGGAACATCTGAACCCGAATTATCAGAAACGTTACAAAACGTTGGTAGTGCTTTGGAAAGGAGTTCTGCAGCTCAAAACGCATTAGTACAAAGTTATTGTAATACAATAGGTAATCCCATTAAAGACTTCTTGACTTATATAGATGTTGTTCAAGAAACTTTGAGAAAAAGGGAGTCTTATCAATATGCATATGAGGTTTCCATGGATGAGTTGAACAAAAGACATTCAGAAAAGGACAAGGTAACAAATGATTTATTTAGAAAAGAACATACAGGTTTCCTAACCCAGTTAAATGTTCCTTATTAAACCTTTCTGCACAAATGAACGTATGCAGTACTTCAAATATGCATTGATTGGTTTGTATGCCTTTTACTTAGATTTTCTGCTTACACTCAAAAGGAGGACGGGACTTTGTGTTTTCATATTATTTGTGTATTTCTAATTTCCTAAAACTTATAAGACTAAACATTAGATTGCCAGTGTTCTCTTTGGGAATATGAATATCATTGGCTGACAGACTGCATATGGTTAAAGAAACAGTGATCGAAAAGATTACAGGGTGAGTTTTTAGTGCGATAACGGTCGATAACTCCGTTATTGTGGAAGTTATCCAAAAAAGTTATTAACAAAAATTGTAGGCAACGACATGCTTCTTATCCGGAAAACATACGTTTTTATTAAACGTGACCCCTGTATATTTCCTCATATTTAAATTTCTCCCATAATACTCCCATAATAATAATTGTATAGTGTATTTATAAAGATATGACCCCATTTTTATATTGAAATCTCTACCAAATTAACTTTCTGTATATGAAGAACTAGTAAATAAATGATCACATATTTATTTTGCATAGTAAGTTGACGAATATTGTCTAGTTTTCAAACTAATTTTAACAGAAATTAGCGACGAACATCTGTATACAGGGTGAGCTAAAAAGTGAACTTATGATTTTGTTAATTATTTTAAATGGTTCCACCTATATTTTTAAAATTTCATTTGGTATGTCGATTCATTTTTTGGAAGCATTTCCTACACCTAAATTCATTATTTTCCGAAATATTTTTAATTTTATCCAAATTTTATAAATAATTTAATTTGTGAAACTAAAAATAATTTAATATTAGTTAATAATATAATAATATTATTTTAATTCAGTAAATAATTGAAACACTGTACCATTGAAACTGCTAGTCCGAGATCTGGCTGCAAAATTTCTACGATCATCGAATATTTAATCATAATCAAATTTTTTCATTCTATTATTAAAGGGACAATATGTTTTAGCAGGGTTACCGATAAAAATGTGCCCACTAGTATTTTTAATTAAAGTAATATTAATTGACTTTTGGAAAGATTTTGACGTACCAGTTATTTAAATGAACTGCATTCTACTTCATAGCCATAGTTGTAGAGAACTTAAAAAGTGAGGGTTGCCATCGCTCACTAGGCTGCAGCCAGGTGTAAGCAGGTAATATTTTGTTGGAATTATACGTTCATGACGTATATGGGTCAATTATATATAAAATTGAAGCTCCTTTTTGTCTGTAAACGGTAAATTACCTCTGCTTATCTAAAGGTATATTTTTACGGGTACAGGTGTATTCACAGGCAAGTGCTACATCACTACCTGCTATAATTTTGAGCAGGTAAGCCACGCACCAACAAGAATACCTTTAGCTATACTTGAATTATTTAAAAGGGATCTAGAAAGACTATGTAGAAGATAGGCAAATTCTAAAGAAAATCAAATCAATTGTATAGTATTATTAGTGTTTTTAAATGAAACTCACGGTCTCTAGTTAATTCCACAATATAATAAAAGTTATTGAAAATTCTAAAAAATTGACAATTGTTTCGATAAATCAATATCATCGTCAGAATGACAGAAGTTACATTTCATTTTATGCCTACCTGATGTTTAGTAGTTATTTTTGGCTAGACCAAGAAGTAACCTAACTTGTGATTGGCTTAATATATGTTTATAGAAAAAAGAAGAAGATCTGATATTACAAATATTGAAGCTTAGATATTATTAGCCCTATGGTGATATCCTGGATATCATTTTTCCAATTAAGATCAGTATAACTGTGCAATGGTATAGAAAACCAGGAAAACTATATCTGCTGATCTTTACAATTATCACTTAAGAAGACAGTTTATTAGTGGAGAACTCCCTAGATTTAACTGTTCATTGACAACTTCATATTGTGGGTTTCTTAAATGTCTTCTAATTTCCAGTTCTTCAAGGAAATCCAGTTCTTGTTTCTTTTCACAAATATGCAGCACTTCTAGTTCTGTGTTAGGTGTCAATGAATGATTGGTGTCAAGTAGATGTTTTGCGTAGTGGGATTTATCTGGTTGTTTTAATCTGTATGCTCGTAAGTGCTCACTGTATCGTATTTCAAAATTCCTAAGGGTCTGACCCAAATAGACAGCATTACATTCTGGACATTTGAGTTTATATATACCTGACTTCTTTAATAGTGGTATTTTTGTTTTTACATTTAACAATTTTGTACTAACGTTACTTTCTGTTTTAAAAGAAATTGTTGTATTCGTTGCTGAAGATATTATCTTTGAAATATTATTAGAAATATTTCCTGCGTATGTGATGGTTTTATAAGTTTTAATTTCATCAGCTTGTTTAGGATATATTAGTTGTAATGCCACTTTTTCTTCTTTTATATATAGTATTAGTTGAAAAAAACTCTGGAAAAATTCGTTTGTGCTTGGATCCTTCAGATCTAAATAAAAGTATTATCAGAAAATCCTGTACAATCCCAAGTATCGAAGAAATAAGTGCAAAATTAAATAGTAAAAGTTTATTTACAGTATTTGATCTGTCGGAAGGATACCACTATTTGAAACTGGATGAGTCATCTTGGAACTCCATTTGGAATCTACCGTTATTTAGTGTTACCCTATGGACTATCAGATTCGCAAGACCTATTTGAGGAACAAATTGAGAAGAACTTTGGTGCTACACAAGAAGAACATGATAAGGCAGTAAAACAAGTTATTGAGTGAGTGAGAAAAGTCAACGCTAAGTTTAATAAAGATAAACTCCAATTTTATCAAAGCAAAATAAAATGTATGGGCCAGGTATTCACAAAAGATGGAGTGCAAGTGGACCCAGAACGTATTGTGTCATTGAATAAATTGGAAGCCCCTAAGAATAAAGTCGAATTACAAAGAATAATTGGATCCTTTAACTATGTAAGACGCTATGTACCAAATATGACAGAGTTTATGAAACCCTTATGTGAATGATTGAAATCAAACATTGAATGGAAATGGTTACCAAAACACCAGCAAGTTTTTGAGAATTTAAAGGAACTTGTTAGTCAAACCCCAGCGCTAATGCATTTTGATGCAACTAAAGATATTGTGATTCCCATACTCTATCAGATAAATAGGGTTACTAGGTGAATCAGATTTGACATAATCTTTTTTTGTGGGCTCATGGTCTACAACTGCATGGCCAGCTCGATCACCGGGATTGTCAAAAATTGATTTTTTCATGTGGGGCTAGATAAAAAAGCATGTGTACCAAGAACCTGCAACAACAGCAAATGAAATAAAAGGATAAGAGAAGCTTTTAATAGTACTGACGTACTAATGTTGAGAAATGTAGCAAATTCATTTGAAAATCAAATATAAACTTGAATAGACATGTAGGTGGACACTTCAAACATTCAGTTTAAAATTATTTTCATTGAATATTGTTATGGATTATGTTTATTAAATAATAATATTTGTTTATTTTAACGAAATATTATTAGAATTTTAAGAATCGTGAAAATATTTCGGAAAGAATAGTCAGGTGGGGCAATTGTGAATGAAATGTGCAAGTTTGAAATATAACAATTACCCCGTCTAGTTCACATTTACCCTGATGGGCCGGGGTAAATGTGAATGTGTATTTTTAATAAATATCAATTTTAAAACAAAACTAAATCATTATACTATCTTGGATGTCTACTTTCAGTCCCTCGCACTGTTTTTCACAATTGCCCCATCTCATTTTTTATTTTGGTTTGAGAAGGGTCGAATTAAATGAAATCTTGTCATTGGATACTTTTATTTACCATTGAATAAAGAAAAGAAAATAATTCTGAAAAATTATAAAAAAATTGGTAAATAATTCTTAAGAATTAAGGTGCATAGGTAAGCTGTAGAAAAGACAGGCAGTTTACAAAAGAGTCATGTCGGGTTGAATTGATGGAAATCCATTCTAACAGTAGTTTTGGAAAAAATTTCTTGACATCACCTTTTGAGACAGTTGTTCTGTCTAATACCTTAGAGTAAACAAAACTTTTCCTTTTAAGCCTTAAAAAATTCACTATAAGCTCTCTATCGAAAATTTTTCAACTTTATCAATACACAAAACGATTTTTCCTTTGAGATTTGGACTCTGAAACTGTACTAACACAAAATTGTTTACTTGGGCCTTTTCTCCTGCATCTTGTCCCAAAAAGTTATTAATATTAGTTGTCAAAAAATTTTTCGTCCTCGTCATTATCATTGGAGACCAAGGTAGATTGCGGCATTTCAATATCTGATTCATTCTCTGAATATGCATCTTTTGGTGTGGTTACGCCATTCTTCTTTTCATGTGAGACTTTCTTTGATGATTTCTGTGACTTCATCACTTCAGCTTGTTTCAGCATTTCCACAACTTCATGACTAGTTAAAACTTCTCCATACTACTATTGTTTTAAGCGTGCAATCTGTGCTGGGGTTTTAGGATTTACTTCACTCAATTCGGGTCGTTTCGGCAATGATTTTATTTTGTTGGAGAATATATCAAATTCTTTTTGGCGAGGAACATGACGGTAGATTAATTTCATTTTCTGGGGCTTCTGTAATTCGTATATTTTTAAGTCGACAGAATTAAATAAAGTCTAATCAAATTTTTCGGAGTCTACCGGAAAGAGACTAGTCGAAATAAAGCCATTTACAATATATTTTACTTTCTTGCCTTCTTGCCATGTTTCTCCTAACAAATAAGAAAATTAGAAGGGTACTAAATATATTAACTGTAAGAATCAATTTGGATAGGTTACGGGTGGCTAACTCACAGAAAAGGTAGACCACGGTACTGTTAGGAAATGATCAGGTTAGGTTCACTTACAAAGGAGAAGAAGCTACCTAATATTACAGTTTTAAATTGCATGCTTTAATGAATGTCAGTAAACCGTTGTAAACAGGCAGCTTAATTAATGCCAGTAAGTTCATTACACTGAAGGGAAGTAGAACATCGATTTTTATTAGTTCCCTATACATATCTATTGTGTATATTTATTACATTAAAAAAAATGTGTTGCAAAGAGTATTGATGGGGCCAAATACACATTTATCTAATGGTTCTATTTTGTCAGTCAAATAACTTAGCAAGTTGATCAAAATAATTTTATTAGCAATAGCATATTTAATTATGCGTAAACTGTAATAACTGCGAATTAATTAGAACAGCTGCCTGATTTGGCAACTCCATTTCCACTCGCAATTTTTTAATGTGTGAGAAAAATGAGTTTTGGAACCACTCAAAGAAAACTGGCTCCTCCAACCAACCTTTACCGCGGGTTGAATAAAGTATTTCAGGTTCTTGATTAGATGCAAGCCACCGTTGTTGTACAGCTTTACCTTTAAAAATCACAAGCGGAGGGAGGTAAGTGCTATTGGCACTTACACAAGCAAGGACATATGTATTTTCTCACCCTGATCCACCGGATACTCTATTCAATGGCTTTCCTTTTTCTCAATACCTGTTAACCTAGCAGGATCATGTGGAAAACCTGACTCATCACAATTATTAACAAACGCTGGCTTATCGTTTAAGCCATGTTTATCATAAATATTCTTTAAAGCGTTGTAAAAAATCATAAACAATATCAGGCATGCGGGCATTAGCTCGTGCTCTCTGTAAATGCTCCGGTTTTTAGGGATAGTTGAGGGTGCCGCATCATAAAATTTAAATATCAATCCTCCCCTGGTTGATTATTTTTGAATTGGGAGGTTAGATTATTATTGGTTACATATTCCTGTATCAAGTCAAACAATTCTTCCCTATTAGAAGGCATTCCCATTTTACCTCGGGCTATGAGACATTCGGCAATAGTGTTCTCTGTCTTTTTATCGGCACATGGTGGTCGGCCGGTGCCCATTTTATCTAAAACAGAAACATTTTTGTATATAATATATGTCAGTATAGAGATTATTTAATGCAAGATATTATCTAGATTATGTATAATTCATTAAATATTATTTTTAGTTACCAATCGAAGTGTTCCTTCCACGTATTCTGTAAAATAGAGTTGTCTGTGGAATACCGTAATAAATTGTTGAATTATTATTGCGTACACTTTCAACTGCATTTTGCATATCCACAATAGTACACAGCCGCGGCCCAATTTTTCTGGTGTAATAACCATTATCAAGCTAAAAATCCCAATGGCACAAAATCAATTGGACGGCTTATTTCAGTAAAGTTCTTGCATCAGATTCAACACAAAAAAAAAATTAAATTTTCCTAAATAAATGTTTCCATGTACGTTTTAGAAAAAAGTATTTCATGCAAAAGTTGTAGAACGTGTTAAGTTCTATAAAGAATCTCAGTAACTTTTTTACGTCAGATCAAAAACAAAAGAAATACGATTTTTTTTCAATTTTGACAGGCCGCCATTTTGTTTCTACTGTGCCGATTTGGCCCGTTAACGAACTCGTCCAAGATTTTGACCGAACCAATTTTTGCAGCGAGTTTGGTTTCGATCCTTCAAAAAATGCGCCCTTTATCGTGCTTACAAATTCCGTTGTAACACATACATACATATATATATATATATATATATATACAACTTTACTCTTTACAATAGTCATATTTCATTCTGAAATAAGCCTAAAAAATAAAGAAAGAATCCTACTTTAGCTGAAGAATGCAACTTTTACATATTCACAATTGCCCCATAAAATAATTCACAATTACCCCGAGCTATGATTTTAATGGGGCAATTGTGAACTAACCCCAACCTGAACGGTTTGCTACATATTTCATAAATATGACTTAATAACGTTTATTTAGATTATACTGAAACTTCCTTCTTCAAGAATAAACCGACAACTGATCGTTCCATTGCTTGCAGGTTTACCAACAGACCCATAACAACAACAAACAAGTACCAAAAATTAAATTTCACTAATGTACTCAACGCCCTACGACCTGTTCACAATTACCCCACTTGACCCTAATGAATTTAGGTATAGGAAATGATTCAGAAAATGAAAGGACCTACCAAATGCAATTTTCTTAAAAAATAAAATATACGCGGAACCATATAAAAAATTAAGAAAATCTCAAGTTTACTTTTTATCTCACCCTGAATACAGATGTTCGTCGATAATTTCTGTTACAATTAGTTTAAAAACTAGACAATATTCCTCAACTTCCTACGTAAAATTAATAATCATTTATTTACTTAGTTCATCATATACACAGTGTTTATTTCATAGCAATTTCGATATAAAAATGGTCATATATTTTTAAATACCCTATATAATTTGGTAAAACTGCATATTGTAAGAACGAGGATTATTAGATAAATCTAAATATGAGAAAATATACAGGGCTATGAGTCATCCTGTAGATATCAGTATATTTTCCAGGTAAGGAGAATATCCTTACCCACAATTTTTTGGATAATTTCTATAATAAGCTATCGACCGTTATCACACTAAAAACTCACTCTGTATACCAGTGGTAGAAGGAACTTTTATATTTGTGCATATTTCTAAGCTTTTAATTATTTAACGTTACTATTGACGATTTCTTCTATTTTTAGTTAGTTGCTAATGTCCATAATCCATCACAAGGTTCTACAGGATTCTCCATCTGGAAACAATCAAGTGATGATAAGCTAGAAAAATTGGGCTCTTACATTCCCCAACTCATAAAAAAAGTTGAATTGAACCAAGATAATTTAGAATGTGCAAATGAATCTTTAAGAAGTGATGTGCAACGATGGCAGAATGAAAAGCAGCAATGTATGAAAAATATATTATTAGACTTTGTTAATAAACAAATTAATTACTACCAAGCGACTGTCAACTCTTGGGAGTATGTAACAAGGGAAATTAATAAACAAAATGCATCTATGAGAAGTAGCCTGAAATAATAGTTATATTAAGCTTCAATAGTTTAGTTAATGTTATCAAGCTTACTCTTTTCTATAATAGGCTAATTATGTTGTAATAAATATAATTTTTATCTGTTTTTGTTTCTATTGAGCATAAAGTTTGGATAATAGCAAACTTTGTTGATGAATATGTAACATTTGTCTTTAAATAGTTGAAAATACATTGAAATCGTTCAAAATTCTTTAAAAAAAATTATTTACTCCAGTGGTGCGTGTATAGAAAAGTTTGGCTAATTTTTCAGAATTAGTCACTACTTTGTACTGTTCAATTGGAATCATTATATCTACAGTCTCAATTTGTTCACTACAAACATTCATTTCGATTTGAAGAGGTCATTGCATTCAATAACGTTTTGTTTGAGGAACTTACCATGATACAAATAATGTTATTGTTTTCTGATTACTTTAACGAGTGATACTGTATCATTGCAGGAAATTTTCCATAACGTCAGTTGTTAGTGAAATCTGTTGATTGAGTTTTTGTACTATTTCATTTTGATTATTTTATAAGTCGAAAATTGCCTGATCACAGTAGATTGCATCGTTAGCGTCAATGTTACTTGAAATGCTTTTAAGTATATAAGACCATTGCCGCCTGAAACGATGCTGGTGCCCTTAAATACACACAATTTAGGTCCCTTTGGGAATGAGAAGAAAGCGAATTATACAAAATGTTTTCACTATGAACATCTTTATTAAGTGTAATCAAATATATTATGTCATTCATTATAAACTGCTGGTTTTTTGGTTCTCTTATATCTTCAATCTCAATTTTTTGGAGGATATCACTTTCTATGCACATAATTGACAAATCACATAGTCGTACTTGTAACATTGTTCACAATTTATTTTTTATTCTCTTAAACTGCGAAAATGAACGCTCTCCACTACAATTGGTAACCATTAGGCAAAGGAATATTCTTGTAGCAACTTGAACATTTGTAAAAGTTTCTTTTAATGTATCTGACTTTATTAGGTTGTGTAAGGCTGAGCTATTTAAATCAGCTGATTGTTTTGGTATGTTTTTCAAATATTGGCTTAAATGAAAATATAGTATATATTTGAATTTCGTTGAAGAAAGACGTGCTTGCATTATTCTCAGAATTCAGTTTTATTATCTGTTTCAGCAATTAGCTGGAACAGAAAAAATGCAATAACAATAAAAACAAATATTAGTATGTTTTAATGAAAATGGATAAGCAGTGTACATACAGGGTCATCCAGCAACAAATAACCAATATACTCAACTACAAATAAATCAGTCACATCCAAATTTAATCCAGAGTTTTCCAATCGCAAACTCACAAATGCAAATCTATCCCTCTCAATTGTCCCAATAATGTGTTCCTTCCAACAAAATCCCTTTCCACCCAGCCAACATCAGTACACCTCAATGATTTACATCCCCCAAAACCAACAAATAACCACATCAACTACTAACCAACATCAACTGTGCAGAACTTATTCCACATCAGATAAAGTGAAAATAGATGAAAAGGAGGCAGAAAACAATGGCAGGTAGTAAGAGGAGCAAAAAGGAAGAAAACTAGCCAAAACATACAGAAAAACAGTTTGACTGAAACTAAAATACCCACGAACAACTGGGAATTAAAACGTTGAAAAGACAAATTTAGAAGATGACGAAAATAATAAAGTTCAAAAACCGCCACAGATTTTCATATATGACGTCATTAACAACCCGAAAATGATAACACAACTAATAAACGTAGCTAGGTAGAAGAATCCAGCATCAGATCAATGGCAAACAATATAATTAAAATAAATAGTAATTCACTTGACACATACAAAAAATAAACGGTTTTAAAGATTAAAACTAACTTTTCCGCATGTGTGGCCCTGAACAATATTCTATCATAAAATTGTTACTTGTATACACTTCGGGGGATGTGTCGTGCTAACAAACCGAAATTTTCCCAAAAAAACCAAAAATTTAGTATATCTGGATTTATAGGACCCGCTGGTACTCGTTCTAGTCAACTGAAAATCAATAGGGTACATCTGTGAGACACCTCGAACAATATTCAATCATAAAATTGATCAATCGTATACTCTCTGGAGGCTGTATCGTGCTAACAAACTGAAAATTATCCAAAAATGACAAAAATTTGGTACTGTAAGTACCATAGCACCCGTTGTACTAGCTTTAGTGAGCTGAATATCAATAGGGTTTATCTTTGAGATGCTTTGAATAATATCCAATCATAAAATTGGTCACTTGTATATACTCCGGAGGCTGTATCGTGCTAACAAACTGAAACTTCTCCAAAAATGACAAAAATATCGTACTTAAAGTACTGTAGCACCTGTTGTATTAGCTCTGGTGAGCTGAAAATCAATAGGGTTCATCAGTGAGATGTCCTGAATAATATTCAATCATAAAATTGATGACTTGTTGAACTCCGGAGGCTGTATCGTGCCAACAAGACATGTAAGAAAAAGTGGCCGACGACAACGACGACGACATACACACAGGATTTTTTTTCTAAAAACCATTTTTTCGTGTTGTTGATGGAAAACGTAAAAATAACTCGAAATTTTTTTTCAAAATTCCAACTTTTTTGCGGTAAACCAATACTTTTCTCGCATATACGGTATCCGCCAAAATAAACAGTACCGAAACAGAGAGTGCTGTGGAGTTGTTTATGTAATATGGATTTGTCATATTTGACTTAATTGTCATTAGTTCATATATTAATAGTACGCTGCAGTTAAATTTGATTTAAAAATGGTTCTAACAACGGAAGAAAAAGTTTTTTTGGTAGAGCATTATTTTCGTTCATACGGAAAAGGTCGTAATGATGGTCCAGCTTAGAATAGGTGTCAATAAAATATCAACAAAAATTTAATAAAGCAGCTCCTAGTAAAAGTGTGATGTTAGCTGCTGTTGAAAAATTTCGTCGCACTGGTAGTGTATTGTGTCAACGTAAAGGTTCTTCAGGTCGTCGAAAAACAGTATGCCATACAGCTGTGCGCACCTTAGACTTACTCCGTCAGCATTTCGATAATAGAATAATTTCTCGGGGAACAGACTTCGAATATCCTTCTCATTCACCTGATCTGACGCATACATTTGGGGCATAATGAAGGACAAAATATTTCACTACGAAAATCCGACGGCGAATATTGCCGAACTACGGGAAAGAATACAAAATATTTTTCGGCAGTTACATCAATCACTTTTTATAAATATGTTTATTGACTTACAAAATCGATATGAAGCTTGTTTGCGTCGAAATGGTGAACATTTTGAACACTTACATTACAGAAATTGAAAATTAATTTTTATTTTCGGTACTGTTTATTTTGGCGGATACTGTAGAAAGGTTGGGCGGAAAAGTAATAATAAAATGTCTGAAGGAAAAAAAGTTCAAAGTTAAAAGATATAACCTACGATCTAAATGCAAAGGGACACAGAGTCAGAAACGTAATTAATGCCAGATATTGTCAAGCTAAAGAATCTAAATCTGTTTTTTGTAGACTTTGAACCGGCAGAAAATGATAAGGATGTCTAAAAGATAAAAGTAATGCAAAATAAAATAGTTGAAATAGAACGTCCGAACAAACCAGAAACTATAATACAGTGAACACGATGTCAACTGTATGGCCGTTCAAAAAGTGATTGCAATAGATTTTACCTTTGTGTAAAATGTGGAGGACGACACAACACAACAGAGTGCAACAAGCGCAAATATACTCCAGCAACATGTGGTCTATGTGGTAGGCCACATCCTGCGAATTATAAAGGTACATACTACCATAACCTAAAGAAAAGC
This sequence comes from Galeruca laticollis, assembly GCA_963921935.1. NCBI lineage: Eukaryota > Metazoa > Arthropoda > Insecta > Coleoptera > Chrysomelidae > Galeruca > Galeruca laticollis. The sequence continues at coordinate 106,254,571 of OY998175.1, read as the reverse complement.
AGAAACATAACACAAAGGACACCAAACATTCATCCCAATAACGTACCTGCAACACAGACTACTGTAACTAATGGTACCATGAACAACAATACAACTTATTTAAATGTAGCTAACAATACTGCGCAAGATATCGCGCTAACTAAATTCTTAGTAGAATTTAGACAAATGTTTAATTAACTTATGCAACAATATAGCTCAATACTCAATATGCTAACCATACTCGTACAGAAATTGAAATAATAGCTAAATTTTTGAGAATAAAACTTTGGATTGCAAACGGATATCCATCAAGCATACATTCGAGGTAATTCTATTTCTGAAAGATCAACATATCGATGTCTTACATATTAGTGACACTCATTTTACAGCTGAAAGCTATATCAACATTCCAAACTATAAAACATATACAAATCCAGTTTTCTTTATTGTGGAACCGATATGAACAAGCACTAAAATGTGTGAGGTGAAGTGCAAATTGGAGGAACTACCAAAAAGATTCACGGCTATGGGCTATAGTTCGGTCAGCAGAAGATTGGAGACAGAATGAGCTTTTAAGACTTTTGATTTACTTATCCCCACATCTAGTACTAATATTTTACATGAATCTGCAAATATTTTTGCTGGCAGTTCCAGAAACTTGAGGGAATCATTGAAATACTTTGCTGAAAGCATCAACACCTTTGCAGAAAGTGTTAAAGCCCTTGCTGATAGCTGATAGCTTTCGCTATTATGCAGAAGTGGAGAAAGAAAAAAAATCTGTTAACAACTGTACTTGATATTTGAATTTCAAACTCGAAGAAGAACTTTGTAACTTTTTATTTTAATGATTTTTAGTGAATATATACCTACTGGAGTTTTTTTTGTATTGAGAGATGTACAGAATGTTTAGTTTTATATGTATTATTGAATGTATTTTTTATTTATTAGCATATATAAATAAAACAATATTGGATATCAGAATGTGATTTTAATTTAACAAATATGTATGTAATATAAGCGAGCACATCTATATTGTTGTAGTAGTTTCATTTATCCAGTATCCTAAAATCAATCTAATTCTGATGTGTCTAAGTGATTTTTTTCTCCTTGTTTCTAGAATTAAAAATATGGTGAGTCTTTCAGTATATTTGTAGTAAGGATAGCTCTAGGATGCCTCAAGATGTCAATGCATCAAAAATATCACTTTGAGATACGTAAAAGAGAGATTCAGTTAGTCAGTGACACCATAAAATAGTTAATATTTTTCTTTAAAATTTGTAATAGTAGGGGCGCCCAAGCGGGGATGTCGGGATTTACTAAAGCACGCCAGATTAATATACAGGGGCATACCTTGTACCCGGTTAAGTACCTCCACCAAATATGAGCCCCATATATATGGCCGCCCGTCAAGGATAAAGAAGCAGATTAGTAAAAAAAGGATCATCAGAAATTCTCGAGCGCGTCAAATTAAGGTAGGGTGAGTTAATTATATGCTGAAAAGTGTATATTCCCCTAATCTGACAATTTGAGAGTGACGTAAAGAAAGGGGAGTGCTACAAAGTTGTAAAAATACGTCATCTCGACATTCTCGAGCGTGAGTAATTTTTTTTATTTCGAAGAAAAGAAATCAAGGATATAGAAAAATATATAATTTGACGGTTTTCACAAGCCGAAGTAACAAAAATTCGTCGATAAAGTTTAATGCGTGCAGCTGCGTGATGCCTACATTCCCCTCTCCGCGTTTCTATTCCTCTCTCACTCTTTCTCTATTACTCTCTCACTCCGTCCCCACTCTAGTTACTGTTGCCATGATGCCATCACAGCTGATAGCACAGACTCGTTCGTGGCATGATATTATTTACGTATTTCCAACGTTTTGGCTCATTTTTTTATTTTCATATAAATTATGTGAATTAAAGTTTATAAATATTTACTATGAGTGATATTAATATAAAGTGTGTATTTTTTGGTGAAACTACTTTGCAAAAAACAATTAAATTTACCTTAGAAACTTTACACAAAAATGTATAATATATCGTAGAAGCAAACCAGTTCTCCGAAAATCCCGAACGACCCCAGCAAACATGTTACACGTGGGCCTCTAGAGGCACTTTAAAAACAACCGACGGACAACATAAGTGGGCCACAATCATGATACATCGCCGGCCCGGCTAGCCCGTGTCGCGACGGCCACCAGTAGGCCTCCAGACTACCACCCGCTTCGTTACATAGCGGGACTTTAGCGGATTGACTAAGTTAGGGTGAACTGATATTGCATTGTACAAATTATGGCGCGATTGCGGGTATCCTACTAATCAACCGCCGGCATCCCACTGTTGGGGCTTCATCAATGATTTATGCAAATCTACAGGCTATATATATACTTATAGGTTTAACAATGAAACATGATGACTAAAACAAAGAAATATAATGAAAAATCAAAAAAATATTCCATATAAAAAATATATATAAATATAAAAAAATATGTTCGCCAATAGCTTTACTGGGTCCGGGCTCACTATCAACACAAAGATTATTACTTCTACGAGATATATTGTCTATTATAACCTCAGCCTCTACAGTGGAGACTATATCCTTAACAGCATTTTTCGCAAGACGCTGTTTTTGACGAGTGCTCTTGGAGATATTATGCAGGGGTTTTCTAGAGGAAACATATATTATTATGGTATATGATGCAACATAAATGATGTATGTACTTACGTTTCTGTGTTTCCGGGCATATCTGCTCGTGCCTTTGCTCCGAATAGATTGGATACAACGCCCAAATCTAATAAAATTGTCGCTACAGTGATTAATTATTAATTACCACACCACAACACAACTAGATTAGGTTGATTTTCAACACGTGTTCAACACAACGTCTAGCAAATAAGCAGTAGTGCCAACTGCCAAGGTGATATTCAGTAATGCCAATGTTTTATTTTCATTACAGGTCGCATGCCGCCATGCATACTGTGTCAAAACGACATCGGCGCGACTATCTCAAATTTTCAACGGGTAATTTGTGGCTAAATTACAAACATCCACCATAGATATGCGTATGTTAAGCCTAGGCGGCAAAACTGATATCATTCCAATTATTTACCGACATCGCTGTGCCGCTGCCGACATCTAACCGCAGTTAACAGCTATGGCCCGTCTATCTACCGCTCATGCATGTTTGCTGGGACATATACGATAATCTTCAACTTTCGATAGAATCTTCATTAAATGAAGTAGGCATATCACGCACAGTGCTATACATTATTTACAGCAATAAAAATACCGCGAGACGTTCAGCATTAACAACAGCAGTGTAGTGGAATGTGACTCGGCATCGGAAATTTCTGGAAATAGCTCCGAATCACATGCTCGTGTTTCTGGAGAGTGCTCCGAGTTACATTTTCCTGTTTCTGGAGAGTGCTCCAAATCACATGTTTCCAGCTTTGCATGCGTTCACTGGTTGCGATTTTAACCCGGCATTGTACCGACGAGGGAAAAAGAACCTTCGCAATTTCTAATGAATTCATAAATTTTCCAACAAGTATTTCTGGATTTGGGATCAAAGGAGCATAATGTGCAGGATTCTTTTGACATCATACTGTCTTTTACTTGCCAATTGTATGGGTTGAAAAACGATGTCAAATCAAGCCAGGATTGTCATCTTCAATAAAAAACGAACAAGGTAAAAGACAAATCACAACCCTTCTGCTTGAGTATCTGGAATTACGATGCGTGCAACTTGCCACCCTGTCAATCGGAGTTATTCCATCAAATGTTACGCACAAGATTCATTGCGTGCTTGTGGAGTAATGCCCATAATGCAAAAATTATCTATTACCAACGGACTATGAATTGAACGTTGTCGATGGAAAGTTCAAAATGATCTGGCTTGCAGGTGATCAATTGCCGAAACCGTATGAAGATGTAATCATAACACCTGAGGATACTCCAGACTCAGGTATATCTTTTCTTCAATAATGGAAAAACAGGTCATTCATAAAAAGATATTATTAAATATTGTAATGATTTCTTGTTACAGATACGCAATCTGGGGATGAAATTGAGCCAGAAGAGGAAGATTATTCTACCGATAAAGTTGATGATTAATTGATAAATTAATTACAAAAAATTGAAAAATTTTGAGTTTGTTTTTTAATAATTATTTTCTTATAAATACAAGTATTCTACATACACTTATTTATTTACATGCTATTTCCTAAATTTTTCTATTATAATTAAGTTCAATGATTTTTTTTAATTGTCAGATTAGGCGAATCCTTCCAGATAATCGTCAGATTATGAGACAGCACGTCTAGGACACAAATATGAGCCATATATATCTTAATCTGACGCGCTTGAGTATTTCAAAATGGCGAATTTTTATGCAAATTCTAATAATGGACGACAGTTTGCGTCACATCCAAATCGTCAGATTATTGAATGAGAGATTTAGGTTCAGTTAATATCCCCTTAGAAAATCTGATGCGCTCGATTAAATTCCATTTTTTTTTCATTTTCAACCCTTATGTACGACAACCCCAATCTTGCAAACCATCAGATTAGCATACGTACATTATTAAAAATATGTAGGACACGGATGCTATCAATATCTGACGCGCTCGAGTTTGTCCATGCTACAGTTTTTTTTTACATTTTTGAAAATCTATAGTCTATCCCCCCACCGATCAAAAGGTACACCTCATATAACATTTTTTTCTTCTTATCATCTAAGCTTTGTCATCCAATAGGTCTCTATGACGCTCGAGTAAATCCTCATTTAGTATTGTGGGCTCCCCCACTATAAAAACAAAGTGTCACCAACTGTCAGCGGAATTTTTCTTTTATGCAATTAAAGGTGAACTTTTTAACACAGTGACCTCTTGGGGCATATCCTTGATCTGTCTTTGCCAATATATTGAAATACATATAATATTTTTAGAAACGAAGAGAGAAAATAACAAGAATATGGAGAAATAAATAATCTATAGTGATTGTACATACCTAAATCATCATTATTGATATTTACATACTTCTCAGCTAATGGTATAGTACGCGCAACATATGTTAATGCTATATCCCCTTTTTAAGTTATGTTGCGGAGCTAGACTCTGAAAGGTATTAATATTTTGTTTATTTTTACCAATACCACTTACACACTACACTCTATCTTGATGCTAGCCTATCAACTAAATAGTGAGCGTTGCTTATCGATGGTGGACACGTGCGTGTTCGAAAAAATTGCTATCTCAAAATATACTTATAGTTCAGTAAAATATGGGGAAAATAATATGTTATTTGAAAATTATTTATACATACCTAAATCATCATTATTGATATTTACATACTTCTCAGCTAATGGTATAGTACGCGCAACATATAGTGCTGAAATGTTAATGGTATATCCCCTTTTTAAGTTATGTTGCGGAGCTAGACTCTGAAAGGTATTAATATTTTGTTTATTTTTACCAATACCACTTACACACTACACTCTATCTTGATGCTAGCCTATCAACTAAATAGTGAGCGTTGCTTATCGATGGTGGACACGTGCGTGCTCGAAAAAATTGCTATCTCAAAATATACTTATAGTTCAGTAAAATATGGGGAAAATAATATGTTATTTGAAAATTATTTTACTAATTCTTGTTAATAAAACGAGATAGTAGTATTAATTGTCTGGTGTTATGTTTAAGATGTATTGGTGTTATGTTTAAGATGTATTAAATAATTATAAAATTATTAAATACATTTTAACGATTGTTAGTTGAAGTTATAATATTAAATGAATATATCGTCTAATAAGCATTTTAAATTATAATATTGATTGGACTATGACAGATAAACCGAAACTTAGTTCGCACTATATCTCTTAAGTTGGGTACAGACCGAAATAAAGAATTCGCGAGCTGTTCGAGAACAGCTCCCGAATTGAACCCAAGCAGCTCCCAAACACATCGTCCACACAAGAAGAGTTTCAGTTCTGTGTTCAGTTCGGTCCAGTTCGTTGAAAAGTTCGAAATAGAACTGCACTTTCATAACAATTGCAATAATTAAATTTGAAAAACGTCATATCTGGAAAGCGACGAAGAAAGCTATCTCATCCTTGCTTGTGCAGCATACTTTTTAAGAAAACAAAATGTCGAGTCGAAAAAAAAGAAACGTAAGACTAGGCGGTTGTGGCAAACAAGTTTATTTAAAAATCGCTCAAGATATGGTGGAGTGCCTTTGCTCAGAGGTTTAGAAATGGACCAAAGTTTATTTCGAAATTTTAGCCGTATGTCAAGATACAAATGATCGGAAGTGTATTTCATCCAGGGAAAGATTGGCTTTGACTTCCTATACAAGTCTGATGTATTTATTACAAATTTTCAAGCAAAGCATTTCTGCGATTGTATCAGATGTGTGTGAAGCTTTGATTACAGTTCTAAGTGACTTAATAAAGGTAAGCAATTTTCTTTTACATTTGTATTCATTTATTTTAAAAAAACATACAAAATAATGTTGTAGGTATGCAAAGTTTTTGGAATAATAAAATCACTCAAGTGCCTTTCTCTTGGGGAGACAGGACTGGGGTACTACAACAACCTGGTCGTACTTGAGAATCTGCATCTGTGGAGTAAGCAGTTTCTACAAGAGATGAGTTGCTACTTGCATCACACAACGATGATACGACATGCTGTTGAGAATACTGTGAATCGGAGTCATAGTTTGAGAATGGCGAAGTCATTGCAGTGCTACAACCTGACTGTGGTTGCGAGACCACATAACTGGCTTTACTGAAGTTTGATAGTCCTGGGTGTGACGTGACTCTTCCATGAGGCGTTGACTGTGGATATTATTGAGTGGATTGCGATTGTAAAATGCTAATTTGGGTGTCATACATTATTTTGTTAATGTTAAACTCGACATGTGCTCTGGTTAACGGATCATATTCTCTTAGCTTCATAGCAATATGATTTGCAAGTAAGGAGCAAGCATCAGGTGGCGCATTCTTTTTTTCATATATAGTTTTGAGAATACCGAAAGCTTCTGCGGTTTGGTCGTTATTTTCTGTAGTCTTCATGCTTTTTGACACGTGTTTCTGAGTTGTCAAAACACTTTTTCGTTTCTTGCTTAACTCCTCCAAACTCCCTCTTGCATTTTCTGTTAAGTCATTTAATTCTTTATCCTGAGGTTCATTGTTGTTTGTCGTATTCGCTTCATCGACGGCACCGTCATTAGATTCCACATTTGTTTCAGAAGATGTTCCCACATTGGCAGATGCATCCTGAGTCACCTAAAACAAAATTTATTTTACAATAATTTATTTGATTTTCATTTTAACTATGCGCTAGACAGTTGAAATGTATTGGTATTTTTATTTTCAGATTCCAAATTCATCTGAAGAATGGCTCGCGGTTGCCGAAGAATATAATAATAGATGGAACTTCCCACACTGTATTGGTGCTATCGATGGTGAACACATCACACTGCAAGCGCCATTTAATGGCGGAAGCGAATATTTCAATTATAAAGGGTACTTCAGCATTGTTCTTATAGCAGCAGTTAAGGCAGATTACTCATTTTTATTTGCCAACGTAGGATGTCAGGGAAGGATTTCTGATGGAGGGATTTTTAAAAATACTGATCTGGCTACAAAGCTTCAATATGGAACTTTATCTCTACCAGCAGCAACAGCATTGTTGGGACAGGAACGTTTTTGTTGCTGACGACGCATTTCTTCTACAAGAAAACATAATGAAACCGTACCCTGGAATGCATTTGAAGGGAAGCCGTCAGCGAGCCTTTAGTTATAGATTATGTAGAGCTCGACGAATAGTTGAAAATTCGTTTGGGATAGTATCATCCGTGTTTCGTGTTCTACGTAAACCACTTTTATTGGAACCAACAAAGGCTACCTCCGTAGTACTTGCATGTCTCTACACAATTTTTTAATTCGAATAAACAATCTTCAAAGATATATGCACCTGAAGACGCCTTTGGTCGTGAAGATTACCAGACGATGCAAATGATTCCCGGTTCGTGGAGAAATGATCAATCAGAAATGAGCTCCTTTCAGAGTTTTAGGAACGTTCCAAGAAAATCTACTGAATATTTTTCTACCGTTGGAAGAGTACAGTGGCAAAGTGATTTTGAATAAAAAAAGCTGTATATAAAAACCTAGCAGTTACATAAAAAAATACTCACCGTATCCCGTTTTTCATTTGGCATATATCTGTCACTCGAAAAACCCATATGTTTGTATCCAAACCACACTTCTTTATTAATTTCGTCTGTGCCCATTCCTGATTTTTTCATTCGTTCAGCCTTTTGACGAGCTCTTCGGTATTGCGCTAAAATAACACTGATTTTCCTTTCCACCTCACCTTTTGGTTTTGACAAAATCCTGCCTATATCTTCGTATGCGTCTTTTTTACATGTCTCTTTTTATAATCTTTGTGCCTGGGATAACACAAATTCTCATGCCGGCGATAATCTTCTATCAACTACATAATTTCGTCCTCTGACCAGTCCATGCTTATTTAAAAAACTACTATAATAATAATATTTCGATATTAAAATCTTTAAAAACAGCGCACAGCGCGTATATTATGATACCGAACAGTCAACGTCACAGATCATATAACATACTGAGTTCGCCACGTGTTCGCAAACGAACCCTTTGAAAGTACCGACTCGACTCGGAACCCCAAACGAACTGCCGAGCTGCTCTAGAACTGTTTGCGAACAGGCGTATACACCAAGCTCGAATAAGTTCGCAAACTATTCGAGAACAGCTCGAGAGCTTGGTCTGTACCCAGCATTACATGAACTATACATTTTCTTCATAGTTTATATAATTTTGTTCTACATATAGATGTTGTGTGAAACAGCAGCAGAATACATAATTAGTCCTGAAATTTTATGACTACCGTGTAGAACTCTGCGATGGAGTAGACTCATGAACTTTTGTTTCCACAATTCAAAACACCTTTCAATAACGATGCGTGTTCTACAATGTGTTTTGTGTATCGCCATTCTGGAGTATCCTGTTCAGCATTTGGAATGGGTATTATGAGCCATGTCGACAATGGATATCCAAAATCACCAAGCAACCATGACTCATGAACACCTTCCTGAAAACATCTTTTCAAATATACATTGATAGTAGACATATTCCATATTGCAGCATTATGAACCGATCTAGGATATCTGGCATTTACCGCTAAGAATTTCATACTAGAATCACTAGAAGTAGCTAGGTACCCTACACAACCCCATAACATTCCCCCAATCAGTCATTAAGTATTCTGTACGTCTAAACCACTAAGAGTGTATGATTATTGCTTTTAGGGGCTATATTTCATTTCCTTGCCGAAACATGTTTTGTACTTTCATAATCAAAATATAGTCCAGTAAATGAAGGAGGAAAAAAAGGCAAAGTTAACATTAATGACGCCCTATTTTCATCTTCTGGTTGGAAGTAGCATTTGGTACCTCATTAAACATGAGACAAAGTTTTGCATGAAAACGCGTGCGAGGGCGGAGAAAATGGCCCCAAAAGACCAGAAAATATGGCAGTTAGAGATTTTCGGTTCAGATTAATATTTTCTGCAAAAAAATCGGGTTTGAAAAACCGGAAATTTTGAGACTTGTGAAATATGCAAGTTTTGTACAAAATTTGAGCTGGGGGTTGTTGGAAATCCATTATTTTCAATGTTTTGGATTGTGGAAACCAATTGTAGATGGCGCCACCACATTTTACAGATTGGGAAAATCCTCGGTGCCATATAAATGAGAAACCCTGTAACCAGACACTTTAGATGGATATTTATGTTTCCGAGGGTCTTGTTTTCCTCTAAGATGAGGCCTCAAGATATACTTATTAGGAAAACAGGCTATAAGATTAATTACAGCAAGATGGACCTCACCAGTTGACCTGAATCTAGCAACAATCAGCTTTGCACATGTGGCAAAATACTGAAGTTCATTAGGTTTTTGGTAAGGAAAACTGAAAATGCCTCAAGAAGGAAGAACATTTACCCATAATACTCAGCAACAATTTCTTGCAGATTCTCCGCAAATTTTTGCAATTTTTTTTGCAACCAGACTGATTGAGGTTTTTGGAATAAAGAGTTATAAACGTTCTTCATGTTTCATTTATTATAGAAAAATATATATTTATTTATTTATCAACGGGAGAAACCAATATAATGATACAAGAATAATATATTATAGACTAAAATATTATATAGAAAATTTTTAACAAAAGTACAAGAGATTCACGGGTTAGTTGTCCGTGAATTGATGAAAAAAGTATATATTGTATAATTGTTGCACTGGAAGCTGCCATTTCTACCGTTGACAATGTAGCGTCTCCTGCACTGTTTGTGCATTTGCAAAGACGTTTGCTTTTCCAAAAAAATATGATGTTTATCCTTCCTTTCCTTGCTAACATCAATCAAATTTTCTAAGCCCCGAGTTACGGTGACAGCATCCGCAGAAACGGGTTCCTTACAAAGGAAACACACTGCTGTAGCAGAGTTGACCTCCATTTTTCTATAACAAGAAAGAACAGACCAAGATTTCACTTAGAATAGTTGCTTGTAAATAAATGTTCTTGAATAAATAACATGAAAAAATTCTCACCTTTTGCTCCAATTTTACAAGATTTGAATCTTCACTTTCTATGTTTTGGGTTGGTGATAAAAGTTAATTTTAACGAAAAATGTCAATATTTGTTCAATATTCTTCACTTTTATGACTTTTCTTTCTATAATTGACAATAATATTTATCAAAATAATGACAGAAAACAAACACACTTATGCCTCCAAGCGTGGCCGCATGATTTGTAGCAGACGACACGAGCGCCACGTAGAGCACACACGCGACGAACGCCGGAGGAACGAAAGTAATAAATTATAGCGTGTACATTTAGATATACTGCTTTTTTCCCGGGGTATCAAATGTGTTAAAATGTTAGAAATAAAGAGCAGGGAGAAAAAAACCACCAAAAAAGTGCGTTTTTCCCTTGAGCCCGCGTTTTCTAATTTTATTGAAAACTGGACGACTTCGTCAAAAAAAGTAATTGCACAATCGAAAAGTAGACCTTCTTAGCTTCCAAATGATGTATCATAGAGACCAATCGGATCATGTATAAATTTTTAATTGATGGTTGTTGACAAAATTTCCCCGCGCTCCAAAAACAGCAAAAATTTGTGATTCAATAAACAACGATTAAATGAAAATTAAAAAAATTAGGGTATACAAATTTCAGGGATGATAAAGGACCTTACAAGGACCCATAATCAAGAAAATTTTCAGTAAATTAGTGCAAAACAAAAAAAAAATAAGAACAAATTCCTGGCGAGGTCAAAATTGCCCGGGAGCAGAAAGTTTGACCCGTGTTCCGATATGGCCAAAAGAGTCAAGCGTAACTCAATTCACAGTGTATGATAGCAGCATAATTCCTCTTTTCCATGAATTTTGAATCATGGGAAAATATGCATTTTTCACAAAGTTATTGAATAATTTGTCCCCCCGTTGATGTATAAATACACGGACTGTGCTCTCTGGCATACAGCACAGAAGCTCATTATTCGAGGTGCGCTTGGTGCCGTTTTTCTCGAAACCGGTCAAATTTTAGAGAAAAATCATGAGGACCATTTTTGTAGAAAATTAACTGAACTTCAATTTTTAACTGAACCGAAAATCTCTAACTGCCATATTTTAGGAGATATTAGCTGAAAACCTATTTTTCTGGTCTTTTGGGGCCATTTTCTCCGCCCTCGCACGCGTTCTCATGCAAAACTTTGTCTCATGTTTAATGAGGTACCAAATGCTACTTCCAACCGGAAGATGAAAATAGGGCGTCATTAATGTTAACTTTTTACCTTTATTTACTGGACTAATATGGTAAGGGTAGAGTACCTACTCAAATATATTAAAATATTGGCATATTCTTTTAGTTCATGGTTATCAATATTATGTAGGTATAGGTAATTACTGTTTGCACATTGACACTAAAATAACATTTCCTATTCAAATAGGCAATTCCAGGAATGTCTTCATTCTCTATTGGTGTGCAGATTATAACTATATGGGTACAATCAATAGCACCCAAAACATTGAGAAACTGGTACTTTTCCATAAATGTTACATCAGTTACATGCAGAATATACTGACTTTCGTTTTATATCTAGTTTGTCTTCTGGACGAGTTGGAAATTTGACAATATTAGGAAATACATGTATTCCTAGAATTTCTATCATTACCTGAATCGCTACTAGCTAGCTATATCTATGGGTATATGAATATGAATATATGTCCTGTACCCATTATTTTTCAACCTTAGTTTACCTTTAGATGTAATGGTATAAAAGTTATCCGTCTACTGAAGTGTTGAATATGTGGTACTATTAAAGGTATCAACACCTCCAGCACCAGTTTTTTGGCAAGTGGTGTAGTTTTCTGAATTTCAAGTCCCTAATAGTAAATGGGTTTGTAGAATCCCGTAAGTGTCTATTTTCGGATGCTATATGTCTCATGTAAATAATTTTTTTTTAATTCAACAGTAACTAGGTATTTTCATTTACCCTTTTCCAAAAATATATGTGTTCATTTTTACCGTTGAATAATTTTCTCAGCAACATACAACATTAAAAAATGAAACAAATTCCCAGCCATTTAAGATAATGTCAATCACAGGGTATGTCACTTCTTGGTCTAGCCAAAAATAATTATTAAACATCAGGTAGGCATCACACGAAATGTCATTCTGACGATGATAAAAATATGGAAACAGCTGTCAATTTTTTAAAATTTTTACCATTTTTTCAATATACAGGGTGTCCCAAGTTATTGTATACAGGTAATATCTCGCTTAATTTAAAAGATAATCCAATCCTGTAAAAACTGTTGTGAATGACATCAAAATTCCTTCCTAATGACGTATCAGAAACTTTGTTTCACTTAGCAGTCCTTTGGCAGCCACACCTCACTTTCTATTTTCAAATGGTACCCCCTGTATATTTTCGTTGGAAATTGTTTGTCGTTGTATTTGGAATACGTCGATGTTACATACTTGTTGATTTTTTATTATTAGTACCAAAAAAATAACATTTTATCATATTTTGATTTACCTAATTAGCCTCATTGCTTCCGTCACAGCTATTAAATGCTTCACGAGAAAGAAGTAGATTAATCTATTGCTTAAAAAACTCATGCATTTTATGACAAACAATGAAGGACAGTTAATAATAATAATAAGTGTAGAACAACAGTCATTTGCAAATAGTACCAAGGGTGTTGAATTTAATCAACGAATAAAATTTTTATTCTATCCACAAATTTGAATTCAAAATTATGAATCTTATTATAAGCACAATGCCATTCACATTCAGTTCAGACGAGTACATTGATATGCTACTGGTTTATGGCGAATGCAGGAAAAATGCTCGACGAGTGGACCGTTTATATCAAGAACGTTTTCCTCAACGTCCTCGGTATCACACATGGTGTTTACTAAATTGGAACGGAAGATGCGCAGCTGTTCGTTCCAAAACAAAAACCGTGCACCGCACCGATATCCAGTGAGAACTGATGATAATGTAATTAATATACTTGCGTATGTTGGTATCAATCCTCATACTTCTGCTAGAAATATAGCTGAAGAACTGGGAATAAGTAAGAGCACGATACAGAGGATTTTGAAGCAATAAAAATATCACCCATTTAAACTACATTCAGTTCAAGGACTGAGGACTACTGATTTATACAGAAGATTCATATCTCTAATCCTCACTAGGTTCGTTCAACTCGTTTTCAAACAGTTTGGAGTATAAATGTATGGTGTGGGTTATTCAACGGTCATTTGTGTGTGCCATACTTTTACGAGGTGTTTGGATTTTCTTGAAAACAAATGACCTTTGGAAGAGCGAAATATAATGATCTGGTAACAGGACGGTGCTCCACCTCATAATGCAGGCATTGTTGCGAAGTATCTCAATCACAACAGTTGGAGAGGTAATTACGGACCTATAGCTTGGCCTCCCTGCTCGCTCGATCTAGCGCCACTGGACTTTTTTTGTGCGGTTATCTCAAAGAATTAGTATATCGAATACCGCCTGTAGATTAAGATGATCTTAAAGAACGCATTCGTGAGGCATGTCGTAGTATTACAACAGCTATGATTCAGGATGCGTGCACAAGAGCGCAAAAAATCAAATCAATTCAAAAACTCTGTGGGATGCTGTTCAACAAATATCAAGGACAAAAAAAACGTCATAGATAAAATTAAACATCCTACAGAAAACAAAATTTTGACTGACAAAACAGTGATTGCGAATGCATTTAATGGAACCTTTGTTGAAGTGGGTAGAACTCTTGCTGGTCGGATAAAAAACAACAATAATTACAAAATAAAAAGATCACCTATTCTTAATCCATTTGTGTTCGAACCAATTAACACTATGGAGACGAGAAACATAATTTTAGAATTAAAAAATAACAAGGCAGTAGGTTATGATGACTTGAAGGGAGAAACCATAAAACAAATATCAGTCTATATTCTAGAACCCTTGACTTATTTATTGAATAGATGTGTGGAGGAAGGTGTTTACCCTGCTAAGTTTAAGAAATCAATTATTACACCACTGTTTAAAAAGGGGGATGCATCCATCATCACCAACTATCGTCCGATCTCTATCGAAAGTATTCGAAAAGATCATTAAAGGGAGGGTTGTTAATTTTCTCAATAAGTACAAACTAATTTCAGATTATCAATTTGGATTCAGAGAGAAAATTTCAACTCAGGATGCTGTTCTGTCATTGAATTCAAAAGTTGCCCAATCTTTGAATGAGGGTAGACCGTCCTTATGCGTGTTCATAGACCTTCGACACTGTCGGTCATCACCTTTTTCTTCAGTCGCTGGAAGATATTGGAATGCGAGGTAACATATTGAAGCTATTCGAAAGTTATTTAACAGGAAGATTCCAGGCGGTGAGAATCGGTGATCTACTCGGCAGTGAGAGGGTGGTGGACTGTGGAGTACCTCAAGGTTCCGTGCTGGGACCAACATTGTTTAATATATATGTGAACGGACTTTTCTCATTGAGTAACAACGGAAATATAATTGGATTTGCAGATGATACAGCCATCTTCTATAAAGCAGATGACTGGGACTCATTGAAGGATACGGTTGAAAGGGAGTTTTCTACGATAAAATGTTGGTTGGATAAAAGATTATTAACGATTAATATAGATAAAACACATTATATACCATTTTGTTGTAACTCAGGTGGAATGCCTCCATTTGATCACTTGGTAGTCAGAAATGAGACACCCTTCCACATCCTCCCCGAAAAAAAATATTAAATATTTAAGAATAATAATTGATATGCATATGAAATGGGATTTACATATAAAGTATACTGTCAACAAATTGAGAACTATTTTATATAAATTCAGGAAACTCAAAGAAATCCTGCCACTGAAGCACTTGAAAACTCTATATTATTCACCAGTAGAAAGTCATATTCGTTACGGAATAGCGGGGGGGGGGGCGGTTGTAACTTTGAATACTCACATACATTCTATCGAAGTTGTGCAAAGGCGCTTCCTTAAATTAATAATATTTTCTAGAAGCAGCAGATGTTCTTCTGATATTCTGTACACTGAAACTCAAATTCCAGATATAAGACAGTTGTATTTTCTATGCACATGTATCAAATATCATGCAAATAAGCATACATCCTTACTTCCCTTCCATCAATACAACACTCGCCAAAAAGATCATTACGTTACTCGTTACTCCCCTGATGGTTAAGGTTTCTTTGCTCCAAAACTGTATAATATTCTTCCTGAAACAATAAAATTAATAAAAAACAATAACCACTTTAAAAAACAACTGAAAAGCACATACTTTCAAAGTAAGAGGATTGAACTTCAGCGAATATTCCATTAGATAGTATAGAAACTCAAGAAAATACAAACATTACGTACCTTTGCTATATCGTCGGCTTGGTGTTTTGAGATTTCTTATGTCGAATTGTGCTTGCTTTTCTATTTTAATGTTTATCTGTTTGATAACGAGATGCATCTGTATTTATTGTTGTTTTCTCGTGTAACTAGTACCTTTTACTTTTTAGCTTTTCGTGTGTGTGCATGTGTATCTATGTATGTAAATGTGTATTTTTGCTCGTCTATTTGTAGAAGACTGTGTTTTACATTTTACATTGAGATAGGTCGAGCATTGATTGAAACATTTTAATATTAATTGTGAATTGTGATACATTGTTTACTTTAATTAGTTCTCGAAACAAGTGTTTTACACTTATCGAGTGTTTATTTATTCACAGCTGAACTTTATATGAATCAATTTTAGACAAGGAGTCCGGTTCTGGCAAATAATATAAGAAGTTGTTTTAACCTCGCTCTTATATTTTGTTAATTTTCTAGTAAAAACACAGTGTAGTTAAATTTCGCTTTATTCCCATAGTGTTTTTAATTAGTTACTTCCTCTTGTTCACCTGTAAGTACCCAAAATTTAAGATTTTTCTCGAAGAAAATAAGAAATTTACCATTAGTATAAGCTTAAAATACAAAGTAAATATCAAGTCAAGGTTTTTCCCGTACCTAGGTACTGGGATGGACAGGGTCAAATCTGCCCAATACGACCTAGTATAATTCATTAAACATATTCTAATATGCCACTGTTAATTCCCACGCAGACCACTTCTGACTACAGGAGCTCTGAAGCTGATCAACTACCAACACATTCCAATACCAACAACATAATGATGAATAACATACCATTATATTCCTCTTCTCAAATCCTATCCAACCAAACAAAATCCTATTCTAACGTTGCGAAACAAACAAGATATCCTAATAAAGAACAAGCTATTATTTTTAACGCATTAGAAGGAATTCCTATTCAAGACTATTTAATTCCTTTGGGAACTGTTATACAACCAAAACATATCACACATATCTCTAAAATAACTAATAATAGAATCTGCGTATATTTAGCCGACAAAAATATAGTCAATAAATTCCTCGATGATATTGAAGAAATAACGGTAAATAGTGAAATACTTAAGGCCAGAAAACTTGTTACACCAGTAGAAAGACTTGTATTATCGAATGTATGTCCTACCATACCGAATGAACTTTTAATAAATGAATTACAAAATATAGGTCTAAATCCAATTTCACCTATGTCAGTACTAAGAATCAGTACAGCTCTTCCGGAATTTAGTCATATTCTTAGTTTTAGAATACAAAGTTTCGTTACGCCTCACAATATCCAAATTCCTGATTCTATATTGATCAATCATGATAATACATCATACAGAGTATTTGTAGCACAAGACGAAATGACTTGTTTCAAATGTCGCCAGACAGGACATCTTGCAGAACACTGCTCAGTTTCTATCTCAGCTAATTTAATTCAAAAACAGACTGACACAACTTCTGCAACTAGTACATTATCAACCAATAACGCCACAAACTGCACACCTACTCCTATTATCGATATAATAACCATTGGAGCGATCAACAATCCCAACACACCAATTCCATCAGCAACTAATACTCCAAAAAGACCCGCATCTGAGAGCCCCACTATAAAAGAAACAAGCTCAGAATCAATTTTCCAAAAACCTAATCATCTTAAAAAAACAATAAAAAAAGTTAAGACAACCTCAGCAGTGGTACCAGCAATTCCTGTAAAAATTTTACTTCAACCAGCCAAAGCATATATAACAAACAATTCTGAAGGACTGCCATTAAACTACGAACAACTTGTAGACCTATTTGAAAATACTCTTGGCTCTCATAATGCCCTGGAAGTAGTTGAGGACTACACAACTGACTATGGATCTCTAGTGATCATGTTAAACAAAATTTACCCTCTGCTTACAGAAAGACGAATTAAAAGCCGTATCACTAAACTTAAACAAAAAATATACAGATACATAGGAAACGAAATCAATTATGAATCGATGGCTACAGAAAGTGACTCGTCCTCTCATGAATAGAACTCCACTTTCATTTATTTATTATCATTTATTTTCAATCCAATGCTATATAGATCAATTATTCAGTGGAACCCGAATGGATACTACGAGCGTCTACCTATGCTACAAAAAATCTTATCAGAACACCTTCCTGACATTTTATGCCTTCAAGAGACACATTTTAAACTAGATCATTATCATTCACTAAAAAGTTATCAGTGATCAGTGCTTCTTTAGGAACAGAACAAATCGTCAACATGCCAGTGGCGGAGTTGCGATTTATGTATCGAACACATTAGAAGCAGAAATTATTCCGATTAATTCCAAACTGGAAGTCGTTGCCGCAAAAACTAAGAGCTCACACCCAATACACATATGTAATATGTACCTACCGGCAGGTCCATTGGACATGAAAGATATTTGTGATGTTATTAATCAGATACCAACACCAAGATTAATTTTAGGCGATTTTAACGGTCACCATATGTTTTGGGGCTCCGAATCTAATGATAATCGAGGTCGAACAATTGCGAATGCTATTGACCATTTTAATTTTAATATATTAAATGATGGTACTAAAACTCGCTTCAATTCTGCAACAGGAGAATCATCCGCAATAGATCTATCCTTTTGTGATCCTACGGTCTCGTTATCGGTATCTTGGGAAGTAGATCCTTACTTATATGATAGTGATCATTACCCGATTATTATACGAAATACCAACTTCGAAACTAAAACTACTTCACCATCTTACATTTGGAGATTAAAGAATGCAAACTGGGATGCCTTTTCTGAAAATATTCAAAAGAACATAGAAAACCTTACTACGACCGAGAATATTGATAAGGATTTAAGAAATCTTGAAAATATTATCATATCTGCCGCAGAATCTAGTATTGGTAGAACAAAGCTTGTTACAGGTAGAATTCCAGTTCCATGGTGGAGTAAAACATGCGAAGACGCCATAAAAACTAGTAAGCATGTCTTCAACGTTTACAAAAGACACAAAACCACAGAAAACATCGTTGAATTCAAACGACTAAGAGCAATTTCTAGACACATAATAAAAACTGCAAAAAAGGAATCATGGAGACAATTTGTATCTTCAATTAATAGATCCACTCCAATATCAGATGTATGGAAAAAAATCAAGAAGATTTCTGGTAAAAGCTCCATTTAAAAAATAACATCTCTAGATCTCAATTGAATAACGGTTACAGACGACAAACATATTGCAGATATACTCTCTGATACCTATGCTAGTCACTCCAACAACAATAATTATGATAACGCCTTTATTACCAAAAAAGTCTCACAGGAAGCAAATGATATTGAAATATTTGACATACTCGATCCATTAAATCATAATATAACTGAAAATGAATTAAATGAAGCACTAGAAGACTTGAAAGATACATGCGGAGGACCAGATGACATTCCTGTAGTATTCTTGAAGCACTTACCTCAAAATTCCAAAGATTACTTGTTACACCTATACAATAAAATCTGGACTAAACACCTCTTTCCAGAAAAATGGGGTGAAGCTGTTGTCATACCAATACTAAAGCCTAGAAAACCTGAAACAATCGCTGCATCTTATAGACCTATCTCACTAACTTATTCAATGTGCAAGCTACTCGAGAAAATAATTAACAAACGACTTTTATGGACATTTGAAAGCAGAAACCTTCTGATCCCGGAACAAAGTGGCTTCAGAAAACATAGATCAACTTTAGATAACATTGTTGAATTAGAAAGCTTTATTCATGAGGGTTTCGCATTGAGCCAGACGTGCATGACCATATTTTTCGATATTAACCGGGCATTCGACACGGCGTGGCGATATCATATATTGAGAACGTTGAGTGAATGGAACATACAAGGCAACTGATTAGCTTTTATCAAAAACTTCCTCCAAAAAAGAACTTTTGTTGTCAAGATAAATTACAAGAGAATGGGACACCGCAAGGCTCCGTAATAAGCCCAACATTATTTATTGTAGCCTTGAATAGCATCTTGGAGAATATAAAAGCACCCCTTAGAGCAAGAATATACGCTGACGATCTAGTTGTTTTCTTAAAAGGTACAAATATGACCACAATGAATAATTTTCTCTAAGATTTTCTTACAAACCTGGAAATTTGGTGTTCGCAAATAGGAGTTCGTTTTTCAACCTCCAAAACTCACTGCATGTTATTTAGCAAAACAAATGAACTATTTCAACCTAACTTGATACTACATGGCGAAAATCTAAAGATCCTACCTTCTGTAAAATTTTTAGGTATGCACTTAGACAGCAAATTAAATTGGAAAATACACATCAACAATCTAGCCTTAGAATGCCAAAAGAGATTAAACATTCTAAAAGTGGTAGCTAACCAGAAATGGGGTGCTGATGGACCAACTTTATTGTTACTGTATAAATCTCTCATCAGATCAGTATTGGACTATGGCTCTATAGCATATGATACAGCAAACAAAACGGACACCCACCAACTCGAAATAATACAAAATTCCGCTTTCCGGATTATACTTGGAGCTTTTAGAACTACACCGGTAAAAAGTCTACAGTGGGAATTAGGAGAACCAGCCTTATGCCTAAGGCGAAAATTTCTTAGCAGCAATTATGCAGTTACTATTCTTGCCAATATGTCAGTACACACACTCAAAGAAATTAGAAGGATTTTTTACTGGGAAATCGAGGACACCAAAACCGTTCTACGAGAGAATTAGAACATACTTTCAAGAAATTGACTTCTGTCTACCAAAAGTTTACCCAATTGCCATTTATTATAACATAGAACCCTGGATGGTAAATATACCAAATTGCGACAAAAGCTTAACTAAATATGATAAACAAAATACAAACCCAACTGTTATAAAAGCTAAGCTGTTCGACACTTTGGGAAAGTATCCAAATTACCAAAAGATATATACAGATGCCTCGAAATCGACCATAGGCGTAGGAGCAGCTGTAGTAACTGATTCGCAGAAACTCCTATATAAACTTCCATTCTACACAAATATCCTCTCGGCAGAACTATTCGCTATATATCAAGCTTTAACACATATCAACGAAAGCAGCCACCACAACTATTTCATTGTCTTTACAGACTCCCTTACTTCCTTACACTCTATACAAACGATTTGTTCTAAACATCATTTGGTTCATCTCATTAAGAAAGAACTCTTCGTTGCCAGAGAACGAAACAATGATGTCATCTTTATATGGATCCCATCCCATATTGGTATTAGTGGAAATGAAGAAGCGGACAGATGTGCTCGTAATTCCATCACAGATGAAAGTGCGGTATCGATTTCAAAGGTGGTTAGTTCGGATCTAAAGTGCATATTAAATATGAAAGTGATCGCTTTGTGGCAATCTCAGTGGACTGAAAGTGACTCAAAACTTCGTGAAATTAAACCTCTATATAAAAATTGGTTTCCATTTTCTAACAACAGGCAACACCAAGTGATTATTTCACGTCTACGGTTGGGGCATACTAGACTAACTCACACTTACCTAATAAAACGTGAAGAACATCCAGTATGTGATCTCTGTAATGTAGATGTAACAGTGAAACGTATCCTCACAGAATGTCCTAAATACCATAATCAAAGAAAAATTTGTAAACTACCCAACACATTTGAAGCCTTATTTCAGGATTATAATTATGATAAACTAATAATATTTTTAAAATTGATTAATATGTATAATTCAGTATAATTGTTATTATCTATTGTACCGTCGCTAATAACCTACTACGGTTGATGCGACTTTCTGTCGAAATAAAAACAAAATTTAGACAATATATCAACAATTGCATTTCTCATTTGATAAAATTTCTCATGGTTGCACTAAAGGTTCAACAGTTTTTAATTCGTTCTCGGAATGATTCCATCGATATTTCCATTCATTATGTATTTCACGTGACTATTTCTCTAGCAAATTCATTCGCGTTTTCGTTTCCTACTTGAGAAGGGACAAAGATAAATTTGATTTGTTTGCAGCAGGGATTATTTATATAGTTCCTGTTGAATGTTTTTGTTTATGGGATTTGAATGTTATATGTTCCAATGATTACAGAGATAAGTGTCACGTCAAATTGCATTCGGTTAAAAATACTCTATTTTAGCAATAATCTAAATATTAAAAATGCGACAATTAGTTCTGTAGATGTTGAAAGAAGTTTTTAGATTTATAAACTTATCTTTTCAGAAAGGAGACAAAAATTTTGAACATTTGATTATCAATTGCTACAGAGAGATAGGTATGCTGTAAAAACAGTAGTTTGTGAATTGAATAGTGGTCAAATTTAAATATAGATTGAATTAAATAGTGTACTTATATTTTTGTTTTATTAATTACAATTAATAAAATATTGTGTAAATAAAAATATTAAATGGCCTTAATTATTTCTAATTTTTCTTCCTCAATTTTTGTCTAAGTTTTGCATATTGTACTGCATAGATGGTCGAATTGAGTGCATATTTCTTCAAAAATCGATGCATATATATGCACATATATTTCCTTTTTTTGGTGCATATAATCCGCCCTTTATATATGATTGTTGTTATTCAGTTTGTAATGTTTTTGAGTAGTGGAGTCCCCTCGAGGAATACAATAAAAAATACTAAAAAAATCCTCAAATCTGACGTGAAAGCTGAACTTATTCTTTTTTTACAAAATGTTTGAAAACTTTGAAAATTATTTTGTGTTGCACAATTGAAATCAACCTTGGAATACTACTAAGAAGGATACACTGTTAAGCGGCGAAATAACAATAACAAACGGTTAGAATGGCCTTAAAACTGCCACAAAGGCGTATATAATATAGCAGAGCGACGACGAGTTTATTAGATATCTGAACTGAACTTAGATAGTAAAACAGTAGCATTAAAAATCGTATGTGTGTTCACGATATGTGACGTATTACTGTCAGTTTGTTAAATAAACATAAGTCCATTAGATTTTGTTGCATCACACATGCCACAGTCGCGATGTTATGAATGGACCACCCAGAATTAGCCGAAAAGTTTTTTTACGTTCCCTCGCACCTTATTTCCTAGCGCCCGGCATTCCGAATACTGTAAAATAAACATCCTACACCATTTTAAAAATATTTTTTTAATTATTTCCATGCAACATTTATAGTTATCTAATATCATTGATTAATAAATCTTTTTTTCACTCTCTGTTCGCTATTGCTTATCAACAGGGACGCGCCAAGTCATACGGCCGCTTGTGAGAAAAATACAATTTTGCACCCCTTACCCCTCTTTTAGTGAGTAGGTACAAATAAATAAAATTAAAATACGTGCTAATACCTATATTTAATTATGATACTGATACGTCAGATAGGGGGTAGGTATACACAAAATTAAAATAATCGCTATTACTTAATTTAAAAATGAAATATGTTAATTTATACAGAGTGCTTCTCAAAAGTCCTCTCACTCCCTCTTTTCTTTTGAACGGTGATACTTAGACTGAAGAGTTTTGGACTTTTGGAGCGTGAAAATGAACTATCGTAAGCTTCTCTACTAGTGGTAACAGGTGACGTAATAGGCATCGGCGACGTCACCAGGCAACTGAAACCAATAATATTAAATGGGACCTTATGGCAAGTGACATCTCGTTTGAAAGGTATTTAGAATACCTATTCAATCATACTATTTTTTTAGATTTACGATGTTTTTGATGGTTAATATAAATAAACAATAAAATTTGAGTTTATCTTTTGATTAATAAATATTTAAGAACAAAGTTCTTATAATAATTGTTCAAAATGTGCTCCATCTACTTCCTGGTAGTAAACATCCTATTATTAAACTCTTGTCGGGCTCGATTAAATGTGTCAGGGAAAATTGCCCTACATTCTTCAACAATTTGTAATGATGGGTATGATTAAAGAGAATAAAATGTATATATATATATATATATATATATATATATATATATATATATATATATATATATATATATATAGAGGATATACGCTCCAACTGGAGTTGTAGCCACTCAAATTGAGCTCCTTTGACCCTGTATCTTGTGGAAGGTCAGCCCACGTTTTTCTTGCTGTTTATCTACAATTTATTAGAGGTTTTTGCAGTTTCGACAATTGTTCTCCACTCCTGTCCTGCATCTGTCTTTCCCCGCCTTGTACTCCCAAAATTTTTATATCTTTCACTACCTGATCTTCCCATCTAATTTTTTATCTTTCTGGTAATCTTTCCTCATCCGGTCTCCGTTCTGTAATTCTCCTTACCTCCTGTACATTCTTTTAATATGTCCGTACCAACGAATCCTTTTTGATTTAATTGTGTTTACTATGTCCTCATTTTCTAATATATTTCTAATTTCATAATTCATAAGTCTTCGGTACTCGTTATACCCTAGTCTGACTGGTCCATAATGTTTTCTACTTATTATTCGTTCATATATCCTTAGTTGCTCTTCGTCCTCATTTGTCAGTCTCATAGTTTCTGCCGCATATGTAACTACCGGTTTTATCGCCGTTCTGTAGACTTTTAATTTCGTTGCTCGGCTTATTCTCTTACTCTGCATGATGTTTTTGTTTTTAAATTTATTATATGCTCTATAGGGGAACAGGGGGCACAGTGTTACACAAAAATATTTTTTTCTTGTTACTCTGGCGCTATTTTATTCACAGTGAATTTTCCGATACCAAATGATTTGTTCCTGTCCATGTCTCAGGATAATGTGAAAGAAAAACTTTGATTTCTAGACTGGGACAATGATTATGTATAACAACTACAATTGTAACAGTGTGCCCTGTTAGTGGGGAACAGTGTTGCATGCTATGGGGCACACTGTTACTTGATGGATAAATAGGAGATAAGTGAAAAGCTGTAATCGGAAAATTTATTTTTCAACACTTTACATAGTAGCCAAATAAGACTTATTTTAATACATTATAGTATGCCTGAAAATCTACCGGAAAAACTAACATTTCACTTCTTCTTGCTGTCTGGCCTGAAGGTTTGGGGGCTGGTAATTTCATAAAAACTTGGGAAATATCAAAAACATAGTCTAAATCAGCAGGAACAAATATAAACTTAGGAAACAAACGGCGGATGTACGTTACGTTCACCGTAGTTTCGGTTTTGTTATTAACATATCCAATGGACATTACTTCAAGGCCTTTAGAAACACCCTCTTTAATGAGAACATAATCTCCAATGTTAATTTCCTTGTTATCATCGTCATTTGCTTCTGATGAATCTCCATCTGCACTTATAAAAGATTCCATACTGGACTCAGTATCTGCGCATGAGTAAGATCCTTCAGATTTTTCTGAATCGGATATTTCTTCAATATTTGGTTTCTTTGATTGAAAAACATTTCTTTTCACTGATTTTTGCTTTGCTTTGCGACCATTTCATTTTCAATATTCGAGACTTCATCTTCTGAAGCTGATGTTGGCCTCTGCATCCGTTTATGTAAAGTAGACATTTTTGTTCGACCACTTTTTTTAGACATCTTTTTTCCGTTTTTTTCTTGTTTAATTTTTAAATCAGCTATTATTCCGTCTTTAATGGGTGTGTCTGTTAAGATTGCACTTTTACGCTTTCTACTCTTTCCTTTGTTTTCCTTTCTAGCTTCTGCTCTGGGATAAGGACGAACTTGTTGTGGCAAAACTAATGAGGACTCTTTTACCGAAGTAGAAGGCTTTTCTGATGATGTTGAACATGACGGAAGCTGAAATGAGGCCACTGAGGGTGTCTTCTCAGTTTGTTTATCCTGGACTTGCTGTGATGTCTCGGGAGTTTCGTTAAACTCTGCTTCAGGTTCAGCTGTTCCAATAGTAACTTGTACTGGTATCTCATCTGCTTCGTTCGTGATCTGCTGTACAGGAGGCGGTTTATCTGTTACTGCAGATGCTAGAAAATCGTCATCTGAAAAGGTCTGCCTGTTCAATGGCCAAATGCCAGTCGACCTAAAACCACTGGTAATGTTATTTGGAATGAATGCGAGAGGATATGCTTTTCCCAAGAGCTCAGCTATTTGGTATATGGTGATCGTTTTTCCATGATTCATTATCATCCAGTCATTACAAGCTTTATTAAAATGTGTTTTTAACGGCTTATACATCGATTTATCTAATGGTTGAAGTTTACCACTTGTGTGTGGCGGTAAAAAGTCAGTAGTATAATTCCGTTAGACTTGCAGAATTCCAATGACGCAATTGTAATATGCGACTCATGATTATCCATAATTAACAGTATGGGAAATTCTGATGAGGATTTTGTGAAGCGTTGTAGATGTTTTAATATATCAATAAAAACTTCACCGTTAACCCAACCTGTTTTGGCAGCGGCCCCTGCAGATCCAGGAGGTGCACCATTCAACATTCTGTCCTGAAAATTGACTCTGGGAAATACAAGAAAAGGTGGTACAGAATTCCCTATTGCGTTTATAAAACAGCATGCCGTCACCAACACACCTCTTTCGCCAGAAGTTACCTGCCCAACTTGTTTTACTCCCTTTGATCCTACGACGTTGGGAGGGTTATGTACGGTAGTAAGTGCTGTTTCATCTAAATTATAAATATTTTCTGGAGCTGGACCATTAGGAAATTTCTTAAAAGCTTTGACTAGGTTATCAAAAAATTCGTTAACATTAGTTTTATTGAAACTGGTTGCACGACTCAGACTGGTGGCCTCAGGTTTTCGTATAGATAATTCAGGATATCGTTTCATATAACCATATAACCAGTCCAACCCTGCCTGTTTATGAGTATTCCAACATGTTGGAAATTTCAGATTATTTTCCACCGCAAGTTCATACGCAAATTGCATTACATTCTTCCTAGTTAAGCCGTGGTGCATTTTACAAGCTGTAATCAAATAATCTCTTAATAACCCAGTAAACATGAATGAGCGGTAAATAGACGGGCCATAGATGTTAACTGCGGTTAGATGTCGGCAGCGGCACAGCGAAGTCGGTAAATAATTGGAATGATATCAGTTTTGCCGCCTTGGCTGAACATACGCATATTTGTGGTGGATGTTTGTAATTTAGCCACAAATTACCCGTTGTAAATTTGCGATAGTCGCGCCGATGTCGTTTTGACACAGTATGCATGCCGGCATGCGACCTGTAATGAAAATAAAAAATTGGCATTACTGAATATCACCTTGGCATTTGGCACTACTGCTAATGATTTGCTAGCCGTTGTGTTGAACACGTGTTAAAAATCAACCTTAACTAGATGTGTTGTGGTGTGGTAATTAATAATTAATCACTGTAGCGACAATTTTATTAGATTTGTGTGTTGTATCCAATCTATTCGGAGCAAAGGCACGAGCAGATATGTCCGGAAACACAGAAACGTAAGTACATACATCATTTGTTGCATCATATACCATCATAATATATGTTTCCTCTAGAAAACCCCTGCATAATATCTCAAAGAGCACTCGTCAAAAACAGCGTTTTGCGAAAAATGCTGTTAAGGATATAGTCTCCACTGTAGAGGCTGAGGTTATAATAGACAATATATCTCGTAGAAGTAATGATCTTTATGTTGATAGTGAACCCGGACCCAGTTAAGTTATTGGTGAACATATTTTTTTATATTTATATATATATATTTTATATGGAATATATTTTTATTTTTCATTTTGTTTTAGTCATCATGTTTCATTGTTAAACCTATATATATATATATATATATATATATATATATATATATATATATATATATATATATATATATAGCCTGTAGATTTGCATAAATCATTGATTAGCTAAGCCCCAACAGCGGGATGCCGGCGGTTGATTAGTAGGATACCCGCAATCGCGCCATAATCTGTACAATGCAATATCAGTTTACCTTAACTTAGTCAATCCGCTGAAGTCCCGCTATGTAACGAAGCGGGTGGTAGTCTGGAGGCCTACTGGTGGCCATCGCGTCACGGGCTAGCCGGGCCGGCGACGTATCATGATTGTGGCCCACTTATGTTGTCCGGCGGTTGTTTTTAAAGTGCCTTTAGAGGCCAACGTGTAACATGTTTGCTGGGAAGTCTTCTAGCTGTTTAGAGAAAACTTGATTAACTCCATAGTTGGGCGTAAATCGAAACTGTGTACGTTCCTCTTCAGACAAAGCTTTATATTTGTCAACATACCTTTTTAAAGCCATATGAAGTACATTGGCTTGGATTGCTGCTGCCATTACTGACCACCCATTATCCACAACATTTAGAATTGCAGTTTTCATCATATCCTCAGTAAAAACGGCTATTTTTCGAGTCTGATTTCTATTACGTACCATTTTAGTTCTGAAAAGAATATAAAAATATACCTTCAATTGATTGTAATATAGGTAGGTGCCGACTTAACGAGTTTCAATGTTTTCTAATTAAAAAAGTAAGTGTCACAGTCTGCCCCATATACAAAACAGTATAACACTGTACCCCTCTATCAGTTGTAACACTGTGCCCCAAACGCCGTTTTCTTATTCAAATATCAATTCTGACATTGGACAATTTTTTAAGGTTATGTTTATATTGTGAGCTTGTAGCTAACTAATGTGTTTATGGTTCCAAATATCAAAACAACTTGTAATATTTATCTACAGACCAACATAACATATTTTTAAACATATGATATACTTACTTTGCTGTTAAAAAAACTTGAAAATGGTTATATTTCTGCTTCAATGCACTTTAGCGCACTACAAACAGGCACGGTATCAAACAATGGTGGGAAGTGTCGACAGTACGGTTTTCAGTTCAAATTTAAAAAGTTGGCGCGTAGTTTAACACTGTACCCCGTGTAACACCGTGCCCCCTGTTCCCCTACCCTGCTTTAATTATTTGCCTTATCTCATTTTTTGTGTCATTTTTGTTACTAATAATTGTTCCCAGATACTTAAAGGTGTTAACAACTACAAAACTGAAATCATTTAACTTTAACTGCTTCTGGTTGGTAGACTTCCTTCTTTCTTTTCATTTCCATATATTTTGTTTCTCCTGATTTATTCTTAATCCTCTTTTCCCGCCTCCTTTACAATTTTCTCTATTGTTTCTTCAAGACTCTTTCGGTCTCTCGCTATTATGGTTAAATCATCAGCATATGCCATTATTTGTTTTGATTTATTAATTATGCTTCCATTGATATTACAAGTCTTAATTATGCCATATACTGCTATGTTAAACAATACCGCTGACAGCCCATCTCCTTGCCTTACTCCAGCATTTATTTCAAATTCCTCCGATGGACCTTCTCTTGTCATTACTCTTGCCCTAGAATCTTTCATCGTCATTTTCACCAACCGTATAATCTTTTGTGGTATATTTAGTTGTTCCATATCCTTTATGATTGTCCTCCGTTTCAGGCTGTCGAAAGCTTGCTTGAAGTCAATAAATAGCATTTAGACTCCAACATTGTGTTCATAACATTTTTCAATTACTTGATTTATAGTATGTATGGCATCTACTGTTGATTTTCCTTCCGAAAACCTTTTTGATACTCCCCTATTTTTGATTTCATTACCTTATTTAGCCTTTCATTTATTATCGTCGTTAGTATTTTATATACGGTATTGAGTACACTAATTCCTCTCTAATTGCTACAAATATTACGATTTCCTTTCTTCATTATTGGTATAATCATACTAGTAGACCATTCTTTCGGCATTGTTTCTGATTCCCATATTCTTTCCATGATTTTAAATATTTTATGTCTTAGGTCATCTCCTCCATATTTTATAAGCTCATTTATTATTTCTTCTGTCCCTCCTGCTTTGTTGTGCTTCAATTTATTAATTATGTCGTTACATTCTTCTTCGGTCGGTTTTTCTTCGTATTCTATCCCTGTATCATTATCAGTCATATCATCTTCTTCATACTCCCGTTAATAAATTCTTGAAATATTGACTCCACTCTTTTTCCTTGATATTTAGTGTAGTTGGTTGTTTCTTTATATATTGATATAATTTTACATTATTTTTGTTATCATTTTCTAATATGTCCATGCTTTCATTTAACCATTTTATTCTTTTTGTTTTTATCAACTTTGTGCTCTCTTTTCTTATTTTTCTGTATTCATCATAAAAATTTTGTTGCTTAGTTCGCAGTCATTTTAGTCTGGCTTCTTTTTTCTCTTTTATCTTTATTTTACATTCTTGATCAAACCATTCATTATTCTGCCTTGTATCTTTTGTACCTAACCTAACCAACCACTTCCTCTGCTGCCGTTATTATACTTCTTTTTATTTCCTTCCATTGCTCATCGATATTATCTTGTTCTTTGCTCTTTTGTAGTTGCTTCTTTACTTCTACCCCATATTCATTTTTACTTCTTTTCAATTTCCATTTCCTACATTTTATTGTCCTATTTACTATATTTACAATTCTCTTTTGCATTTTGGCAATTACTAATTGATGATCAGTATCAACACTTGTTCCTCTGTATGATCTTACATCCTGTATCATCTTTGATCTTTTTGCTATTAGAACATGATCTATCTGGTTCCCCGTAGTAGTCCCAGGTATAATCCATGTAGTTTTATGTTCTTTCCTATGCTTGAAACTAGTGCTGCTAATATACATGTTGAGCTCCTCACCTAAATTACATAGTCGCCGTCCATTATCGATAGATATTTCATGTATAGTGTACTTCCCTGCAACATTATTCAAGTAGTCTTCTTTTCCTATTTTCGCATTCATATCTCCAATAATTATTAATGTATCATGTCTTGCGGTTTCCTCACATACCTTTACCAATTTCTCGTAAAATTCATCTTTGTCTTTATCTTTTGCTTCTTCCGTCGGTGCATAACTATTAATTATTGCAATATTTGCCATGTGGTTTTGTAATCTTAATTTTGATATTCTACCGCTTATAACTGTGTAATTTAGTATATTATTTCTTATTCTTTTACTTATCATAAATCCTACGCCGTTCTTTCCTCGACTGTCTTCCCCTCCATAAAACAATATATATTTTCCTTTGTTTTTTTTTGTCCTTCACCTTTCCAGCGTATTTCTTGAAGTGCCAATATGTCTATTTTATATTCCAACATCTCTTTTGCAATTTCCTCCATTTTTCCCATTGTCAGCATTGTCCTGATATTCCATGTTGCCATTTTCACCAAACTCTTGCGTTTACTTTTCTTATTTTTACCCTTACTCATTATCCATTTCATTGCATTGTCTTCAATTGTATATATCGTATTTTCTTTAGCTACTAGTTTTTTGACTTCTTCTCTTTGTTGCCTCCTCCATGTTCCGGCGAACGATCGGTTGCTGTACGTTTCTTATCATCATTTTCTTTTAGCTTTTCATCCCCAAATGCATCTGCTCCATCAATTCTGTTGTTTATAATTAATTTATTAAACTTAAGTACTGCGTTGTGTCCTTGTTCTCTGGCTATTTTTACCTGAGGCAGTAAAATATTTCTTTCTCTTTGGACTTTTTTCGAGTAGTCGTCATTAATCCAAATATTGGTACCTTTTAGCTTTTTACATTGTTTCATAATTTCTAATTTTTTACTCCATTTTTTGATTTTAACTATAATTGGTCTACTTTTGTTTCTTCCAAAAGTTCCGATTCTGCCGAATTCTATCAGATCTTTTTCTGGGCCTACTTCTACCCCTATTATTCTCATTATTTTTTGGACTGTTTCCTTTATGTCTTGTTAGATCTCATTCTCCTTATCTTCAAATCCTTGAATTACT
Organism: Galeruca laticollis; assembly: GCA_963921935.1. Classification (NCBI taxonomy): domain Eukaryota; kingdom Metazoa; phylum Arthropoda; class Insecta; order Coleoptera; family Chrysomelidae; genus Galeruca; species Galeruca laticollis. The sequence goes on along the minus strand of OY998175.1, from coordinate 106,222,882 downwards.
ATTTTATTGCGCCTCATTTCCCTTTCTACGTAGTCTAATCTTTCTTCTTGCTCGGCGATTATTTCTTTCAGCTTATGATTTTCCTGTTTCAATTCCATTATAATATATGCATTTCTGTCTATTTTTTCTTCCATATTCCGTAGACTATCTTTTATCTGCGAGAACATTCCTTTAATTTCTTCCAAATCGTATTTATCGATGTTCATTTCTTAACGCACCTTAACGAGTTCCGCGTCCCGTCAAATTTCGTTAGTCACCTACTCAGTTCAGCTTCCAACACTTACCCGGGCTGGCTAAACTCGTCTCGCTGCGTTATTATATATTAATTTCCTTTTTGAAGTCAGTCGGGGACTGTATTTTTAATCAAGTTCTCGTATTTTGGTGAACGATCTTCGCTTATCGCTTTTGTTTTTTGCTGGTAATTAACACAATTTAAATTTCGAATTTAAACAATGTTGGATTGTTTTATGACACATTTTCCTATTATCTCAATATTTGGAGAATACTCACCAATTATATGTAATAGTTTACACTTACACAAGGTATTTTTGTACTTTTTGTTAATTATAGTTTTTAAATTTACTCACAATTTGATATTATCGCTCCCTCGATTTAACTGTATTCTTTACACATTAGATGCAGGACCGAATAAAATTAATTGAATTGGGACAACCTGTACAATATAAAAAAGGAATTTAATATTTGTCAGTTACTTTGTTGCGAAGGCAATAATTGCGAAACAATATTAAACAAAATAAAAAATATACTTTGAATTACGTCAAACTTTTCAATTTGTACTTTAATAAGCTTGTTCACTAATCTGAAATGAGCAGGCTTCACGCATGTTAACTTTAGTTGATACTTAATGAAAAACCCAATTCGTCTGGTATGAAACACGTAACTCGTCAAATAAATAATATATTCAGCCGTTCGCTATTTGCAGGGTTACAGTGGAATTCGGCCCAAATAACATGAAATTCTGAGGATTAGTTCCTCCCTCTATTCGGAAAAACTTAGGTCACCGCCAAATGTCACTGTCTACGTGTTTAAAATAACATGAATTAATTTAAACTGCCTGGAGTTGTCTGATCAATTAACTTATTCTTAAATAAAATATAGAGATAAATTTCCTGAAAAGCAATTGCAAACTATCGCCACTTACTGGTTCTCTTGGTCCTCAGACCAGCTAATGACCTTGTTTTAGATTATATTTCTAGCTGACCTTCGTCAACTGGCGTAGACATTCAACTAGGTAAATAATCTTAATTTGACAAAATTAACGTCGAAATTAATAATTTATTATATACAAATTTACAAAATGGTACAAAGTTGTGAATGGTGAACTTCGGTGGTTTCAGATCGGAAGACACTTTACGTTTCGATTTGATGAATATTAAAACTAACTTTGTTATTGAGCGTTGAGCTCGATTCGATGAGTGTGTAAAACTCGCGTCGATGAGTGTCAAACTTTGTTATCGAGAGTATTGAGTTCGCTTCGATGAGTGTAAAAAATTGACTTTGTTGTTGAGCGTTGAGCTCGATTCGATGAGTGTAAAACTCGCGTCTATAAGTGTAGAACTGATGAGTGAGAAACTGATTTCTTCACGTTGTGTGACGTGTTAAATAGAAATCTGCGAGGGGCGTGTTTACACGTGGATTGGGTTGACCAAACGAAAATAAATATTTCCTATTGGCCAGTATCATTTGACTTGTCGGGTTCCTAGACAAGAATCAACTATGGGTGCCGCCAATAGATAGCTAAATTTCTATTGAATACTCCAATAGCAATTGTAACCTTTTTACTCAGAAAGGTTATTCAAAAATGTCTTTCATATCTTCCGACCGTCGACCATAAAATTCATGCAGAAGTGACACTAAATTTAGGGTTTTTACAATACAATATATAATAGGATGAAACGTGACCTTTTCCTAACTTCTTAACTATAGGACAATGCGACAAGATGTCGACTTTCAAAAATGTGCTATTTCAATGCCCAAACAAAACCATTTACAATTATTGTTGCAAAACGTGATATTTTCAAGGTATTTAACAAAAGTTGAAAAAAAATGAAACTATCCTTTGAATTTACAACAATATAAAAGATCTTATCAATTCTGAAACATATTTTTACAACGCTATTAACTAAAAAGAATTTACGCCTTAAATATATACAATGAAGAAAGGAAGCATACAAATATCTTACATAATAAAATTCAAGATTTTACAATCGTGAACAGACCTTTTATGAAATTCGGTGGCAAGATTTTGCAATACTTCATCTACTCTACCCCTTAAAGTAAAATAATTACCCTGTCGAATCTGATTGATAGTTTATGTACCGTCGGCAGCGAGAAGAAATGTATTGTAGGTTGTCTTAGTTTCGTTACTGATTCTGCATATACACACCCTCTAAATAATGGTTAGTCTGTTATATAAAATTATTAAGTGATTAACCAAAGACGAAATCTTTTCCTCTCAGATGTTGCGTAGTGAGCAGGTGACCCAAAGAATATGCCCAAAATAAAAGAACTAACTCTTGATAACAATGACTGTTTGTGAAACGCACTATCGGAACAATTGGGTAGTTTTTGGTGATTCGCGTGAAAACCGCGTGTGTGCACAATCGCCGCCAGGAAACCCAATAACTCAATAAAAAATCTGACTGCCCCTTCTGGTTTTCGTAAGACCCCTGACTCAACTCCGTTTTATCGTTGAATCTGCAATCCCACCCGGGTGTTAGAGAATTGCTCAATTGTATATTTACAGTAATGTTTTTAAAACAAAGTCACAATAGCAAAAATTACACATTACACATACCCATCATTACAAATTCGTTGTTTTAAAACGTCAATACTGCCAGGAAATGTTGCGTAAACTTTATATTTAAGCTATCCCCACAGGAAAAAATCTAAAGGTGTTAGATCCGGTGACCGAGCTGGCCATTCCATTGGACTGTGCCATCCAATCCATTTACCAGGAAATTCCTCATCTAGATAACGTCTTACTGCAAAGTAATAGTGTGCAGGAGCACCATCTTGTTGGAACGTTATTTCCAAGTTACCAAATTCGTCTGGATTATCTTCCAGAATTTGAATAATTAACGGTTCAATTGCGTTTTCTAACATCTCGAGATATATTCACCGGTTAAATTAGAGCTCAAAAAAAGAGGCCCGACTATGTGGTTTGCCAAAATACCTGCCCAGACATTTACTTTTAATGGGAACTGTGTATGTTTTTCAAGAAGCATGGGAGGATTTATGTCACTCTAATGCCTCGCATTTTGAGTATTAACATTTTCATTAAAGAAGAAAGTACTCACTAAAACAAATTGTCCTTACATGGTCTGGCTCTTGGATAATTTTAGTGGACATATTTTCACAGAATTGCAGCCTTCGGTCGGTGTCGTCATCTGAAAGTTAATGCACCATTTTTAATTTGTATGGATGAAATTTGTTTTTGGTTAACACCCTATGTACTGTACTATGACTAAGTCCACAAGTAGACGCTACATGGGCTGCGGAAGAAGAAGGGTTTACTACAATTTCTGCAATTATATCAATTTGTTTATCAATACCAATATTTGGTCGACCCGATTGTTTGGCATCATAAACACTACCTGTTTGTTGAAACTTATGAAAAAGCTCCCTCAAATAAGTCCTCGATATAGCGCGATCGGGGTATTTCTCATTAAAAATGCGTTCCGCCGCATGAAAATGATTTCCACTTCACCAATAATTAAGATAGCTGTTACTTTCCTAGAGCACGTACAATTTTATTTATATAGATACTTAACGTCTAGTTAAACAATAATTAAACTAAAAATGCAAGATATTATCGCATGTAAAAACGTCAATTAAGAAACTTCAACTCTTTTGACAATTAACCATAAGCGGACTTTTGAATTTTTATTAATTAAAAGCGAAACTCAAATTTTAGTGTTTATTTATTTTAACCATCAAAAACATCGTGAATCCAAAAAAAATTAGTATGATTGAATAGTTATTCTAAATACCTTTCAAACGAGGTGTCACTTGCCATAAGGTCCCATTTAATATTATTGGTTTCAGTTGCCTGGTGACGTCACCGATGCCTATTACTTCACCTGTTACCACTAGAAGAGAAACTTACAATGGTTCATTTTAACGCTCCAAATTTCATCAGTCTAAGTATCACCGTTCAAAAAAGGGAGGGAGGGGAATTTTGAGAAGCACTGTATAATGTACAATCTTTAATTTTAAATCATCATTATCATTTGATGTTTCCAAATGCTTAAATAAAAAAAGTGTCCTTATTTTAATCAGCATGATAACTAACTATTAATCTCCATAACATTTAGAAGATCTTGAAAGTCTTGAACATAAGGATTAACTAACAATGTAAAAAACGCAAAGCAATAATAAAACTAACAAAACGTAACAGAAAAAAAATAACTTGGAGGCATTCATTTTTTCGGCAAAATATTGAATCAACTCGTCTAAAGGAATATAATCTATAAGGTCACTTTCTATGGACATAATTGCCAAATTACTGAGTCTCTCTTGTGCCATAGTTGATCCTAAAAAATGTTTTATTAATTTTAATTTTGAAAAAGATCTTCCTCCCGATACTACAGATTCTGGATTCTGGTAGCGTTAAGAAAATTCATATTGCCACATCAGTGTTTGGAAATGTTGTAATTAAATTGTTCTCTAAAATGTGTTGAAGAATTAACTGAGGATTTAACTCATTTTGCCTGGTAAGTGGCATTTTAAACAAATCATTTAATCGAATAAGTCATTTGCATCAATATCTTATTCTTTACGTTCTTCATCTTTCACACGAGTTTCTTAATTCTTCTTCATTCAAGCTGATCATTTGATAAATAAATCCAAAAATGCTATTAAATTGCTCCAACCCCTTGAATATTTCATTAAGAGATGATAAGGTCGTATCTAATACAGTGTGTCCATCTTTATTTTCCCTCATTTTAACTGCCCATAACTTCTAAACTTTTTGACATAGAAACATGCGGTTTTTACTAAAATGTTCCATTTTAGCACAAGTTTTGTTTAAATTAGTTAAGTTTTTTTATTCGTGTTAAATGACCAATGAAATTATTAAAACTCGCTTTATTGTTAGTTGGCAGAGCTTATATAATGTCAAGTGTCATATAGTTGTCTGTACCTATGTTTTTTTGTATCAGCAATAATTATTGTTCCTTTATATTTGATTTTAATTAATAAAGTTATATAAACACTGATCCAGTGAATTCAATAATAAAGCCATCCCCTGCAACAGGTTATGGGCCCAGATTCGCCATAAACGGTGGCTTTGCTGAGAAAGAAAATTGAATTCATAATATCCTAACCTATATAATTAGGCGGGAGTTGATACTTAAAAAAACCTTGAAGCAAGGGAAAATGGATCAGGAGAAACAAAATTCAACTACTTTAAAGTTCACAGGGGACAATTGGACCATTTGGAAGTTCCAGACTGAAATTATATTAAAATCCAAGGGTCTGTTTGACATAGTAAATGGTACGACTCCAAAACCACAAAACAAATAGTGATGACTGGGATAAAAAGGACGCTAGGGCTCAAGAGATCATAGCAGTTCGTATGGAAGAAAAACCCATGACACATATACTCTCGTGTCAGACGTCAATTCAAATGTGGGACAAACTGAAATCAATTTATGAACAAAAAAGCCAAGTAAGCATTCACCTATTACAACAAAGATTTTTTAGTCTAGAGCTTAAAGGTGATGTGGCTCAGTTTATATCTCAGCTAGAGGAGATTAAAGGAAATCTGAAGCAACTAGGGGAGGAAATTAGTGAAAAAATGGTGATGACGAAAATCTTAATGTCGCTGCCAGATAATCTGAAACATTTTGTGAGCGCATGGGAGTCCACTGACAGTAATAATCAAAATCTTAAGGAACTAACTTCTCGTCTGTTAATAGAAGAAGAACGTATAAAGGGAAGTGAACAGTCAGTCGCACTAGCATCCAACTTGCAAACGAATACAAACTCCTCACACAACAATGATGAAATTAACAAACATAAAAATAAGACTCGAAACAAAAGGTGCAATTACTGCAAAAAACCAGGTCATTTAATATCAGAGTGTTGGTTCAAAAAGAAACGAGATGCTGAAAAAGAAAATCCAAAACCATCAAATGCTTTTATTAACAGTGTAGCTCTGACAGGAGAATCAACGTTCATCCTAACAGACTGGTGTATGGATACAGGAGCGAGTGATCATATGTGTTATAAACGAACCCTATTTTCAAATATCGATTGTTCTGTTAAAAAATTAGTGAAAATGGGAGATGGATCAATAGTGACTGTAGCAGGTATGGGACAAGTAGAACTAGAAGCATGGAATGGAGAAGAATGGGTACATACAGAATTAAACGAAGTCCTTTACATTCCTGAATTCAAAATAAATCTATTCTCTGTGGTAAAGGCCTTAGACAAAGGATATAAGTTATACTCTAATAAAAATACCACTGAGATTAGAGACTCAACAGGAAGAATATGTGCAACAGCAGTAAGACAGGGTAAGTTTTTCAAAATGAATTTTAAACTTAAAAATGTCGCACATTGTAATATTGCTGAAAGTATACTGGACTGGCATAATAAACTAGTACACATGAATTTTGAAACTGTTAAAAGGGTCCTGAAAGAAAATAATGTCTTCTTCAAAGATAACCAAAACAATTTCTGTAAAAATTGCCTAGTTGGCAAGCAGCATAGATTACCTTTCAAAACTAGTAATTCACAAACTACAAAAATAGGCCAGTTAATACATGCCGACTTATGTGGCCCATTTGAAAACGAATCAATAGACGGGGCAAACTATTTTTTACTCCTAAAAGATGACTTCTCAAATTATAGAGTTACATATTTCATAAAAAACAAATCTGAAACAAGACAGAAAATAGAGTTATTTATAAAATTCTTTGAAAATCAATCTGGCAATAAAATAAAAACTCTAAGAACGGACAACGGGCTCGAATTTGTTAATGAAGGTTTAAATAATTTATTAGCTCAACATGGCATAAAACACGAAAAATCGTGTACTTATACCCCTCAACAAAATGGGCGTGCCGAGAGAGAGAATCGAACTCTTGTAGAGGCAGCAAGAACCTTAATACACAGTAAAAATCTTGATAAAAAGTTTTGGGCTGAAGCAATTAATACCATTGTCTTTGTTCTGAATAGAGTTGGACTCGCACGCAACTCGAATAAAACATCTTTTCAGTTATTATATGGGAAAGACTTCAATATAAATTTTCTAAAAACGTTTGGGGTAAAAGTATCAGTACATATATCTAAAGAAAAGAGAAGGAAGTTAGACCCTAAAAATAAAACTGGTATACTAGTTGGATACGATGAACAGGTGAAAGGTTATCGAATATACTTCCAAGAGACAAATAAAGTGGAAATTCATAGAGATATAATAATAATACCTGAACCTGATAAGGAAATAAATAAATTTGAGGAAATAGTAATGTTGGACATAGACACCAGCAATGATCAAAAAACCGACAATGATCAATTTCCCGAAAATGATCAAAATTCCGAAAATAATCAAAATCCTGAAAACAATCAAAATCAGGATATTGAAGAAACTATAGTAACAAATAATGAAAATATTGAACGAAATGATGAGGTGGAAGAACTTGTAGATAGAAGAGGAAGAAAGATAAAGAAACCTGCTTGGTATGAAGATTATGAAACAAGTTTTTTCTCAGCAGCTGAAGAACCACTTACGCTTGAAGAAGCACTAACCAGTGAAAATGCAAGTAAATGGGAAGAAGCAGTGGATAAAGAGATGTGCGTGTTAAAGAAAAATAATACGTGGAGTGAAGTGAAGTGGCCCATGAATAAAAAAGTAATTCAAAGTAAATGGGTGTTCAAAATAAAAACTGATGGTACATTTAAAGCAAGGTTAGTCGCGCGTGGGTTTCAACAACAGTGTGATGATATGTATGATATTTATGCGCCTGTAGCCAAACTGTGTACTTTTAGAATACTGTTAGTAATAGCATGCACTTTTAAATTACCTGTTTTTCATATGGACGTGCAAAGCGCTTTCTTATATGGCGATATTAATGATGAAGTATATATGTCATTACCCGGAAAAGACAAAAATAATTCTAGCACTGTGTGTAAGCTAAACAAATCAATTTATGGACTTAAAAAGTCACCAAAATGTTGGAATTCAAAATTTGATAGCTTAATAAAGAGAAAGGGCTTTTTACAATCACAGAATGATTTTTGTCTTTACTATAAAAATTCAGTAAAAAGCAAAATTTATGTATTATTGTATGTTGATGATGTTCTGATCTTAGGCACAGATGTGTCAGATGTACAAGATGTTAAACAATTTCTACATAGTAATTTCTGTATGAAAGATCTTGGTATATTGTCACATTATTTGGGCATTAATATTAAACAAAATGTACAACAGGGTTATGTAGAACTGGATCAATCGGATTACTTGAAACAGATATTGCAAACGCATGATATGAATGAGTGTAATAGTGTAAGTACTCCGATGGAACCAGATTTAGACTATAATGTGTTAAATAATCCTGGTAAAGATGAAAAGTTTATTAGAATATGTAGGAAAATTATTGGCAGCCTTTTATATGCTGTATCGGGCTCTAGACCTGATTTATGTACAAGCGTGAACCTGTTAAGTCGCTTTCAGGATAAGGCCAATGATTTTTTATTAAAATCCTTAAAAAGAGTTTTAAGATATGTAAAAGGCACTATAGACTTGAAATTATTGTTCAAACCAGACACCAATATTAATATTCTTCGTGGATATGTTGACTCAGATTGGGGAGGAGATGTTTGTGACCGCAAATCAACCACAGGCTACGTGTTTAAATTTTTTAATTGTAGTATAATATGGGCAAGTAAAAAACAACAAACGGTGGCAATATCATCTACAGAATCAGAATTTGTAGCACTTGCTGCTGCGGTAAGTGAAGTATGTTGGTTACGAAAACTATTGTCTGATTTTGATATTAAACTTGAAAGTCCAACTCCAATTTTTGAAGATAATCAATCCGCAATTAATATTGCACACAATCCTGAAAATAATAAACGAATGAAGCACATGGATATAAAATTTTTCTTTATTAAGGAAAAGATAGATAGTGGGTAAATAAACATCACACATATAAAGAGTGATGAGCAAATAGCAGATGGTTTTACAAAACCTTTAAGTAAAATCAAACTTCAAGCCTTTGTTAGGCGTTTGGGTCTAGAGTAAGTTTTTTTTATATACATATAAAAACACTTATGTTCAAAGGTGTTGAGAGTTAGAATAATTCCATTGAAGGGGGGTGTTAAATGACCAATGTAATTATTAAAACTCGCTTTATTGTTAGTTGGCAGAACTTATATAATGTCAAGTGTCATATAGTTGTCTGTACCTATGTTTTTTTGTATCAGCAATAATTATTGTTCCTTTATATTTGATTTTTATTAATAAAGTTATATAAACACTGAACCAGTGAATTCAATAATAAAGCCATCCCCTGCAACAATTCGTTTTGCCTACGTCACAACAAAAATGGCGGATGTTTGACAATCTTTTTGTTGACTTTTGTTAATGGAATACCCAGTACATTTTTTTGTAGTTTGAAAGAACCAGCCTTTACGTATTCTTCAGTGTAAATTTTTTTGAAATCGGTTAACGCGTGACTGAGCAATTAACTTTTCAAATGAGAGCTTACTTATACTTTTAATCATAGTAAGCTTTGGAAGCTTTAAGTAAATGTCAAATGTATCTATCAACTTTGCGAATTGTCAGTCATTGTTATTGTCTGTTTTTATGTGAAAATGGTGTTTTCATACGTAGAAAAAGCAAATGTTGTACTTACCTTTGCTGAAACAAAATCGGTGATTTTAACTCAAAGACGTTTTTTCCGAGATTTTAGTACCTAAATAACCACCCAGTTCAAAAACAATTAGAGGTTGGTTACGCACTTATAAAGAAACTGGATCATTGTTAGGAGATATCCAAAATCTTCGTTAAGAAATGTTGCTTCCCATTTCAACATTAGTAGGGTAAAGTGGGCAAATGGCGGTCACTTAAGAAATTTTTTATCTAAGTAAGAAAATAAGTCGTAATTTCAAATAATTTTAAGATAGCAATCACTAGTGCACTTAAAAACATTTTTGATCTGAAAATATTTCAAAATGTTTTCTATACTTTTATGATAACAAAAAAAACAATAATGTGCATTTGACTGGCATTGTCATACAGATAGGGGAATTCCGGTCACTTATGTGGGCAATACCGGACAAGCAGAAAAATGCTTTAAATATAATTAAGTAAACTTCAAATAAGCATTTTTTACCAAAATATTGTTTATTGAAATAAAAATAAAATAAAAACAATCTAACTATTTAAGTAAAAGGCTGACACATTCATCACATGTGTATCCTACATGTGTGCCCCATCCACTGCATTCAGAATGTGCCCATCTTCCGCATAGGGTACATCTGTACCACTGCTCATTATTCTTTCCATAATCATTACATATCAAACATATATCTTCATCGACATCTTCATTATCATCATATTGAACATTAACATCAGAATCTGATGAGTTTTCATCAAATAATTTTCTTTTATGGGATTCTCTCTTATTTCTTAAATTTTTCCTTTTTTCATCAAGATTTATTTTAGAAGGTTGTACCTTTAATTTCTTCTTTTCCTTTACCTGTTTCTTGGCTTCCTTTTCTTCCAATTATTTCTTCAATGGTGTAGCTGTATGTATTTCGCGTGCTGCTTTTGCCTGCCTGCTCTCTTCTTTTTCTCTGATAGTTTAGGAACGGGAAGAATTTGTTGAAAAGAGAGAAATCCTGAAGAAGTTGAAGGAATTTCGTGTTGCTCTTTATTTGTAGAAGTCTTTGGTAGAGCATCATCGCTTGCTACAGCTTGGGGATCATTGATGAAAGACATATCAGCTTCATTATCTTGTATGGCAATGACGTCCTGATTCAATAACTCGGATGGCAAAAAGTCTTGTTCATTAAAAACGTTGCAGCTAAGAGGATAGATACCAACGCTTCTGAAACCAGCTTCTCCTTTGCTAATTGTAGCCACAGTTGAATAAGCTTTATTGAATAAAGACGCTACATCATAAGGAGTGATACTTTTCATCAACTGCGTCTTCATAAATAAATTGCACTGATTTCTGTATTCGGCTTTCAGGGGCCCGTAGAAGACCACATCTAATGGCTGTATTTTATGTGAACTGTGTGGTGGAATTGATACCATAACAATATGATTTTCTTTGCAAAACTCGTACGACTTCAAAGAGATATGGCTGGAGTGGTTGTCTACAATTAATAAAAGCGGCTCATATTTCGTGGGTTTAGCGTGATTTCTAAAATGCGTTAACCAGTCACAAAAAATATTTTCATCGATACAGCCATTCAGTGAACATTTATAAAGAGCTTCTGCAGGTCCATCTTTTTCCAGGAGAAGGCTTACTTAGTCTCTTTCTGGGGAAGATAAACATGGGCGGAATAAATCCCCCTGCAGCATTCATAGCACACATGACGGTAATATTTCGGCCTCTTTCGCCGCTAGTTACCACACCAACTCTTTTTTGTCCTTTGGTTGCGAGTATCTTTCCTGGATCCTGGACAGTAGTGATTCCCGTTTCATCTGCGCTATATATTTTGCTAGCGGAAAAGTTATATTTTGACATCACTTCTTCCACCAGTTTATAAAATCTAGCTATTTCATCCTTGTTGAAACCAGTCAGACGATTTAGACTGGTAGCCTCAGCTTTTTGCACTGATATGGTGGGATTGCGTCTGATGAAATATCTCAGCCAGTCTTTTCCAGCCAGCCTTTGCGTTGCGTTAAAATTACGTATAATATGGTTTCTCTCAGCAAACTCAAAAACAAACCTTCTTAGTTCTTTTGTGGTAACACCGTAAAAAATGGACGCCAAGTGTTTAATTTGATTAGCAATTTCCAGTTCCTGTTCAGTTGAAAACACAGGTTTTCTTCCCAGTATAGGTGCTGAGTCTTTTTTATTGTTTACCCTTTCTTGTAGCGTTGAAAATGGAATTGCGTATTTTTTTGAAGCTTGTCTTATACTCGTTCCATTTTGAATGTCTTCTATCGCTTGCTTCAAATTATCTCTGGTCCATTTTGCTTTACCAGTTAATCTTTTTCGATTTCGAGACATCTGTAAAGACAATTAAAAATGAAATAACCATTAACATAAACAGTGGGTAATTCTGGTCACTTGACCGGTATTACCCACCTGTGTTGACCGGCATTACCCGCCTGTAACAATTTTTCTTATGGGTCATTTTTTTATGAGTTAAAAATGTTTTTTATTCTATCTTTTTATAGGACACTAAAGAAGAAAAGTCAACCTTTATGTATCAACTAAGTTTTTATGAAAAGAGAGAAGGATTTTATCTCCAAACCTTATTTCACTTACCGAAAATCTTACATAAGAATTGCCGAAAACACGTGGTGATCTGCCCTAACCAAAGTTTTAACACAAACTGGATATCAATCGGCTGTCGAAAATCGTAGGTCAGCTGGCATATTTGAAGCCACATTGCATTGTTGCCAAACCTAGTAATAATCATTTTTAAGGTCTGACCGGCATTGTCCATCTGACCGGTATTTGCCCACCTTACCCTAAGTCTAAAGCTCATAACATTTTGAAAGCAATAAAACTAAAACCTTATACAATTCAAATTCATCAGAAATTGAATGAGAGGGACTTCGAAAAGCGTGTTTTTATGTGTGAAACGTTAATGGATCTCAGGAGGAATATACCAAACGTCAATTTAATAATGTCTGATGCAGCCACATTTCATTTGACTGGAGCAGTTAATAAACATAGTTTCAGAATTTGGTCTGAAGTAAATCCGCACGAGTTTGAACCATATGAAAGAGATTCACCTAAGGTAAATGTGTGGTGTGCTGTCAACAACAATAAAATCTATGGACCATTATTTTTCGCTGAGAAAACAATCAATGGAAATACTTATACAGACATGTTGGAATTATTTTTTTTCCACAGCTGGATCAATATGTACAATTAAATGGTAATTGGAATGAAACTTATTTCCAGCAGGATGGGGCACCCCGCCATTTTTTTTAATAGCTAGAAACTCTGTTTCCAATAAATTTGGTGACAACTGGATTGGCAGAAGTAGTCCAGTAGAATGGGCTTTTAATTCATGTGACCTAACAGTTCCTGATTTTCTTGTATGGGGATATGTAAAATATTTAACGTATAATCCTGCATCACAAAATTTTGACGAATTAAAGATTAATATTCGCCATGCATAGTTAAGTGTATATAAATTAAGTGTTAGTGAATAGTTTAGTGAATAAATAAATTAAGTAAGTGAACCTACCGTGTGTATGAATTTATCCCGCTCGTCATGTGTCAGGATAAACTGTTTTGAATGAATATGAAAAACGTTACATTGGTGGGATAATATAAATAAATGAGACGTAAAAATGGCCAAGAGACTAAGTGACTTGAAAGTGACTGAACTAAAGGCAGAATTGGAAAATCACGAGTTGGAAACGTCCGGTAAGAAGAGTGAGTTAGTAGAAAGATTTAAAATGGCACTGGTAAGTGACGGCTTGGATCCAGAAACATTTTTATTCAATGACGAGGTTTCCACCTTAATCTCGTCAATTTCTGCTAACATGGACAAGATTTCCGCTAGTATGGACGAGAAGATTTTAACCATAAAAAACGATTTTTCTGCTATGAAGAATGATATTTCTACCGATATCCTATCATTGAAAAATGACATTTCTGCTGACGTCGAAAATAAAATCTCATCCCTAAAATTGGATATGGAGGATAATATGACATCAATGAACGAGAAAATAAAATCAGACATTGAAAATAAGATGACAACGATAGACGAGAAAATCAAGGAGTTAGATTGCCGATTCAAGAATGCGAGGCACGCCAGAGGAAGAAAAGAAGACCGACCAACGAAACCTTGCTAGCCAGAAACACTACCTAAGTTGGAAGACATTGTCAGTTCTACCGGAGTCAAGGCCCCAACGTTCGATGGAAAAATGTCGTGGACCAATTACATAAAACAGTTTGAAGCAGCTGCTAGAGTGAATAATTGGTCCGATAGGGAGAAAGCGGTGAACTTAACTATCGCGCTTCGGGGAGATGCCTTACACGTACTTCAGACGATACCTCTGGAAGAAACCGATGACTTTGAGCAGCTGAAGAAGAGGTCACGAACATTTGGAACATTTGTACTGATCCCAGCTGAAGAACAGAAGGCAGAAACGTGATGAATCCCTTCAAAAGTATGAAGTGGATATTGCCCGACTAGTTCGATTTGCTTATCCATTAGCACCAGAGAACATGATGGAATGTCTGGGCATCCAGGCCTTTATTGATGGCTTACGTGACCCCGATATGCAGAGGACGCTTCGTTTAGCCCATCCCAAAATATTAGTTGACGCATTGACAGCTGCTCTTGAATATGAAGCAGCCACGATAGCTTCAGGATACAACAAAGGTAGGACCATACAGGAAGAAGGTGACGATGACAGACTTGACCAGATCGTCAACTTGTTGAAAGGTATGACAGACAAGAAGCCGAAGAAGATCAAATGCCATAAGTGTGGCGAGCTAGAGCACGTACGCAGTCCGTCTAAGCGTCCCAAGACTCCTGCAACCCAAGAACTCCAGTGACAGGAGAAATCAGACTCTAGCAAACACCAAGCTGGTGTAAGTCACCGAAATGCCGACTCCCTGTCTAGACGGCCGTACCCAACAGACTGCACCCACTGCAACAAGGCGGAATCTAGGGAAGCTGCAGTTTCAAGAACTACTGTAGTCAATGAAGAATGGTCACCCACCAGGATCAGAGGAGATCTGGAGAATGATCCTTGCCTAAAGAAGATTCGGCAGTGGAAGGAAGAAAATCGGCGACCTACCTGGCAAGAAGTGTCAAGATTTTCACTCAAGGCATATTGGGCTCAGTGGGACACCCTTGTCCTGGAAGAAGGCCTATTGAAAAGAATCCTTGAGAAGAATGATGGTTCCGAGATGAGGAGACAGCTAGTTATCCCGAGAATAAGAGTAGCTGAGGTACTAAAGAAGTTACACGACAGTCCATCGGGAGGTCATCTGGGAGTGAAGAAAACCCTCCAGCGAATCTGTGAGAGGTTTTATTGGATGAACAGCTCCGATTATGTGAAGGACTGGTGTAAGAAATGTACGACTTGTGCTACGAGTAATGGACCACTTCACAAGAGAAAGGCGCCCATGAAACAGTACAATGCTGGAAGCCCTTTCGAAAAGATTGCTTTAGATATCGCTGGACCATTTCCGACGACCGAAAATGGTGGCAAATACATATTGGTTGTAATGGATTATTTCACAAAGTGCGGATGCGGGTGTATTGGTGAAAGAATTTATCAGCCGATATGGAGTGCCCTTGGAAGTCCACAGCGACCAGGGAAGAAATTTCGAAAGCCATCTATTTCAGGAGATTTTCGACAAGCTGGGAATGAAGAAGACTAGGACAACAGCATTACATCCACAGTCAGGCGGAATGGTCGAGAGAATGAACAGGAGTATTAGAAAATACCTGTCCAAAGTAGATTCCATCAATCAGTGAGATTGGGACCAATATCTTTTCCCTATTTGCATTGGCTTATCGATCTGCCGTCAATGAGAACACGGGTGAAACACCTGCGAAAATCCGGTTTGGACGTGAAATGAGGCTTCCTTGACACCTGGAATTTGGCTGTCGGCCTGAAGAAGATCTAGCAGGAGAAGGCTACGTGATAAAATTGAGAAGAAGACTGAACGATATTCATGAATTAGTTCGAATAAACCTTCAATTTGCCAGCGACAGAATGAAAGTCGGTACGACACGCAGGCCATAGTAGGCGGTTTTAAAGGAAGGGACAAAGTATGGTTACACAACCCTACGAGGAGAAAAGGATTTTCTCCAAAATTACAAAAATCTTGGGAAGGTCCATACTTAATCAAGAAAAGGATCGCATAAGCAAGATCCCCAACGGAAAACCAAAAGTAGTTCACCAAAATCGACTAGCGCCATTCGAAGGAGACCATGACCTAGAGAAAGGAGTAAACCATATTCGAGATGTGTCTGACCCTACCTTCGATTAATTCATGGGCGCGTATGGAGGTACAGGGAAAGCTAGATATGGAGTCACTTCAGAACAACAAGATTTGTTCACTCTCCCGGAAGATTATTCACTGGCATACAACATCCCCGCCCGTATCAAGAACGCACGAGGGTTGGCAACCGTCTTTCGAAAGAAGTTCGGGCAATTAGAAAAACTTGAAGACCAGATTCCAGCCCCTGGCAAGACACTGAGACTGAAACACAATTCACGGTACGTCTTCTACGTGGTAACTAAAAATGAACTTCAAGACCGATCTACCTACCGCGATGTGTGGGAAGCACTTCGAAACCTCCGAGACCATGTGTTGGATTCTGGCGTGAAGAAACTGGCTATGCCTAAGATAGCGAATAATCAGTTGGATTGGCGAGTCATCAGGAACATGGTAGAGACGATCTTCCAAGATACCGGTGTCCAGATATTAATTTGCAACTACAACCCCCGTTATCAGTATCCTATGAAGATGGTACCCTGCTATTTCCAAAAGATCTTAAAGTGTAGAAATGGGGCCAGTTGCCGATTCAAAATCCAGTCTCGGCTAAACAAAAGTTCCAGGAGGAAGTTCCATTTAAGGAGGGAATAATGTTATGAATGGGGATAATGTTACGAACTCGCACATCGAAGTAGATACTAAGTACGGTCCTGTAACCTTATGTTAACGGAGTTAAAAAAATGGCGAGCGCGCCGAATTATGAGAAGGTCTATGGGATTTTTTGTGACCGTTTCTATAGATATGTTCTCCGAAGATCTTTTAGGGATTGAGACGGCATTCGAGAAATATCCCGAAAGGCGATTGTTTTGTGTAAGCCGCAAACTAGAATTATCTAGAAAAAAAGGCCACTTATATATGAAGGACATATATAAAGGACCGACCAGCGGAAGTTAGGAGTTTATAAAGTGATCTCGTGAAATAAACAAGAATACACCGAAACAGCGAAGAGTGAAGTGGTGATATAGATTAATAATTAAGTTTGTGTGCATATAAATTAAATGTAAGTTAAGTGTATATAAATTAAGTGTTAGTGAATAGTTTAGTGAATAAATAAATTAGGTAAGTGAACCTACCGTGTGTATGAATTTATCCCACCCATCAGGATAAACTGTTTTAAATAAATAAGAAAAACATTACATTGTTTATAAGTTGACATCAGACTGAATATATACATGAATTAATTAATTAGAAAAACTATCTATATCAGCAATGAAAATATATACAAAGTCAACAATAAAATGATGAAGTTCGCTGTCAGCATCTACGGTGTTGAACCATATACGGGGTTACCAAATATAACACGGGTGACATTTTTAAATTAATAATTTCACGCTTTAAATAATGTTAATTTTTTAAATTAGCTAAATATAGACATCGAATTTCAAAATTATTAGTACATAAGGGAAAATTTATAAAATAAATAATACCCGGTACGCTCATGGATCTTTGTTTTGTTAACATTTTTTGTCACTAATAGATAAAAACTGTGTACATATGCCAAAAAGTAAACAAAATCAGTAAATAATGTTGATTGATATCTGTCAGTTGTTAATGTGTTTACATTTTACATTGAAATGGTAAATTCCAAATTGAAATCTCATTTGTTGCAGAAGTAATAATGAAATATTTAACTGATACTCGCCGAATTGAGATTTTAATGATGATCAGTTACTGGGATGATTGCAGAAGTCAAGTTGAAATGGCAAACTTATTTAATCAGTTGCCTAAAATATTTCACAAAGTACTGTGTCTAACATTCATGCACAATTTAGATAACTTGGAGATGTCAAACCATTAAAAAGAAAACTGCACTTCTTTGAAGATGATGTGAAAGTGGATATTTTGTGTCGAAGATACTCCAACGTCAAATTCACATCAAATAACCCGTCTAAATAATGTAGTCAATAACTATCCTAAAGTGTCTTCATAAAGAAAAACTTCATACATATATATATTCACTTTTGTGCAGGAGCTAACATAAGACGATCCAGATTGTAGAATTGATTTCTCCGAAAGAATAACGAATAATCTGAACTGAAATGAAGTAGCTGTTGGTATAGTTGGCGTAACAGATATAGTGTAGCAATTTAATCGTATATTCCCTTTAACTTATGTTTCTGAGCTAAACTCTGAAAGGTATGAACATTTTTTATCCTACACTACTCGAAAACCCAATTTTCGTTGCTCTATCGGGACGGGAAAGTAGATATTTGCACGGCTAGACGAGAAAAATGGCAAATAATGGCTAGGCAGGGAAAACAGCTTCACAAAAATAACACTAGATGGCAACCAATTATAAATGACGACGCGGCTGTCACTTTTAAATTTCAAATTGTGTTTTAAAGCTTCATTTACAATGCAATTACAATTACGCTGGATCCACATGCATCCGTGATCACGAACGTACGTGTGCGTTTCACGGATAGCTGAAAATATGTTCATCCACATGTGTCAATCCGTTTACGCGTTCGTTTATGGTACCTAACCTCAAAATATTTCAATATTCATGTCATTACCGTATCACCGATCTTATTAAATTATTAGTGTTTGTCGTGTTAGTGTTAATAATAATTGGACATTAATGATTTCCTGTTTAAACAGACAATTAGTGAATGCTCCCCCCTGGGCACAACGCGATTTAGAGAAAAAAAGAAAAAATATCATACCTAATGTATCTGCAAAACAAAAGGCTTATCACACAAAACCCACAAAAAAGAGCAATGTGGACATGACAAATTTTTATAAAGAATTTTTTCTAAACTCGACAATTTTTTAACCAAGGTAAAAAAATATTTACAAAAGTAGTCGGCGAATCACCAGAAAACCGTAAACAAAATAATAAACTAACCTCAATCACGCATGAAAAGTTAAAATTACTAATATGTTCAATTATGAATACTGAACTGCAATGACAGCTTACAAGGTTCTACTAATTGTAAATGTAAATTTGTTAAATGTGAATGTACCTTTAGGATTTTGTTGACATTAAAATTAAGATTGAAAATAGTATGTTACATTGAAAAGTCAAGAGAAAAATATAACCAAAAATATAAACAGTTTATGGATTGGTGTTTATTGCATTGCAAGATACAGCGAAAATGTTATTTTCAACAAATCATTTGCTATCTATTGTGTGTTCCACGTCGCGAAAGTGATTTCTAAGCCTCGGCTACACCTAGCCTGGCCATTTTTTCTGTCGGCCCGGAAAACTAGCACTTTCGTGCCTAGGTACACAAAAAGCTATTGTTTACTTACCAATATCTATATTGTTCTTGATGTTACGTAATTGTTGAAAGGGCGTTCGGTTTAAACGGGATACCAGACGTGAACTGAGCCCTTTTTGTACCCCATTCGATTTTTTTTTGGACAAAAATAAATTCTATGAAAAAATAAAAAAAAATTTATAACAATGAATAAAATAATTCTTTAAAAATAAATATTATGTCTAACTCCTGTTTGTCGATCACTACTATAAAAGTAACATGAAAAATATATTAAACTTAATTAATTTTCTTCTTCCAACAATTCTATTAATCCTTCTCCCATATCATCTTCTTCACTATCACTATCGTCTTGTAAATCAGTAATATCTCTATTCCCCCCAATAATATGGATGTGCCCAATATTCTTATATCTTCAATTTTGATTACTTTTTTAATCCTTTTCTTTCAGTCTTCTTTGTAATATTAGCTACTTCTCTGTTAATCAGATCGACGACTTTCGTATAAAATTTAGGAAATATATTGTTACGCCGAATACTCTTTTTTAATTGTGCCCAAATGAACTCGATGGGATTGAAAATACGAAATTAAGGAGGAAGTCTCAATATAGAGTGTCCATGTTTTTCAGCAACTTCAATCAGTTGTTGTTTTGTATACGAATCTTCAAAGAACAAATTATTATCTATTAAAAATTGTTGTATGTAGTTCGGTCTCCTTGTAACTTTTATTTGGTATTTTATTGAGCTGTCGTGAATGATAAGAGCCGTTGTCAAGAGCTACAACACTATTTGGCTCTAAGTTTGGGATCAATGTGAATTCAAACCATTCTTCAAAAATATTAACGTCCATTTGGAACCCATCCTTCATTTCCATCGCAATGGACAATAATAAGTCTGAATCCTTTGTTTGCAGGCATTGTTGGCACACATAATGTTTGACCCATCAGTTCATCCTTTCTTAACCGTGTCGTGTGTGTCATACCAAGTTTCGTCCAAATAGACAATTGACCGGTTTTCTCCTCTATACTTAGTTATTTGTTCCAAGTATGTATACCGCATATCCACTATTCTTCTGCTTTCCATGACTGTTTGACGTTTATTAACCGTTTTCAATTTGAATCACAATTTTTTAATCCAGTTTTCAATAGTTTTCTTACAGCCATTTATATTACGGCCGGCATTTGTCAATTTATTTCTTATTATTGCAATCGTGTAGTTAACTTACTTTGTAACAGTCATATATGGTGGTTTTTAATAATTATTTTATTACAGACACATCTAAATGTTTGACCAATCCCTTATCACATCGCTTCTTGCGTTCATAAGGCCTATTCTTGGCTATTTTACATATAGTTGACAGGGGAGCCTCTCTTAAATCAGACACTGCTTGCATTAGTACTGTTTCTTCATCGAAACCAAACTTTTCCCTTAGATTCTTATACACATTGAAACATATTTTTTTTTATTGATGCCTCATATTACCTTTTTAAAGCACGCATCAGCGTGTTTAAATCGAACTTTCAAACACGCGCGTTTTTTAAAGTCCCCATGGTAACAACAACAACTTTAGAAACGTAAGTATCAATGACAACTTTTTTTATTAGTTTTTAAATTGTATATTATCATTGGGAACCAATGTCTTATTTGGTTTTTTCTGCAAAATGTATTTATATATTCATATATGCATTGTTTCCCTTTAAATATAAATAAAGAAACTTTTTGATTATTGATCTGACAGCCCGTAACGTCAACTAAAAATAAATACTATTTGACGTTCACGAAACTTGGCTGGGCATCGAGGATGGACTTCCATTTTTTTGTAGTAATAATATAATAATAATATTTTATGATTCCAAAGTGCACCAATAAAAAAAAATAGCGTAAAGTATTCGTGGATAACTGATCTTTCAAACACTTGCTCTATTTCGAGCACTCGGCTACGCCGTCGTGCTCGAAAAATCGCGCGTGTTTGAAAGACCTCTTTATCCACTTATACTTTAATATACTATTTTGTTCGTCCAAATTTAAATGTCGTCGAATCCTGTTTTCACTTTCATCGCCATTATTTGAATTTTCGTCGTTATTATACACAATATTTTGGACCGAATTCGATATTTCCCTAGGACGCCACATTCTAAAAATTTTATTTTTAACTTAAAATATAATTGCTATATAATAAATATGTATGTATACTTACCCTAAATCCTCAGAAAAACACTACACTCTTTCTTGATGTCAGCCTACCAATTAAAGAGTAAACATCTGCTGTGTTCGAAAAAATCGCCCTCTCAAAAAGTTAGTTCAGTGAAAGATGTGAAAAATAATAAGTTATTTGAAATTTATATTTCTAATTCTTCTTAATTAAATGAGATATAACGTAGTGTTAATTGTCTGGTGTTATGTTTAAGATGTTTTTAAATATAAATAGGTTAATATTATTTAAAGCAATCTATTTCGTTCTATACATTAACGCTAAGTATCTTTAAAAGTAGAATGGTGCTCCATAATTGCGGGTAAAAATAATCGTTAGACAGTCGATAAATGTAATTAATAATAATAAAATTATTAAATCCATTTTAACGATTATTAGTTGAAATTATAATATTAAATAAATTTATCGTCAACTAAGCATTTTAAATTATAATATTGACTGGACTATGACGGTATCCTCGTATTCGAGTCAAACGAAAAGCCGTCAGCTTTAAGTTCGCACTATATCTGTTATGCCAACTATATAATTGTTTTTTCTGAGAAATCAACAGGTGAACGTTTGGACAGGTATCAAAAATTTATTGGATAATGGACGTACAATATATGTCGAAAATTATTACACAAGCCTTGAACTTGCACATAAGTTATTATATAGACAAACTCATCTAGTCAGAACACTAAGACGGAACCGAAAAAGAAATCCGAAAGAAGTTGTGAATAAAAAACTCAAAAAGAGAGAAAGTTTTGCCAAGAAAATAAAAGCCCGAAGCTATCAAAGACTACAACGAGAATAAGAGTATCGATTTGTCTAACCAAATAAAAACACATGCTTCTTGTCTTAGACGTAGTATCAAATGGCCACCGAAAATCTCTTGGAATCAAAAATCGTAGATGCATATTAATTTAAAAATACCTCTCAAGAAAAGCGAACTTCACTAATTTATCAGTGGGATAAATATTTCAGAACACTGTAAGTTATAAAACTATAATCCAGAATATAAGAAAGAAAATTAGATGATGTTCGATGGCTGAATGCGAATAATATTATATCCATCAACCACATAATAATTCATAACCTAAAACTACACTATCAATTAAGAAATTAAAAAGTAATTTACTGTTTCGACCCTTACTTTGCGGACTCTCAACATATTACTTTTTTAATCGAAACTAACTGTTTCTAAATAACTCCACAATGTAATGAAAAAAATCTAAAAAAATTACAATTGTTTCGTTATTACTATCATCGTTGGAATAACAAAAGTTACGTTTCATGTTATGCCTACCTGACGTTTAATAATTATTTTTGGCTAGACCAAGAAGTGACCTACCTTGTGATTGACTATATATGAGTTGAAAAAACATGAAGATACGATATTACAAATATTAAAGCTTATGTATTATTAGCCCTGTGGGGACATCCTCGATATCTTTATCCCATTTAAGGTCAGTTAGCTGTGCAATGATATAGGAAACCAGAAAAACTATATCTGCTGATCTTTACAATTATTACTTAAGAAGACAGTTTAAAAGTGGAGAATTCACTAGATTCATCTGTTCATTAACGACTTCATATTGTGGATCTCTTAAGTGTCTTCTAATATCTAGTTCTTCAAAAAATCCAGATTTTGTTTCTGATCACAAATATGTAGTACTTGTATTTCTGTGTTAGGTGTCAATGACTGATTGGTGTCAAGTAGATGCTTTGCATAGTGGGTTGCATGCTGGTAAGTGTTCATTGTGTCCAATTTCAAAATTTCTAAGGGTTTGACCCAAATAGACAGCATTAGTTTCTGGACATTTAAAAGTTAGTTATACCAGACTTTTTTAATGGGGATATTTTGTATTAACAATTTTGTACTCACATTACTTTCTGTTTTAAAAGAAATTGTGTTGTATTTATTGCTAAAGGTACTATTGTAATGTTTTTTTCTTATTTATTTATAAGTTTTTATTACGGCGGGTGGGATAAATTTATACACACGGTATGTCTACTCACTTAATTTATTTATTCACTAAACTATTCACTAATGTATGTTCTATACACAGTATATTCACTTATACTAGTTTATATAAACACTTCACTTAGACTTAATTTATATATTTACTTGTTCAATGTTTATCTCACGAGATCATTTTCTAAACTGCCCCTTTCCGCTGGTCTTTATTCTTTATATATAAGTGCCCTTTTTTCTAGATAATTCTAGATTGCGGCTTACCCAAAAACAATCGTCTCTCTGAAATTGTCTAGATAAGACTGGAAATGTCTAGATAAGAATAGTTACAAAAATGATGGTAAAACGTTCAGTGTGATATTTCGTAACATTACCCCCCCTTAAAAGAAAGTTCCTCCTGGAACTCCTGTGTAGCCGGAACTGGATGTTTAAATCGGCAACTGGACCCATGTCTGCATTTTCCGGTCGTATGGAAATAACAGGGCACCGTCTTCAATGGGTATCGATAATGAGGGATATAGCTGCAAATTAATATGTGGACACCGGTATCTCGTAAGATCACCTCTATTATGTTCCTGATGACTCGCCAATCCAACTGATTGCTCTCTATCCTAGGTATTGCTAGTTTCTCCACGTGGGATTCCAGCACATGATATCGGAGACTTCGTAGAGCTTCCCACACATCCCAGTAGGTGGAACTATCTGTAAATTCGTTTCTAGTTACCAGGTAGAAGACGTACCGCGAATTGTGTCTGAGTCTCAGTGTCTTGCCAGGGGCTGGCATCTGATCTTCAAGTTTATCTAATTGTCCAATCTTCTTTCGAAAGACGGTTGCCAATCCTCGTGCGTGTTTGTTACCGGGTCCACATCAGTAGATATGTACGTAGTTCGTCGCTGTTCCTCGGGGTATTTATTGATGTGGAGAAGCACCAACCCAGCGCGTCTCCAGGTGGCGGATAGGAGAAGGGCCTCTGAGATGATTTTATATGAGGAGGTCTGCGGGGAAATTTCTGGGGGCTCGTTGTGTTTAAAAACTCAACTGGCAGCCCTCGAATACCCTGCCGCGGACCAACTTTACCTGTCCCAGCTGTAGTATCATGGCTACGGGATTGTACACAGTGTTACGATGCCGGGTGAAATTTCGAGCTTACCTCGAAATCACCTGTTATACCAATCTCTCGTGACTGTCTGTGGTCAAGTCTCGCGGGCCAGTGGCATGGGGGGGTCTTGGCTTTAATGCCAGGGTCAAGAGGAGATAACCTCATTAAAAACCTAAAGTCAAGGTGGGAAACCAGGCTATAAAGAAGAATAGTCCTTACTGGTTTCGACCTTGGAGCATCGGGGGGAACTCCATTGCATTGAACCCCTTACCTCTCCATGCGGGGCTCTGCAGCGATGGATCGCAATGACCCTAGCTTCTCGTGGGACCATTTATGGACAGAGAATGTAAAACTTCCACCGGAAAAGTGGTGGAGAGAACATCCACCTCTTCATCCGGGCACCTCACAGAGTGAAAAAAGGCCAAACGGCACAAATATTGTATGCCGTTCGACCTCGCAAAGCTGGGAGAACCGGGCGGCATAGACGACCCACTGAGAAAAGGCATCAGTGGAGGAAATTGAATAGCAACAGTAACGCTTACAAAATCTTACAATGGATGTAGTTATCACCAATCCACAATGCAAAGTATATCATAGTATTAGTTAATACTTGATCTACACAAGTATCGACATAAACTGACTACCACAAGTGGTTTATGGTAACGGAAAAATCAGTTATCTACAGCCTACACTGACTGATATTATGAACACATATTTTAGGCAAAATTCAATTCTACTTAAACAAGTCAAGTTTCAAACCTGCGTGAAGTCCTCACTGTCTTCGATGATTGCTAGCGGTAGCTACCAACTCCTACTTCTCTAGAATGCAGCAAAAAGCCATATCGTACTCTTCAACTCCACAGTAAAAATCCAAATTTTCCCCCATATAAGTTGATCTGTCTCAACGTTGACCCATACAATATCCCAAGTTGTAGTTAAGAAAAATAAAAACTGACAGGAAAAGGAAAATAAAGCAGAGAAGAAAAGAACCCAATTGGCCAGATTTAATTCTAATATAGGGCTGTTATTACCCTAGATATGGTGGTCAAGGCCTACTCAAATGATATTTCCTCTTTGAGGTTGAGGTCCTCGAGGTTTTTGGCCTTGAACTATCTAATCCCAAAAATATGGTATTTCCACGGGTCTATAAATAATCTCCGAACAACTACAAAAATCTCCAACGATACCTGGGGAAATATGGTCACCAATCGGTCATCCCTTATTATAAGGTAAAATACTTAATTATTTAATCCGAAAATGTGACAGAAAATTCAACGGCTTACTTTACTCAAACCTAACGAACAATGAAATCCACAGGCAAATTAAAACCCTCGTGATCAATCCAGCCAGCCAATCAGAATGCTCTCGAGATGTCAACGCGTTCATTGACCAATAGCTTTACGACGCTCAACAATTATACATCACAGATCAACGCATAGACACATCACTCAGAATTGCATTACAAGGATATTTATCAGGGGTAGTGCGTTTGAAGTAACACCACGGGGACATGTTCCACTATAACAAAATGAATACTTTGACATATAGTTAATTAAGAAAGGTAATAACCATTGCTTTCATACTCTCAATATTAACTAATTGAGACAATAATTCCAGCTGTACCTTCTGAATCACACACCACTAACTCCAGCAGGTTGACTGTCGACGACAGACAATAATTCGCGGAAGCTGCAACTCTACTTCCACCTTTGCCAAGTAATTTCGGTACGCGAAAAACCGTCCATCAATTGTCGACAACGATTCTTTGATCCGAGCTCAGAATCGCCCCATCGAACGCAAGTCTGTAGTGAACGATACTACTCACATAGACATCAGATCTGTCACAAATGTTAACATAATAATACAGAGTGATAATAATTCATGCATTTAGTACACGACAAAATAATGTTTTAACTATTTTGTTAACCATCGGCTTATTGTTTATAGTTGTACGATATTATGAATTATTTCCAAAAATAAATGACACTGGATTTCCTAATAAACATTGTAAGTCGAAATAGTGTTAAATTTAATGAAGAATTATATTTTAATGTTTCTGTAACTGAATTCGCACAACAAAATTGAAATGTATCATTCCTTTGCGAACGGCATCCAAAATTCCTCAATCTGACAATAAACATAATGTAATTGACTCTCCTGTGCAAGAACAATCTGAAAGTCAATATGTAATTCTTAAAACTTACGTATCTTAAGTGATGAATAAACGCTCTTCAGCCGAAATACACTCTCTGTAGTGGGTATTTTGTTTTGTTAAACACGGTTCAACTAAGTTCAATAATAATTTGTTTGTGTTTTGAGACATTCGATGATATATATGGAACCTTTCTTCATCAAACTGCAGTTCTTGTGAAATTTTTTACCGTAAATTGTAGAATCTTGATTAAACGGGTAAACCCAATAACGTCTTTTTTTGTCGTTAAATGCCTCATCAAGAAATCTGTATCGTCGGACGAAGATGTCGACATTCTGGAAGCTGCATCACAACTGTGCGTCCAATGTGCACGTATACGATACATTTGCTTCTAGTTAAAATGTGGCGCAGTAATTGTAGTGATGTAAATGTAAGTTGCATGTAGCGAGTTGCTTCGGTGTGGGGCCTCACTAACAAATATCTAAGGCCCTTGTCCCACCAAAGCTGCGCAACAGCGACGCGACAACGACCCGATGTCGCCAGAGTGTATCTTTCGTGTTTAACCCATAGTTTCCATACACCGTACACCCACCAACACCCCAGCAAAGAAACATCCAAGCTTCGTGTCGGCTTCTTGTTGCCGAGCGACTCGACAGGTCAGTTGTGAAGCAACATTCAATCTGTGTGTGCGGTGTTAAATTTTGCTTTAATGACGAAAAGGGAAATTAATATCATGGAACAAAAACAGAAAAAGGAACAGGATATTAATGAAAAATTAGTAGATACTGTAGAAAAATATACTTGCTTATATAATTATAAGTTAGCTGAATATTCTCGAAAAGATGTGATCGAAAAAGCTTGGGCAGCAGTAGCCAAAGAAGTAAACGACACAGGTAAGTTATTAATAAATTTGTATTTGTAGAAAACCTAGTGTAAATAAAAAAAAGGTTTTAATTATTAATGGTATATTTCCATTGCCAAGATAGAGGTACCCGTAGGAAGTACTGGGATAAATAATCTCTCAAAGCTTGTGCATTCGATCTGTCACAGAGTGTAATTACTTCTTGATCATTTGCAAACATGTCAGGTGATCTGTCATTAGTGTTGTCTTCTCTCTCCTTCTCTACATCATACTATGTTAAATGCGGTCTTCCTTCTCTTATGCGAACATAGTTATGGAGGACACAAACTGCTCGAATAATATGATTAACAGATTTCACTGTTTTGCAACGAATCGCAGTCAATAACACCTGAAATTTTTGTGTCCTCATGCCAAAAGAGCATTCAACAGATTTGCGGCCTCTACTTAATCGGTAATTAAATATTCAATTCTTGTTATTCAGTCTTCGTTTCGGATATGGTCGCATTAGATATTTCTGAAGCGGGAATGCTTCGTCAGCAACAAAGTAATGCGGAAAATTTTGAGCAATTTCATCACGAGGCAGGGGCTTGGGTTCCGGAAAATCTAATAATCCTTGTTGTAGCCACTCACCCATTCGTAACGCTTTGAAAATGCCACTTTCACTATTTCTTCCAGCATACCCAGTTTCGATCATAATGAAGTTCCCGTCAGCATCACTGCAAGCCACCAAAACAAGCGAGTGAAACGATTTGTAATTAAAATTTCCAGAACCAGGTCTAGGCATTTTTTGTATTCGTACATGTTTTCCTTCGATTGACCCCAGGCAGTTTGGTAAGTTCCACAATTCTTCATATCTGTTTGCTATTATTTTCCACTGATTCCGATTGGGAATTGGCATATACTGTTCGTGTAAACTTTTCCAAATAGCGCCTCTTGTTTCAAAGACAATTTTTGCAATAGTGTTATGTCCTCGAGCAAAATAAAACGCAAGAGAACTGAAGGTACATCCCGTGGCAAGATATATGTAAAAAATAAGAAAGTATATCACACACAAAACTATGTGATGCATTTTATATAACTGAATTTCATAAAAAAAATTTGACTATATTTTACAAATATCTTTTGTGTTGCAGTAAACACCTGTAAACAAAAATGGAAAAATGTAAGATCAGCGTTTATGAGGGATTTAAAATCAGCTCCAAGTGGATGCATGCAATTCTTATTGCCATTTGTAAAGACGAACGCCCGGACTCCAACACACGAGGAAATTTACCATTCATCGTGATGGTTTTGTCGTGAACAGACGTCCCACATCGTGTGCTACTAAATTCGCTGAAACTGGAGAGAATAGTGTGTTTACAAATCTGATTTTTGGAGTTGTTACTGTATTTTGTGTAAGCTATCAAGATTCTGTCTGATTTGAACAACCACATTGAGTTGTAAGTACACTATTTATAATAACTGTTCATCATGACAACAAGGCAACAGAAAAAGGGCGAGGACGGAGATCAACTACACCAAGCGATTAAATCTGCAGTCAATAAAATGTGTATGTCAGAGTCGTTCATTACCGAGCTAACTAACTCTATTTTTGAGAAAATTAGTGAAAATATTGAAATGGAGTTGGAGTCATTGAAGAAGAGAACTGGTGAGTTGGAAAAATTAGTCCAAAAACAAGATGACGCCATTAAGTTGATGGTTAAAAATAATGTAATAACACACCCTCCTGGGTTGGTTTTGTTTAGATTGAGAATGGTTCGCAAACCGTTGTCACCAGTGTTATATTATCTGTCACCACTCTAATAATCGCTAGATCTTATTTCTTTTAACATGTAAATGTAATAACTCTAGACCATATTTTTACACTCTTATAATCGCTGTCACCAGATGTACAACTCTACCCTTTGTTACCGAGTTGTTTCTCATCAAAAAAAAACCGCTGTCACCAGATGTACAATATCTTGACCAAAATACCAAAAATACCCCTACCTTTTTTTGGTCACTCTGTATTGATCCCGTCCTTCGGTTCCACCAAATTCTGTCTCCAATGAGCGGCTGAACGTGTAAGGCAAATCCAGTCCAATTTTTGAGCTAAGTTCGCCTGGTCTTAAAACGGATTAATCTTCCTTTGCCAGGACAGGGTTGTTCTCCTCGTTTCTGTCACACTTCCACGATTGTTACACTCTCCAGAGGGGAAATTATGGAGTAGGGATGATAGGTAAAATAAGGTAGAACCACCACGTTATACAAAAATTATATAATAAAAAAATAATTTCACTGATTACACATATACAGATATATATAACCTTAACCCAAAAATACAATCCCGTATGACCTAATCAACTAAAATTCCCTAGTATAAATCTACCTATACATATATCTATCTATAATTGGTTTTTTTAATCCTACCCCTGTATAACATATAACTATTAAAAAAAAACAAAGTTATGAACAGAGTTCTCGTTTGTGCGATGGTGCGGCAAAACTATCCCTCTTATCGGCTTGGTCTTTTTCAAAGTGCGTGAGAGGCGTATGGTTTATTATATTCGTTTCCCAACTTTCTAGTCACTGATGTCGAGAAAATAAATAAATATTATGTGTAAATACCTTTAATCGCAACAACGTTTCAGCTTACGTCGGTTCAGGTCGCCATTGACCTTCAAGGAATGAAAGCGAAATTTTTGTTCTATAAAATTCTGCTGAGCTAAGGAAAACAATTAAATTATTTATCGACACTGGCGTTACAAGTGGCGAAATTCCCCAGTAATTAAATTATCTACGATAATTTATGCATTTACACTGGCAAAATAAGAAAAAGTTTTATTTTATAATCACGGTTGAACAAAAGAATGATAACTATGTTTCTCTATAATAAATTTACTTATCATCGCACGTTCGCTGAAACCCACGAAAAATGGATAACATACGCTCCGGCCTTTGTGTTAATAAGTACAAAATTAGCCTCGCCTAACTTTCTACCTCTTTCCTGCCTACGAGGTGGAAGAGAATATGTGACCCAACAAAATGATAACTCCTACTTAACAAAATGAAACCTAACTTGTGTCAGGTTGGCGAAACTCTGCAAAAATTAATTATTCCAGCACACACGGTAAATTATATATTTATCAGGACGAAAAACATTAACCGAGAGTGAACAGATGTGTCCAGTCTCTTTGAAAATCAACGAAAAAAAATCAATTAAATATATTTGCTATCGCTACACCTTGTATATAACAATTGACTTATACTCCCAAGTTCAGAATCCAGCTCGACCAATAATAACGAGTAAATATATCACTAGTAAAAAAAATTATCCCAATCTGAATTTAATTCAAAAACTTACTGCGTTGTCAAACTTCCTCCGTCTCGCCGGGAATTTTCTTGATTTTCGCTATCTGCTTGTTCACCACGAGTCGTGCCAATAAACGGAATCGTGCTATGTCGAAAGGAAATTAGCGTAGAGGATAGTTCTACCGTTTGTGTATCGAAACAGGAGACAGTGTTCACCGTCAAGGAATAATCTCAGTATCCCTATCACCTCCTAACACAACGGAGAGATCTTTTACCTCTCGTACCGCTAACACTAAAAAACACACTAGTACCGTTACCGTGGCAAGGGAAAGACTTTTCCCTTCGCGAGTTCGACCCCCGGTCCACACTGCCGCTCCTGGTCTGTGAACACCCGTTTTTGCTTTCCCCCCGACTTCGGTTTTGGGGTTTTGGTCGAATTGCAAAAACAACTTTTTGTTTTTTGAATCGTGATAATTTTCGTTATCGAAATAATTGTATTCAAAACAATTATTTTGCTTTGACCCAGTAAGATGTTTTATTTTTTCTATTCTGTTTTGACTTCGTATTATTTTATTAAACATAATGTGGGTCGCATTCCAGTTAATATTATGATTTAAAATAAAATAAGCTTTACCGTGTGTTCTGAAATTTTCTACAATAAAATTATCTTTTAGGTATTCGTATTTATTACATTACTCCCCCCTTTGTAAAAGTATTGCGACCTCCCTGGTCCAATACCTTTTCTTCAAAACCCATGTACAACTATTTTTTTACCCTTAATTATATGTGGCCGTCGGCTTACAATAGTGGCCTATAATCTTAAAATTAATGTTATAGTTTTATACATTTTACATATTTATGTTACATTTTCTCAATATTTATGATCGGCACTGTATTTGGCAATTTTTTCGCTATTGCCCTTTTTATCCCTGACCTAGGTCGCGACCGTTTACACTCGCGACACTGCTGCTCAGTAGATCGTTCATCTGGCGACTTCTGTCTGTCCAATGCTGTGACATCGGGTGGCTCGTCTCTTGCTGCGTTATTTGGTCCATCTCTATTGTTTCTTCCTCTGGTTTCCTCGTCTGATGTGAGTGAATTATCCATGCTGTTAGGGAGTCCCATATGCTGCCTATTAGTGCTATACTGCATCCTATTGTTTGGTGGATACGAATTCCATTTAGTATGGTGCCTGCTATGTATTTAATGGTTTGGAATGTGAATTATATTCCAATTATTCCACTTATGACTGAACCTATTTCTGTTAACCATGCCCATGTGTGTTTTAGGGTGGATTCTGCGAGGTTCTTGATTTCTTTTGTATCAAATATGTTTGATACGATGTAGCCTTGACTATTGGCATTCATTCCCGCTGCTCTGCGAGTAATTATGTTCTCTACTGCTTTTCTTTCTGTCCCGAACGTGAGGGCTCTTTGTGCTGCATTGACTTCTTCTTGCGTGTACAGACTCTTCGCTTCTAGTGGTTGAATGGGGTCGAAATGGAGGTTTATTTCTTCTTCTACTTTTATTGTTTTTGGTTGGTTGGCTATAGTGGGATGTGGCGTTAGACCTATCCATTGGTCATCTATAAAATAGAGTGGTGGTATCATGTTATTGCAATCTCTTCTGCGTGGTTTTGTATTATTCTGGTTAGTGGAGCCATCAATTTTGTTTCGTTGTTTACTCTTATTGGTAGTTCGTTGTAACATCTGTTTGTTCGTCTTATCTCGACTGTTACTGGTATGCATTTTATGATATAAAGTACTTCGCCTAATACTCTGCCTATGTGTCCAGGTTCATTTTCCATTAGTTGGCTGACTGCATTAGGTAGTGTATGTGCCATTAGCAGTCTGTTTTTGAGTATTTCTCGTTTCGTTAAGCATCTTTGGTGTATTGTATCTGTGTAAAGCATGTTTACGTCTCGTTTATATGCTTGTTCAATATAGAGTAGTTTACTATTTACATAATTCATTAGATCGACATTTTGTGTTAGAATTGGTATTGTCGGATGTATTTTTGTGTGTTTTGAAGTATTATGACAAATCGTGGGTACTATGTTTGCCATACTTCTAGAATTTTGTTACTATTATTTCGCATGACCATACTTTTGCAGTCCAATCTCGTTCCGTTGAATAACTTGTATGTCCATTTTGTCACTCGCGTTTTTTCTGTTTCCGCGCACTTTTGAATGTCTTTTAGCGATAACACTGTGATATTTGTGTTGGGGTGCGAACACTCATACGCGATAAGCCCAACTGCTATATGTAGCCCGCACATGACGAATGTCACCCAGGTCAGGATAGTACTTTGTCGTGCCATTGATTTGGTTTTGTTATCCTAAATTTTTTTTTAAAATTTACAATTGTTAATACAACTTATCTTTCTTACAACCGTTTTTTTAAATATTTCTTTGTTACAATACTATGTTATCTACAATTTTTTCCATATTTATATGACCTTTCCTCATTTGACCGAGCTTCACACTTATTTAGGACTGTCAAATGAGCTCTCTTCTTTTGAAGAGAAAAAGAAATTCTTGAAACCTATGCCCTGTGAGCTTGTTTCCCCATTATTTACTTCTGTATTCAAATACTTTTGTAGTCCCCTTGTATTTATGAATTGAAAGAGAACTTACTTGCGTGAAATCATTTACTTAATCGTACTATTAGTATCCTTTGCCTATATACTTGGTTATAGTGACTTATGGTCTTTTATTTCATTATTCTGTTATGATTCCTAACTTACTTAATTATTCCTATCCCCTTACTTTGGCTTAACCTATGAATTGAACCCGTAAATCTGTTTGGATTAATAATATAAACTAATATCTACATGTATGCTTGGTTGCGACGTTTTAGCTTCGTCGTTTCAAGCTCATCGCTATCCATCTGGTACTTATTTTGGTCTTGTTTCTTTTATAGTTAGTCGTCTGTCTTTGTCCTGTATTCCGTGTTAGTCTCCTTTCGGCATTAAATGTTTTTGTGTAACTGGGTGCACTTTGTATCCTGTTTCTCACTCTGGCAGAGCGTCTTATTTCCGGTGGAGGTCGTAGTGAGAAGTGTGGTCTTAGTTCTGTTCTATTCCCTTTATGTCTGGTTTGGGATGATGGTTTGGTTTTTGGTGGTTGTAGATTCGATGCATCTGTCGATAAAATGAACGGTTTGGAGAAGTCTGGGA
The DNA here is from genome assembly GCA_963921935.1 of Galeruca laticollis. Classification (NCBI taxonomy): domain Eukaryota; kingdom Metazoa; phylum Arthropoda; class Insecta; order Coleoptera; family Chrysomelidae; genus Galeruca; species Galeruca laticollis. The sequence goes on along the minus strand of OY998175.1, from coordinate 106,188,724 downwards.
AGATTAGAACTTTGTCTGACGTTAGCGATTCTTTTAGTTGGTCCATTGCCTCAATTACTTCCTCTGTTATTTTGAATGGTGTGTCTTTTTTGGTTAGGTTTACTAATGGTACTGCTAATTCGGTTATGTTTGCTATGAACCGTCTGTACCAGTTTACTAGTCCTAAGAAACCTCTTACTCCTTTTACGTTTTTTGGTAGGGGGTATTTGTGTACTGCCTCCAATTTCTGTGGATCTGGAGCTACTCCTTCTTGTGAGATGATATGTCCTAAATATTTCACTTTCTTTAACATAAAATTGCATTTCTTTGGTTTCAGTTTAATGTTTGCTTCTGTTAATCTATTGAATACTTCTTCTAATTTTTCTAAATGACCCTTTTTTCCTGCATAGTTGAATATGATTATGTCGTCCAAATAAACCATACATTTTATTCCCGTTAAGCCTCTTAAGGTTGCCTTCATGAATCTTTGGAAAGTTGCTGGGGCGTTTACCAGTCCAAATGGCATTTTGGTGTATTCGTAGTGCCCTTGATATGTGCTAAATCCAGTTAGTGGAATGTCTTCTTCGTTCATATCTACTTGGTGGTAAGCTTCTGCTACATCAATTACTGAGAATAACGTTTCTCCTCCTGCTTTGTAGCCTTGTAGTAGATCCGATATGTTTGGTAGAGGGTAATATTCCTTTTTTGTTACTGCATTTAGTCCTCTGTAGTCTATGCACATTCTCTCTTTCTCCTCTCCTTCGGGAGTTTGTTTTACCACTAATACGACTGGCGCTGACCATGGGCTGGATGATGTCCTGATTACTTTAGCTTCTAGTAGCCTATCTATTTCTTTTTGAAGCACTTCTCTTTGGTAATATGGTATTCTGTATGGAGCTTTGCATATTGGTTGGCTTCCTGCTTCTATGGTTATTTGGTGTTTTACTTTTGTAGTGCTTGTTAGAATTCCATCGTCGTCTGTGAATAAGTGATGGTACTCTTGTATTAACTTAATTAATTCTTCCTTGTACCTTGTATCTATATGACCTAGTTCGAAATTTTTTCTGATCCATTCATCTGTTCTGATGTCAAATTTTCTGATCGTGTCCTGTGTTTTTGTTTATGGTACTGTGTCCTCTGTACATTCGTATGCTTTTCCTAGTTTGGTTCCTTTTGTTACGTTTATTTCTTGTGCTGATGTGTTTATTATTCTAATTGGAATCTCTTTCCCGTTATTTGCTATGCTATTTGCTAGTCTTATTGCTTCTGGTCCTTTTTATTGTGTTTCACACGTAATCGTATTTCCTCTTATGGTATGTTTTAGTGTCCTAATTGTGTGAACTTCGGTTAGTGCTGGTATAATTATGCTATCTTCTATGTATACATCTGCGAAGTTTCTGTTAGTTATTGTTTCTTTTATTCCTTTGTTCTTCTCCCTGGTTTCTGTTTCTCCCTTCTTTTTCCCTGTTTCTGATTCTGCACTATTCTTCTTTTGTTCTATGTGTCCGTATCTTTCTTCGTTAATTTTTGTTTCCTGACTTTTTTTTTCTTTGTGTCGATTTTTTTCTTCACTCTGTATGGTTCTATATTTTCGTCTCTGTAGCCGTTTTGTCTTTGTTTGTCTGTTTGATTTGCTCTTGATTTATTTTCTCTTGTCATTGCCTTCTAATTTTTCTCCATTGTTCTGTGTTCTGTGTCCCTTCTTTTATACATTGTTTCCACTATTCCTAGCCATTTCTGCCAATTATTCATTTCTGTAGTGTTTGGTTTTTTCCTTATTGTTGCCACTTGGTCATTTGCTTCTGTGCTTCTACCGTTATCTATTGTGCTCTCAACTTGCCTTGCGTTTATCAATGGTATTTTTCTTTCCCATATTTCTAATGAAGGCTCTCCTTTGTATGATATGAATGCTTTCTGTTTTTCTAGAATATCTCTTCCTCTCTTCCTAAAAGAACTGGTATTTCTCCCATTATTTCGTCTTCTGCTGCGATGGCTCTTGCGTAAATGTTGTAGTTCATTCCGTTTGTGCTTATCGCCAATTTCGTCGATCCATACAGCTGTATTGTGTGTCCTGTTATCCCTTTTAGAGTTAATTCTTCTATGATTCTTGTGTCTAATTCCCAATCTGCAATTATTGACCTATTTACTAATGAGTACGCTCCCCCTGTATCTATCATACATGGTCTGTTTATACCATTCACCCTTAACATTACTATGTATGGGGCGTCCTCATTTGTTACTGACGTTGCATCATTGTTATACATTGTTTCTTTTTTTTTCCTTTTTTTCCATTCACGGTTTATCCTTATTCGTTGCTTCTTGGTTTATTTTTTCCCATTGTGGTTTATTTAAATCTGTTTCCCCTGTTAAGTTTACTCGGCCACTTGTCCGGGGACTAACTGTGGTCCTTACTAGTTTAAATGTTTCGTCCATTCTTTATTACTTGTGCGTCCTCTTTCTTCAGACTGTCCTCTTCTATCATCGTTCATTTGGCGTCTGTGTCTCTCGTAGTTTCCAAAATTATTTTGTTGAGACCTCCTCTGTGTTTCTTGTTTATGATACTCTTCCCTTTGGTTTCTGTGTCTGTTATATTCTCTGTAGTTTCCTTGTTGTGTTTCCTGTTTTTCCCCGTGATACCTAGTTTTCTCCGTTTTCCATGGACTTACTTTTCCGTCGTTGTATCTGTCGTACTTCGAGGTTGTTTTATTCCGTTTGTTTGCTTCGTCGAACATTTTCTTTCTACATTCTTTTGCCCAATGTCCTTGTTTCCCACAGTAATAGCATGTATTTGTTGGTTCGTTCCCTTTCTCTCTGCAATCCGGTGCCCAGTGTCCTTGTTTTTTACAAATTTGGCATATTGTCTCTCTTTTTGTTTCTTCTGCTTCCTTCGTCCTACAATTAGCCATCCAATGCCCTTGTCTGCCATAGAATAAACATTTCGCGTTCTGCCTACATTCTTCCGAAGTGTGATTCGACCTTCCGCACGTTGTGCACCTCAGTTGTTCGCTCATAAATGCGACTTTCTGGCTACTGTTTCTGCCGCTTGTCATAGTTACCGCTGTTTCTTGACAACTAACTATTTCTTCCGCTTCTTCTAGTGTCATGTCGTCTTTGTGTAAAATGTAAAAACCTACCTCCCTTAATAAGTCTTTTCTCAACCCTACTTTGAATTGGTTTATTAATACCGAATTATGTTTTTTTTGTATGTTTGGTATTTGTTCCCTATTTGCGTCCTTTATATCCTCTTCTAGTATCTTGTTCCGATTAATTTTAGTCTGGTGCAGAACGACGCTACGTCCTCATCGTGTCTTTGGTAGCATTGCATCAGTTGCATCCACCAATCTGCTATCGATTTTTTTGGTACAAATTTCCGTAGTAATTTTTCTCTAAATTCTGAATATGACACTGTGTCTAACCTAGGATCCGCCTTGAAAAAATCGTGTGCTACGCCCTCAAGTTTAAATTTCAATAATGTTAGTGTTTCTGATTCCGTCCACCCGTCTAATTTAGCCCTTAATTCGAGTTTCTCTATGTATCTAGCCGCATCTCTACCTGTGAAATCGGCTAAAGTCGCCGCTATGACCCCTAATGGTTGTGCCCGTGCTACCCTCAATGTAGGCGGTATACTGCTTGTGTCTCCCGTGGTTTCTGTGCCTCCTTGACCACCTGTACCTAAACTATTTTGCAAATCGAGTAGCATATCGCTGTCTGAACTTGGTTATTTTTTTCTTTATTAAATGAAATTTTCTAATTTTATAAACTTATATTACTCCTACCTTTCTGGCTTCTACGACGCCTGAAATGGATAGCTCTCGGTGTACGGGTAGGATATTTGAGGATGGGTTAACTTCCCCCTTTGTAAAATTGAAGCTTAAGTCAGACAGATCAAACCTGTAACGCAAACCTTCTGTGACGAAGTAACCAAGCAACCCCGTATCGGACAACCGCTGTGAAGAAATTAACGAACAACCCTGTATCGGAAAACCGCTGTCACCAGTTGTAATAACTAGACCTTATTTTTACACTCTTATGGTGAAGCAGCAATCGACTCAGTCGATGATTGCTGAGTAGGATTATTTTTCGACCTTGACTGGTCTAGATCCAGTGTGATTTGCAGGAGCTGTGCTACCCGTTTGGCAGGGTGTGATGTTTCATCACGCACACTGATCTTGGTCTAGTGGAAGCTATGTTTTGCGCAATTACTAGACCCTGGTTAGAAAAACTCCGTTGTCAATACTTAGTTGACCGAAGTATTCCACCTTACGCCGTTTGGCATGTTCACCTCAGATCGGTATTTCGCCTTATATCTGATGTATGGATTTTTTCTCGACCTTCTCTGGTCTAGATCCAGTGTGTTCTGCGCCCGCAGTGACACCTCTTGTAGGTTGTGGCTCTTCACCACGCACACTGGTCTTGATCTAGCGGAAGCTATGGTCCCGTAGGCTCTATGTTGCGCTCTACTAGATCCTGGTTGCGACCATCGATTTTTCTCCCTCCTAGGTAGGGTAGTTGAACCGCTTGTCACCGCTCGTGGGGTGTGGTTCCAGACAACCGGATATACCTCTCGGAGAGAAATGGTTTTGGACAACCGCTGTCACCTTCCCTGGGTGAGGTTGTTCCAAAAGGCGATGGTACGCGAACCGCTGTCACCAGTTGTAATAACACACTCTCCCTGGGTGGGTTTTGTTTAGATTGAGAATAGCTCGCAAACCGCTGTCACCAGTGTTATATTATCTGTCACCACTCTAATAATCGCTAGATCTTATTTCTTTTAACATGTAAATGTAATAACTCTAGACCATATTTTTACACTCTTATAATCGCTGTCACCAGATGTACAACTCTACCCTTTGTTACCGAGTTGTTTCTCATCAAAAAAAAACCGCTGTCACCAGATGTACAATATCTTGACCAAAATACCAAAAATACCCCTACCTTTTTTTGGTCTCGCTGTATTGATCCAGTCCATCGGTTCCACCAAATTCTGTCTCCAATGAGCGGCTGAGCGTGTAAGGCAAATCCAGTCCGATTTTTGAGCTAAGTTCGCCTGGTCTTAAAACAGATTAATCTTCCTTTGCCAGGACAGGGTTGTTCTCCTCGTTTCTGTCACACTTCCACCATTGTTACACTCTCCAGAGGGGAAATTATGGAGTAGGGATGATAGGTAAAATAAGGTAGAACCACCACGTTATACAAAAATTATATAATAAAAAAATAATTTCACTGTTTACACATATACAGATATATATAACCTTAACCCAAAAATACAATCCCGTATGACCTAATCAACTAAAATTCCCTGGTATAAATCTACCTATACATATATCTATCTATAATTGGTTTTTTTTAATCCTACCCCTGTATAACATATAACTATTACAAAAAAACAAAGTTATGAACAGAGTTCTCGTTTGTGCAATGGTGCGGCAAAACTATCCCTCTTATCGGCTTGGTCTTTTTCAAAGTGCGTGAGAGGCGTATGGTTTATTATATTCGTTTCCCAACTTTCTAGTCACCGGTGTCGAGAAAATAAATAAATATTATGTGTAAATACCTTTAATCGCAACTACGTTTCAGCTTACGTCGGTTCAGGTCGCCATTGACCTTCAAGGAATGAAAGCGAAATTTTTGTTCTATAAAATTCTGCTGAGCTAAGGAAAACAATTAAATTATTCATCGACACTGGCGTTACAAGTTGCGAAATTCCCCAGTAATTAAATTACCTACGATAATTTATGCATTTACACTGGCAAAATAAGAAAAAGTTTTATTTTATAATCACGGCTGAACAAAAGAATGATAACTATGTTTCTCTATAATAAATTTACTTATCATCGCACGTTCGCCGAAACCCACGAAAAATGGACAACATACGCTCCGGCCTTTGTGTTAACAAGTACAAAATTAGCCTCGCCTAACTTTCTATCTCTTTCCTGCCTACGAGGTGGAAGAGAATATGTGACCCAACAAAATGATAACTCCTACTTAACAAAATGAAACCTAACTTGTGTCAGGTTGGCGAAACTCTGCAAAAATTAATTATTCCCGCACACACGGTAAATTATATATTTATCAGGACGAAAAACATTAACAGAGAGTGAACAGATGTGTCCAGTCTCTTTGAAAATCAATGAAAAAAAATCAATTAAATATATTTGCTATCGCTACACCTTGTATATAACAATTGACTTATACTCCCAAGTTCAGAATCCAGCTCGACCAATAACGAGTAAATATATCACTAGTAAAAAAAAATTATCCCAATCTGAATTTAATTCAAAAACTTACTGCGTTGTCAAACTTCCTCCGTCTCGCCGGAGATTTTCTTGATTTTCGCTATCTGCTTGTTCACCACGAGTCGTGCCAATGAACGGAATCGTGCTATGTCGAATGGAAATTAGCGTAGAGGATAGTTCTACCGTTTGTGTATCGAAACAGGAGACAGTGTTCACCGTAAAGGAATAATCTCAGTATCCCTATCACCTCCTAACACAACGGAGAGATCTTTTACCTCTCGTACCGCTAACACTAAAAAACACACTAGTACCGTTACCGTGGCAAGGGAAAGACTTTTCCCTTCGCGAGTTCGACCCCCGGTCACACTGCCGCTCCTGGTCTGTGTACACCCGTTTTTGCTTTCCCCCCGACTTCGGTTTTGGGGTTTTTGTCGAATTGCAAAAACAACTTTTTGTTTTTTGAATCGTGATAATTTTCGTTATCGAAATAATTGTATTCAAAACAATTATTTTGCTTTGACCCAGTAAGATGTTTTATTTTTTCTATTCTGTTTTGACTTCGTATTATTTTATTAAACATAATGTGGGTCGCATTCCAGTTAATATTTTGATTTAAAATAAAATAAGTTTTACCGTGTGTTCTGAAATTTTCTACAATAAAATTATCTTTTAGGTATTCGTATTTATTACAATAATGTGAAATATGAGAAATGGATCCGTAAAAACAATATTATAGTCTATGGATTGGAAGAGATACATGATGAGAGTATATTAGATCAACTGCTACTCATTTTCAATACGAATCTGAACTTAAATATTAAACAATCTGATATTGGAAGCTGTTATAGACTAGGAAAACCTAATGCAAGGAAATCGCAACCATTGCTGGTAAATTTCTTTAATGGATATACCAGGCAAAATATTTTTTCTAACAAAAAGTATCTTAAAGGTACTAAATATATGATCAAAGAAGATTTAACGAAAGATCAATCAACATTGTATAAGATGGCAATTCAAAAAGATGGAAAAGAAGGTAAAGTCTGGACACATTCAGGTATCGTCTTCTTGAAATTAGCTGATAACAAGATTATCAAGATAACCTCCATTGATGACATTGTTAAACTTTGATTATGCTAAAATATAAAATTTGTTCTCGATTTATTTAATATATGTCAGATTAATAGTCTGTGTTATTTTTATGAAATCACTTATTAAATAACTATTCAAATACAGAAATTTTAAAAGACTAAAAAGTGGCACATGAGTGCAGATGGGATTCGTTTGTGTTCAATTCTCTATTCAACCGTAGTTAATTACTACTTATTTCAAGTTTTTTTTAATATCTATTTTATTTTATTTTGGAATACTTTTGAATTGTCGTAAGAGATAAATGCTCGGTAATTTATTTATAGGTTGTCTTAATGCAAGGTCTCTTGTGCCTTCTTTGCAGTATGTTAAGTTAATTGTGAATGAACATCAATTTGATATATTTTTTATTTGTGAAACATGGTTAAATGAAAATTTAAATAATGACTTAATTAATTTTGATGGGTATATGTATTTAATATAGAAAGGACAGAGGTGGCTTAGGAGGAGGTTTGTGTATTTACGTAAATAATAAGATATATAGTGAAGAACTGAATTATCATGGAACGGTATCGGAACAACTTTGGGTAAATATAAAAATTAAAAGTAAAATTATTGCTCTTGGTGCAATATACAAGCCTCCTAAAATAAATAAGAATTCTTTTATTGCTGAAATGGAAGATATCCTGAGTCTGATTCATCCCACTGTAGATGAGATTATATGCGCTGGAGATTTTAACATAGATTTTTCAAATGCCGATGATATTTATGTGGATAAAATGTCATCTGTGTTAGAATGCTTTGGTATTGAACAAATCATAGACACTCCTACAAGAATTACAGCTACTACTGCTACCTTACTGAATGGTATTGTAACATTATCTGACGGGGTTATTGACAGGGGAGTTATTCACGCAACAGGTGTCATTTCTGATCATGATATAGCTACATGTAAAGTAAAACTGAGTGTTGAAAAACATGGCCCCAGAATGATTACGTATAGGTCTTTTAAATATTTTAATGAAGATGATTTTAGAATAGATTTATATAATATTCCATTTTTTGGAATATATGATCAGGAAGGGGCTGATGAAAAAATAACGTTTTTGATCAACTGTCTGATGAACCTCTTCGACAGGCATGTGCTGTTAATAACATCGCGTGTATCTAAGCCTCGAGCACCTTGGTTAACTGGCGCTATAAAAGAAATGATGAAAATACGAGATAAAGCGCTGCACAAGTATAAGAAAACTAAACTTGACCATAATTTTCAGTTTTATAAAGACATGAGGAACTACACAAATTCTGCGATTAAAAGAGAAAAGAAAGAATTTTTTACGTACGAACTTAGTAACAAGAATTCTAAAACTCTTTGGAAAACTCTAAAAACGTATAGTATTATACCTACCAAATCAAGCACAATACCGGACAAGACCTGCTGAAATAAATGAATTCTTTATCAACTCATGTTATATGAGAGAACCTCCTGAAGAATTACTTTCGTCGTACAAACTAAGAAAAATAATAGATTCGGATTTTGAATTTCAGGAGGTTAATGATTTATTTATTCACCAAACAATAAATGGTATAAAGACAAATGCTGCCGGTGAAGACAAATTAAATTTGAGACTATTGAAGTTGTGTTGCCATAATATTTTTCTGAACTGTGGAAAAGAGCCATTGTAAAAGTATTGCCTAAAAAGACTAATCCACTTGAAATTAAGGATTTGCGCCCAATTAGTATACTGCCAACTTCATCTAAGGTACTCGAAAGAGCTATAGAAGTTCAACTGAAGAAATATGTTGATCAGTATTCATTATTACCTATAACGCAATCTGGATTTCGAAAAGATTATTATTGTACAACGGCTCTTCTCCATATTATTGATGATGTTGTTAGAGCTTTGGACAAGGGTGAATGCACTGTTCTGGTCTTGCTAGACTTTAGCAGAGCCTTCGATACCATTAACCACAATTTAATGCTGGAAATTCTATATTATATAGGAGTTTCCAATAATGCCAGAAACCTTATAGCATCTTACCTTCGAGGACGTAAACAGATGGTTGTGGTTGACGGACACTCTTCTGGTATATGGATTTACGGTGCGGAGTCCCTCAGGGCTCCACTCTGGGGCCATTGTTTTTTGCTTTATATAGTTCCTGTCTAGTGAAAAATTTTAAGTTGTTTAATGTACACCTGTATGCGGATGATACTCAACTTTATCATAGTTTCCACCCCAGTACTGTAGTGGAGTCATGTCGGTATATAAATAAGGACCTTAACAGTTTTATTAAAGCTGCAGAGGATCACTGCCTAAGCATTAATTGTAGTAAGTCTAATGTTATACTTTTTGGCAACAAAAATAAAAGAGATGAGATTTCTGATATTGTACGTATTGTAATAAAAAATTAAACTCTTCAGAATGTAAGCGAAGCTAAAAGTTTAGGTATAATGTTGGACTCCGATCTAAAATTTGAAAAACACATAAATCAACTTATACAACGCGCATACCTCACTCTTAAAAATATATATGGCAACCGGAATTTTCTCCCACAACATGTGAAATCAAATCTCTGTGAGTCACTGATACTGTCTATATTTAATTATGCTGATGTACTATATGGACCGTTTTTATCCAACCAATATCAAAGAAAAATACAAAAAGTGCAAAATTCATGTTTACGACTCATATTCGGTATACCCAGAAGAGAACATATTTAACACAAAACGAAAGATAATGGTTGGCTAAATATGGCCAATAGAAGGATTCTACATGCAGCTGTTCTTTTTCAAAAAATAATGTATGATAAAACAACCTCATACTTGCACAGAAAAATTACCTATCGATCTGATCTACATAATTTAAATATATGAGTTCGGACCTGGCAACTATGGTTTAAACACCTTTGTGTGATCGGTCCCGAATAAATAACAAATTTAGTGGAAAAAGGAAATAATAATTTCAAGACTGTGAATTACATCATTTACATTAATACAAAGTGCTTCACGCAAATAACTGTAAGTAAAAAGTTTACCAGTAAATAATAATCAACTGATAAAATATCGTCTGAAAACAAATCAAAACATATAAATCACAAACGAGGCGAGCGATAAGGGAATTTTAAGTTGTTTAATGTACACCTGTATGCGGATGATACTCAACTTTATCATAGTTTCCACCCCAGTACTGTAGTGGAGTCATGTCGGTATATAAATAAGGACCTTAACAGTTTTATTAAAGCTGCAGAGGATCACTGCCTAAGCATTAATTGTAGTAAGTCTAATGTTATACTTTTTGGCAACAAAAATAAAAGAGATGAGATTTCTGATATTGTACGTATTGTAATAAAAAATTAAACTCTTCAGAATGTAAGCGAAGCTAAAAGTTTAGGTATAATGTTGGACTCCGATCTAAAATTTGAAAAACACATAAATCAACTTATACAACGCGCATACCTCACTCTTAAAAATATATATGGCAACCGGAATTTTCTCCCACAACATGTGAAATCAAATCTCTGTGAGTCACTGATACTGTCTATATTTAATTATGCTGATGTACTATATGGACCGTTTTTATCCAACCAATATCAAAGAAAAATACAAAAAGTGCAAAATTCATGTTTACGACTCATATTCGGTATACCCAGAAGAGAACATATTTAACACAAAACGAAAGATAATGGTTGGCTAAATATGGCCAATAGAAGGATTCTACATGCAGCTGTTCTTTTTCAAAAAATAATGTATGATAAAACAACCTCATACTTGCACAGAAAAATTACCTATCGATCTGATCTACATAATTTAAATATATGAGTTCGGACCTGGCAACTATGGTTTAAACACCTTTGTGTGATCGGTCCCGAATAAATAACAAATTTAGTGGAAAAAGGAAATAATAATTTCAAGACTGTGAATTACATCATTTACATTAATACAAAGTGCTTCACGCAAATAACTGTAAGTAAAAAGTTTACCAGTAAATAATAATCAACTGATAAAATATCGTCTGAAAACAAATCAAAACATATAAATCACAAACGAGGCGAGCGATAAGGGAACCAGTTCCTTACGAACCTTACCTCGAAAGACAGGACCGCATTCAGAACACTTACTAAATAGAAAAATGAACCAATCTCAAGCTACCACAATGTCTTATTCAACTGCCTTATCAAAACCATCTCAACCCACACTCCCTTCCAAAGATCAAGCTATTATTTTTACCTCATTAAATGGTCCTAAGCTTGAAGATTATTTATATCAAATCGGAGACATTGTAGGCCCTCGAAATATCCTTTACGCCTCTCTAATGTCAAACAACAGAATATGCATATATCTATCATCCAAACAAGCAGTAGACGTATTCTTCAGTGAACAGGGAGGAGAATTCTCTATCAATGGAAATTCTATTAAAACCCGTAGATTACAAACACCTTCTGAACGGCTGGTACCATCAAATATCTGTCCCTCTATTCCTAATGATGTACTACTATCAGAATTGCGGAGTCTAGGCATAAACAACATATCCCCAATAATGCCCCTAAGAGTTGGAACGACAAAACCAGAATACAACCACATCCTCAGTTTCCGACGCCAAGTATATGTAACCCCCTCCAACAACTTAAATATTCCAGATAGTATTATCATCCAAGATGACAACACTTCCTATCGGATCTTCCTCACATTTGATAATCAGAATTGTCACAAATGTAAACAAACTGGTCACATTGCATCAAAATGCCCAAACGCTGAACAAAACACTTCGTTACAAAATCTTCCGGAAATCAATAATTCCCAAAATATATTTGATGGAGAGAAAAATCCACAAGTAAACCCATCCCAAGTAAACCCAACAGAATCCACAAGTAAAACTGCTAACATCTCCCTATCTTTGTTAAAAAACCCCATAAGATCAACTGAAGATGAATTAGAAAAACGAATGGATTATACAGAAAACTGTAATAAACGACCTTTATCCGAAACTACTAGTCCCATAGCAGAATCAGACTCGGCATTCAAAATACCTGATACACTGAAAAAATATAAAAGTGATGAATTTACATCCGAACAAATGCAACCTGTAAAACAGCTAATGGAAAAAGATCCTAAAAACTATGCTCTTACCTTCGAACAATTGACCGACTTACTGTCAAATATAAAAGGAAACCCAGATCCAATAAGCGTGATTAGAACCTACACGTCGGAATTTGAAGACTTAGTAGATACTATTAAAAAAATTTACCCATCACTACAGAGCAAAGCAACGAAGACGCGCTTTACAAAAATTAGGAAGAGACTTGAAAGATATATTGCTGAAGGACCCATAGAACAAGAGCCAATCAGTCACTCATCAGACAGCAACGACATAAATTCTACTTCAATAAATTTAAAATAAAACAATGAGTATTCTACAGTGGAATCTAAATGGATATTACCTCCATCTGGAAATGTTAAAAACTATTATATCTAAATACAACCCGAACGTTATCTGCTTACAAGAAACACACTTTAATAATCAGAATACACACAAACTAAAAATTTTTAATGTATATTACAAGAACAGAATTGGTATAAAAAGTTGGGGGGGAGTTGCAACATATGTAAATAAAAACCTTCATTCAAGTCAAATTGATTTAGATAGCAATAATGAAGCAATAGCTGTATGCGTTTATTTTCCTACAAAAATAAATATATGTAACATATATATTCCATCCGACCGAAACCTAAGTAAAATGGAGCTAACTGATCTAATCTCCCAGGTTCCTAATCCTAAAATTATCATGGGCGACTTCAACGGACACAACTTCATGTGGGGGTGTGAGAAACAAGATACTCGAGGAAACATAATTGAAGAGGTTATGACAGACTTAAACTTAAACATTCTAAATGATGGAAGTAAAACTAGATTTAATACCTATAATGGAACTTCTTCGGCTATAGATTTAACTTTGTGTAATCCTTCATTACATCAACACCTAACATGGGAAGTCTTACCTTTTTCATATGACAGTGATCATTTCCCAATCCTTGTAGTAGATAAACGTAGAAGTGCTGACGATTCAACGCCTATACAAAAGTGGAAGCTACATGAAGCAGACTGGGAACAATATACCATTTTAACTGACGCATCTTTATCAAAATTTTCAATAAGTGAGGACCTAAATGAAACAATAAACCATTTCAATGAAATATTGATAACAGCTGCAGACATAACAATAGGGCTAACTAAAAACGTAACACACCGTACGGCTGTACCATGGTGGAATAAAGAATGTGAAGAGGCACTTAAAGAAAGTAAACATGCGTTTCATATCTATAAAAAGCATAACACGATTGATAATCAATTACGATTCAAAGCACTAAGGGCCAAAACTAGGTATATTTTTAGAGAAAGTAAAAAAGATTCATGGATGAAATATGTGCAAAATATAAGCAGCTCTACTAGCTTAACATCTGTATGGAAAAAAGTGAATACCATATCCGGCAATAAATCATACAATAAAATCACTGGCATAAAACAAGGCGAAATCTTAATAACAAAATCAAAAGATATAGCTGAAGCATTGGCGGAAGCATTCCAAGAGAACTCGAGCGATGCCAAATTAAAGGAAGATTTTCTAAAAAATAGAGTATCAATCGAAGAAATCCCAATCAATAATGAAAACAATACATCGCACCTCAACCAACCACTCACACTATCAGAACTAGATGAAGCGATAAAAGACTTTAAAAACTCGAGTCCAGGTCCTGATAATATACCGATTTCATTCCTGCTATATCTATCGGAGAGCGGCAGAGAAGTACTCTTAAATATTTACAACACCATTTGGATACAACAAACTTTTCCAATTCAGTGGACTGAAGCAACAATCATACCAATTCTAAAAACTGCTAAGAAAGCAACAAGTATAGAATCATACAGACCTATTGCACTGACTAGCACGATGTGTAAGCTCTTAGAAAAAATTATTAATAATCGTCTTAGGTGGGAACTTGAAAGTCGCAAACTAATTAAACCAAAACAAAGTGGATTTAGGAAGAAGAGAAGTACTATTGACAATATTATTGATCTAGAAAGTGACATACACGAAGCCTTCGCAAATAAACAGAAATGCTTAGCCGTATTTATTGATATCAACAAAGGATTCGATACTGCATGTACTGAAATTGTTAAAGCAATGGAATATAGATGGACATATGTTGGCATTCATTAAAAATTTTCTAAGCTATAGGACTTTTAGAGTAAGAGTAAATGGTAATCTATCGACCAAACAATGTCAAGAAAATGGTACTCCCCAAGGCTCTGTTATTAGTCCCACATTGTTTCTAATCGCTATTAATAACATTACTGAAAATGTACTTAAACCAATTAAAATAAGGCTATATGCCGATGACTTAGTGGTATACATGAAAAGTAAAAACATCGATACAATGCAACATATACTACAGAGACAACTTAATAAACTGCAGCAATGGTCAAAACAGTCGGGCTTCAACTTCTCTGCATCCAAAACCAAATGTTTATTATTTTCGAAAAAACATTGTGAAAAGACACCCCCGTTTACACTATATGAAGAAAAACTGCAATATGTAACTTCCACGACATTTTTAGGTATAATATTTGACCAGAAACTGAGCTGGAATGATCATATAAAAAAGTTGATATTTTCTTGTCAGAAAGGTATTAATCTTCTAAGAATACTTTCTAACCGTAACTGGGGATCAGATCAAAAAACACTACATATTATATATAAAAATCTTATACGTTCCAAACTCGATTATGGATCTATTGTCTATGCATCCACCAAAAGCTATATTTTAAAGAAACTTGATACAGTTCACAATAATGCCTTACGAATAATATCTGGTGCATATCGTACATCACCGGTGGAAAGCCTTTATTCAGAATTAGGGGAACCATCTTTATCTACGAGAAGAAAAATATTGATATTGTCATATGCTACCTCTATATTAGATAACACTGAGCATCCAATGTACCCAAAAATTCATACAGATGAAATTGACAATTTCGCACAACAACAACCGAGTCCAACTTTCTGTAATCGCTTTAGACAATACAAAGCAGATCTTCAAATCAAACATGTTCCTATATTCAAGTTTGAAGAAACATATCCTCCTTGGCAAAATTCCAAACCAATAATTGACACCACTCTTACCTCTTTTAAAAAATATGAACTACCCAGTTTGCTGATAAAAAACATCTTCCAAACAAAACTCATTGAATATAAGGACCATTTCAAAATATATACGGATGCCTACAGTTGGCGTCGGAGTCGCGGTTGTTACGGCAAATCAGAACTTATCTTTTAAATTACCTACCTGCAGTACAGTCTTCACTGGAGAAATATATGCATTGCTACAAGCCCTTAAACTGTCCAGAAATGCGAATTCTTCCAACATCCTCATAATCACAGATTCCCTCAGTTCATTAAAATCCATCCAGCAAGTTTATAGTAGTCATCCCATTGCTATGGAAATAAAGAAGGAACTCTTCCAACTACAAGAATCCCAAATAAATGGAAAACTTATGTGGATCCCCTCCCACATAGGAATCCAGGGTAATGAAGAAGCATACCAACTGGCAAAACAAGCAGCAGAAAGTGATAGTGCGGTAGTTGTAAACGCGACGACCATCAGTGATTTGAAGCATACCGTGAAAGAAAAAGCGATAAGTGCGTGGCAAAATCAGTGGCTTGATTCGAAAGCAAAATTACGCGAGGTGAAACCCAGTGTGAAACCCTGGAATACAATACCAAACAGGCGGCCCAACCAAGTACTACTGACAAGACTAAGGATAGGGCACACTAAACTGACGCATCAACATTTACTTGCCAGGACAGAAATGCCTCAGTGTACTACATGTTCCAAGCAGATAACAGTAAAACATATTCTGGTTGAGTGTCCCAGATATGAGGACGCCCGAGTGAAAAACAATATACCAAACACGTTGAAATCGGTATTAGGACAAAACTGTGACATAAATGTATTAGTTCGATATCTTACTGAAATTAATGTAATCAAAACCTTGTAAAATAATCTTTGTCGCTAATAACCGACATGGTTGATGCGACAATAAAAATGGAATTAAAAAAAAAAAAATTTAAATATCCGATACAAAGGAACCCTTTCACCCCCAATCTTCAGACTAGAAATTTTCAGGCGCAGTTATTCCTATCAAATATGTTCGATTTATAATCAGGTACCTGCCATGTTTAAAACTTACAGATTGCAAAGATTTAAGAAGACCTACAAGAAACATTTATTTTCAATACAACACTGATATCCGTACGATTGAGTTTAGATTTAACTGTAATTTATTTTGTTGTCACACCAACCTAGCGATGTATTCAAGGTTAACTGGAGGAACAGTTTATAAGCTGATGTGATTTTTATAAGTATTTTTTTTTATTTTTGATTTTTGTCTTAAATTTGGCTAGTAGTGGAAAAAAATGTATATACACCACAGTGGTGAAGACATTTAGAAACCTCGCACCTTATTCCGCTCGGGGCAAAGCCCCTCGCGAAATAATTTTGGTGCTCTGTTGATAATAATAGTCTTCACCACCTTGGTGTATAATATACTATTATTATTTGTGGAAAATGTGAATTCGTTTTTTACTATGTGCTAAATCGTATTAGCTATTGGTACACAGTTTTCTAGTTTCATATCATTTACTTTCTATGTTTTTGTAGATGAAGTCGCCTCATTGTTCGCGAAAATGTTTTATTAAGTAATTATTTTCGGAAAGAAATTAAATTGTACTGTGAAAATTAGTAGGCGATTTATTTCTTTGGGTATATATTCATTTAGACCACACTAGTTTTTATTGTCGTAATCAACACCAAGGTTATTTATTATTCTGCTTCCATTTATACGTACCCAAATTAGATAGCTCTTGTTAAGATGGCGAATAATAGTTTTTTTGTTGTTGATTTTTTTTATTAGATTTTTGTTCTATATTTCACGTAGTTATGTTAATTGCAATAATATTTTAGCCATTATCTTAGTTTGTCGAATATAAACCAGCTCATCCACTGCTAATTATTTTTATCCAAGAAAAAAAATATCGTGAGGGATATATATATATATATATATATTAACATAGAGTAAAACAACACCCTGTATACTGAACATAAAATAAAAGATTACATATTTCAAGAAATTAAAATTTTTGAAATTTGATTTTTTTAAAAAGATTATCTAAAAAAGGAGACAATCTGTACCATGTACTATTCAATGGAGAAAGCATCTAATTGTATAATTATAAAGAAGATTTAAAATAAGATTTAAAACATATGTGAAATGAAATAACAAAATTTCTATAAACCTACAAGACAGAATTTTAGAACGTTATTACATATATAAATGGAAATGATAATCCTTTGTTTTTATTTTCAAAGTAAATAAATAGTGTGATTTTTTTTAAAATGAATATTAAGGATTGAAGGATGTGTAAATAAGATTTTATAAATATTTAAAAACAAGACTATATAAGAAGTAAAATGAAAACATTAATTCTATGGAATGTGACATTTATTGAACGGTTTGACATTATGAATACATATTTTATAAAGTTGGAAATGTCATTTTATAAATTGAATGAAATATAATTTAAGAGATAAAATATGAGTTAAAATCATTAAAGAAACTTAAAACAAAGTGTTTTCAAATGATGGATGGACAATTCACTATTTGAGATGAAATCTATCAAGAAAAGTTTTGATAACCAAATCTGATTGGTGGAATGTATTCAACATACTTTTATCAGCGACAAGTAGTTTGTTAATAATAAAAAAATTGAATGAAAAAAGTTTGTTGATTATACAGGCTATTCACTAGGTACTTTCTTTTTGGGGTGGTAGAAATTTTTGGAAGAAACAAAATTACTTTAAATTAATTAAACTTTTCGGAAAACAACGTTTTTGGTATCAAAATTCAAGGACGGAAATACATTGTACTTGTGATCTAGTAGATTATATATTAAAACAAGCAGATGTACAAACTAAGAAAGAATTTGGTAATTATGTTTGAATACTAACCGTATAATTTATAGATGATATTTGATTAATATTTTGTATGGTGGGATTGATATATCCACCATACCTTTTAGAAAGCTTTGGATTGTGTGATTTGACTGAAATGTGTTGATGTGGACGAAATGTAGCATGGATTCCTGATTTTGTGCAAGCTGGACCAGTGATGTGGTAGTTTCCAGAAGGTAACCTGAAATAAAGTAAAGAAAACTAATAATTGACGTGAATTACTATACAAGAATAAGGTATTTAAACTATTTTCATTATACGTAAAGAAAGTTAAATAAACTTACCGATTTAGTGCAAAGAGTTGAACTTTGGTATTGAACAGACACTTGCAACCTTTGTCTTTCGCCATTTTTTAAATCATAGACGTTTATATAAAAGATTTCGTATTATGAGATTTGTATTAAATGTTGCCTATTTTGGAATTGTATATAGAGATAATTATTCATCTGAGTACATGATTTTGTTCGAATGAGTGATCATAATAGATAATAGGTTTTTTATTAATTTGTGTCCTGTAAAAGAACAATGTATTTGTCTTTTCATAACATTAAATAACGTTTTTCTATTTTGAAGAACATTGTAAAATTGATTTTTGATATATTTCATTTCTTTGTGGCTCCATCTATTTTAAACCATTGGTAGTTTTAAACTGACATCTATGAATCGTAGAGAGGTTCAACATTAAACACAGGACCGTCTTTTGGAATTTATTTGGCATTATAAAATAAAGCAAGTACATTTGTGATTGACAAAATTTTTATGAAGATAGAGATATCTAATCAAATTTAGGCGCTCACATTAAAAATTGAATTTTTGTTTTTCTATATCTGAACCATACTCTGAGGTTAAAGAATTTCTCATGTTCAAAGTGTAATCATCTTAATAATAAAATTTTAAATTTTACAATATACCGGGCAAATCAAAACTAAATATAAACTAAACTAATAATAACGTTAAATCATTCTTTCTCTCCCCGTTCTATCCAGTTTAATATATATATATATATATATATATATATACATATATAGGTGTATATATATTTCTAAACCTACATAGAGTTATCTGATTGATGTTGAACTTGTTAACTAATTACTTGGCATTGAAAACAGAAACCTGTGTCCACTCGTACAGACAAATAATATAGTTCCATTTTAATTTATTTACTTCTCCATTTTTATTGAAAAAAAATATGAAATTCTACTGGTTATCATGGTTATCAGCTTTTTTCCTATTTCATTTAAGTTTTTCTCCAAATACCGTATCTCTACTTATTATTTCTTTTTATTAAAATCAATTTAGAATTAATGATCATATAGTCACGGCATATTTATATATTTTTGTCTTGTTAATTGTATTTACATCTATTATGCCTAATCCATATATGATTACTCATTACATTATGTAGTGTACCATCAGGTGACATAATTTGTCAGTACATATAATTTTGGAGTTTGTTCGGCAAAGACTTTCAATTATTTGCCTTTTATAGTGCTTAATTTAAGTTACATTTCATTTATTACTAATTCTTTGCGTTAATCATTACTGTTGTTTGAATTGTTTATTTTTTTTTAATTATATATTGGCTATGTCAGCAAGCTCCATGTAATTAACTTATGTGAGATATTTTCAAAATTATTATATTTCAATTGGGCATTTGGTTATAGTTGATATGTTTAGAATTTTGCCAGCCGTTAGAAAGTTTTTTTACTTAATTAGCTTCTGATTTTTTTTTATTATGCTATTGAGTTTTTAATTTATTTATCTTGCATCATTCACACAATACTTTGAGTATCCGTAATTTTTTTTCTCTTAATTTTTGAAGGTCTCTTAGTATTTAATTATTTTACCTACTTTCTCATTTACCTGTAGCTCAACCATGTATTTGTTATACCTACTTTATTTAAAATTATCAATGTCTTCATTACTGGTTGTATTTTAGGGTTTTAAGCACGGGATACAAGGTTTTTGAGCGAGGGACTAGTAAAAGTAGCTTTCTGAGTAAAATACAGCTACTTCACCACGTTTCACCAGCTCCCAGCTGTTGGTACTACCCGGCTACGACCGGAAACTTGGTGAAAATTTTCTTGCTTTGTGTCTTACCTCCATTATTTTGTTTATATATTTAGACTTTGTGCTACTAACATATCTGTATATTCGTACACATTATTATATATATATTTTTTTGTTAAATAGATCAAACTATAGTTCGACTACTTTGTTTTATTTGTTCACCACCAGGCCTCTGCTTATAGATATTTTGAACTTATTATTATTAATCTCTCTTTTTTTCTCCAATAATAATACCAATATATTTTACTTAAATATTCATATTTTTTTATATATACTACGTTAACTGATAGGGAGTTCCGGGACAACAAGGAGAGCTTCCGTTTTGGCTCAGCGAAAATAAAACAGTGGCGCCCTTTTAACCTAACCCTACCCCTACTCTCCGGCATTTGAGATAGCTCGGCATAATTGCACGCTCACTTCGCTACAAGCTATCAGTTTAACTCTTATTTTATATTTATCATATTTCTTTCAATTCTTCCATTTTCATTAATATTTTCTTTAACTCTTATTTTATATTTTTCATACAGCATTTTTCGTGTTTCCGGACATATCTGCTCATTCCTTTGCTCCGAATAGATTGGATACCACACACAAATCTAATAAAATTGTAGCTACAGTGATTAATTATTAATTACCACAACACAACTAGGTTAGGTTGATTTTCAACACGTGTTCAACACAAAGGCTAGGAAATCAGCAATAGTGCCAACTGCCAAGGTGATATTCAGTAATGTCAATGTTTTATATTCATTACAGGTCGCATGCTGGCATGCATACTGTGTCAAAACGACATCGGCGCGACTATCGCAAATTTTCAACGGGTAATTTGTGGCTAAATTACAAACATCCACCATAAATATGCGTATGTTCAGTCAAGGCGGCAAAACTGATATCATTCCAATTATTAACCGACATCGCTGTGCCGCTGCCGACATCTAACCGCAGTTAACAGCTATGGCCCGTCTATTTACCGCTCATTCATGTTTGCTGGGTAACAGAGTATGATATAGCTGAACTATTGAACAAGGCCTTCATGAAAGTCGCGACGATGGAGAAGTGTGTTTCAGGATTTCGCACTACGGGAATCTGCCCATTGGATCCGGACAAGTCCAAAGAAGACGATTTTGCTCCTTCCAAGCGTGTAAGAGAATACGCAATAGAAGGCTGTTCTGCTTATGCTGATGATTCTGCTGTATCTGGAGCTGAAGCTGCTAATTCATTGCCCGATATTGGTACAAATTCTTTAATCGATTTGCAAGTCTCTCAGCCTAGTACATCCAAAGATAATTCTTTTCTGACCCTAGCTCCTATACCGAAGAAACAGGTCAACAAAGAAATGAAAAGAAAACCACCCAAAAAGCAGAACTCGAAAATCCTCACAAGCACCCCTGTTGGGAAAGAATTAGAAGTGGCCGAAGAAAAAAAGAGATTGAGGGAAGAAAGTCTGAAAAGAAAAATGATGACAAAATGGACAAAAAGAAATTGGTCCGCAGATGCTTCAGCAGTGAAAACACAAGCAACAATAAACTCACTAAAAGAGACTGAAGAAAGATGCAGAATCTGACTCATCAGACGACTCCGTGGATGAAGATTTGTCTGACATATGTGACGATGACGAACTGGACGATGCTGAACTGAGCTTCATACCTCCTCCGCTGCCAAAGCCTTCGAGCCCCAACGATATTTGTGGCATATGTGGGGAATTTGGCAAAAACGAAGTATGGTACCGTTGTGTGTTGTGTGCTTCATGGGACCATGCGGCGTGCACAGGTGCAGACACGGCAGAAAACTATAAGTGTGACGATTGCTCATAAAACAATTTTGATTTCGTGTTAACTTTCAGAAAAAAAACTTGATTTGTGAAATGTATTGTAATTTTTTCAATCAAGGCTTAGTGCGCACCATTCCCTAACCCATGCGCATCATTTACCGCCGGGTCGAGTAAATGTACGCAAATGCATTTCCACATATTTCAAATTTATACTCCTTACGTCACTACTTTATGCAAATATTGTTTTACTTACAATAAAGTAGAAGAATCAGTGACTCAGAATTTGTTCTCAAAGTTAGAAAACCTTCATTCTTATTGAGACAAACACATTTTCTGCTTAACTGCGCACCATTTCCCAACCCTCCCTTATTGAATTTATTGCCAGAAGTAAACCAGATGAGCCCTCAACAAATCAGACGATTTAAAAGACAAGTAATATGAATCTCATTGACGACATTTTAGATGGACCGATTTCAATGACAGCATCCAACGGAAATTATGGAGAATCAGCTACATTCCACGCTAGTATCAGGCTTTCATCTGCATCATCATCTATCCACACTTACAACGCAAATTCATGGACACACGGAAGTAGTCTTAGTACAACTCCTTCTCCCGCACCTTTCATAATTTTTATAGCTGCGTGCACCCTCCGCGCAGATGAATGCTCTAGCAGAAACACCAGCACACCTTTACCTTCGCCTAGCAACACCAACGTCGAAAATCGGTGGCCAAAACACACTAGCACCACGCATTCGCCTGACCCCAATAATATTCCTAGCGGAAATCAATGGCCCAATGTGTGGCCTCTTCCCAACAACAGCAACACATCTGACCTTCCATCAAATAACTAAATTATACATATTTACCGCAATAACAGTTCTCACCATTGATGAATAATCAGAAATTGCACGTTGGAAATAATGTTATTTACTTACCTTAGCGTTATTAACAGCCTTTCTTCAACACTCACACTTTTTCGGAAATTTGTATCTTTAATTTGGATGTGAGGTCTGACGTTTTCAACCAGCTCAAGAAACAGTTCTTTTGATATTCGGTAAAATTATTTAAACTAAACCGGATGTCTGTCGAGTTCCTTAGCAGTAACAAACATTCTGTTTATTTGGTTTCTTGCGATAAAAGGATGCACCCACCGTTTCCTTTTCTTAGACTTTCTAGAATTTTTTCTTTTTCGTAAGTACATTGCAATCACATCGTCGTCTTCACTTGATGACATTGTTCACTGAACTGAATGTAGTAAAAACGTTGCTTTGGTGGGACAACTCCATGTCGCCTGCTTGTGTCATGTCGAAATAGTGTTATTGTGGCGTCGCTGTTGCGCAGCTTTGGTGGGACAAGGGACTAAGTAGTATTTATGAACCACTGTTGTTTTTAGTCAACTTAACGTTCATAATTGGTAAATTTCCAGAATTTCTCAAAACGGGAAAAATCATTCCGATTATAAATAAACGGTTTTATAGATTAAAACTAACTTTTCCGCGTATGTAACACAACCTGAACAATATGTTACCATAAAATTGTCACTTGAATAAACTTCGGAGGTTGTACCGTGCCAACAAACCGAAATTTCTCCAAAAATGAGCAAAAATGTAATATATCTGGATTAATAGGACTCGTTGTACTCGCTCTGGTGAGCTGAAATCAATATTCATCTGTGAAACACCCTTAAAAATATCCAATTATGAAATTGGTCACTTGTATACACTCCGGAGGCTGTATCGTGCTAACAACCCGAAATTTCTTCAAAAATTACCAAAAATGTGGCACCTCTCAAGTACCATAGCACCCGTTGTACACACACATAATCTATTTTTCTTTTAGTGTTTTTAAATGAAACTCAAGGTCTCTAGTCGATGATATTGATTTATCGAAACAATTGTCAATTTTTTAGAATTTTCAATAACTTGTATTATATTGTGGAATTAACTAGAGACCTTGAGTTTCATTTAAAAACACTAATATGAGCATATTCCACGAAGTAAGGGTCGAGACAGTCAATTTTATTTTTCTTTTGTTACAAATTATGGATACATTAATTAACATTATTAGATGCTGATACGAATCTGTCGTATAGTTTAAATCTATCGACAGATCGCGTGCTTCAATTGAGATGTCGTTCTTTTTGGTGCTTACTCACATCACTTTATCTCAGATCACCTTAACTGAAGTGATCTGAGATCTCAGCCAAAAAGAACGCACCAAATGTTAGCAAGAATCAGCAGCTATAATTGCATTTTTTAGCGAATTATCGGGGGTATCGAAGCAGGTGAATGTCCTGCTAGAATATTTTGCTACCACAGTATAGCGTTTGACTGTGTCAATCATCAACTTCTATTAATAAGACTATGCCAGTACGGAATTAGTGCAACATATTTTGGCCATGTAAGCGCGACTTTTTGGCTATACACTAGATGACCTTCGAAGTTTGGAGTTTGAGCTTGCTCATCGCAATGGATTGTCTAATCAGTTTAATAATCAGAAAAAGAAAGCCGGTAAGGCTTGTCTTTAGGTTTTCTTAAAGCGGCATCAAAGTCTGAACTTAAGGACTCCAGATCGTGCTTACTTCACATGCTAGAGCTATGGGCTTCAGCAGACCTTCTGTTAATAAATTTTTCTCACTGTTATCTGAAGTCTCAGAAAAGCATAAAATAAGTCCCGACCGAATTGAAAATGTTGACGATACCGGCATTATGACAGTGCCTAAGAAACGCTTCAAGGTTCTATAGATATATCGCTGCGTGGATAACGACAAGTAGGCTGATTGTCGTCTGCAGAAGCGGCATTTTAGTTACTGTAGAAATATGCATGTTTGTATATAAGTATTGTAAGTTGAATTCAGTAAAATAATATTTGTCAATATAGTAACCTAAGGCGACTTTGCAGTAGACTACAATTTTCATTGTGATAGCCAAAAATGGACTAATAAAAATTTTTTTGCTGATGAATTTCTCAGTATTGTAGGTACCTACATAAGGTGTTAGATTTAAAAAAACATATATTTGCTTCACAACTAAAAAACAAAAGGCGCTAGGAAAAAACTAAATAGGGGAAAGGGGGTAATATAGCGCAGTGAGGCAATATTGCGCACCACAAAATAAAAGAGACGAAGAGCGAGAAGTGAAATCTGGCAACACGTACGTTGTTCCTTATCGTTAGCCACTATGTTGAACGGTGTCGGCACGCTGGGAGCATTCAGTTGACCGCAGTAAATCGAAGTGTTCGTACACGTGTTTTCCTTATAATTTTCAGTGGTTAAGAAATAAGCGAGGTAAGTGTACTTTATACAGTCATCGATCTTTCCTATATACAAATATTTTCTAGCATATTTCGAGGACCTATACCTATGTTTGTTTTCTATTTTCATGCGTTAACAACGGAATTTTGGTTAGAAAAACAAACCAAGGTCGATATGGGGTAATATTGCGCAGTACGCGATATTACCCCACACTGCGCTATATTGCCCCATATTATTGACTTCAACATCCTAATTTCAAATGGTAAGAAACTATTAAAGAAAGACCCAACGACAGAGCTGGACCATTGAACAGAGCAATAATGCTTTGGCTGCTATACGCTCAGGTGCTAAAATACGCGAGGCTGCAAGAAATTTCGGCATTCCCGAATCAACACTGTGCCACCATCTAAAACCTGGATCAGAAGTTGACCGCTTGGGGAGGAAACCTCTTTTCACGAAACCACAAGAAAGAGAGTTAGCAAATCACGTCATGAAGTTGGCAAAATTATTCTATGGCGTAACTCCACGGGAGCTGAGAAGAATAGCTTTTGTCTTCGCAGAAGCTAATCACCTACCTTATAAATTCAACAAGGAATCTGGGATAGCAGGAAAAGATTGGCTGTCGTGCTTTATAAAGAAAAATCCCGAGCTGAGACTTCGACAACCAGAAGGCACAAGTCTCAATCGTATATCCTCATTTAATTCTGAAGCTGTAGGAATTTTTTTCAAAAACCTAGAAAAACTATTGAACAAGTTCAAATTTCAGTACAATCGAATCTTTAATGGCGACGAATCTGGTATAACCACTGACCAGAAAAAGTCTGGAAGAGTTTATGCGAAAACGGGACAGAAACATGTCGGCGTTGCCATTTTAGCTGAACGAGGTCAAACGATTACCATCTTATGCGCTGCCAGTGCAGCAGGGACGTACATTCCCACAATGATAATTTATCCGAGAAAACGGATGTCTCCTCAATTAGAAAAAGGTTGCATTTATTCCTGCTCTGAGAATGGGTGGTCGAATGATGATTTATTTCAAAGGTGGATAAAACATTTTCAAAATTATGTGAAACCTACGGAAGCTGACCCGATTTTACTTATCCTTGACAACCATGCAAGTCACATTTCGTTGCAAATTTATAATTTTGCAGAGAGAATCACATGGTGCTCCTTACAATTCCTCCTCACACATCAAATAACCTCCAGCCTCTTGACCTAACGTTTTTGGGCCACTAAAGAAAGCTCTGTTCGCTGTGTATGACTCTCATACGATTTCGACTGCACACGAAAGGATCACTGTTTATGACGTGGCTCGTTTATTCAATCAAGCATACATGAATGTTGCAACTATAGAAAAGGGAGTCTCAGGATTCAAAGCTGCTGGGATATTTCCTTTTAATCCAGAAATGTTTACTGAAGAGGATTTTGCAGCAGCCGAGGAATTTCGAGAACTTGTCTTGGACCCATAAGAACGTGAGAGAAGCTTTAATCCAGCTCCTCCACACACTTCCTCGGTATCTCTAGATACTTGAAAGCAAAACCGTCAACCTCTGCAGATGCTCAGGAGCCACCTACACCAACGTCTTTAACTGTTGAAGAATCCACACCTTCAAAAGCAAAAGTAAATTTACCATCACATTCAGGTGTCAAAATATCGGATCTTGTCCCGATTCCCAAGAAAGTAGTTAAGGCAGTGACCAAAAGAAAAACATCAACAAAGCGACAATTCGAAATTTGGACTTCCACACCAATGAAGGCTACTCTCCTGGAAAAAGAAGCTAAGCGAAACCAGAAAAATGAAAAACAAAACAAAAACCTCAAGCGAAAGGTGAGTGCAGGTGTAAAAGTACAGAAAAGATTCAAAAAGAAAGTGAAATCCGATAAAGAAAGCACGCCAGATGATAATTTTGATTCATCCTTCAAAGAAGATCTTTCTGATGACAACAACTCAGACTACAATGAATTTACTATTCAAGAAAACCCTCCTGTAGCCAACGAAATATGTGTCATATGTGGTGAATTCGGAAAGAATATGGAGCTTTGGTTCCGTTGCGTAAAATGTGCAGTATGGGTTCATTCAGAATGTTCTGGTTGGGAGTCTGCAGCAGGATACACATGCGATGATTGTCGACTTAGGCTAGGCGCCGATAAAAAAAGAAGAATCGAAACGTCGTTTATTTTAGTTTTGAGTTTAGATAGGTAAGAAAATATCCGATGTACAACTTTGGTAAGAAGATTTATTTTTCTTATTTTTTGCTTTTGTTTTAAAATTTATTTCCAAATGTCCTTTATCACACTGCGCGACATAACCCCGCATGATGCGCGATATTTCTCGCCATATGGGGCAATCTCGCGAAGTGAAACTGGAGCAATTTTACCTTTTTTTCGTGTATCCGATTAAATAACACGTATGCTATCATAAAATAAACTCATTGTATTAACATTTTTTCAAATTTAGAGCACTTTACATAAAAAATGTAAATTTAATAAATTATTCGGCTTAGGTGCGCCGTATTACCCCACTTTCCCCTACGTCACTGGATTCTACGAAAAAAAATCTAGCAGAGGAAGTTTTAACTTCTTCAATAAGTTTTTAGAGATAACTGAGATACCAGGGGTGCCTGAAAAGTGATACTTTTCAATTCCACCCTGTATCTCAGAAACTAAAACGGATAATCAAAATATCAAAATTCTGCTTGCGTCATTTTTAATTTCATAAAAAAGTAGCAAAACCGCAATCCTCCATCTTGAAAGTTAAGGGAGATACCTCGCTAAAGTTTCCAAAATGGGTTACGCTGTACCTACCTTACTATATTTTTTGGCTATTAAATGGTTCATTCCATTGTTTGCTTTTTTGTATTATTTTAAAAAATGTTTAGAAATATTGTGTAGTTTGAACATAATATATAATGACAATTTAACTCATGTATAAAAAATCGCATATACCACAGTGCAATTGTCATTTTGACAGGGGCAAAAGTTAGCTTTAACTTTTACAGCGATAAATTAACTCCAATGTTAAAATGTCATATACCTGGAAATGTTATTGTCACTTTGCCATCGATAAAAAAGGTGCATCCTTTTTTATCGCGATAAAAACTTCTCTTCCTCAATATCTAGTAAGCGGACGTCACTTTTACACAATGACAATGAGTCGCAATTATTGTTGTTGTTCATCCATATATTCTGTCGTTAATTTATCTTGCCAAAAAACACTCGAGCTTTTCTTTTATTAGATAAATTCCTCTTTGACTCAAAGTTTTGCCAATCACTAAATTTGCTCGAAAAACTGACATTAGATAAAATCGCTCCACCTTCGGTGTCGCGATTTTATCATGTCAGTTTTTCTCGTAAAATTGGTGATTGGCAAAACTGTTTCGTTGCAAAGAGAAATTTATCCGATAAAAAAAAAGCTCTTGTGTTTTTACTGTTGATAAATTAACTCCAATGTTAAAATGTCATATACCTGGAA
The DNA here is from genome assembly GCA_963921935.1 of Galeruca laticollis. NCBI lineage: Eukaryota > Metazoa > Arthropoda > Insecta > Coleoptera > Chrysomelidae > Galeruca > Galeruca laticollis. The sequence continues at coordinate 106,159,786 of OY998175.1, read as the reverse complement.
ATGTTATTGTCACTTTGCCATCGATAAAAAAGGTGCATCCTTTTTTATCGCGATAAAAACTTCTCTTCCTCAATATCTAGTAAGCGGACGTCACTTTTACACAATGACAATGAGTCGCAATTATTGTTGTTGTTCATCCATATATTCTGTCGTTAATTTATCTTGCCAAAAAACACTCGAGCTTTTCTTTTATTAGATAAATTCCTCTTTGACTCAAAGTTTTGCCAATCACTAAATTTGCTCGAAAAACTGACATTAGATAAAATCGCTCCACCTTCGGTGTCGCGATTTTATCATGTCAGTTTTTCTCGTAAAATTAGTGATTGGCAAAACTGTTTCGTTGCAAAGAGAAATTTATCCGATAAAAAAAAAGCTCTTGTGTTTTTACTGTTGACAAATACACTAGTGATTTTTTCACCTATTCATTTGTTCATCAATTATCGCGGTGTTGGTTACCAGAATAAATAGTTTTTGGCATGTTGGTCAACAACTTATTGAATTTTCAAGAACTAACAAATGAGTCGATTCGGTGTGTCTACGAACGCCGAAATTAGTCAAATTGTACATAAAAATAAAAATGTGTTTATTTTTAATGTTTCATAAATAAAGTTTGCATTGATATGTTTCCAAATTTCTCATTCATTAAATTGTCCTGCCGAATTACACTCGAGGTTTGTATTGATATTGGTTAAATTTGTGTTGTTCAAATTCTAAACTGTTTCCTTTAGCAATTTGACTCGAATAACTGTCAACCTAAAAACACTCCACCTTCGGTGTCGTGTTTATAATAGTTGACAGTTATTCTCGTCAAATAGCTAGGAAACAGTTTCTCATTAAACAACCCAAATTTACCCGATAAAATACAAACCACTTGTGCAATTATAAGTGAAAACTTCATTCAGACAATTTGGCATTTTCAGATTACCTAGTTTTATTTATTCAGATACTACTACCTATATGAAATCACGAATATAGATATAAACTTGTATCGGGGAGAATAATTACACAACGTAGGAAACTACAAAGTGATGATTTAAAAAATGAGTGAACAATAACAAATGAAATCGGTACATTTGGAAACATTACAAATGTCAACTCTGGAATAAAATGTATCCGAATGTAGGCTTATTCCTAATTCCTTCAACTTCCTGAAAGTGGGCGGTTCTTAATCATAATTCCGATTGGTTGCAGGCCCATCCTATACAAAGAATGGGATGATACCCTGAAATGCTACTGGCTGAAATGAGGATTCTGCAATGTAACATACATGAAAATGCGGGAAAATCTTTATTTCGTATCATATCTATTCTTGTATTCATTAAACATGATTTGTTATTCAGTTGATGAAACAGTGTTGCAGTGATATGTGATGTTTAGTTAAGAAACTGTGACTTCCAGCTCTAGTTAAAATATATAGGTAAATACATAATATACTTGAGAAGTGTCTATTCAATGTTTGTTTATCAAGTGTTATCAACAAACCGACTGCTCTTCTAATCTTCATTAAAAAAGCACACGGATTCTTTAAGTGAACGTATTTTTTTGAATTGTTTTTAACGCCAGTCGTTTACAGTCAATTTTGTTGGGCTTTTATGAAAACTAATAATATTCATACTTATAACATTGAAATTTCTCACTTATAATATCTAATACTTAGTGAAAAAATTCATGGATAAATCTAAGTTATAGTATTTACATCTTTAGATGGATGTCCAACTTTTTTATGGTACCTACCCTACCTACCTACGTGGGTAAATTTGGGATATATGCCCCACCTTAATTGATGCCACTATATCATTGAATATATTGACAATTACTCACTGGATTATGTTATGATTGCAATGAATTGATGTTCACAACAAAATGATATAATTGTACCTAAACAAGTTAGTTAAGTAGAAAAACGACTGAAAAAAATTATTAAAAAATTTACAAAGTGGGATAAATGCCCTCTTGATGGGATTTATGCCCCATGAGTTGAGGATTAATGCCCCTCATAGGGATATATGCCCTGGACACAGTTCAGTTAGAGGATACAATTTTTTTCCTTCGATGATAGATACTTACTAAATCAACTGTTGATAAAAAATGAGTTGTCATCATTTTTTTAAGGGTTTGATTCGTTTAATATCAGAGTTTTTATTAATTTTCTTTTTTTTTACCATTTTGGCTCTACTCGAACATGTAGGTACCTTCTCTTCATCTTCTTTTCCTTTTCTCTTCATCTTCGTCCCTTCAGATGATATGATTTTTGCTGATTGTTTCCTTGCATTCTTTTTGTTACAAATTATTTGCAACGGAGCAATTTCATGCAAATATTTAGATGGTGCTTCGTCCGTATCTACTGATGTTTGATTGTGCACTGGTGAATTGCGGCTCTTCATCTGAGACTGTGAGTCCGATTTAGAACAACTTGCAACTTCCTTGGTGTCAGGAATTGGAGATTCATCATGCATAGAACTATTATTTTTGTCAACATTTTTCATGTCTGCTACTGTACTAGGTTCTAGAACAAGCAAATCCTCGAATTCGAACACGTAGTTATGATCATCTAGAAGGAAATTTTCATGTAGTATCAACTGATTTTTCTCCAATTCTTCATCGGGTTCTTTTTCAGGTTCTACAGTTGGGTCTTTGACTTGTTCTTCAGACAGAGAATGGTCAGAAATTTGAAAGAAATAGTCAGGTATTGCATTCTCATTGAATGGGTAGATTCCACTAGCCATGAATCCAGAAGTAGCAGCTGCATTACAAGCAGGGCCGATTAGTTTTCCGATAATGTTCCTGTTAATATTCTTATCCTTACTCTGGAAAATGTAGGAATCAGATTCCCTCTTAAAAACAGATTTAAGAGGTTTGAATAATGATCTATCGAATGATTGTAAGGCTTGTGTGGTATGACTTGGGAGACATAACAAAATAATATTATTTTTTTCGGTGAATTCCAGCATGTCGAAATTGTTGCAATGAGATGCTTGACCATCAAGTATCAAGATAACTGGGCCACCTGGTTTCCTAGGAGCGAAAACTTCCTTTAACCATTTGAAAAATAATTCTGACTTAATGAAAGAAGACTGCTTATTCATGTAGAGATCAGATCTAGCAGGCGAACCTTCCAAGGTCATCAGATTTTTTCGAACCCCTTTTAGAATCCGAATTGTTGTTAAAATGTTCCTTCAGCACTTGCACATGCTATGAAGGACACGTTTTCTCCCCTTTCTTTGGAAGTGAGAACATGAACACATTTGCTTCCTTTCATAGTCACTACTTTATCTGGTTTATTATTTATTTGTACCTATGCCACTCTCATCCATATTGAAGATGGCCCATGGTTTCTACACCAGGTCATACTTCTCCAGACTTCTTTTCAACAATTCGTAAAACTCATCAACTTCTGCTCTATTCATTCTTTTTGCTCTGGCAAGTGATAATCCTTCACTTTTTCTTATGGTAAGTTCCGGGTGCCTCTCCATAAATGAATAAAACCGATGCATCCCTGCTGTTTCTGTCATTTCGTCTCGCTGTGAGAATACGTTTCCTAGACGTAGTTTCTTAGCAAAACTGAAAGCAATTGATCTGACAGTTATTCTTGTAGGAGCGAATCCTGTCTGCTGTAATCTTTTAATATGATTTACTAAACGAATTTCGTTTGATACTCCAAGAGCAGGAGGCTTTCCTAGAGGAACTTTTTTGGAGTTATCATAAGTCAATCTTCTTCTGAGAGTTCTAGAAGGTATATTAAATCTCCTACTAGATTCATTGATGCCTATATTTCCACAGTTCACATATTCGATAGCTTCCCTTAAGTTCTGTTCAGACCACAAAACAATTGGTTTGATATTCTGCTTTCTAATATATTTTCTTGGCATCTGAAAAAATTGAGTCATTTGTAGGGATTCGTCTCAGATTGAAAAATAAAATAGATATGTTTGATTTGATTTTTTCCTACCCCAAACTTTGAGTCACATTCTAAGCTCACTTGCGGACATTTCCACTGCTTTGCCATATTTACAAATTCTCTTTAGTTGCAGGAAAAATGAAATTAGAAGTTTAATTGAAAACGTGTTAAAAAGTTATGCAAATAAAAAAAGTCATACTAATTAATGCCTATGAGTCGCTGCTTTTAAAATTAATTAATGATACTAGAATTTTATTTAATAAAGGCATATTCTTCTATAAATTTTAAACAAGTATTTGTTGTATCCTTAGATACATTTATAGTTATAACTAAAAGTGGCAACATTACTCAAAATTTCAGTAGCTGATTATGTGTCAATAGTAATATATTTAGTAGTTTTGTCCTTGTTTAATTACCATATAAAGAGATATGAAAATATCGTCAGAGTGTGATCGACGATCATTTCCAATACGCCATAGTATTGTAGTAAATATTGTCAAACGTGGTTTGTTTATACTAGCGCCATTACGACTAGACAGTAAACATTTAGTTCTTTCGTTTTGATGTGTTTTTCAAGACTTTTACTGACAAAATAAACTTTTAAGTCAATTAATTTAATGTTTTCGGATTATCATGGTTCGTTGGTGCCAAGTTTGTCAGGAAAACAGCCGAAATGACGAATGCCATGTATCTACAATACCATCCTCCCTTTTTGTAATTCATTCATTATTTCAAATTGTTGGCCGCAAAAATAAACGTGGTTATGTCTCTATGTTTATTATTACTCTAAGGGATTAGTTTCAAATTGAAGAGGGCTTTGCTTTACTGGGTCATAAATCCTCCGAGTGTTATTTCGTTTGGGATATACGCCCTAGCGAATTTCCCTGATATAATTGATCTATTCTACTAATTCTAACCTAGAAAACAAATTCCCAACTTATATCAACATTGGAGACGAAAGATCCGATAGATAGAATGTTGTAATTCTTCAGAAAATTAATATTTCAGTAGTCATGTATGATCAGAATTTACTAAGACCTTACCTTACTAATCGTTTCCAGTGATATTTTGCTAAATCGTAATCGAGCGTTGACTAACGATGGATATCGCACAAGAGATCACCCACACTGCCGCGAGAACGAAGAAAGAGCGATCATATGGGTATCTATATTTTGCGAACTACGTACTCGGGGCACATATCCTACATTTACCCTAATAATTATGACTAGAATTTCATTTCAAAATCAACAAAATCTTAACATCGACTGACATATTAGGTAAAATACCCACTGTTTATTCTGGAAGAAACGACCGTACAAACCAAAAATTACAGCGATCTAATTATAAGGGACCCAGATAGGTAAATCGACCTATTCTCGGCCGGTTAGTGAAATTGTGCTTCAACTTTTCTGAATGCAAAATTATTCGTAGATAATTTCTTTTAGAAGCTATCATTAATAGCTTTACTGAGGAGTGCACAATCTAGTTAATTGATCAGTTTTTAGCACACTTACATATTATGATTCTAATCAGTGCCGGTTGACGTCATTTTTCACTTATTATTATTACCCTTTACAATAGACCGAAAAAGCTATGACGTCATAAATATAGCCGCTGACAGTTACTGAGGGAAAACAAATATTTATTAACGTTCATTTTACGTTCGTAATATGCTTAAACATGGCTATTGTTAATTTATCGAACATTGCGGAGCAGTTTTGTAATGAAATTAAAGTGTTAAAGAAATGTGGAGACAGTTTAAACAGTGGATATGTCGTATATATAGAGTATATGATGGAAGCTTAGGAGCGAAGCAATAAGGCATAATTACTTGATAGTCACTGCAGTGTCACTTTACAAATGAAATAACGAATAAACTTTTAAAATATTACAACGGTCAAGACAAGACATAAGTTAAATAATTGATTTGTTTTCCCTCAGCGGCCATGTTCTGACGTTACTCTTTTTCGATCTATAGAATAAAAGTCGAAACACACGTCGATGTTGCACTGACAACAATCAACTGTCAAGTGGATGCAGGAGGCATGTAACAAAGCGCGGTACACCACCTTGTGGAAGAAGGGGTTATGGGCACATGGCACCTACATCCACAATACGAGGTCTGATAAAAAAATAACCGTTATTTTCAATTTTTTCAAAAAGTATTTATTTATTCATCAATAACTATTTTGTCCCCTTCAAAGTAATCCCCCTCAAATATAAAATACACTTATGCCAGCGTTATTTCCAATCCTCGAAACACTTCTGAAACGAAGTTTTTGGTATCGCCAACAGCTACTGTTTCGATTTTTCTTTTATCTCCTCAATCGTCGCAAAACGCTTTCTTTTCATCGGTGTCTTCAGTTTTGGGAAGAGGAAAAATTCAGCGGGGACCGGGTCCGGTGAATACGGTGGTTGAGGCATGATAACGGTTTTGTTTTTGGCTAAAAACTCACGCACAAGCATCGATGTGTGAGCTGGTGCGTTATCATGGTGCAAAATCCATCATTGCTTTTTCCACAATTCTGTGCGTTTCTGACGAACTGCTTAGCGCAAACGGCGCATAACTTCAAGGTAGTATTCCTTATTGACCGTACGACCTTATGACAAGAATTAATGATGCACCACGCCATTGCAGTCGAAGAAAACAGTGAGCAAACCTGCACATTTGATCGAACTTGACGTGCTTTTTTCGGTCTTGACTCTTCTGGACGCTTCCATAATTGAACTTGTGTTCTGCTCATAGTAAACTCGCCAAACGCCACAGTCAACATTTCAAATGTCCTTGCGTATTTAATTTCATTTTTTACACAAAACTTAATACAGTTTCTTTGATCCATTTTTTCGAATAGTAAAAAATCGAGGAGCACACCAAAGCACGACTAACCTTTGTATCTGTCAAAATCAAACTGACAATCCAAAATGGCTGATATTGCCAACATATATAACAGACATGTGTACCAACATAACAGAAAAAAATGCGAAAATCGAACATACGTAACTCACGAAATTTGAAAATAACGGTTATTTTTTTATCAGACCTCGTACATGGAGATTGTGATGCTACATAGTGCCTTCATCTTTGTCACATCGGTAGTTTTCAGCTTTTTAGAAGTTATATCACCATGTCACATGACACTTATACCCAAAACACCTTCATCTGCGACAAGAAATCGATTTTCACAAAACTGAGACATAGCACCTTCATCCTCTAAGCCAGTGGTTTCCAACCTCTTTGTACCTGTGCCCCCCTTTAAAAAAATTGTTGCGCCCCTTTAATTTTTCTAATAATCTAATTGCATAAATATTCAACTGATATTATAAGTTATTTAATGGGCTACAAAATAATATACAATATAATGTAAAAATATACATAAAAAAATAATTACCCATTTTTTATAAGAAATAATAATTTTAAATGTAATAAAAACAAATCTTACGAAAATACAAAAAAAGAATATATAATTAATAAAACATTATAAAAATTTAATGCGACGGTTGAGCTGCATGCCCCCCTTGCAACAGTCTCGCGCCCCTCTCGCGCCACAAGGTGGAAACCACTGCTCTAAGCCATTCATATATTTTTGATAGTAAGAACTGATGGGATCCTAATTTGCACGTTCGTCTGAAAATATATAAAGATTTTTTTTCATTTGTTGTAAAATTTAAAGAAACAAAAAAGTCAGCTACAAACAAATACTACTAATATTTAAGCAAGGCTGAACGCAAGTAGGGGAAGTTGGGGGAATACCGCGCGCCTAAGAAGAAATGGCCACAATTTGATTAATACTTAATAAATAAATTTCATTTTTCCCGCACGTAGACTGATTTATGTTAGTAACTTAAGGAATTACTCAAAACCTTCTTCTTCTTTTACTTCTTCTTCTTCTTCTTCATATATATATAGGCTCTTGGGCCTGTTCTATACCGATTAGTGCTACAATCTTATTTGGGATGTCGATTGCCAGCTGTCTCGCCATCTTTTAAAGGGCCTTCCTGGTGGTCTGGTGCTATATGGTTTTAGATCTCTTGCTGTTCGGGCTATTCTATCCGCGCTCATTCGTGTAACATGCTGGTTCCACTCCCGTCTTCTCTGTCTTCCCCATCGTACAACATCTTGTACCTTGCAAAGTTCTCTTATCTGATTGTTTGGAATTCTATCTTTCAATGTTCAATGTCAAAACCTTATTATTATTATTAATATTTTTGATTTGACAAATAAATTTATGAGATACGAGTAGTAGTAAAGCGCAGTATTCCCCCGTATAAAAGGTAATACCGCGCATTCTCTGGGTAATACTAACTAATAAAAAGAACTATTAAAAGCCAAACTTATTAAATTTGTAAATATTTTATTGTTCGATATACTACATAAACAAAAAATCAATCTAAATTTCTTAACAAAAGTGAAATATTAAAAAAGTTCTTAACACATTTTCAAGGTACCAAAAAAGAGTAAAATATGGCTCGTTACATATTTAAATTCCTTTTTTTTGCTGCTGCAATACACATATCGCAAGTGTATCCATCAGTTTTACTCCATCCACTACACTCGGAATGTGACCAATCTGCACATAAAGTACAACGGTACCATAATTCATTGTTTTGTCCAAGCAAACGTCATTATTTTGAGGGTCCACATCGTCTAATTCATCATCATTGCATTAGTGGATTTCCTCATAGTGTAACTCTGAGGGTTGTTAAAGACCTATTTACGTTCATTTACGGATTACTGATGAAGGTAATTTTGAGGGAAATTTCACCCCTCTCAATGCTTGGCTATCTGATTGATTATTTATTGGTTATGCCTAGTGACTGTCACCACAAAAAAAAGTTATGAAATAAGTAGAGGAAGGGACCCAAATTTGAGACACTTTTTTTGTAAATTCGAAAAAAAAATCATCATTGAACAAATTTTTATTATTATTGTACAAAATCACTTGCTTGGTGTATTAACAAAACATCGTAATAAAGAATCTACATTAAAATAGCTCTAGCTACTGAAGTTATTTAACTTGAAGTTTGTTTTTGTCAATTTTCCCATAAAATAATAGGTTGCCTAATTTGAGACATACTGATGTCCCAATTTGAGACATATTTCCTAATTTGAGATACTACTCAAAAAAACCCGTTTCTTCGCAGAAAGAACATATAAAATTAGCATCTTTAACTTCCCCACAATCTTCATGGGCACATCTGCCGCAGTGAACACATTTTGCCCATAGCTCGCCATGATTGTCCTCGTAAAATCTCCCGGAACAAAATAAACATTCAGCATCAGTTCCTTCGGATTCGTCTGAAGAGGAATTAACCAATATAATACTGCTGTCGCTTTCTGAGCTTGAACTAGAAGAAACCCGGCATTTTTTTCTCTTCTGCTCTAACCCCGAAGTGGAAGGTTGGTCCTGTTTTAAAACTGCTGATTTCTGTTTTCGTACAATTGCAGTAGACCTTTTTACCAGTTTCTTTGATTGTTTTTCTTTTGGTTCTAACTCTTCACTGATGTTTTTTTAGGTATAGTATTTTTCCCTTTTCTTTTTTCTAAACTACCTTGTAATCCATCTTTGTAAGGAGTTAAGGTAATTATTGATGTTTTCTCAGCCCTAACATTCACTTTAGTTTCTCTGATTTTGTATTCAGGCAGAGGACAAATATCCGTGGGAGAAAACTATTCTCTCTGAGGCGTATTTGCTGAGGATGGACTTGGTGTACGTTCATTTCTTTCTGGCGTTGGTAGAGCCATTGCTTCATTTTCATTTTGTTTGTTCAGATGATCTTCCTGATTATTTGATGTTTCGGAGAGGCGTTCTTCTTGAAGGCCTGTTTTGTTTTCCATTACATTATGCACGCCAAAATCATGATCTCTGAAGGTGTTTCTATTCAAAGGAACTAGTTACGTTTTCTAAAACCATTGAACGATTTTTCCATAGTGGCAGCTCTATTGTAGGCCTTGCCAAAAATACTAGCTATTGCGAATGGGGATTCAGTACTTAAATAGTTCTCCCGAAGCCAATTTTATATCTCCTTACCGTAATAGGTTTTTAACGGAGACATAAATGAAACATCTAAAGGCTGCATTTTATTGGTAGAATGTGGCGGAAGACAAATTATCGTCACATAATTTTGTTTTGCCAAATCTATGAGAGCAATGTTTCTTGTATGGGAGTAGTATCCATCCAACACAAGTAGAACAGGGTCAGCAGCTGTGGGTTTCCTGAATTTGATAAAATGACTTAATCATCTTGTAAAAATATCTGATTAAACCCTACCAGAAATGCGACACTCAGCTATGGCTCCAGTTGGAGCACCAATCATTATCTTGTATTTCCGTGGAAAAATGAATAATGGCGGTACATAAACTCCTGCAGCATTCATACAAGTTATTACGGTGATTAGTTTACCTCTTTCTGCGGAGGTTAATGTAGAAACCTGTTGTTTTCCCTTCAACGATAAAACCTTACTATGCTTATGTTGAACGATGGTAATGCCCGTTAGGTCGACATTGAATAGCCTCGGGGAGAATCTTGAAGCTTGGAATATTCTGGCTCATAGAGACTTTTTCGGGGGTAAAAGATTTGATACGAGCTGCAGACATGCCTTGCGGTTTTCTCATCGAAAGTTGTGGATGCCTGTTCAAAAATAACCTCAACCATTTTTTCCCAGCAGATTTACTAGCGCCATTAAATGGATGCGGCCACTTATTCCTAATTGCCAGTTGGAATGCCATTTGTTTAATATCGCCCGACCTCAGACCAAAAAATCGTTGTTCCATGGCTAATGCATATTGAACTAGCTCGTTCTCTAGTTGTTTAGAGAAAACTGGTTTCCGGCCTCTCGATAGTTTGACAAGTTCTTCTGGGCTCTTATCTGACTTTGAGTATCTTTCCACAGTGCCTTTGGGTACACCAAAACCTTTTGAGGCTTTTAGATATACCATATCTTTATTACACCTTCACAGCTTTCACCATACCACGAGGATCCCATTTCTTGTGTTTTTTAGGCATCTGTAATAAAACATCAAAATATATGTAATATATGTATTGGGAGCCTAAAGAAATTCCCGTTATAAAAATTGACAACAATATTTTTAGGTTAGTTATGAACGAATACAGCCAATTTTAATAAGACATCATTAGGCAACACCTAAACTAACTACTTCGACACATAAAAGATTTTATTTCCGCTTACGTTGACTGCAAATGCCGGTTTCTTTACACTATCAAAAAAACTTTAAGACTCAAATCGAAAGAAAAACGTACGTGCAAAAAAACAAACGAACTGACGCGCCTAACGAATCCTTACCACTGCAGTCTAGTTTATTGGCGTAAGTTGACACCACTTTTGTTAGATGACGTTACATATACCATAATATGCGGAGCTATCTCAAATTAGGCGCCTATCTCAAAACTGGGTCCCTTCCTCTACATCCATTTTTAGTTTCTTTCGAGCGGTCTAAAGCTATTTTTTCGAAAGAGCTTGAAGTCCTACCTCGGTTTACAATACGAGGATTTATTTTTAGAAAAAGGATTTTCTCCTCCTTCTATAAGGTTAGAGTGATTTTAAATGAAAAACCTGAGTTTAACTAATCCATATATATTCCTTTATAAGATAGTCAAAATTTTATAATTAACAAACAAATAGCAAAAAAAATTAATCAAAATCTAGAAAGTTGACAATTAGCCTATTCTCGAATTGGCGCACAAAGAGTTAACTCAAAAAAATAATCGCTGAAGTTACAATCTCATTAGCTTTTAGTAAAATTATAAACAATGTGAAATTTATAAGAGAAACGTGAGGCAACACTTTAAAATAGGACCATGGGGTGCTCACTCTCGATGTTTGACAGTTTTTTATTTGTAGTTATTCCTCATGTCGCATGTGTCGTGAGCGTCGTTCTCAAAGACAAAGAATAACTCTGACAGAGACCAGAAATCACAGAAAAGAAGATTTAGTATTTCATAAATTCTTAATTCAGAAGAAAAAACATATACCATTTTCATTCATAATCTGTGGTTATATTTTTTTCCAAACTGTGGACAGTTAATATATTGTTCAATTTACATTTGTGATATTACAGTTAATCTTATATTATAATTATTATCAAAATGGTTTTTATGTGTTCCATTCCTGGTTGCAGTAATACAAAAATATTGCATTGTTTATCAAAAGATCCAGAGGTAAGCTATTCTGAATTAATTAAGTAATTACGAATTTGTACATATTTTGATTTATAGATTAGACGACAATGGTGCTTGGCTATAGGAAGAAGCGATCTTGTTAACGTAAATACTAAACAAAGGCACGCATTTAGGATTTGTGATCTACATTTCTCTGAAGATATGAAATTTATTACCAATCAGAATCGAACCAATTTAAAATTTAATGCTGTACCATCGTTAAATATTCCAAGTAAGTATACTAATAACTTAAATATTAAAGATGCATTTGTACAGAAGGAAGTATATCTGTAATTTCAACTATTTAAACAAACTAACTTAAATATTATTTTTGATACTCAATATATTAATTTTTAGCAAATAAGGTGGCCATAACTTCTGCTATACCTACAAGTTTCGCTTGTGAGGAGGTAACACCTATTCCGAATATAAGCCTGCTGATTTGGTAAAGACAAAGACCCAATTCCGGCGAATTTTTTCAAACATGGTGTCACTCTTTATGGTCTGTACACATAAATACATTTTAGATGTAAAATTTAAAATAAAAATGTCATTGGTTATGAAAAGTAATATTTTCAACCCTTTTTTATGTGAACATCATGATATGTTTTCATTGTACATTAATTATTTTTTTAATAATTCAATTTTAAAAGGACAGGTAGAGTACAATGTGTTAGATAATGATATTTTAAAAAAAATTGCATGGCAGAGACACTTAGTCTTAAAAAGTAGAAATAAAAAAATTAATACAGTTAAACAACGCGTTTAAAACTTTTTATGTATTTTCTGCCATTTTCTAATTATTGTGTGTGCAGTATTTCATTGAATCTTTAAAATGATCTTTTAGTGTTTTGCTATGTTGGCAATAAAGTTTTTTATTCATAGATGTAATTTACCTTATTTTTGTAAATAAATCGAAAACTGTCATCAAATGTTGTCATTTTCGTTAAAATGTCAGTTTGGGAAGTGGCTCTTTTTTGTCACTCAGCTGAAACATACTTCAGCATTCTAGAATATTGTTTTGTATAATAAATTTTGTTTATTTTTTAATTTTTTTCCTAATCCTATTAATCATTGCCCCTATGCAACAGTGAAACATGCAAAATATTTGTTTCAATATCAGATGTAATGTGCCAAAATTAGGATCTTTTAAATATTATTATTAGCATTATATTTATCTAAAGTAATTTTTTCAAGCATCTCATTTCTACTTTTAACTGCTTGCAAAAATTAACTTTATCAGCGCCATATATTTGATGCAATAAGTGTAAAATGGTGTAACTCGTTTTTTGTATAATGGTTTTCATTTACAAAGGCGTCGAAGTATAACCAACATTATATGTTGGCGCTTTTGACGATTAAAACTGAGTTACGCTATTTTGCGCTCACGGTATCATTTATCAGTGAGCTTATACTAATTTCATAATTGGCGCCTTTAACCCTAGTTCATCCTCATGTCGCGAGCGTTACTAGTGAAACGTGTTTTGGAGGGAAGGCGAGAGTCGGCTATCTAAGGGAGTATATATAATCTGTGAATAGGACTTTTTTAAATGTCAAAAAATAGTATATTATTTTATATGGAGGTAAAGTGATACTTTTCATGACGCGCTCGTGTAACAGCCGAACGGAGTGAGGCTGGTAATAGAGAGCAAGTCATGAAAACTAACTTTTCCTCCAAATAAAATATGCTATATGCTGTTTTTTCTTCAAATGTCGACAAATTAATGTAAAAATGTCTCTTTTTGATAGTAATAATTTTTAAACATATAATTGGGTTCGCAAGGCGGTTTAGACCGGTGTAGGTGAGTAGGCACAGGTTGTTGCTATAGTAATGTAACATAAATCTGTCAGTGGACACTGTCAACAATATTAATTTATTTTTTACAATTATTGCGTCTCCGGCTGCGTTCCTATCTATGTTGCTACACTTTTCCCTCCGCTGGCGGGAAAGTTAAAACTAAAGCTCCGGCGGAGGAAAAATGAAACTTTACGGTCGCCTACACAGTCGAAAAATGACAGATTTACTGACGTTTGAAGAAAAATAGTTATTTATTATACAAGGGAAAAAAGTATTAGATTTTAGCTTGAGGTTATGTTGTCTCCCGACGCGAAGCGGAGGGAGACAACACACCGAGAGCTAAAATCTAATATTTTTCCCGTGTATAATACACTATTTTTTTCTGTGACAGGAAAAACGACGATTCAATAGTGACAGAACATATTATTACAATATATTAAAGTCAGAATGTTATCGATATAAAATTTGAATTTTTAAACTAATAAGCTGTTGTAGTTATAGCGACAATTAGACCTGCGTTGCTAAGGAAAACTTCAAAGTAATCAAATATATGTCAATTTAATTATGTGATTTGATTCAAAAATGGCGAACTAAGTGAATGTTTAGTAGTTATTTTGGAAAAATATAAAGTTAAAAAATGTCTGATTCCGAGTTTTCTCTGACTCTTGATATGAAGGAAATGTAACTTATGTTCAATAAAATATTCTAAAATCAAATATGTACCTTCATCTATATGTATATATATATCCGAGGGAAAAAAGTAATTTGGTGAATAGTTGTATTTTGTAACCTGTCAACAGAGATAAAATGTCAAATTTTTTTACTGTCACAGAAAAAATTATATATTTAGCCGTTTAGCTATACCCTATTCGGCCGTAATCTAATGGAACTAGTCCACACAGTTACAGTGAAATTTGGTCCATAATATCATGAACTACTGAGGATTAGTTCCTCCCTCTATTAAAAAAACTTATGTATCCGCTAAATGTCACTGTATACGTGTTTAAAAATAACATGAAATGATTTAAAACTGCCTGGGACTATTTGATCAATTAAAGAATTAGTTAATACAAAAAATATATAAAAATAAAAATCAGTTTCTTGTGAAGCCGTTACAAACTATCGCCTCTTACTGGCCCTCTTGATCTGTAGATCAGTTAATGACCTTTTATGAATTTCGGTGGAAATATTTTGCAATACTACCCCTTACCCTGACAAATCTGATTAGTAGTTATGTGTCATCGGCCACGAGAAGCAATGTATTGAAGGATATATTGGTTTCTCTACTGATTCTGTCTTCACACACACCCTCTTAATAATGGTTAGTAGGTTAAATAAACTTTCAAATTACTCACCAGGGACGAAATCTCTTCTATTAGACGCTGCGTGATGAGCAGGTGACCCGACTAATATGCAAGAAAAAAAACTAACTCTTTATACAATGATTTATGTTGCGAATCGCACTATCGGTGCAATCCCCTATTTGGTGATTCGCGTTTTTTGCGTGAAAACTGTGGGTGTTACCGTCGCCGCCAGAAAACCCCACTGCCTGAATAAAAAATCTGACTGCTTTCCTGGTCTTCGTAATACCCCCTGACTACGCTCAGTTTTTTCGTTGACTTTGCAGTTCTACACGGGTGTTAGAGAATTACCCAATTCCATATTTCCAATAATGTTTTTTAAAATAAAGTCACAATAGCAAAGTTTGCATATTCAATCGCCTAGTTTACGAAATAATCAACAATTCTTTGTTTAATATTGTTTCGCAACTATTTCCGTCGCAACAAAGTAACTAACACTTATTAATTTCCTTTGTTTTATATATTGCGCCGGTTGTTCCAATTCAATTTATTGTTTTTATTAATTTTCTTTTCTTTAATTATAGCCATCATTACAATAGCTTTCATAATCTTCAGAATCGTCTACTATTTTTCTCACACAATATTTCTCTTTTTGTCTTCTGTAAGTTTCTTCTTATTCTATTTTTCTTTTTTTTCTTGTTTAGCTTCAAGTATTTTTTTTAATGGAGTGGAAGTAAAAATTTCCGAATGTTGTTTTTCGTGGGATTTGATTGCAGTTTTTTTCTCAGTCATTACTGGCAGCGGCGTTATTTGTTCTATAAGATTTAGTGAGTCATTGAGGGATGACTTTCCTTTTAAGATCTGTGTAGGTTTTCTTTCGCTTTGAGAAGGAATGATTTCATTTTCAGCTTGCTTAGAGGTACTAGGTTGTTGCTGGATATTAAAATGAACTTTCCTTTCTGTATTATTCTGTTTCGAAGTTCCAGGTTGTTCTATATTTTCTTGAGTTCCAGATTGTTCTATATTTTCTTGGTTCGATTGATCCATTTCATTAGTGATAGTTTCACTTAGGTCAATTGGGATTTGAATATTAGTGACTTCTGTGTGATCTACTCTAAAAAAATCGTCATCTGTGGCCATATTCCAGTAGCTTTTAGATATGCTTTATTAAAGAGACCGGCTGGTTCATAATGCGCAATTTTTGGTAAGCACGATTTTTATTATATAAATCATATTCCCGATTAAAAGCCACTTTGAGAGGTCCGAAGAAAATTAAGTCGAGTGGTTGAGGTTTATGTGATTTATACGGAGGAATTGATACCATAACAATTCCATCCTCTGCAATATTCATATATATATATATTTAGTGAAATATGGCTCCCGTGATTACCCAGCACAAGCAACGCCGGATCATTGGTTGTTGCCTTAACAAACTGATTGAAATGTACGATCCACTCAGAAAATAAATCTTCGTTGATCCATCCATTTTTGGAACAACCATAGATAGCACCAATTGGCCCATCTTTCTCAACTAGAGTGACATTTTTCCTCTCTCCCAAGATGTTATCGAGCCAACTTGTTTCTGACCCCTTGCAGCAAATATTTTTCCTGGACTTTGCACAGTCGATATACGATATTCCAGTTTCGTCCACATTGTAAATACGATTGACTGTACATTTATAGTTTTCCATAACATCTTCTAGGTACTTATAAAACCGGTTAACTTCAGTTTTGTTAAAGGCGGTAATACGATTTTGACTTGTACCTTCTGGTTTTCGAAGGCCTATCTGCGGGTTACGCTTTAGAAATAGTTCAACCCAATCTTCACCAGTCAACTTCTTTTCATTATCGAATCTTTGATTTCTTTGTTTTTTTTTTACTGAAAAATCATAGGCCACAGATCTCAGTCTTAAACGAGTTATCCCGTAGAAAACATTTGATAATTTAATAATGTGTAAAGCAAGGGCTTGCTCCTCTTCCTTGGTAAACACTGGACGTCTTCTCAACTCAAATTTGATCAAATTGTTGGTTTTTTTCTATCCCTTAAAGTAGATTCAGCTATACCGAATGCTCTACCAACTTCTCTCACTGCTCGTCCGGCTTCTATTGCATTCATAGCCATTCGTAATTGCTCCTCACTCCACTGACCTCTTGTTGTTTTTCTTTGATATATCCTTGGCATTTTATCTATAATAAAAAAAATCTTACCAACCATAAGGGGTAATTCTGCGCAGCGTGCAAATACCCCACAATAATTGCGCGGTTTTCCCCCAAAGCACGCCTCCGAACAATAACAAAAAAGGGTAAAATAGTACTGAACTGTTTATAGTCTAAATGAAACAGTATATATTTAGCTACAATTAAAAAAAAACGATACTGATCGCATATAATACAACAAACATACCTCCACTTAAAGACATCAACAAAATTGCATAAACATAACCTAAAACGTACAGATCTCACTTGCTTTTTGCAATTGCAATACACTGAAATCATAACGAAACCTTTGGCAGATGTTTTTTTATAGTAGACGAATAGATCCAGTGTTGCCAAGTCTTTCGTACGTCTAGAGATTCTGAATAACCTAGATGCGCGTTGTCCCCCGTGCGAGGTATTCCACCAACTTCCCCTAGGGGAGGGCGGTGACGGTTGTAACAAAAATTAAATTTTATTTTTTTAGACCTAATAGTTAACCACATCTAAAGCATTTTTTTGGTAAATGGTCAGTAGCTTGATGTTTTTAGAATAGTAAAAACAACTAATATTTTTTTGCTAAAATATTAAAAACACTCAACAAGTAACAGGGAGTGGTGTCGATTGCAACTAGTAATAAAAGTTAATAAAATAGTTATTTATGTAACAAGTGAGTAACGTAGTCAAATAATCTATTTTTGAATTAGTTGGATTTACAATAATAAAAACCCTTTCTGTCCCATTTTCAGTTCCAGGAATTCTAATGATAAGGATTGTTTCCTTATCTTCGATTTTTAGTTTTGTTAACTCTGCTCTGCGGCATGTGCCGGAAATACCAATTATAAATGCCACCTAAAAATAATTATTACTAAATATGTAAAAAAATGGCATGAGGGCGTTTTGAGTCTGGCACCTCCCGCATACAAATTTCGCACTTTAGCCATTATGCTACGGATAACTTAATAAAAAGTTTTGAAATTTGAGCATACAAACGCAATAAGATAACATTTCTCTGAAGATAAAGTAGAATTTTTTTATATGAAATTTATTGGAGACTGTTTATAAATGAAATATAGGTACTTACTATTGTAAATCATACTTCTTCAATCATTAGAAATGTCGAATCAGGAGCCGTGTCAAGAAAGTTACTAAGTGATCTTTTTCCAAAATTTTAGATTTCTTAACTTTGTGTCCTTAGCTTTAATTTTTAATAAGAGCGAGCAATTTCGGTTCGTTAGCACGATACAACCTCCGGAGTGTATATAAGTGACCAATGTCATGATTGAATATTGTTCAGGGTGTCTAATAGATGAATCCTATTGATTTTCAGCACGCCGGAGCCACTACAACGGGTGCTATGGTACTTGAAGTACGACATTTTTGTCATTTTTGGAGAAATTTCAGTTTGTTAGCACGATACAGCCTCCGGAGTGTATACAAGTGACCAACTTTATGATTGGGTATTGATCAGGGCATTCTCAGATGAACTCTATTGATTTTCTGTTCACTTGAACCAGTACAACGGGTTCTATGGTACTTGAAGTACCACATTTTTGGAGAAATGTCGGTTCGTTAGCACGATACAGCCTCCGCAGTGTATACAAGTGATCAATTTCATGATTGGATATGGATATTGTTCAGGGTGTCTAATAGATGAATCCTATTGAGTGTTCTACAAGTATTACGATTTGATATTATTCAGGGCATCTGATAGATGAACCCTATTGATTTTCAGGTCGCCAGAGCCAGTACAACGGGTGCTATGGTACTTAAAGTACCACATTTTGCTTATGATTTGATATTATTCAGGGCATCTGATAGATAAACCCTATTATTCTCAGGTCGCCAGAGCCAGTACAACGGGTGCTATGGTACTTAAAGTACCACATTTTTGTTATTTTTGGAAAAAATTTGGTTTGTTAGCACGATACAGCCTCCGGAGTGTATACAAGTGTCCAATTTTATGGTAGTATATTGTTCAGGGTGTGTTACATATTATGCGGAAAAGTTAGTTTTAATCGTTAAAACCGTTTATTTTGAGTCGAAATTAAGTGCAACTTTTAAACAAGGCCAATATACAAACAAACAAAAGAATACAAATTCTTTAAAAATAAATAAAAATAAAAGCATTTCTATGTTATTATTAAATCAACAAAAATGATTAAAAATCTAATACAAGGTTTTCAAAAAGGAACAGAATAAACAAAAAGTCCAATTTACAAGTTAACGGAATACAATGGAAAATTACTTAAAAATTAGTAAGCAGTTTCGGAGTTGACCGAATCAGAATTCTGACAAATAAACAGAGGATTATTTTTTGCAAATTTATAATATGCCCATTCTGCACACTGTGTGCACTGTAACCAGTCTTCATAACCCATTTTGTACGAACCCAAACAGACTCAGCACGCTGTGCCTTCTTCTTCAGAAGTTGTAGTTTCACTGTCTTTAGGTTTTCTCTTTTCCCGCGTACGGATTTGACTGGTTGTTTCCCCATGACTTTCCTTTTGACAGATTTGGTATTTTTGTTCGCAAGACGTTTTTCTATTAGCATCTTCTCGGGCGTATAAGTCAGTATAGAAGTGTTTCCAATTTGACTTCCAACACGTTTTGGTTTAGAAAAGTCTGCACTCGGTAAATGCCTTATCTGATCGGAAGTAAATTTATTTTTACTGGGTCGTCAAATATGTCCTGTTCAAGGTTTAGGAGATGACGGTTCAGATCATATCAATCATTAAAATTTTTCAAAACATCAAAAAATGTACCAAACCGCTAAGGCAAAAAACAATAATGTACCTATTATTAAGTCAAATATCAGTTCTTAATAAATAAATCATGGCCAACTCACAATTAATTGTTAAATGATTAGACCTAATAAATGTTTTGAATAGAAAAATCAAAATATCTTACGAACTAAAATTGTAGGTATAGGGAATGCTCAATATAAAAAAAGTATGGTGGTGGTAGTTTTCGATACTCACATAAAATACAAGGTGATCTATTTGAAACAACTGAGAAAAATAATGTATTTGTATTTTGATTCACCTTATGTGATTCCATGAATAAATACTTTTCCAGAATTTTGACTACTACTTGAATGCTTTGGCCGCAATATATCTTTTACATTGTACAGGGTATTGAACTTGTTACGATTTTTAGGGAAAATTTTTAAATGCCCCGTAGAACACATCATAACTCTATGTTGTTGTAATGGGAAAGTCAAGCATATTCCAAATATAGACGCAAATTCAAGGTGAATACGAAGAGTAATGTGATATATTTATATATATATATATATATATATATATATATATATATATTATATATATATGTATGTATGTATATATTTATATATATATATATATATATATATATACCTATATTTACACATATATAGAAGATGTACGAATATCGCGTGATATGTAGACAACAATTACAAAGAGAATCTTGGGTAATTCACGCAAAAAGAATGTTTCCTGTTCATTAGCCGTCCTCATACGGTATAACCAAATAAGGGTATAAAACTTGGGAGTAAAACTGTTGATCGAAACATGGGAAAACACAAAATAAATAATTCTAATAATCCTAATTTATAAATAATATATATTTTTTAATAAAGACAAGTTTAATGGATTTTAAATAATCAATATATATATATATATATATATAATGCCCCAAATTTTCAAATTGATATCTCAAATGACATAGGAGAAACTGAACTTTATCACACTAATCAATCGCCCTGTATAAATTTATTTATTTTGATATTCATTCACTTCCAGATGGCGTCTGTTGCAAAGCCTGGAAGAGTGCCAAAATGTGCTCGTTGTAGAAATCATGGTATGATTTCTACTTTAAGAGGACACAAGAAGCAATGTATTTATAAAAACTGTAATTGTCAGAAATGTGGTCTTATTAAGGAGCGACAAAGGATAATGGCCGCTCAGGTAAGTCAACGATCTAATTCTTCTAGACAGATATTAAACATGTTTCGCTTGTCCCTCTGCCTGTTCCATACTTAGCCCCGTTTTACAAGTATTCTCGTATGTTAGATTTTCTTCGGTTTATAACTTTCTCCTTATATCTTCGGACTTAAGCCCACAGACAAATTTGTCTCTGAGCGCTTCTTGAAGAAATGCTCCAAACTGGCAATTTTTTGACAATTTATTCAACTTTTCCGTGAAAGTCATAAGGCTCCATTATCTGGCACACAATTGTAGAATTTGCATCTGCTATCACCAGCTTTTTCGGACTGTAGTGTGATGTCAAGGAGTTTTTTATCTGCGTAAAACTCGTTGAGCTGGGCAATTCCGGCGAAAGCAAATCTTTCAATACGGCATAGGCTTCTCCTCCAACCAGAGTCAAAAATAGGGGTACCTCCCTGTTTTCTGGCACCTCATTACATATGAATAATTATGCTCCATACGTTCTAAGTAGGAGTTTATATCAGACTCTTTAGGCTCAAATGCCTCAATTGAACCAATTAATGCCGGGGCCAAACCAAAGCAGACTTAGCTTTTAACAGATAATAGAAATGTGTTACTGTTGGGTCACGTGGTAATTTATTTATAGGTTATACAAATATTATAAGTATTCTTACGTTACAGCTATTTGCTTGGATGATTATGGGTTTCAAGCCATGAACCTCGTCGCCAGTATGTTATGTTTTGATAATATTATAGACTGAAATTAAACTACTTTACTTGGAAAACTTTTTTAATATTTCACCTATCAGACATAGAACAATTCAGAATACTTTTTTCTGACAGACGACAGCCAGTCTGTCTCAGGAATATTTAGTGTACTCAATTCAAGTGGCAAGTGGCCTGTAATTTGGGGAAAATAATATAGTTTATTGACTTAGAATAGTTGTTGATATTTGATTTGAATTTTAGTAACGTTGAAGATTGAACATTGTGGGACATTTGAGTAATTCCTGTTACTGAAATGTCAAGTTGCCTTTTGTTTCACACAGTTTTTCAGAAATAAAATTTACTTGGCTTCCACTGTCAAGTAATACCCTGCACTGATGTGGATTTTTAAGTTTGTCAGAAACAGTAACGAAAGTAGAATCTGGGATGATGAAAGTTCAGTAATCTGTGTGTTATTAGAGTCTGAAATTCATTAATATCTATTTGATTTTTATTT
Organism: Galeruca laticollis; assembly: GCA_963921935.1. Classification (NCBI taxonomy): domain Eukaryota; kingdom Metazoa; phylum Arthropoda; class Insecta; order Coleoptera; family Chrysomelidae; genus Galeruca; species Galeruca laticollis. Next base: position 106,137,271 of record OY998175.1, on the reverse strand, counting down.
TCTTGTGAATTTGGTAAATGGAGTGATGTGGGATGTATTTTTCCAAATTTTTTACAACCTGCTGACTTGCACTCTTTGGTACGATGATTCGAACCTAAACAGGTAATGCATAAGCGTAAACGTTTTGCAGTATTTAACTTTTCAGATGGGGAGAGCTTTGTAAATTCAGGATAATAGTATAAAGAGTGATTATTCTTACACAAATTATGATTGAGTTTGTTAGATGTTGTTATAAATAACTTTGATTGTTTGCATTATACTTCAGGTTACGTTTGCGTTAATCAGGTAGGTTGTAATCTAGTGATGAGAAAACTCTACAACGTTCCTCAATGAATTTTAATAGTTGCTGTAAATGTCCGATGGGTAGTATGATCAAGTTTGGTAGTAATTAAATATACGAGTAAACGAGTAAATCATCACAATTCCCAAAAATTAGTAGGTCTCTACAAAACACTTAAAGCATTTAGGTTTTGTTTCAACACTGTCAAGAATAAAATTTAGACCTTCATGAGATTCTTTTGTTAGCTTGGGTAATTGTAATAAACATTTTATGCGATTCTTTATTTATGGTTTATCTTCAAATCTATCACAGAGGAACTTCAATGCTATGATTCTATTTTATCTGCAGCTGTACCTTGAAGTGATAAACGCAAATATGGACATTTTGTACATTTTACATCATAATAGAATTATCATGAATGATTGACTTAAAGCAGTCTCTGTAATGTTATTTATTATTCAAAATAAAGATTATGAGATTTTATGACAAGTATGTTTTTTATGACATTAATTGTCAACTATCATTATAGTCAAAGTCACATCCTCCATTCAAAGTGTAAACTAAATAATATGTAATGTTAAAATATAAAATTTTTAACGAAACATTAAAATCGAAAGATTATACCTCTTCACTGGTTTAACTAATCTTCCTGATCTTGTAACGTAATTCTCTTGATTTTCTAATGGAACGTTTGTCTCTTTGATAGTTTCAGGTTCTGAGTGATTTTCCGCTAAAGGTGTGTTATTTATTTCAAGATTAGGTAGAACTACAACTTCTTTTTCTTTAGTCATGTTTGATTCCGTTTTTTGTAGTACTTTTGTATTTCGTCTATATAACTTTCCATCATCACTTATAATAACAGATCTTGGATTTTTTTCTACCTTTGCTTGAACTGGTCCTCCTTCCCATTGTTTGTGAGCAGTTTTAAATTTTATTCTGTCACCTACTTTCACTTTATTTTTATAACTTTTTTTTGTTAGCATTACTGTATGATATTTGTTTCTTTCTTTGTCTTCTTAATTTATTGGAAACTTTGGTGATTATTTTAGGTTTAAGATTATCCTTCGATATAGGGGTTGTTGATTTGGTCATTCATTAGGAGAATTTAAGTTAGTTCTGGGCATAGATATATAATACAAGTATTATGTGTGTATGTGTAGTATGTGTATTATATATCAATGGTTGTGGGCGTGTTTCTATAATTTAAAAGTGCTAGCTGTATGTCACTTTGATCTATACTGTATTTTCTTAGAATATTTTTCGCTATGCTCACACCTTTTTCTGCAAGACCATTTCCTCTGCCATGGTGAGGACTACTTGTCTGATGTTCAAAGCCCCATAGATTTTTGAATTCTTTTAATGAAAAACAGGAGCCATTGCCACTTTCTAATTTCTATGGGTTACCATATGTAGAAAACCATTCATTAAACTGTTCGATGACTTGCTGATGTAGAACTTTTAATTAGCTTAAAATCAACGTAACCTGAATAGCTGTCTATAATACAGATATATTCGTGTCCTTTGAAATGGAATATATCTGAGGCAACAATTTGCCAAGGTAACTCTGGTACTTCTTTATTAAGAACTGTTAATTGTGTGTTTTACTTTTTGAGTTCTTTCATAAACAACACATTTTTTAATGTATGAAATAATGTCGTTTGTTTATCCTTTCCAATGTAGAACCTCTCTAGCTCGACGTAAGCAACTTTGAATACCTAAATCTCCTAAGTGTATATTTTTCCATATTTTATTTACTTGAGAATTTGGTACTAATACTTTACGTTCTTAGAATACCACACCATTGTAAAAGGCAAGTTGTTTTCGGAAATTAAAATAATGTTGTACTATTTTCGGAAGTTCATGTTTTTCGTCGGGAAATCCATTTTGAATATAGTTGGAAGCTCATTATCATGTTCAGTTGCTGAAACAAATTTTTCTCTAGCAGTTTTGGACATAAATAACACGATTTGTACCTGATGTTCTTCTTTGTCTATGACAGGTTGTTGTTGGCAATCACGACTAAATATGTCAGCAATCGGTATGTCTGAACCTTTTTTGTATATGCCTTTTGGAGAATACTGTGTGATTTCAAAAAGTATTATATTAAGTCTTGGAGGTGCTGCTTGTATAGGCTTCTTAAATATTACCTCTAGAGTCTTATGGTCAGTCTTTATAATTAGCTATTTTCCGTAAATATTGTTTTCTCCGAAGAGAATTGTGCCGGTATTCGAGAAATATCCCGAAAAGGCGATTGTTTTTGTGTAAGCCGCAAACCAAAATTATCTAGAAAAAAAGGACACTTCTATATAAAGGACCGGAGGGAGAGTTTAGTTTATAAAGTGATCTCGACAAATAAACAAGAATACACCGAAATAGCGAACAGTAAAGTGTTGATATAAATTAATAATTAAGGTTGTGTGTATATAAATTGAATTTAAGTGAATCGTTAAGTGTATATAAATTGTTAGTGAGTAGCTTAGTGTTTGAATAAATTCGTAAGTAGCTGTAATAATTGCTAGATCCTAACGTGATACGTTGCCCCCAATAGGTTTGACCCTGCTATACCGGGTCCGCTGTCACCAGTCTAACAAATGCTGTCACCAGATGTACAACTCTACCTTTCTTCTAATGAGTTGTTTATTAACCAAAAAAAACGCTGTCACCACTCCAATGCCTTTTCTTTCAACAATACCTTTTTTCCTTTGTATTTGTAGCCGAGCGTGGAAAGGCAACCCCCAGTCCGATTTAAGCTGGGAACGCCTGGGCTTAAAACGGTTTGATTTCCTTCGCCAGGACAGGATTGTTCTCTCGGTTCAGTCTCGTATCCAATGTTGATACACATTCTAGGGGAAATTCGGGTAGGGATGATAAATGAAGTATGAGAAAACCACAAAGTTATATCAAAAAAATATAATAAATCTTTCTCTGTACCTATATATACAAAAATCAAAAGTCCAATATCAACACAAATTATTAAATTCCCCCAGTATAAAAATTACCTATACACTTATCCATAAATTGTACATCCTTGTCTTTCCCTGTATAACATATGACTATCAATAAAACAGTTATAATATAACCCTCGCCCTGAGATAGAACAAATAAATTACCCCCTTATCGTTTTAGTAGTTCAACGTGCGTGAGGGGCGTATGATTTAACCCTTAGTTCGATATTCAACAGTCTCGAGGCGCAAAAAAAAGATTATATTTATTTACTCTTAAACGCAATGCTATGCGAAACTACTGTGGTTTCGTGTCATTGCACTTGATATCAATAAAAAGTGAAAGTAGAGTCGTAAACTAATCCTGCTGATCTATGAACAATAATTGTTTATCGACACTCCCGTTTCAATGCGTAAGTTTTCAGTTGCAAAACTTTCAGGTTTTTGAATAACCTATAATGTTTATTTATTTTACTTAATCTGAAAGAAATTCCTAGTCGCGTCTGAACAAAAAAACAATTTAAAATTATTTATCGTAGCACAAGTTCGCTGGGAACAAGAGGAAAAAAATCATACGATCCGGCCCTTTGATACTAAGTACAAATTAACCTTGTTTTAACTCTTATTTATATTCTACCTACGAGGTGGAAGCGAATTATGTGGCGCAACAAAACAATAATTGAATAAATAGAAACCTAACTCTTATCAGTTTGGCGGTACCCTGTGAAATATTATTCTGTCATCACACACGAAACATTCATATCCTACAGAACGAGCTGTGCCCAAATTGTGAGCTTGGACATTCAATATTTCTGAAAGCAGCCAATTTGTCCAGTCCCCGTGAAATAACAGACAATAAAATAAATATGTTGTTATAGCCCTATGTAAAACAGTGAATTTCTAAATAACAAGTTCAGAACCAGCGCAAAATAATAAAACGAATAAATGTCTCATCAAAAAAACAAAATTTAACTCTCAACTTGTTTAAAAACTTACTGCAACTTCCTTTGTCCGGCTTTTCTACTGCTTATCTTCACTATCTTTTTAGCAACCGCGGGTAGTGCCAGTAACCGGTGTCGGGCTATGCTGAAAACTTAGCGTAGAGGGCGAGTCTTCCCGTTTTGTGTCACGAAGGGGGACAGTGTTCACCGTCAAGGATACCTAAGTATCCCTTTCACGCCCTGACACAACGGAGAGAAACTTCTTCCTCTGAAACCTCTAACACCAAAAAAAAACTGATACCCGTTACCGTGACAGGGAAAGGACTTTTCCCTTCGCGTATTCGTCCCGACACTGTCTGTCGCTCTTACTGCTTTGTACTTGGTTTTTACTATCCCCCCGAATTAGGTTATGGGGTTTTTATGTTGAATTGCTCGATTTTTCGTTATTAACTAGTTGTATACAAAACAATTATTTAATTTTGACATAGTAAAATGTTTTATTTGTTTCAAAGCTGTTATGGTTTTGTATCATTTTTCTAAACAAAAGTGGGTCGCATTTCACTTTTTAATTATATTTGAAATAAAATATGTTTTACCGTGTGTTCTGAAAGCTACTAATTTAAATTTTTCTATTTGGTATTCGTATTTATTACATAGCCATACCGTGTGTTTAAAGTTTATCCCACCCGTTTACTGCTTAAATAAATAAGAAAAACATTACATTGGTGTCAAAAGTGGGATTATATAAATAAATAACTACGTAAAAATGGCCAAGAGAATAAGTGACCTGAAAGTGACAGAGCTAAAGGCAGAATTGGAAAATCGCGAGTTGGAAACGTCCGGTATAAGAAGAGTGAGTTACTAGAATGACTCAAAGTGGCACTGGTAAGTGATGGCTTCGATCCAGAAACATTCTAATTCAAATACGAGACTTCCACCTTACTCTCGTCAATTTCTGATATGAAGAACGATATTTGTACCATGGAAGAGAAGATTTCTGCTAATATGAAGAACGATATTTCTGCTATGGAAGAAAAGATTTCAACTAATGTGAAAAACGATGTTTCTGTTATAAAGAACGATTTTTCAGCCATGGACGAGAAGATTTCAACCACGAGGAACGATATATCTGCTAACATGGACAACTTTCTGCCGATATCTTATTAATGGAAAACGACATTGCCGCTGATGTTGAAAATAAAATTTCGTCTCTAAAATCGGATATTAAGGATAAAATGACAACGATGGACGAGAAAATCAAGTTAGAGAGAAATATGACAGATTCAAGAACACAAGACACGCTAACAGAAGAAAAGAAGATTGAACAAATAAAAACCTACAAGCCAGAAACACTACCTAAGCTGGAAGACATTGGCAGTTTTACCCGAGTCAAGGCCCCAACGTTTTTTGGAAAAATGTCGTGGACCAATTACATAAAACAGTTTGAAGCAGCTGCTAGAGTGAATAATCGGTCCGATAGGGAGAAGGCGATGAACTTAACTATCGTGCTTCGGGGACGTACTTCAGACGATACCTCTGTAAGAAACGGACGACTTTGAGCAGCTGAAGAAGAGGCTGGACATGCGATACGGTCACGAACATTTGTACCGATCCCAGCTGAAGAACAGAAGGCATAAACGTGATGAATCCCTTCAAGAGTATAAAGTAGATATTGCCCGACTAGTTCGATTTGCTTATCCATCAGCACCACAGAACATGATGAATTTCTGGGCATCGAGGCCTTTATTGATGGCTTACGTGATCCCGATATGCAGAGGGCGCTTCGTTTAGCCCATCCCAAAACATTAGTCGACGCATTGACTGCAGCTCTTGAATATGAAGCAGCCACGATGGCTTCGGGATACAACAAAGGTAGGACCGTACAGGAAGAAGGTGAAGATGACAGACTTGACCAGATCGTCAACTTGTTGCAGTTTCAAGAACTACTGTAGTCAACGAAGAATGGTCACCCACTAGAATCAAAGAAGATCAGGAAAATGATCCTTGCCTAAAGAAGACTCGGCAGTGGAAGGAAGAAAATCGGCGACCTACCTGGCAAGAAGTGTCAAGATTTTCACCGACACTCAAGGCGTATTGCGCTCAGTGGGACTCCCTTGTCCTGGAAAAAGGGCTGTTCAAAAGAGTCCTTGAAAACGATGATGGTTCCGAGATGAGGAGACAGCTAGTTGTCCCGAGAACAAGAGTAGCTGAGGTACTAAAGAAGTTACACGACAGTCCATCGGGAGGTCATCTGGGAGTGAAGAAAACCCTCCAGCGAATCCGTGAGAGGTTTTATTGGATGAACAGCTCCGATGATGTGAATGACTGGTGTAAGAAATGTACGACTTGCGCTACGAGTAATGGACCACATCGCAAGAGAAAGGCACCCATGAAACAGTACAATGTTGGAAGTCCTTTCGAAAGGATTGCTTTAGATATCGCTCCGGCGACCGAAAATGGTGGCAAATACATACTGGTTGTAATGGATTATTTCACAAAGTGGGTGGAAATTTACGCTATCCCGAACTAAGTGGCCACATCTATCGCAGATGTATTGGTGAAAGAATTTATCAGCCGAGTGCCACAGCGACCAGGGGAGAAATTTCGAAAGACATCTATTCCAAGAGATTTACGACAAGCTGGGAATGAAAAAGACCAGGACGACAGCATTACATCCACGGTCAGACGGAATGGTCGAGGGAATGAACAGGATTATTCGAACATACCTGTCCAAAGTAGTTTCCAGCCATCAGAGAGATTGGGACCAATATATTTCCCTATTTCCATTGGCTTATCGATCTGCCGTCAATGAGTCCACGGGTGAAGCACCTGCGAAAATCCTGTTTGGGCGTGAAATGAGGCTTCCTTGTGAGCTGGAATTTGGCTGTCGGCCTAGAGAAGATCTAGCAGGAGAAGACTACGTGATAAAATTGAGAAGAAGACTGGACGATATTCATGAATTAGTTCGAACAAATCTTCAAGTTGCCAGCGATAGAATGAAAAGTCGGTACGACACTCAGGCCACAGTAGGCGGTTTTAAAGAAGGGGAGAAAGTATGGTTACACAACCCGACGAAGAGAAAATGATTTTCTCCAAAATTACAAAAATCTTGGAAAGGTCCATACTTAATCAGGAAAGGATCAATGATGTTATATATCGCATAAGCAAGATCCCCAACGGAAAACCAAAAGTAGTTCACCAAAATCGACTAGCGCCATTCGAAGGAGGCCATGACCTAAAGAAAGGAGTAAACCATATTCGAGATGTGTCTGACCTTACCTTTGATGAATTTATGAACGCGTATGGAGGTACCGGGAAAGCTAGATATGGAGTCACTTCAGAACAACAAGATTTGTTCACTCTCCCGGAAGATTATTCCCTGGCATACAACATCCCCGCCCGTATCAAGAACGCACGAGGGTTGGCAACCGTCTTTTGAAAGAAGCTCGGTCAATTAGAAAAACTTGAAGACCAGATTCCAGCCCCTGGCAAGACACTGAGACTGAAACACAATTCGCGTCTTCTACATGGTAACTAAAAATGAATTCCAAGATCGATCTACCTACCGCGATGTGTGGGAAGCACTTCGAAATCTCCGAAACCATGTGTTGGAATCCAGCGTGAAGAAACTGGCTATGCCTATGATAGCGAGTAACCAGTTGGATTGGTGAGTCATCAGGACCATGGTAGAGGTGTCCAGATATTAATTTGTAGCTACAACCCCCGTTACCAGTATCCGATGAAGACGGTGCCCTGTTATTTCCATAAGACCGGAAAGTGTAAAAATATGGCCAGTTGCCGATTCAAACACCCAGTCTCGGCTACACAAAAGTTCTAGGAGGAACTACCATTTAAGGAGGGGGTAATGTTACGAACTCGCTCATCGAAGTAGATACTAAGTACGGTCCTGTAACCTTATGTTAACGGAGTTAAGAAAATGGCGAACGCGCCGAATTATGAGAAGGTATATTGGGATTTTCTGAGACCGTTTTTATGGACATGTTCTCCGAAGATCTTTTAAGGATTGTGCCGGTATTCGAGAAATATCCCGAACAGGCGATTGTTTTTGTGTAAGCCGCAAACTAGAATTATCTAGGAAAAAAGGCCACTTATGTATAAAGGACCGACCAGAAATAGCGAACAGTAAAGTGTTGATATAAATTAATAATTAAGGTTATGTGTATATAAATTAAATTTAAGTGAATAGTTAAGTGTTTATAAATTAAGTGTTAGTGAGTAGCTTAGTGTTTAAGTAAATTCGTAAGTAGCCATACCGTGTGTTTAAAGTTTATCACACCCGTTTACTGTTTAAATAAATAAGAAAAACATTACAATATACTCATGAACTTTATCACATGCGAATTTAATTGCATAAGCTTCTTTTTCTATCTGGGGATAGGCTTCTTGAATATTCGTAAGTGCTTTAGTTGCATATGCGACTGGTTGATTTTCTTGCATAAATACAGCTCCAACACTCTTCGAACTGGCATCTACAGTTGACATCATCAAATTTTAAAACAGGAGCAGTTGTCAATTGTTGTTTAATTTTCGAAAAAGCATCGTGTTCCTCATGACTCCATTGAAATTCTACGTCTTTTTTTAATAACTTTCGTAATGGTTCTGTCAGCTCTGACATATTTTTTATAAACTGGTTAAGATATGTTACCATCCCTAAAAGTCTCTGGAGCTCTGTCATGTTTGGTGGTGTTCTCAAGTTCTTGATGGCAGCAACTTTTTCAGGATCAACTGACAGTCCTTTGTCTGATAGTAAATGACCTAAGAATTTGACTTTATGACTTTAGCTGTCATTTCATTCCATAGAACACTTTGTATTTGGAACATTTTCCAGAAGAGAAGACTCCAAGTGCTGATGCCAAAACAAAACATAAACGGGTAAAAATGTATCTTCTCTGACGGGTACCAAATGTTAAATACTTCTGTGTTCTTTTTGTTACCCTAATTTGCCAGAAACTTCTTTCTGCATCTAAAAGACAAAACCATTTATCTCCATGTATTCTGCTGGAAATTTCGTTAAGCGTTTTTTATGGATAATGTCTTCTTAAAATGTTTTTGTTACCATCAGAAGAATCTAGACAAATCCTGATTTTACTTTTTTGATGTACTATCGCCATAGGACTGACTACACCTTTTATAGGTTTTATTACCCCTAATTCAACCATTTTGTTTAAGTCCGCCTTTACGTTATTTCTTATTGCATGAGGTATTCTTCTTGTGGGCTGTATATTAAACTTGGGATATTCAATCAAATATGTCGTAGATATAATTTTTTATTCATTTTATGTCATCATTTTGAATGTCTTGAAGTTCTTCTACTCTGACTATTAATCCTAAGTCTTGACAAGATTTTCTACCTAATACTGGCGGTATTTCTTCATTAACAACTTTAAAACGTATATTTGCTGCGGAATTTCTAACTGAGATTTGACTAGTATTTCACCTATGATGGAAATTGTACTTTTGCTAAAAGTTACCAGCCTTTTAGTTTTGGAAGGTTTTATTTCAGAATCTAACTTTTCTGCTATGTATTTCGGTAAAACATTACATTGTGCTTCAGTATCTAACTTTACTTGAAACTTCTTCTTATCAGTCTTTATTATTACATGCCAATCTTCATCTTTATTATGTGTCACCGATCTTATGTATAATACCTCTTCTTCAGTTTCTTCACTGTCATCTTCACCCTCCAGCGAATTTATCTTTTTACCTTTTTGTTTGTTCTTGTTTGAATAACATTGTTGTGTGAAGTGTCCTTTTTTACTGCATGATTCACATTTATGCTTAAATGCAGGACAACTTTTTCGTCCATGTGTTGTGCCACACCTTTTGCAATCGAAAGCTTCCGTCAAAATCTTTGAATTTCCTTTGTTAGCTGTTTTCTACTTATTTTTTAGCAAATTCACTTGACTAATCTCTGAACTTCTCTCAATTGATTGGTAGCTTGTTCACTGGCCATACATATTGCTATGGCTTTTTCTAGTTCCACATTATCTTCTGATAAAATTTTTTCTCTCATTTTATCAGAACGAATTCCAAAAATTATTTTGTCTCTTAACAGGCTATCCCATAGGTTACCAAAATTACATGTTTTAGCTTGTTAACTATAAAGAAGAATAGAAATAAGAAAATAGAAGAAATTAACGAGAAATCGAATGAAAATATATGGAAGAGTGGAAATACGAAAATTGTGTATAGAAATAAGAAGATAGAAGAAAGTAACAAGAGCGAAAACCAGATAAATGAAGAAAGTAATATAAAAGTAAACAAGAAAATTCAGAATCGTAAAGGGGAAATAATGAGACAATCTAACATTCGGGGATTGCAAGATTTCGTAAGAAAACATTGGGAACATTTTGCATCTAGATGGTTCTCAATACAAGTAGTTATTAAATGGTTTGAAATATATGAAAAATTGATGTACATATGCAATTAGAATAGATAATAGGAATTAATATTATAATAACAATAATGCAAATTGAAATAATTATAATTTAGCTATAACAGTAGAACTAAACATTAATAACAATAAGATAATTAAACATAGAATCATATTTAATAATAATTTTCAAAGGATAAATATTCGAAAATTTTAGATTAAATAACCACATTTAATATGGAACAAAATATAATCAAATTTATTAAAGAATACATTGATCCTAAAAGAAATTATGCTTTATATTTTCAAAATGAATCTTTAATGAAAATATTTGTAGTAACCGCTCAAAATACCTTTAAAAACTCAATGCTTCAATTTGTTTATTGCACAAAAGTATTAAAAGATGTAGAAATTATAGAAGAACAACAATCGAAAATGGAATATTATCATGTATATAAAAAGGACATAGAGGGATTAATGAGCTCAAAATATTATTGGCTAAAAATGTCAGAAGACATAGAAAATTACATATATAATTGCGAGGTATGTCAGAAAAACAAATATGATAGGAATCATCCGGTAATTAAATTCAATTTAACCCCTACGTCAGCGAATCATTTTCACCACATACATATTGATGTTATTAAAATATATAATCAAGCATTTTTAACAATAATTGATACATTTTCTCGTTATGGACAAGCATATCCAATTCAAAGTATAACAGACGTTTCTATTGTTGAAAACTTATTTAGTTATATAACGCATCATGGTCTTCCATATAAAATTACAGCAGATTGTGGATCAAAATTTCAAAATAATGACTTGCAAGACTTTTGTAAATTGCATAAGATTGAACTTCACTATACCACAGCGAAAAACAGTAATTCTAATTCACCTGTAGAACGTTTTCATTCTAGTCTAATTGAACATTTTCGATATCTTCGAGAGACTAATACATATTTAACCCCTAATACACCCTTGAAACATTCAATTTTTTCTTATAATAATCCTATTCATTTTGTCACTCAATTTACACCATTCGAAATAATTTAAGGACATATTAATAATCATGATCCGTTTGATTTGAACGATCAATTAATATCTCATTATATGCAAAACCATAAAGAAGCTTTTATATGAAAAAATTCAAAATAAAAATGCTCAAGTTAAAGAAAAAATTATTAATAAGAGAAATGAAACTAGAATTTATTGAACCTCCAATATATTCAAACCAAGATACAGCTTATATACAAACGAAATTTAGAGATAAAAAATTACCGAAATTTAAAAAAGCAAAGATTATTAAAGATTCAGGTATAATATTAGAAACCAATAAAGGAAAGTATCATAAAAATATAGTCAGAAAACATAAAAATAATTCTGAAATATTGTCACAGAAAGATGAAGTGACAACGATAGCTATGGTAATCCTAATTCTTCAACTTCACACTAGGTGTAAGGCGGAAGATATACAAAAATAACCAAATTAAATAACTTACTTTTACCTATTAACCTAGGATCCTGTAGAGTTATTTATACAAGACATACATTTTTATATTATATAGATTTAAGAGAAATTAGTAAGCAAATAGATACTATAAGACAATATTTTTATAATTTAAGAAATAGTTTAATAGAAAGTAATGCTACTAATTCTATATCGTATCATAATTTAGCTGAACAAATGATGGTAAGAACCAAAATGTTAATTATTGTATTAGATAAAAAATCAGAAAATATTTACCCACATATTAGGTCGAAAAGAGGATTAATAAACGCCGTAGGCAAAGTTAATAAATGGCTTTTTGGCAATCGTGACTCAGACGACGAAGAAAGATATGATAAAGCAATAAATATCTTGCAACAAAATCAAAAAGAAATAAGTCATCAAGTTAATTTGCAGATATCATTAAATAAAAAATTAATTGATCATTATCATAAATATTTAACAACTTTGTGGTTAAATCAACAAAAACTTCAAGATAATTTAGAAAAATTTCATATTTCGATAGAGAATAAAATAATAACTTCATTACTTTTTATGGCACAATTTCACACATTTTTCTGGATTGTCAAAGCTTAATTACATTAATTGATAATATTGAAATTTATTACAATTTCAAAATTAAATTCGATTCACAGTTCAGTAATTTCAAATCAAGAAATTATAGAACTGATAAAATATTTACGAACAATTTATAATGAAAAACAATTTCCGAAATTTAATAACATTTTAACATATTATATACTTCTGGGTTCACAAGTAACTTTTTCCAAGTCCAAAATAATTTTTGTTATTCATGTTCCTATGCTCAAATCCAAACCTGCCGAATTTTACCATTTTCCTATTATAGGAGAAGAAACACTTTCAATCAAAGTTAAATGCATAATTCTTAGAAGTCCAAAAATATAATTCACCAAATTTAAGTAGAATTTATTATTTTGAAGGATTTTCACTGATGTAATATGCTCACTATTATTTCCCGTTACAAACTCTGGAAGTTCAAATAATATGTTGACAAATAATTGTCTCTCCTAATAGTCTCTAATGTAGTTCAGTTGAAAAAAAGGACCCGCTATGTAAGAGGCTATTAGGAGAGTTGTGAATTTACTATTGTCAGCAATTCTTATTGCCAAAAAAAAAACAAACAAAAATTAGGATGTTGAATTTTTTAAACTCAGCAGATCACAAGATATTGTAATGTTTTTGTTATTTATTTAAACAGTAAACGGGTGGGATAAACTTTAAACACATGGTATGGCTACTTACGAATTTATTTAAACACTAAACTACTCACTAACACTTGACTATTCACTTAAATTTAGTTTATATACACACAACCTTAATTATTAATTTATATCAACACTTTACTGTTCGCTATTTCGGTGTATTCTTGTTTATTTGTCGAGATCACTTTATAAACTAAACTCACTCTACCTGATCGGTCCTTTATATATTAGTGCCTTTTTTACTAGATAATTCTAGATTGCGGCTTACACAAAAACAATTCGCTTTCTGGCATTTTATAGATAAGTCTGGTCGCAAAAACAAGGTCTAGATAAGATAATCACAATCGTAAACAGTTCTAAGAAATCCCTACGCATCCGCAATAATTTTAATTTCCATACATGGCTTAGACAGAGTCGGATTCAGGAACTATACCAGTGTGCTGTTTCGTAACATTACCCCCTCCTTAACTGGAAGTTCCTCTTGGAACTTTTGTGTAGCCGAGACTGGATGTTTGAGTCGGCAACTGGCCCCATTTCTACACTTTCCGATCTTATGGAAATAGAAGGGCACCGTCTTCATCAGATACTGATAACGGGGGCAGTAGCTGCAAATTAATATCTGGACACCGGTATCTTGAAAGATAATCTCTACCATATTCCTGATGACTCGCCAATCCAACTGGTTACTCGCTATCTTAGGCATAGCCAGTTTCTTTACGCTGGATTCTAACACATGGTCTCGGAGGTTTCGAAGTGCTTCCCACACACCGCGGTAGGTAGATCGATCTTGAAATTCCTTTTTAGTTACCACGTAGAAGACGTACCGCGAATTATGTTTCAGTTTTAGTGTCTTGCCAGGGGTTGGAATCTGGTTTTTATAATTGCCCGAAATTCTTTCGAAAGACGGATGCCAACCCTCGTGCGTCCTTGAGACGGGCGGGGATGTTGTATGCCAGTGAATAATCTTCCGGGAGAGTGAACAAATCTTGTCGTTGTTCTGAAGTGACTCCATATCTAGCTTTCCCGGTAACTCCATAAGCGCCCATAAATTCATCGAAGGTAGGGTCAGACACATCTCGAATGTGGTTTACTCCTTTCTCTAGGTCATGGTCTCCTTCGAAAAGCGCTAGTCGATTTTGGTGAACTACTTTTGGTTTTCCGTTGGGGATCTTGCTTATGCGATATATAACATCATTGATCCTTTTCCTGATTAAGTATGGACATTCCCAAGATTTTTGTAATTTTGGAGAAAATCATTTTCTCCTCGTGGGTTGTGTAACCATACTTTGTCCCCTTCTTTAAAACCGCCTACTGTGGCCTGAGTGTCGTACCGACTTTTCATTCTGTCGCTGGCAACTTGAAGATTTGTTCGAACTAATTCATGAATATCGTCCAGTCTTCTTCTCAATTGTATCACGTAGTCTTCTTCTGCTAGATCTTCTCCAGGCCCACAGCCAAATTCTAGGTCACAAGGAAGCCTCATTTCACGTCCAAACAGGATTTTCGCAGGTGTTTCACCCGTAGACTCATTGACGGCAAATCGATAAGCCAATGCAAATAGGGAAATATATTCGTCCCAATCTCTCTGATGGCTGGAAACTACTTTGGACAGGTATTTTTCAATAGTCCTGTTCATTCTCTCGACCATTCCGTCTGACTGTGGATGTAATGCTGTTGTCCTGGTCTTCTTCATTCCCAGCTTGTCGCAAATCTCTTGGAATAGAAGGCTTTCGAAATTTCTTCCCTGGCACTCCATATCGGCTGATAAATTCCTTCACCAATACATCCGCGACAGTTGGTTCGGGATAACGTAAATTTCCACCCACTTTGTGAAATAATCCATTACAACCAGTATGTATTTGCTACCATTTTCTGTCGTCGGAAATGGTCCAGCGATATCTAAAGCAATGCTTTCGAAAGGGCTTCCAACATTGTACTGTTTCATGGGTGCCTCTCTTGCGATGTGGTCCATTACTCGTAGCACAAGTCGTACATTTCTTACACCAGTTCTTCACATCATTGGAGCTGTTCATCCAATAAAACCTTTCACGGACTCGCTGAAGGGTTTTCTTCACTCCCAGATGACCTCCCGATGGACTGTTGTGTAGCTTCTTCAGTACCTCAGCTACTCTCGTTCTAGCGATAACTAGCTGTCTCCTAATCTCGGAACCATCATCGTTTTCAAGGACTCTTTTCAACAGCCCTTCTTCCAGGACAAGGGAGTCCCACTGAGCCCAATACGCCTTGAGTTTCGATGAAAATCTTGACACTTCTTGCCAGGTAGGTCGCCGATTTTCTTCCTTCCACTGCCGAATCTTCTTTAGGCAAGAATCATCCTTCTGATCTTTTCTGATCCTGGTGGGTGACCAATCTTCGTAGACTACTGTAGCTCTTAAAACTGCAACTTCCTTAGATTTCGGCTTGTTGTATTGAGAATAGTCGACAGGACACGTCCGTCTAGGCAGAGAGTCGGCTTTTCGGTGATTCACATCAGCTCGATGTTCACCCCTGTCTGATTTTCCCTGTGACTGGAGTTCTTGAGTTGCAGGAGTCTTGGGGCGCTTAGACGGACTTCGTACGTGCTCTAGCTCGCCACACTTCCGGCATTTGATCTTCTTCGGCTTCTTGTATGCCATACCTTTCAACAAGTTGACGATCTGGTCAAGTCTGTCATCGTCATTTTCTTCCTGCATGGTCCTACCTTTGTTGTATCGCGAGCCCTTCGTGGCTGCTTTGCATTTAAGAGATTCTTGGTGTAACGCGAAAAATTCGCCGATCTGTCGGAGATTTTAATGTTGGCAAGCTTGTCGACGGGGAGTATTCACAGCGCTGACTTCGCGAAGTAAAAATTCAGCTCTCCTTGTGCCGTCAACGTATACACACACATTCCAAGTGATAAATTTTGCATGTGCTCTGGGAGCCATAACGTTATTTCACTAAAAACTGACAAATTCTACGTAGGGGAAGAAAATATCGCTCGATTTAACAGCTGGCAGGTCTGACTCGATAATCTACGGAACCGTAGGGCGCCGATGACCAAAGGATACCAGTAGAATTGGTAGAATTAAGGAAACCACGTGGAAAATCTCTGTAGACGGCTTGTTAGTAGGACTCATTATCAAGGGGGGTTTTTTATTTGGATTTTAATTCGCTGATTGAAGCTTGCGGAGTCAGTGAGACCAGTTCCAGTAGAGCTGGAATTTTCTGGAGCGACTTCGGTTGCTGGTCTGGGGTCCGGAAGAAGGATAAGTGAACAGTTTTCCTTCTTATTGTTCATTCACTTATACATTCACCTATCCGTCACAATTCTTTTTATGTAAGGTTTTTATTTTTCTCTCTTTTTTGCGGAAATTAGTATGATTCCATTTTTCACTTGTGTTTAAAATTGTAATAATGTATTTCATCATTTTAAAATATTGGGCTGTTGGCTCTGAACGCTAGGAAAGCACGGTACGTACCTGGGTGCTGCATTATTTAGTTAAGTTTTCGAACTCTGACGATTTTATGTAAATAATTTTGCGCCGCACATAATTCTGATTTATATTTTTTTAGCAACGCTTAGGTCGTTTGCTATTTAAATTTTATGCATGTGCATTTATTTATATTTATATTCATATTCGTATAAATTGCGGAAGTGTGAACCCATGTAAGTGGGACATTGGTAATTTTTGGCATTAGATTTTTCATTGTATTTTGAGAAATTGTACATGAACCATTTGGTCGTTTCCCAATAATTGTAAATTTGAGACATCGGTGTAGTTTGGGGCCCTTAGTTCTTCTGCACCCTGAGTTTGAAGCCTTCAGCTCTGCTCAGAGTTTATAGCACCTGCTTGTCAGTTATTTATTTAAGCTGTGACTTCGCTGTAACTGATTATTTAGTTTGCGATTTAAGTTTTTATGTAGATTCCGGCGTACGTTAATTATTCAATTTCCACCTCTTCGACTGGGAATGGTGGCCTCAATGTGATGATTTGATATTTGGAAATGAATCGATAATTTAGCCGGAAATACCTATATTTTTTCCACAAATATGGTCTTCTCCTGAGACTTATACACACCGATTTCACCTTTTTCCGTACGAAATTCTATATGAAATGCAATATTTCCTACAAATACTTTGTCGATATTTTTAGAAGATGTTAGATGTAACTGACAAATGGACTATTGTGAACAAACTAAGGATAGATGAGAGTTGTGCCAACTTTTATTTTTCCCACTACTTTTTTCAACGGTACATTTAATGAATAGCAAAAATCTATAAATATCTCTTGATGCATCTTAGTAATTGATAGTTTGACATTATGAAGTGTTTGATCGATATTCCATTAGAATGGTGTCGTATATCTTTTCAGCAAACAAACCAAGGGAACCGAAAAATCAATGTTAACGAGATAAAAAATCACGGGTAACCGACGCAATTCTAAATTTTCTTGGCGGACTCAATATTTAGGTAGAATTGTGTCATTTAGGCAAAAAAATAATAATTCAACTAGAAATTCGACGGAAATTGCTATCAGAGTGAAATTAAAGTATAGAAACGCTTAATAGTGTCGTTAATTATTATTAAAGTGCGGACTATATATTATATGCACCAAAAAAACAATCGAAATATATGTCGATTTTTGTGGAAATATGCACTCAATTCGACTATAATTGCACACAAAATTTTCTTAATTTTTATTAACACACATTGTTCAATTTTATGTGTTCGATAGACAGTAATATTAAGAGTTGTCATTTTTGAAGTTTAGTTGTCATTAATTTTTATGAATTTTGTAAAAGTAATACAGTCCATTTTAATGTTTTTACTGTTTGTCAAGTATTTTTTAAATAATCACAATTGAATCAGCAAATTATAAAATAATAAACATTTTTGATCCATCGAGCCGGATACAAGTCTTGAAATTAAAAGTTTACGACGATTTTCTTCAAGCCAACACGTGGTGATTATCGATCCAAGGCGTGAAGTATCGAGACAATTCCAGTGGTTCAATTCAAGTTATTAACGAAGAGTTCCGATCTAGCGCACAGATAACCCACAGATAGATGAGACACCGATTGTGGCGCCATCTAAAGAGCCCGTCGAGTAAACAACTGAGTGATGTTGGAAAGATTTCTGTAATTTTAGGTTTTGGCGGATTGGCGGTATATTCAAATATACTGTATTTTAATTATTTTATTTCAAAATAGCCATTCATAGTCCATTATTTGACATTTCATTCAATTTAACTCCATTAACTAAATAATGATTAGATGTTGAGTTTAATTAAATGAAATATCAAATGATGAACCATAAATGGTTAATTAAATTGGAAAAAATAAAACAATAATCATATAAACAATTTATTTATTTTGGTAAAAAAAACACAAAAAATAATTTTTTTCACAAAGTACTTTTCTTAACAAACATAATGACAACAAATAAATTATAGTGTAAAAACCAAGCAATAATTAAAAAATAATTTGAGTAACATACATTCTAGATTGGAGTATCATTAGATTTTCAAATGATGTTAAATCAAGATAAAAGTAGAAAATTATGTATGATAAGTTTATATTAGTTTATTATGACACTCGTATAAACACACAGAGCTGAACAAACTGCAGGAGTATAACTGCTACTTACCTTATCGAAAAAAGTGTTAGCAATAAGTTTTTAACTACTATTTTTGGCAACTTTCTGTGAAAGAAAACATTAGAGTATAATTACTGTGAATGTTAGAACAGAAGTAATTAAAATAATATATCTAACATTTCATTTCCACTTAAAATCCATCTTTATTTCTTTACTGGAAGTATTAAATAGGTTTATAACACAAGCTTAAACCTAGTATATTGCATATTTGTATATTTCTACATTTAAAAGCATTCCGTTCTTATGAAACCATTGCATAAGGCAGTTTAAGTTACTCTGCAGCTCCTGGCAGTCTATGATTGTTAAAATGTTTTTTAAGGGCTCTTAAAAATTCCACCGTCTCATGGAGTACTTTCTCGTTTCTGGTTGAGGTTCTACAAGTAAACACACAAAATAACAACAATAAATAAGTAAACACACAAATATGTCAACAAAAGAAAACAAAATGCTCTTGCTATCGAAATAATAAGTTTACACATGTTTTTGTACTAAGCCAAAAAAATATCAAAAAATGATTGAATGTATACATTTGTTTGGTTTTTTTGATTCCCTTTTTTGAAGCTTTCGATTTTTTTAGGAATTCTTGATTTTTAACTATTTTTTTATTTTTTGTCTTTATTGGATATTTTGGATTTTTGGATTTTTGGTTACCGCTAGACCAAATACTTAGACGTAATGTCTCAACAAAAGTTAATACTCACTTTCATTTCCCATAAATTGTCACACCATGGGCTATATATGAAAATCGGCAAGGGATCAATACCTTCCATCCCATAGCTGGTAGAGGAAATATAGCTATAACATAAAATAAAACCCAGATTATTATTTTTTCAATGGATACATTTCAAAATGGAATTGTCTGAGTATCGTGTACACACTAGATATAAATTAAGTGAATGAAAAGACGAGTACTGAGTATGTCATTTGATTAAAATTCCAGCTAAGCGCTTTCAGCCATTAGGTCATTCTCAAAGCTGTCGACAAGAGAAAAACATACAACATGTACAATGTACATACAATGAAATAAAATGTTTGATGCTACATCATTATTTAAGTAAAATTTGTTAAAATTACCCTATAAAGAGGGTGTGCACACATATCATTTAGTTGGTAATCAAATTAGACGTTTCGTTATGTGAATTACAACTGTACACACTCTTTATAGAGTAATTTTAACAAATTTTAGTTAAATAATGATGTAACATCAAACATTTTATTTCATTGTATGTAGCAGTTACAGGGTTTGATGTTTTTTGACACTTTCTGCATATTTTTTTCTAGACGAGAGCTTTCAGAATGGTCTAATGGATGAAAGCGCTTACCTGGAATTTTAATAAAATTACACACTCAGTACTCGTCTTTTCGTTTACTTAATTTACATTTTAAAATGTCCAAAATTATAACATGCTATATTGAATACAATAAAACTTACCATCAATTTTTGTTAATTTCCACTCAAATGGGAAGGCAAATCAAACTGTCTTAATAACCTCTCTTCGTCTTTCTCAAATCTAAAGAAACACTGTTTTTGAAAATGAAGGGATCATGTCCTCCATCGTTTCTTCGTCGACAAATTTAATGATTTATTACCACTGCTTTTCAGCCATATGAATTCTATCTTCCTGGGTTGGAGGAACAAAACTGTAAAAAGAAATATTTACTTTACTAATGCAGCAATTTTCAGTTTAGCTAATGTAAAGAACACCCATGATCTCTAAAGTTGTCGATTAAATTAGTAAGAATTCTATATGTTTTATAAAAATGAAGATAATGGTTGTTAATTGTGAAAGAAAAAATGCTCAAATTTTTTTAATAAAACTTACCGAGTACACCACTTATTACTCCTTCAGAATACACTTTGACATTGTCTTTTCAATTAATAACAATAAAGCAACGAAACAACAGATAAATATTACACTATAGCAATTAAAAAATACACCAAAATAGCGTAACCTTAAAATAACCTCTACACTTGAACTAAGAAATAATAACATTATAACATATAACATGTGGGGATGGGGTCGAGCAATATGATATCGCGCATACGCAGTTATAAAAATCAATAAAATTTGATTACTAACGACGTTACAGTTTTCGTTAATTTTTTGGAATTATCTACCGATTTTAGTTACTCGACGGGCTCTATAGATGGCACGGTCTGCAGTGTCCCTAGCCTGATCTAGCGGTAACTACAAAAACAGGACCAACTATTTAGTACAATTCGGATTCAGGTCAGATTATTCCTTTTACTCTCCTTTTTTGCGAAAATTTATTATTAGCATTTTTCAATCTAGTATTTGAAGACAATTTTCAAATAAACTGAGTAATTACCGTTCAATTTGTATACATTGAGACATAGGTTTGAAATATGATTTAGCGTTTTCAGTTATTAACAAGTTTGGAGGTATTTGCGACCTTTGTTAATTGAATTTTTTATAACTTTTCGAGTTTTGATTACAGTACAATAAAAGTGTTAGTTAAGCAATCAGTTGAAATCATCACAATTTCTTCGTTCTGATCGAAAGTCAAGATGACAGATACAGGAAGTGAAACAATTATAATTAACGAGCTTAGGGTTCTTAAACGTAGTAGAGGTACTATGAAACAAAAATTAATGTTACTAGAAAAACACATTGACACTCTTAAGACCCCTTCAAGTGATGAATTGCCTAATATTAACGACGTAAAGCTGAGAATTGATAATCACTCAAATTTATTAAATGAATTTGAAAAAGTTCAATCAATTTTAGAGACAAAATGTAGCGAGAATGAGTTAGAAGACCATTTTTTAGAGAGAGAAGAATTTCAGAATAGGTTTTATAAAACACAATCATACTTGAAAACCGTTTTAGATAATTTGCTAGCATCAGCTTCACATGCTATTAGTAAGGTACATTCCGATTCACAGTCAAACATTTCGAATAATACTATTGACCCTTTTCAGAATATGTGGTTGCCTAAAATAAAGCTACCGATATTTTCAGGACAATTTCAGCAATGGATTAATTTTAAGAACAATTTCAATTCTACAATTACTAATAATAAATCATTAAACTTTATTGAAGGCATAGATAACACTGAGCAGCCTTTTAAAGAGTCCTGGGAGTTGTTGTGTAAGCGTTTCGACAAAAAACAGTTCTTGTTAGATAGTCATTTTAAATCACTTTTGAATGTACAGGGTGTTCAAAAAGAAGCATATGCTAATTTTCGGAAAATACTAGATGAGGTATCCAAGCATTTAACTTCTTTAGATGGGATAGGACTCAGTAAAGATATTCTGTATGATTCTTTTATAATTCATGTGCTATCAAGTAAATCAGATAAAAATACAATGCGAGATTGGAAAGAGTGCGAGTATAATGATGATTTACCATCGGTAACACAATTTATCGATTTTTTAAAAAACAAAGCTGATGTTTTGCAGTGTCTAGATGACACACAATTTATAAGAGCAAGTGGTTCAAGCTATCAAAGCAAGCACAACACGTATAATTATAAACCAAGTGCTCAAGTAAATTTAGCTAGTAATTACACCTGTAATTTTTGTAAGAACCATTCTATTTACAAATGTTCAGATTTTTTAGCGTTACCTACCGAACGTAAAATTCAAGAGGTAGAAAAATTGCGGCTTTGTGAAAACTGTTTGTTACTGGGTCACAACAAAAACAACTGCAGAAGCGGCCCATGTCCCATATGTAAAGTCCATAAGCATAATAAATTGATTCACAGAGAAATTGTGCAGTCTACAAGGTCGGTTAATAGTGTCAATGATCGAAATTAATTGAATCTATTGACAAAAGAAGATTGATAATTCAGACCCTACAGTAAGTACCAACTTAGTTAATGACCGAAGTCAGGTGTTATTATCAACAGTACTATGTTATGTGAAAGACAAAAGTGAACAGTTCCATGCTTGTAGAGCTCTCTTAGACTGTGGGGCCCAAATGAATTTAATTACTGCTTCTTTTTGCGAAAAACTCAGGATTCCAGTTACTAGTACTAACTGTTCAATTATAGGTATCACACAAAGCCAGTCAGATTCAACAAAAAATGTACGCTTGATATTTCGTCACCGTTCTCAGATTATAAATCGAGTATTTCTTGCTTAGTTGTTCCAACCATTACGAGTCGGATCCCGACATATTCTTTTGATATTAGTAATATGCGTATACCGAATAATATTGATTTAGCGGATCCTGAATTTAACCATTCCAAAGGAATTGATGTATTAGTAGGCGCTAATATTTTTTGGAACCTGTTGCAAAAAGGAAAAACCTTCCTACACTAGTGAACACCAAATTGGGATGGATAATAACGCGTACCATGCCAATCAAGTTAGACAAATATATTTGCACCCTAGGATAAGTTCATGTCGCAGAAGACGACCAGCTCAAGAAGTTCTGGGAAATAGAGGAAGTCCAATGTAAAAATCAGTTCATGTCCCATGAAGACACTATTTGCGAATCTCTTTTTGAACGAGATACGTACCGAGCGGAAAATGGACAATTTGTGGTGAAATTTCCATTAAAAGATTCCGTTGAGCTATTGGGCGATACAAAAGTATCCGCTATGAAGAGATTTGAGGCACTGGAACATAAATTTTCTGATTTTAGCTTCAAACAATTATATCATGATTTCCTTCACGAATACCAGGATGTAGGTCACATGAGTAAAGTTTCAAACAATATTAATTCTAATCTGGGTTATTTCTTACCCCATCACGGTGTGCTTAAAGCAACAAGTATCACTACTAAGCTTCGAACAGTATTCGACGGCAGTTGCCAAAGCACAACAGGTTGGTCACTTAACGACATCCAGTACGTCGGCCCTAAGGTCCAAAACGACATATTCGACATTCTAGTACGATTTCGCATGTACGCCTTTGTTGTGTCAGCAGACATTTCAAAGATGTATAGGCAAATACTTATGCACCCAGAGCATAGGCATTTACAGCGAATCTTATGGCGAGATAACCCAAACGATGAATTTTCTGTTTTTGAGCTAAATACGGTTACGTATGGTACAAGAGCAGCACCCTATTTAGCCATTAAATGTATTAAAACTCTAGCAACACAAAATTTGAAAGAATTTTCAGAAGCCTCTAACACTATTTTGTCCGACATGTACGTCGACTATTTGCTGACAGGATCTAACGATCTTAATGAATTACAAGATAGATTATTATTATTATTATTATTATTATTATTATTATTATTATTATATTTAGACAAGGGCAGAGGGACAAGTAAGAACATTTATAATATATTGGAGTCTGCGAATTTCATTTTACGTAAGTGGACTTCCAATAACCAAAAAGTTGTTTCTAACTTTGCAAAGACAGATATCTCAAATTCAATCCTAAATATAGGTGATCAAGAGTCTAGTAAAACTTTAGGGGTTCAGTGGAATAATAGCTCGGATACATTAAAGTATACCGTTAAGCAGTTTTCAACTCACGTTTCTCCTACTAAACGCTCCATTTTATCCACGATTGCTCATATATATGAGCTTTTAAGCCCATATATTATTTTAGCCAAGATACTTATCAAAAGACTTTGGTCTCTTCGCATTTCATGGAATGCTCCAGTTCCTCCAGATATATTAAAGAACTGGTCACAATTTCAAAATAGCCTTGAGAGTCTCAATCATTTATCCATTCCTCGCAATGTAGTCTCGGAGGTAATGCTAGACATTCATTGTTTCTGTGACGCATCGCAAGATGTATATGCAGCATGCATCTACCTCCGCAGTACAGATAAGTCAGGTATCTATACAATTAATTTGCTATGTTCAAAATCCAAAGTTTCACCATTGAAAGCCATCACTATCCCCAAGCTAGAATTATGCGCCTGTCTTTTAGGAGTACAATTAACCAAACATGTGGTCAACTCGCTTGAGGTTGATATTCCTATTCATATGTGCTCCGATTCTCAAGTTGCTTTGAGTTGGATTCCCCACGAACCCAGTGACTTACAAGTTTTCGTTGCATATCGCGTATCAAAGATACAATCGCTATCAAACATCACTAATTGGAAATATGTAAATGGCTCAAGTAACTCAGCTGACCTAGCTTCCAGAGGTATTCCGCCTGACAAGTTAAATTCGAGTGTGTTTTGGTGGAAAGGTCCAGCTCTCCTGCAATTACCCATTTCTGATTGGCCAAGTAAAGATTTTATTCTCAAAAAATCAGAGTTGATGGAGCTGAAAAAGAAAACCGCAGTTCTACATGCAACGCCGTCATATTCATTCGATTTACTTACTCGATTTTCTAGGATAGGTTAGTACGAGTCACAGTTTATCGCTTACGGTTTTGTAATAATCTGAAAAATAAAACGCACAGGAAAACTAGTGTTCTATCTGCGTCAGAATTGGAAAATGCCAAAGCCATATTAATAAGACAAGTCCAACAAGATTCATTCTTCGAAGAGTTGAAAATACTCAAGAAAAATAAAACACTCCCCAATAAACACAAACTTTCATCATTAGCACCCTTCGTTGATGAACAGGGAATTATAAGAGTCGGAGGAAGATTAAAAAATACATATTCACCTTTCAGTACCAAACATCCAATTTTATTGTCTTCCACTCACCATTTCACGAAGCTAGTTTTTGAACATAAACATCGACAATTGTTGCATCCAGGCCCTCAGTTATTTCTGTCATCTGTTAGACAATTCTATTGGCCAATGAAAGGACGCCTTTTAGCCAAACAAATTGTAAAAAATTGTATAACATGCGTTAAGTTCAACCCAGTGCAATTTACTGCCCCAATGTCCAATCTGCCAAATGAACGAATCAAGCCTCAACTACCATTCCAAGTAACGGGTATCGTTTACGCTGGCCCTTTTTTCATTCTCAATAAAAAAGGTAGAGGTTCACGATTAACAAAATGTTACTTAGCAGTATTTATTTGCTTCTGCACAAAAGCAATTCATCTCGAAGTTGTTTCGGATCTCACAACCGACAATTTTCTGGCAAGTTTCAAAAGGTTCAGCTCACGAAGAGGTGTTCCATCTGTTATCTACTCTGACAATGGAAGCACATTTGTCGGAGCAAATAACAAACTAAAGGAATTAGGACATTTTTTGTCTAACAATTGCAATCAGATTAATGACGAGTTAATAAGTCAATTTAATATTAAATGGATTTTTATTCCCCCATAAACCCCGAATCATGGAGGACTGTGGGAAGCAGCCGTTAAAATGGCAAAACATCACTTGAAGAGAGTTTTGATCAATAAAAATGTAACGTTCGATGAATTCAACACTCTTATAATACAAATTGAAGGGATACTCAATTCGCGACCATTATTTGATATGTCCAATGACCCAAATGATCCTTCACCTCTAACTCCCTCACATTTTTGAATTGGTCGCCTGTCAAGGCTGCAACATATCCAACAGTTGTATCAGCAGTTCTGGCGACAATTCTCGAAACAATATATTTCCCAATTGCATCAATCATATAAATGGAAAGATGCAGCCAGTAAAATAAATCTAGACACACTGGTACTTATCAAGAATGATGCCCAACCACCTTGTATATGGCCTACCGGCAGAATAACAAGACTATTTCCTGGCAGAGACGGAGTCACTACGTCTAAAGGACCAATTGTGAGATCCGTTAGACATTTATACCCTTTACCAGTGCAAACCGACATTTGTATTTGACTTTAATTTCAACTTTGTGTGTTCGATTCCCGCGGGTTCCGATACTATTGTATTGAAGGTGTCCTTCAAAGTGGGGGCTATAGAAGGCGCAATCCGCATCTTCACAGATGGGTCTAAATCCAATGTAGGCTCAGGATGTGGTATTTTTTTCCAGATCCCTGGATCTAAACATAAAATGGGCAATGGGCTGCAATGCAGGTGTTGCTCAAACAGAGCTCACTGCTATCTGCATCGCTGCTAAAGAGATTACCAAAAGGAAAACCACAGGTAATAATATATACATCCTTACGGACAGTAGACAAACACTACTAGCCCTGAACAGACCACGTATTACATCAGGCCTAGTACTAGAATGTCACATGGCCTTAATCGAAACCTGTAACAACAACACGGTCACTTTAGGCTGGATCAAGGGCCATGAGAAATCGAAAGGAAACCGTATTGCAGACTCGCTAGCCAGGAAGGCAGCCTCCCAAAAACTTTTGGGACCTGGCACTTTCATTGGTCTATCGGCATCAGCAACGGCCGACCTATTAAAGGAGCACTCCCTTAATAAGTTTAAGGGCAGATGGGACGACGCAGAAGGCTGCAGGCTTGCCAAGGAACTGCTACAGTACCCAGACAGCAAAGTAGCCAAAAAATACGTGACTATGAACAGGCGGAACCTACGAACAACCACGGGAATTCTGACTGGTCACTGCCACCTACGAAAACACCTTCACAGACTGGGTTTATCTAACACCCCACTTTGTAGAGGATGTGAACAAGAAGATGAGACTGCCGAACACATTCTTTGCGAATGTCAGACACTCTCTCAATTTAGGTTTCAAGTATTCGGCGAGTATAGGCTAACACACGCCAATATGAGGGAACTTAATTCAGGCGACGTTATCGCCTACTTCAAGGAAGTAGGCTGGATGACGAGCTAGAAGGAAGTTTTGAACCTCAGAAGGATGCACAATGGGCCAATTGTGGCCTATGTGCTGTGGGGCCACCCACCCTTCAAATGTTTACAGATACAGAGTGGGGGCTATGTTCAATTTTATGTGTTCGATAGACAGTAATATTAAGAGTTGTCATTTTTGAAGTTTAGTTGTCATTAATTTTTATGAATTTTGTAAAAGGAAAACCGTTGTTAATTTTTTCAAAGTAATACAGTCCATTTTAATGTTTTTACTGTTTGTCAAGTATTTCTTAAATAATCACAATTGAATCAGCAAATTAAAATAATAAACACACATTAATTAAACAAAAGCAATCTATATCTAAATTTGACCACTAATTAATTCACAAACTATACTACTTTTCTTACAACATATTTCTGTAACAATTGATAATCAAAAAATGTTGTTCAAATTTTCTAACAGAAATTTTTGTGTCCTGTATGAATATATCAGTCGCCTAGATGCAAAAGCCGACAAGTCCACATAAACCGAAAGTGAGAAAAAGCAAAAAAACGTGTGAAATATTTATCTTTCATTAAAACAAAACTTTTTTTCTGGGATAGGGTATTGAAAAATAACAAAAAATATTTTCAGAAATCTATGAATGCTAGAACTCATAGAAAATTCAATGGTTTTATGGACATGTCGGCTTTTGCACCAAAAACTAGGATCATTTAGTAATAAAAAACAAGGATAATGGTTTTATTGGCAAAGAGAACCTAATATTATGATGAAAACATATTTTTATATTGCAAAGTCCATGCTTCTTCACACTGAGTGTCCTCCCTGCCATTAATTTCTTCTTCTTCCAACTGGTTTTGGAAAACTGTCTTGAAAAATGCAAGCTTTTCTTCTTATTCCCACTCTTTTCCATAATGCGATTCTAGAAGCTTTTTGATGCTAGATTTTTTACTCTTTTTAATAGGTACTCCAACATCTAGTTATTTAGGGCACATTGAGGCAACTTTTTTGCCTCTTTTGCATAAGCTCTTGGGTTCACAGAATGAATTTTTATAAAGTGCTTCTCCGGTTACTAGAACATTGGTTCTGTTTTTGGAAAATATTATTTTCTTGGAGGGTTGAAACTTGAAATGCCAATATCCTGGTTGCTTGAAAACATTTTGAGATTCATTTCTCCAGTCTTGGATTTTGAGTTCATCTCCAAGTTTAAATACAGTGGCGAATTTGTTGAGAATATTCACGTACTCGTCAGGATGAACAAATTCTGTTTGTTTTTTGTAGATACGCTCAATTTGTCCAAATACCCTGTCAGGCGGAATGTAAGAATGGCCAACAACTGGAAAGATCAGCTCCAAGCATTTTATTTGTGAAGGTGCTTCACATTGCAGCCAATAGACTAACATGGCAATGACAGTAGAATTTTTATTCTGGGCGCCACATCCATCGCAGATAAGACGAACTACTTTAATGATCTCAATGAAATTAAATTGTGAAAGTGTATGATGGAGTGCCGATGAAATTTCGTTGGAACTTCTATGATGGCCAATTTCAGTCCAAACATAGGATCTCACATTCAAATGGTTAAGCTTGGCTTTGGATGATCCACAAACAATCGCCTGATGATAAAAATTAATTTGCATGCTAAAATAGGCCTTCTGGTCTGGAAGCTTTGGAAGAGCTAAGTTCTTTTGACAGTTAAAGGAAAATGTATCTTTGCGTGTTTCTTGAAGCAGTTGATAAAAACAATTAGCCCTGATTTTGTGTAGTCGCTGTTGAGCTATTAAATTTTTTTTATTTGTGTCATCCTGTGTTTTCTTTATGTTGGTTTTATATTGTGAACAAGTAGAGTATAGGTCGGTTTTTGGGGTACCAAAACCAATATTAAAAGTTTTGTTTACGTATAAATTTTCCAAAGCCTAACGATGCTTAATTCGGCCGGTAAATAAATTCTGCTAAATGTTTTCGACCGACAATAGTGCGTCTTGGTGCATTTTAAGGATTCCATAAATTCTTTAACAGCTTGTTTTTTGTTGTCGTTCTTATTACCAATTCGGTCACCTCCTCTATTTTCCATTGACAAAAGGAATTTTTGGAAGAATCGTTTTACCACGTTTAATATTCTATCCTTCTTAATACCTAAAATTATGAAAAAAATATTCATGAAATAATAATAAAATATTCAGGCATTTACCTAAAATATTTAGGAACGCATCTCTGCATACGGGAACTACTAAGCCATCAGACGTTATAACCTTGTATTGGACTACTAAAAGCTTTTCTTTCTTTCCGCTATCTTTCCTTTGCCTACGTCTTTTTGCAATTTTTGAGTTACAGTGTCGTAATATAAACATGTCTTGTTTAGATTTTTCTTTGTTTTTATAGAAAGCGCCATTAAACTCTTTAAAGTCTTTCATAGAAAGTTGAGATGTACATTGATATGGATGAAACAGTTTACCCTTATAACCGCAACGGGGATATAATGGCATATCTTTACAAGTATACCTAAAACAAAAATACCACATGCTAAAGACCCACAATAAAGAACTAATGGGTTCATAATATTAAGGTAAAAGTTTAAAAACACTTGCCCACAAAAAGTAGCTACGTACAACATTAAAAATAAACCTTGATGCCTTTTGTCTTTCGGTTTCCTGCTTAGTTCTTTTTCTAGCCGTGTTATCTACACATGCTTTCACTTGACGAAGATTTTGCGGATTAACGAATTTATCTAACAGATTCATTTTTGTAATTTCAATTTTGATTTACACCTTGTTTATCACTGCAAGAACAAGTCAAAACTTCAAATTAAATCACCCGATATTCCACATGTCATTGTGTTGTGGTACGTATACTAAGCTACTGTTGGCCCATTGGATGTGCCTGGTTTTGCAGCTTAGGCGCGCAGGGACTTGTCGCCTTTTGCTTCAAAGACGAAACTTTGTAGGCGATTTATACATAGATTTGTCGAGTTTTGCGGGGAATATTTTTAATGGACATGTAGTCCTTTGAATTTTAAATGTCTTGGTACAATAAACTCTATTTTTAAAAAAGTGTGACTTGTCGGCTTTTGCATCTAGGCGACTGATATATGTTTATGAATCGAAAAAGTTCATTCAACATCTACAGTAGTAATTTGAGCATTTTTCATTTTTATAGTTATTGCTAAATCAAAATTAATATCCTCAACTATTTCGCCTTATAAGATTTTGTTGATATTTTCTAATTTAAAATATCGCTCATTCACCTACTCTACCTCTAAGTTTTTTACAGGACCTATCAAATTCTTCTATAACTTCAATTTATTTCTGATAGATGCAAATAGTTTTTTTTCCAGTCTGTGAATGGAGTTTGAGATGAAGCAATAGTTTGCCTCAATAAATGCAAGGTGCTGAGGCAAATCCGTACTCTACAATTTTTTTGTGGTTTTCCAAAAGGGCGCTGGAATCACTGATTTCGAGAATTATATCTTAATACCTGCAAAATCATCGATATATATATACGAGGGCAATTCAGAAACTAACCTCCGGTTGATTGAAAAAAATACACCAAGTTAAGTAAAAATATTTTAATATATACATCTTACAACTACATCTTTGCACTATTTTTCGACATAGTCTCCATAACGATTGAGGCACTTATCGTATCTCTTCACAAGCTTTGAAATTCCTTCTGCATAAAAATCACCCGCTTGTGCCTTGAGCCAGCCTGTGACCGCATCTTTGAGCTCTTCGTCGTCATCAAACCGCTGGGACCCGAGCCATTTCTTCATATGCATGAAGAGGTGATAATCGCTTGGCGCCAGATCTGGGCTGTAAGGTGGATGGTTGAAAACGTCCCACTTGAAGGACTCAAGAAGGGCTGTTGTTCTGCGAGCAGAGTGAGGACGGGCGTTATCGTGCAAAAAAACGATACCGGAAGTCAGCATACCACGGCGTTTGTTCTGTATAGCCCGTCGTAATGTTTTTAGTGTTTCACAGTACACGTCTTGATTAATGGTCGTCCCACGTTCCATGAATTCAACCAACAACACCCCTTTGGCATCCCAAAACACCGTTGCCATCAGTTTTCTGGCAGAAAAATCTTGCCGGGCTTTTTTTGGTTTGGTAGGCGAATCTGAATGTGCCCACATCTTTGATTGTTCTTTTGTCTCAGAGTTCACGTACTTAATCCAGGTTTCGTCACCGGTCACGATTCTGTTTAACAATGGTTCTCCTTCGTCCTCATAACGTGACAGAAAGTCTAATGCAGAGGCCATTCTTTGACTTTTGTGGTGGTCGGTAAGAATTTTGGGCACCCATCGTGCACAGAACTTACGGTAACCCAATCTTGCTGTCACTATCTCGTACAAAAGAGTCTTAGAAATCTGTGGAAAATCAGTAGACAACTCCGCCATTGTGAAACGTCGATTTTCACGAACTTTTGCATCAACTGTCTGAACGAGTTCGTCAGTCACCAAGGATGGTCTACCACTCCTCTCTTCATCATGAACGTTTTCTCGTCCACTTTTAAATAAACGTACCCATTCACGGACAACTCCTTCACTCATAACTTTTGGTCCGTACACGGCACAAAGCTCACGATGAATAGCTGCTGCAGAGTATCCTTTGGCTGTAAAAAACCTTATAACAGCACGCACTTCACATTTGGCGGGATTTTCTATTGCAGCACACATTTCAAACTGCCACAAAAACTAAACTAGCGCAGGTACGATGTTCACTCGACTACGGCTTGATGCCGACTGACCTGCTGAGAGTGTGAATGCACAGATGGCGCGCTACTCCCCCCACTACCCGCACTGTGACCAATCGGAGGTTAGTTTCTGAATTGCCCTCGTATATATATATATATATATATACAGTAGGAAAGGAATATCGACCTACTAAATATGAAAGTAGAGATAATCTAATGAGGACGGCAATAACGGCTTCCCTAGACACATTCTCAAGAAGTTAATTTACAATTCTAATTTCTTTGACGGGCCGGTTGACAATGTTGTGATAGATCCTTTCACTTATAAAAAGATACCTTTTGTCAAGGCTCTTACGGACACCGTTGTCTCTCATTTCAAGAGCTACAATAATTTAAAAATAGTAAAATACAACACTGTGACTGTAGGGAGCGCTTTTTCTCATACCAAAGATAGGACGTTGACTATGGACCGAAGTGACGTTGTTTATTCTGTGCCTTGCCGGGATTGTCAGGGATGTTACATTGGTCAGACTGCACAGTTATTGAAGAATAGAATCACTCAACATAGAAGCGATAGTCGCATCGGGAAGAATTCGTGTGCCTTATCGTTGCATTTCCAAAATTTAGATTTTAATAGTGTGAGAATTTTGGAACAAGAAACGAATTACAAAAAACGTTTGTTCTTGGAGATGTGTCATATTTTTGATAATCAGCAATCAATTAATTTTAAGACTGACATGAATCAACTTAGTAACATTTATTGCAACATTTTGAATTTCAGTAATAGGTACTAATTGTTTGGTGCTGGCCTGTATGTTTAATGTTTTAATTTGATTTTAATGTGTGACAAGTTTTTATTGCCTTGTTGATTTTTCCATAAAATGAGTTTATCTTTTATCATTTAGTTCCGTTTCGTCGTCGTTTGTGTTGTTTCTGTTTTAAATTTTAAAATAATTTTATCGCAATGATTGGTTCGATGGATTAGCTTTAATGTTGTGAGTATTGAAGGCTTTTTTATAGAGATATGTTTTTGTCTGCTACTATTGTTTTGTTTCTTTTCTATTGTAGAAAGTCCTCCTGAGGAAGTTATAAATAAATGACGAAAATTTGAGGCACATTTAACAATTGCTTTTACCACTACAGACCGCTTCCCATTAGATTATCTCTACTTTCATATATATATATATATATATATATATATATATATATATATATATATATATATATACAACAAACAAAATATATGCGCTTTGCATCTAATCCGCCCTTGAATTATGACGTTTATTTTAGTCAATTACAGAATAAGAATGAATAGAATTTGTGTTAGTTTCTCCTACATTTTGATACACAATTTGTATCTCTTTATTGACGTATCTCTAAGAATTTTTATTTATCAAATGGTTGTATTGTTATCATTATTAGCTGCCTTTTGGGGTTATATAAATTATTATTAATTATATTCGTCATTGTTTTATTTATTGCGCTTAATCTTGGATTCGAATATGTACCATATTCAAAGTAGCAGAATCCTTTCACGTTAGAGGAACAAAATAGCCGTGTTCCATTTTGATGAGTATTTGCAATTGTGCTAGTCTTTCTCCGAATGTTAACACAATAAATGAACAAAATCAAAATATATTACATCTGTACACAGGTATCCTTTTTAATAGGTAGCTTTAAAACGACAACAGGCGGCAGAAGATGCAATTGCGCTACACCTAGCTGCTAAAGAAAGCGGGGCAACATATGAATATTTACCTCCTGGTCGTATTTTTGGTATGCAGGTTACGTCGCCCGAACCAGAATACACAAGCGCTGACAATGACTGCAGAGGTTCTCCAGATCATAGAAATTCAGAAGAAGTGGAAGTTAGTCAAGCTTCTATAGACATGCTAGCTCAACTTTTCCCTACCAAAAAAAGAACTGTGTTGGAGTTGGTTCTAAAAAGGTACTAATTCACATAGTAGTAATAATAACTTTCATCAATAGCTTTTTGAGAATCTTTGGCCGTTCGTTTTTCTTAAGTTTTTAGTATCTTTAGGTAAAATGATTTATTTTATTGTTGACAATAATAATTTTGAGTCAACGTCATAGTTTTCTTATTGTTTTACACACACTATTTTTTAAGATTTCTTTTAAGAACAGCAATACATAGTGACACCAACATTATCGTTTTAGAAACATAATTTTTCAAAAATTTTCAAAAAACAATGTTTATACCACTATAGGGGCTTACATACCCCCTAGTCCCACTTTAAATGAATATAGTGATTGTTTTCAATTTTTGCAACCTTGTATAAAAAACATTGATAAAACGTTAATAGTGGGGGACTTTAATTTACCTGAGATAAAGGGTTGCAAAAGTTTAGATTCAAGAAATGTTAGTGCTAAAACGCTGACACTATAGTCTGTTTCTTATTGACTGACAGCACGCGAAAAGGTCACAGATGCTAGTCAGGTAGTAAAGCATAAGCGTCACAGTTCATCTAAGAAATTTATTTACTATTTAATTTTATACCCGATCTGATATATAAAGGTAATATAATTGTAAATTCGGTTAGTTAAAACAACTAACTGACCTTCATACATTTGTAGAGTACATACAGTTAAAACAATAAATTATTTTTGAAATAATCTTGTAACGCAACTATTCTGACTGAATATTTCATTAATTATCTTGAGAATTTGGAGCAGGTCAATTCTTTGGAGACATATTAACAAACCATTTATCAATTCATTCTCCAGATAATTACTTTCTGATTTTCGAAATGTTGATAATAACATTTCCAAGAAACATTACAATAGGGTCCTACTAGGGATTGTCCCAATGACTACTTACAAATTTTACAGGTATATACGGTGAAACTTGGTCTCGCCCAAATTTGTATAATTTGTTCCGCTTAGAGTCGCTTATGTTCCATAAGTGTTAACTGTGTTGTGAAAAATGTCTTCAAGTTTTACCCCAGTAAAGTGTAAGAGCGTGATTAGCTTACAAATGAAGACTGTAGTGTTAAATGTGCATGATGCTGTTGTACATCAAATGCCGGCTGCTACTGTTAGAAATATAGTTTCGACATGTTCCAATATGACAGGAGTTAGTTAATCTACTATTTACAGGCTTCTAAGAGAGAGGAAAAATGGAAATATATCTCCACCTAAAAAGTCAACTGGAAGAAAATCATTTGACCTTGATGAACATATGCAAAATACAATAAGACGAAAACTACATGAATTATATTATAAAAAGAGATCCCAACCCTTGACAGAATTCTAAGAATGGTGAAGGAGGACGAGAATTTGCCTAACATGGGGCGAAAAACTTTGTGGAAAATATTACACAAATTAAATTTCAATTGGGAGAAGCAAAGTCGCAAATCAGTGCTAATCGACAACGAAGAAATAATATGTTGGAGACGCCAGTATTTACGAGATATCCGAAAATACAGACAGGAGGGAAGACAAATCTATTATCTAGATGAGACATGCCTCAATGAAGGACATTCCGTGAAAAAAATATGGCAGGACAAAAGTATTCAAACCAGTCGTCAAGCTTTCAAGCTTTGAAGGTTTATCTACTGGACTGAAAACTCCTATCGGTAAAGGTCGCCGACTAATAATAACGCATATTGGATGCAATCAAGGGTTCATTGAAGGTGGTTTACTGGAGTTTCAGTCAACATCAACCAAAGACTATCGTGAAGAAATGACTGCAGATGTATTTTACACAAATGGTCGAATTAATTCCAAATAATGCTGTAATCGTTATGGACAATGCCACTTATCATTCGCGATTAACAGAAAATCTTCAATCTACCTCTTGGAGAAAAGCTGATATTAGAAACTGGTTAATCGTAAAAGATATACCATTTGAAGATGATATGTTGAAAAAAGAACTTTTAAAGGTTGCTTCAGATCACAAGCTACAATTTAAAAAGTTTGTTATTGATGAAATAGCCAAGTATCGTGGGATAACAGTGCTTCGTTTGCCGCCATACCATTGTGAATTAAATGCGATAGAGTTAATATGGGCCCAATTGAAAGGTTATGTAGCTAGACATAAACATTTAAAATGAAAGATGTTCGTGAACTCATGAAGTACTCATTGACAACAATAACTGAAGAGAACTGGAGAGATGCTGTAAATCATGTAATTAAAGAGGAAGAGAAAATGTGGGTTGTAGATAATCTCATAGAACAAACTATAGAACCGATAGTGATCTCTCTCGACGAGTCTTCGAATGATTCTTGTATGGCCAGCGAAGAGGATGATAGTATAGATTGAATTTTAAATTTTCTATAAATTGTATGTTTACTTTACTTAATATACATTAATTCATTGTCAATAAATTTGAATTATGAGAATTAAACTATATTTTCTTTAATTAATTTAATAAAAATGAAAATGTAACTTGTTAATAGGCCTAAACGAATGAATTGAATTTCAACTGTAATATTGACCGAATCTAATTAAATAAGCAAAATGAACTAATATCGTAATCTCCGCCACTGCCGCACTATTTGTCCTTTTGCTGGCATTGTTCAGTTTTATTACCATATTGTATTTTGAGCTGAAACAGAGATGTACAGATAACCAATACAGACACCTACTTGTTTTGCATTAGAATTTTAGTATTTACTTGTAAAATTCTTAGGATCACTCTGTAAGAGATAATTTTCTATTTGAATATTTAATGAGGCTACTGTGCTGTCAGACATTAAGAAATAGACTATAAAAGATTTTTTAAATTTTAATTCGTTAGAATTGTACAATGATATTAAAAATATTCAAGGAAAGACACTAGATTTAGTTATTATGTCACAATTAAATAGTACTAATTGCACTGTAGAAAGAGAACAATTTCCTTTGGTAGAGGAAGACGCTCTTCACCCCACATTAATGATTAATATAAATTTAAAACAACGAGAAGAGTTAATTGCAAATAACTTGACCGATAACAAATATAATCTTAAAAGGGCTAATTTCAATTTATTATATGAACTAATGAGGGATTTGAAGTGGGAAAATGTAACGAATGAGAATAATGTACATTTGTCTGTGGATAATTTGTATATGAATCTCAATAACATATTCAGTAGGGCAGTGCCGCTTTATAAAACGCATGAGAGTATTTTGGAAAATTTCCACCGTGGTTTGATGCTGAAATTGTTAATTTGTTAAAAGCAAAAAATAGCTACAGAAAAATGAAGCATGTCTCTACGTACTATAATGATAAATATTTTGAAGTAAGAAGGCAATTAAAGTCATTGATATGGCGTAAACATAAGGAATATTTAAGTAATTTTGAACAGAATATAACAGCGGATATAAAAAATTTCTGGAACTATATTGGGCAAAAAAAAAGATAATAGATCGCAAATTCATTCATATACTTTAGGTGGTGATATGGTGACAGATGAAAATGCTGCGGAGAAATTTTCAGATTTTTTTGCTTCTGTTCATTCATCCGAAAAATCTCATTATAGTACAGATTATGTAAATACAAATATATATCAATTCGATACATATAACTTGAATCTGATGATTATGACAAGGCCGTAAAAAGATTAAAGCCAAAGAAATCAACTGGTACCGATCATTTACCGCCCTATATTTTAAAGAGTTGTCAAGAATTGCTTAAAAAACCTTTGCTGCACATATTTAACTTAATTATCAAACAATCAGAATATCCTACACAATGGAAAGTGGCAAAATACACACCAATTTATAAGACAGGAAACAGAAATGAAAATGAAAATTACAGAGGAATTGCAATTTTATGTGCTCCCTCCAAATTTTATTAGAATTTATAATTTACAGCAAATTATATAACCACTAGGAAATTTTATCGCAGATGAACAGCATGGGTTTGTAAACCGTAGGTCGATAAATACAAATCTATTAATATATATGGAGCAGACGAATAAAACTTTAAATGAGAAATTGCAGCTAGATACTGTCTATACAGACTTTAGTAAAGCATTCGATCGGGTGAACCATGACATTTTACTACGAAAATTACACAATTTTGGAATTTCAGCTAATTTGTTAGAATTACTTAAAAGTCACCTAGAAAATAGAAAGTTTCTGGTGCAGTATAACGGCAATATCTCCACAAAAAGATGCAAATTCTGAAGTGCAACAGGGCTCCAATCTTGGACCGTTGCTGTTTTTGATTTTTGTAAATGACATTCCGTCAAATGTGAAGTATTCGATTTGTTTACTGTTCGCTGACGCCTTTAATAGTTATTTGTAAAACAAGTGTCACGATGACTCGTTTTGTAGTACGAGTGAAGTTTGCACAACGAACCGCGAAGCGGTGAGTACTACAGAAAGTCATTGTGGCACAAGTTTTACACAATATTTTTTATAATTCGCATTTATTTAATTATTTAAATTAAATAGAATTTCATATAATCCCTGTTTTTAAACTAGGAGGAGTGGTTTGAATTTAAGTTGGCAATTCTGTAGATTCCTAAAATTGGTCAGATCACAGATGGTTTTATTCAACACTTCTGACTTTTGACATATAACCGAATAATTGTGTAAATTGTAAACAAACTTTCATTTATGGGAAGAGAGGATGATTATTTGTTTAAAAAAGAGCTTCTTCGTATATGCTCTTGCGATCTATTTACAACATGAACAGAATTATTTCTGTAATACATCTTCACATAGATATCTGTTAATTTATCCCAAAAATCGAACGTTTTGTATACCTATATATTGATCTTATACAATATAAAAATAAACAATTGACAAATCATTGATATATAAACGTTAGCGTACTTTATTCATTAATATTTTTAATATATAAATCATTCTAATTTACCTTTAATATAATAATTTGCTAGCTAGAACAACGCTAGACCATTTCATTTATAATTTGTGTCAACGTTAAAGTCAAATGTCAAATAAAAATATAACTAAATACAATAACCAACTGTACACTAAAAATTACTATAACAGTGTTCAAAGAGCTTCATTGTGACACTGTAAACAATGTTATAATGAAGTCTCTTATATACGCGAATTATAAAAAATGTTTGGAAGAATCCAAACGGTGAGAGACTGTGTGCTACTTCAGAAGCATATTAATAGTCTATATACGTGGAGTATTAATAATAATCTAAACATTAAAAAATGTTATGTCATGTCTATCACGAAAAAAAGAGCCACTTATTTTTGATTATATCATACACGCAGATACTTTAAGCCGAACTAATGAGGTGCGAGATCTAGGAGTCGTTTATAATAATCAACTATCATTTGCTACACATATAGAAAACACTGTAAATAGCTGCAATCTTAGGCTTCATTCTGAGACAAAGTTCAACATTCTCTAATTTGGATACAGCAAAATCACTGTACAATACCTTTGTTTTGCCAAAATTAGATTTTGCATCTATTATTTGGGAACAACAACCACAAATTTACTTGAATTATCTTGAAAAAATACAGAATAAGTTTTTGCGCTATCTCTATTTTAAAAAATTTCACCACTAGCCTGATTACAACGTCATAAGAAGCGAAATGCTAAGAAAAGAATTTAAAATAAAATCATTGCATGTTAGACGAAAGCTAACAATGATGAAATTGTTGTTTAAACTGATGACTAACAAAGTCTCATCAAATAATCTACTGTCTCTTATACCTATAAATGTACCACCTAAACGCACTCGTTCTTCTTTGATGTCTAGAATACAACAATCATCGTCAAATTCCCCATTGCATGCAGTGCTACAACTAGCAAATAATATAAACGCAATGCAAGACATAGATTGGACCCTTGCATTTAACGAGTTTATTAGAAAAATTGAGAGCTATTTCGAGAATTTTCATCTCTAACATTCCCAACTCACGAAAGTTCTTGTGGTTTTGTGTTCATGCCTTTACCTTTACTTTTCTTTGCCTTCACTTTTCTTTTCCTTTAGTACAGTTGTATGAGTATAGATTTAAGATGTCTATAGTCACCAGATTAATTTTAAAAAACATAGTTATATCCATGTAAAAAGGCTCGAGTGCCTGTTTGGATTTATTGTAAGTAAATAAATAAATAAGATTTAAAGATTAAAACTTTTCCGCACTCCGGATGCTGTATCGAAATCTCTCAAAATATATATCTGGATTCATAGGACGCGTTGTACTGACTCTGGTAGGCTAAAAATCAATACGTTTAATCTGCGAGACGCCTTGAACAATATCCAATCATAAAATTGGTCACTCCGGAGGCTGTATCGTACTAGCAAACAGAAATTTTTCCAAAAATTAACAAAAATGTGGTACTTCAGGTACCGTAGCATTCGTTGTACTGGATCTAGTGAGCTGAAAATCAGTAAGGTGTATATGTGAGATGCCCTTAACAATTCTCAATCATAAAATTGGTGACTTTATCCACTCCGAAAAATGTATCGTGCTAACAAGACATGTTACAAAACGACGACAAAATACACACAGCATTTTTTTCTAAAAACACTTTTTTCGTGTTTTTCTCACTGAAAACGTAAAAACAATTAAAAAAATAAAAATTTATAATTTTTCATAGGGGAAACCAATACTTTTCTCACATCGTAGATAGGGTTGGCGGAAAAGTAAAAATCATCCTACTCAATATAAACATAGACAAAATTCGTGTAATACAACACTTCCCCGTAAACGAAGGACGGATGATTTTCAGTTATAACAATAGAGTATATGTAGAGTATATATTGAACAATAATCAAAGTAATATATAGGAAAAAAATATATCCTAATAAACAAGGGAGGTTCAACAGCATACCAGGTTATATATCATCTATTTGTCAAATTTGTTGAATTTAATATGAAACAGGGGTTGTCATGATATCGCTTCCGAAAACACATATATCATATTAAACAGTCCTTTGTAA
Source organism: Galeruca laticollis (assembly GCA_963921935.1). Classification (NCBI taxonomy): domain Eukaryota; kingdom Metazoa; phylum Arthropoda; class Insecta; order Coleoptera; family Chrysomelidae; genus Galeruca; species Galeruca laticollis. The sequence goes on along the minus strand of OY998175.1, from coordinate 106,096,196 downwards.
TACTCGTCCTTGATGAAGAAATATTTTATTTCAATATGCTTGCTTTTTTTCAGCCTTCCTGTTTTAATAAGCTTGATTGTGCTTTGGTTGTCAATATGAAGAGTTGCTTTGACTACTTTGCTAACTACTAGAAGAACTGACATGTCAGTTCTTTTAGTAGTTCTGTGAGATATTTCAACTCTGGTGCATTAACAAGCAGCTATTAATTCAACCTCGGCAGTTGACTGAGGAACTAAACTCTGTCGCCTCGAAGACCATACTATTGGACTTCTAAACAGAGTTACGTGATTTTCATTTTAATTTCTTTGGTTGCATCTTCTATTGAATTGACATCTCCATCAAAATCTGGTTCATAATATGCAAGTAATTGATTCTTTAGTGTTGTTTTCAGCTTGGTCGCCACTAAAGAAAATACCGGCTGATCTTGTTCGTTTAAAATAGTGAAGTGTTATATTCACATTGATATAATTGATATAGTTTGTCTTCTTCGGTTGTTCCATGGAACGACTTTCAAAGTTCACTGCGAAGATGAAGTGTGGTCTGGTTTTGCATGATAAGTAGAGCATACTTCCTATTGCCTCTCTATAGTAAATATTTTTTCTTTATATTTGTCAACTTCATCATAGTCTTCATTCCTGTAATTGAATTACTTGTAGGTTTTGCTTCATTCATCTTGAATTTGTTTAGAACTCTCAGCATATTTTTCTTGAGAGAGGATTATACCTCCTTCAGTTGTTTCTATATCTATTCCAAGATATAACTTTGGTTCTTCATCTACAGTCGTTTCGAACTATTTCAGTTTTTCATGAAGTTGCTTTATTTTTCCTTTATCTTCTCCAACATTGATCCAATCGTCTACATGTATGGCTATATATTTTTTTATCTTCTGACTTGAACAGACGAGAATCAGATTTTAGTTGAGTCATTCCAACTTGTTTCGAGGAATTTCTAAATCTTTTATACCCTTGACATGGCCTATCTTAGACCGTACAAAGACTTTTGCAGCATACAAACCTTCCCCGGCTGGTTGAATCCCCAGGTACTTTCATGTTGACTAATTCAGCATACAAAAAGGCTGTCTTTATCCCACTATTTGGATGTTTCAATTTCTAACAGCTGCAATGGCAAATAATAATCTCAGTGTTGTGGTATCCACCACAGGAATTAAAATAATGTCATAGTCCATATCTTTTTTATTTTGAGCACAACCAGTGACAAGGAACCTCGCTATATGTATACCATTGTCTTTAACCTTGAAGACATACCCACTTGTCCTTTCACTTTATCTGCATCAACGTAAATCCAGGTTTTATTATTCATGAGGTAGTCTTTTTCTTCTTGGATAGCCTTTTGCCATGCATGTTTCTTTGATGATTATATTGGTTCCTCACATATTATCAGAGCCTCATTTTTTAATGTGTACTTCATCCTCTTTCGCGCTCTGGAAGTTCATCCCATAGTCTTTATATTTTGGTGGTAATCTTCTTTCTGTTCTTGGCCTTCTTTCTTCATAATAGCTTGCTATTTATTCTCCTCTTTATTCAAAATTTATTGGTATTTCTTCATTTATCTGTACATTCCTTTCTTTTTCATAATTTTCTTCAACATTTATGATTATTTCCATTTGCATCATCTTGATATTCATCCTCAAATTTTTGTAGACTGTCATTTCTATTGACACTATACTTGATATTCTTCATTTTCTTCCAATTGGTTGGTACATTTTATGCCACTTGACACACTGGGTTCCAGACCCTGTACCCGTTGGAAGCATAGCCAACAAATATTCCTTCATCCCTTTTGTCCCGGAGTTTTTTTAGATACCCCAAGTTCTTCGTGTTGACCACCTGACCAAATTCTCTCAAATTTGATAATTTTGGTTTCTTCCCATACCGTTTTTCTGCTGGTGTGCTCTTCATAGTGGTTGTTGGGCTCCTATTGAATAGGTACGCAGCAGTCAATATAGCAAATCCTCACAATTTATTCTCTAGCCTGGCGTGTAACAACATTGCTCGGACTCTGTTGAAGAAAGTTAAGTTTAATCTTTCTGCTTTTCTGTTCAGCTATGGTGAGTGTTGAATTATATAGTCTAGTTGTATTTCTCTTGCTCTAAACCACAGCTTGAAATCATTACTTGAGGACTCTCCTCCGTTGCTTAGTCTCAGTTTTGAAGTATTCAGATTGATTGAGTAGGAAGTTGGCTCATGGCAGCGGCATTGTAAGCTTGTGTGACAGTCTCTCCTCGATACGTCTATAGTTGTTATAATCGGGCATTATTTGTAATAATTGGATACTATTTACAAGTGATAGAACTGATCATCAAATCATTGTGTTTTTTAATCAATTAGAAATTACTGTCACCACCATTATCCCATTCAGTGATTATATTGTATGTGTAGGTGATTTCAATGTAGATCTAATGAAACATTCAACCGAAGTACGTAGGGCTCTAGATATTTTTGAAGGGTTAGGGCTTACACAGTTAATAAATGGACCAGCTATAGTGGTGTAACAAAATTGTAGGCACCAAATTCTTAGAAACAGTAAATGCGTTAATCCGAAAACAACGTTGTTAGATGAAATGTTAGAAGTATTACGATAGAAATGTTATATTTTTTATAGTATCTTTTTTAATCACTCCTATTCAACCAAATGGCCATAGAATAACGAACAATGTTTGTTCTGTATCTGTAAAAGTTTGGAGGGTGGGTGACCCCACAGAACTTAGGCCACAATTGGCCCATTGTGCATCCTTCTGAGGTTCAAAACTTTCTTCTAGCTCGTCATCCAGCCTACTTCTTTGAAGTAGGCGATACTGTCGCCTGAATTAAGCTCCCTCATACTGCCGTATGTTAGCCTGTGCTCACCGAATACATGAAACCTAAAATGAGAGAGTGTCTGACATTCGCAAAGAATGTGTTCGACAGTCTCATCTTCTTGTTCACATCCTCTACAAGGTGACCCAGCCCACTGAAGTATGGCTGGATAAATGCCGTCCGTTCCTGGGGATTTAAAGGGGGAGAAGCCTGAGATGGCCCAACTCAGTCTGTCCACGTCGACGATCTGTCGTGATATACGCCAGTCATCGTCCGTCGAGTAGTGATTCTCCTCATCCTCCCAGGCTGCCGTATTTGTGGTTCTGGAGTCAGGGAAGTGAGTTGACATTAATAGTTGAAAGCTTTCCTTTAGGTTGGCAGTTTTTGTGCCATCCTCTCTGGTTAGTATACCGATATGACGGTGGGGATCTTTTGAGAGGGCTTTTTGGTGTCTAGTTGCTTAGGGGAAATCCACGATTTCCTCGCAATAGATTCTCGAAACTTCTCCACGGAGTGGAGGCTTCATCAAGATCGAGCCGCCTGAGTGGGCAAGACATCTTGTAGGCATTAATTATGGAGTTTTGAATGGTTTCAGAATAAGTTTCCAAATCTCCTTTATTGTTAGGCAACACATCCTCGACTCCTCGCAGATCCCCTTTCAAACAGTGGACATATTTTGTCCTGTCCGTTTTTCCGGGGTCATTGTAGAGGTTGTGAGCGCCAGTTTTATTTCGAATTTTATCCCGCGGTGGTCCAACATTGAAATATCGTCGGATACATGCCAGCGGGAGATTATATTCGAAGTGTTTATAGTAGATAGGGTAATATCTATTCGCGTTTGACTACGAGAGTTAATAAAAGTACCTCTATTTAGAATACAGAGATTCTTGTTAGTTATGTAATCATAAAAAGACTTACCTTTGCTGCCGCAGCTTACGTGGAGAGAGTTTGAATCGCAGCCTATTACCAATTCAAGCTTCTCGGTGAGACAGTGTTCCACAAGGTCCTCCAACTCCTTAATTGGTGGTGGTTTAGCTGCGTCTGAGGGGAGATATGCGGATGCCAGTATTAACACTTTCTTATGACCTTTCTGTGCATATCCTACCTTCACTACCGTTAGGTCGGAGGGCTAAAAATGCGTCAGTGGGTACGTCTTAAAATTTCTAGGGACGTATATGGCCGTCCTAGGTTGCTGATTGCTTGCCAAGCTGAAAATTGAACATTTTGGATTATTTAGACCCATGATTTTGGTTTGTCTTATCCAGAGTTCTTGGATAAGTGCTACTGTGTCCTGCATCACATCCAGGTGGCGGCATAGTGTTACCGAAGCCACCTTTTTGTGTTGGAGGTTACACTGAATAAATCTTACCTTTTCATTGTCCATATCTGCTTGATGGTGGTGAGATGGGTTTTGATTTCTTTTAAACCATCTCACTTGGAGGTGGGTTGACGTCGCTTGTATCCTGGCTTAGAGCTGTTAGCTCTGCCAGGAGACTATCGGTCGCCATCTTGGAGGATGGTTCGACAGTATCTGCAGAAGCAACAGCTCCTTGGAGTTGTTCGGATGGAAGAGGGGGATCCGTGCTCGATCTCCTCCGTTCCGGGTCGAGTTTCTTTGTTTTAACAATTAATGAGGTGAACGCGTAGCTCTTCCTCATTGATCGTTTTTGTAGGACTCCCATTTCCTGGTCTCTTATGCCAAAGACGAATAGGTGTCCTTTGGGATTCACCTTCGCTTCGTAGTGGAAGGAAAACCATGCATCCACCCGAGGGTCTGGGTTTTGTTTGTCCAGCCGGCGCAGCACATCCTCTTTGTCACCCAGGTCAGAGTAAGCTTCGCTAGGGACCCAGAGGGTGGCTTTTGTCAGCTGGGGAAGGTTGTCGACGTGCACCACGTCGAGCTTAGCCTCCTTCCACGGTTTCAGTTTTGAAACCGTGTTCCTTAGCCACTCTAGCGTTTCGTCATTATCGCAGGTGACTCTGATTATTTTGCCAGAGTGCGACCATGACCTAAAAGTAGGTGGGTTTTTCTGACTGCCGGAGGCGGACATAAGGGGTTCGTCCAAAGCCTCCATTAGTTGTCTATTGACAAGGTCTCCATTATCGGTGATTATTTTACCGTATGCATGTTTGTTATTCGTTTTGAATATTTTTCAAATAATAAAAAATATTCAAAACCGTCAATAGTAGTTATTGAAATATATAGTTATCATAATGTTCTTCCTTTTAAATATGTACATGGTAACGCTGTCGTCTTGCGCTTATTAGAAAAGAGCAGTATATTAAAGCTGCAGTAAGATATCGAGAGATATAATATATCACTTGCTGCTGTCGTACCGCCAATTTTACATTCATTGGCTTAAAGTCGCGAAAAAGAAGGAGTAACAGACAAATAAAGACTTGTTTACCATTATATTTTCAGTTTAAGGCTGTGTCCGTTACGGACTGGCCATAGTAAACGATTATTTCATTTGAGTATCAAAATGGTGAATATTGAGTTATTATCAGCAATATGGAAGGCGAATGTAGTCAAGAAAAGCGCCGTCTTCTCAATTTATCTGAAGGAGAAAAAACTATTGAATACAACGTGTATTGTGGACTTCGTGAAAGAAATACAAGTATGTTGGTCAACGGTGTAGTTGCTTTATGTAGTGATTTAATTATCATCAAGAAGTATTCACAGAATTATAACAATGTTTAAAGAAAGTAAAAGCCAATCGGATAATTTATCTAAAAGAATTGAAACCAGAGGGAGAAAACGTATCCAGCTTGATTATCACACAAAGTATTCTATTAGAAGAAAATTCCATTCGTTCTTTTTTCGAAATACTATCCCAACCTTAAAAATAGTTGTCGTGGAAATAGATTCCGATGATTCGGTACCCAAAATATCCCGACGAGTTTTATTGCGAACATTAAGTCAAATGAACATCAAATACAAGAAAAGAAGTAGGAAAAGCCTCCTTATAGAAAGAGAAGAAATTATCATCTGGCGGATAAATTTCTTGCAATAGATCCTAGAGTTTCGCCTTGAGGAAATAGATGCCGAAAAATTCGAAACTTGGTTTTCTAAGATTTTACCGAGCCTAGAAGCAAATTCTGTTGTCATTATGGACAATGCGTCTCATAACTGGCTATCTGAAAGAAACATACTTTTCGATCACATGCTAAAAGTGCAATTAATAAATTTCGCGTCAAATATCCATTAAACTATACACAAATAATAACGGGGCAAGTGGAAATAAGAAATACACAGTTTTGTAAACGAAATTTTATTGAAAAATACTTATAAGTAGTTATTTAACGAACATTATATTGATCTAAGGATATCGAAAATGAAACGAGAGACTTTTGTCTTTTTGTTAGATGTTTCAAATTATTTGGATTTGGCAAAACAAATTCTATTTGTTCTTTAAAAGCAATAGAAATATCTTCCACGTTGGGAAAATAAAACCTTCCATCGGTTTTATCGCTCTTTCGTACGCAACTAATTTCAACCTCTAGACTAGATCAAAGACTTTCAAAATCTTGGCCACAAAATAAATATCATCGGTGCGTTCCTTTAATGGGAAACTTTATCAAAACAAAGTCTTCTGATTTTGGTTCTCGGTGTATTTCTTCTTCAATAGGAGGGAAAGGTGACTTTGCCCACTCACTATCATCGTCAGAGCTTAAATCTTTTGAAAATAAACTGTGGTGTTCATCATCACTACTATATTCATTTTCTTGCAACAAAACTTTTTTTAATTTTTCCTTTTCTTTGCTTTTCCCAAATAGTATTACATCTCGGTGTTCATCATCACTACAACTTTTTTTGTGTTTTTATTTCGTTTGTCTTTCCCAGATAATTTTGCGTCTAGTTGTATTTTTTGTTCTTTCATTTTTTGCACATAGTCGAGAGATGTAATAATCTCAGCTCCAGGACATATCTTTTTTCCTTTCTGATTAGTGTTTAACGGATTTTGCTTAACGTGTTCAAGAAGAATCTTTTCATAAGATATTTCGACTAAGCCAGATGGCCCTCCTTCTTGTTGTACGCCATTTTTATTTTGTATTCCTTCTTCGTTTTAATTTTCACATTCTTGAGCAATATTAGCTAAACCGCATGTATTTAAGTATTGTTCGTCAAGTGATGAGGTGGATACAGAGGTATGACAATGATTAAATCTATTTAAAGCTTCGATTTCAAATGTATCTTCTGAAATAACCGAATTGCAAAATGATAATATCGAAATTTTTAATTCTTTCCATACTTCGGAAATTATCACAGAAAACTCGGGTAATTTTTTACCATCATTTTTTCTCTGCCACTTAATAATGGCCTCGTCGTACTTTTGTTTTAAGGGATAAAATACTGATAGCTCCATTGGTTGCAGAAGGTGGCTTGTATGTGGGGGTAATTTTAGTATTACTAGATTTTCCTGCAAAGATTTTTCTATAAGACCTATTGAAGTGTGGGAAGAATGCCCGTCATAAACGAGAACAACCGGTCTTTCTTTTGGAATGTGATTTATGAAGGTTCGGTGAAAATAATTAGCGAATGTTTGTGTTTCCATCCACCCAATTAATGTTGCTGAATATGATATACCAGGATATTCATCTTCACTGCTTGCTAACCACGTATCCCATACATTTCCCCCCTTAAACATAATAAGTGGGGGCAATTTTTCTCCAGCTGCAGTAGCACACATTAGAACAGAAAAAATTTCCCTGCATGGTCCTGCGGTAACTCTATGAGCATCTTTGCTTTTTTTTCCAACGACTTTTACCCGACTAGGATCGATACAGAAACTAGTCTCATCCATGTTATAGATTTGTTCTGGTGGAACATTTAACGTTGCTTCTTTTAACAAACTAAAATAATCAGCAATGACAAAAGGATCCACGCTTTTCTTTCTAGCTACTTCAACAGCTTGTGGTTTTTTCTGAGAAAGGCGGTGCCGTTTTTGAAAATTTACAAAGTAGTCGTCCCCAGGAAGCGAATCCTTAAAACTAGTTTTCAACCCATTCTTTTTACGTACTCTCCAGTGGAAAAAAGAATTTCTTTTTTGGAGAGTCCAAACCCCCATTTTTCCATGGTCTTAATACACTCTGCCATCTTAGTTTCAACGACAAAGGGTATAGCTGTAGGTCATCCCATTGAAGTGCTCTCTACGCCTCTCTGCCCTTTGACTCTTTTAGACAAGGTCGCTTTCGGTATACGATAATGTTTGGAAGCTCTATATAGAGTCATCACTCTGCTTCGAACAGCTTCCACTGCTTCTTCCAGTTATTCTTTGGAATACGAAGCAGGTGCTCTTTTTTTAATATAATTTCGCAGCATTTTACCTATAACAATAATTAAGATAACGCATTTTGTCAAAAAAAAGCCCAATAAAAATCAGTGGGGCAAGTGGAACATAGTCTCTACTTGCCCCTGTGTTATTGGTTTCCACTTGCCCCAACCACAATAAAAAAGTGGGGCAAGTGAAACCTATCAATTTCTTTAATTAAATGTTGTCAAATTGATTATTTCTACAAAATAAATAACATTAATACACATAGAATCAATACCTACCAGCAGAAAAAATAATGTAACTCCACTTTAAACGACATAAACAGTCAAAACAATATGCGCGCGAACAGCTCAACATCGAGGAAGTGATTAACCTTGCAATAACACATTCAGAATCTCCACGCAGGCAGCAAATAAATGAAGTAGGTGTATTTTAGTGGGAGTGGAGAAGCCATTAAATACTGTTTCCTACAGATGGCGCTCGTTATACCATTTAAATCAATATTTTTGGCAATGGGTTCCACTTACCCCGTGTACCTTACCCCATTTCAAGAAATATGTCGACGAAATGGATCGTGAAAAGAACATAGTAGTGCACCATCTCCCTCCTTATCATTGTGAGCTCAACCCTATTGAGCTTATATGGGCCAAAATCAAAAACTAAGTGGCAAGAGAAAATTGAACTTTTAAAATGGACGCGGTTGGCGCAATTAATTATTACAGGCGGGATATTTAAATTTGGATTAAGGGTAGGTAAATTTTACAGTTTGTTTTAAAATTGTTTATGATATAATTATTTCATTCCAAAAAATAAAATTATATTTAATTTTTTGTAATGAAATAATTATAATGAACAATATTGAGACAAATATATGGATAAATAAGAAAACAGCAAACATTTAATATTTTTATTAACCTGCACATAATAAAAAACGTATCACAAAATTACATATTTCTAGTAAAATTACATTACATTATATTTAAGAAAGTTAATTCAATATCACATCAAATTGCTGATTAAGTTATTTTAAAATTATTGACAACAGATATTTTTATAAAAAGGAGTGAAAAACTAGGTTCCCCATTTCCATAAAGACAGGCACAGGTCTGAAACAAAAAGAAATTAAACGCAGTACATTAAGTTACCAAAAAAAATTTGATTATTTGTTAGACCTTTTACCACCATTATATTTTCTAATTAATAAGCGGACACAAACTTTTAGGAGTTGAGAAAATACATATGATTTATGTTCTCGACTGGTGAACCAATCAAAATGTATAGGCCCTTTTGCAAGTGTTCAGTTTTTCCAGTAATATTTTTGCGTGATCTAAAAGTGGTAAAATATTATAACATAGTCATGTAGTATTGAAGTAAATTTAACGACTTCTCTTTGTACATAAATCAGTCATCAAATTAGCCTTACATTCTTCGCAATTAAAAGTTGAAATTTTTTTTAACAACGAAACCAGAAACATACCTTATTGTTTGAAGGTCAAAATTGAAATCATTTAGTTATGTATCTAACAACATTTTCCAATTCATTAATAGTAGTAGTAAATGGTGAGTGGTTTTGATTTATTATGAAAATTTAAATAAGAATTTAAGTTATATAATCAACTGTAGTCATCTGGTTCACAATTTGTGTTGTAGTTCTTGACTATCAGTATTGTTACCTACAAAAAATAAGCTTTCTTTTCACGGATAATACAGTACTTTGATTAATGTCAGACGGAAGTTTGAAAAATGTTTTGTTCTTAAACTCCAAATTGTGAAGTGGCCAAAAATATTTAATATTACAACTTTTTGCAATACAACTATGACGAATTCTACCTGGTAATGAGATTTTAAAGGTTCACATACTTTTATTTACTTTATTAGAACCAACATCCTAAATAAATTAAGAAAAAAACTACACTTATCCTAAAATACTCACCCTTGTTTGTATGTTTGTCACACCATAACCATGTTTTTAACAAATTATTTTTGACACTTCGATTTTGACAAACACAAGCCATATTCACATAAGATTGATTTTGTATATTTTCATTTTAATAACTTAAAAATTAATATATTGGGATGTTTTATAATATTTATCGACATTAAAGGCGATATGTTAAAATGTATTGTAATTTATAATATATTATTCTATTTTTTTATGTACAACAGTCTTGTAGTTCGCGACAGTAGAGACTCCATGCGCGGGACAGTTGTACAGAAACGCCGTGTCACCTTGCACCTATACATCAAACCGTCTCTTATTTGATTTGTCTATGATGTCAGTTCAAGTTAGTAGTGAAGGGATTCGCCATAGACAAATGTTTATTTCTCTACGGGATTCGCATCATCGACATACCTTCTAGTAGTGTGGAGATCTTTTATTAGCGTTGGTGATAAAAAAAGCGACGGGGAAGATAACAACGCCGATTTAGTATGTACCCTTTTTTGTACACAAAATTTCCAGTCATTTGTATCAAGTTTAGCGACCCGTCAGGAGTCTAATTACGTAATGACGAAAAGGAAAATGATGGTCATAGCGCTGGTACCGGCGGCCCAATCGCGTGGGCGTTAATTGTACGTGTCGGATAAATTACGAGTGTCGAACGATTTGGGACAAAAATTCTAGTATTTTCTGGTAGTCGATGAAAAAACGAGTTGGTGGTAGCGTAATGCAATTGTCTCATTGCAAAAAGCTGTGACGAAATAATTGAGTATAGTGAATCTATGTGATCTCCCCAATTGATACCATGCAGGATCTAAGGTGATGCCCAATAATTTCACGCATTTCCCTCTGGTACCTTATTTTGCAGAGCTAAATGATATTTTTTTAGTTTTTCGCATCGTTTATTGTTTGAATTAAACCCAGATTTATATTTTCGATTTAATTTATAATTTTGTTGCTAGGTAGAGCTATGTTATACTTAGTGCCTACCATATTTAAACTGCGTACCAAGAGACTTTATGGTATCTATACACTTTTCATTGATTTTCAGATGTAATCACGACCTTCGAAAAGCCATCGAACACGTTAACATTAACAACAATCAAGAAGCCACTGAACATCAGTCGACTATTGAAGCATCCACATCAGCATTTCGACCTGTTAACACTACAGCGAAATCTTCAAAACCTTACCTTGTTCCTCATTCTGGCAGTTTTTCCTTCATTCCCAACAAAACATTCAGTTTATATCCTTTCTGGCCGTTATTTAATTATCAATTACCTCAGCCGATTTTACAAAGTCCAGTTTTGGTTCAGGGAATATGTGAATGTGATCAGTGCAGATCATCTGCTAGAGTTAATGTTGGTCCGGGTTGAAACTTTCGTAAAAAATATTGTTTCTAAGTTATCACATCTATATTGTCAAAATTATAGCTTTTTGATTTGTTTAGAATAAACTGAATAAAATTTCTGATGTTTCGCAAAATCGAGTTTATTTTCCTACATTTTTTTTAGTGATTTCGATCCTCAAGACATCTCAACCATACGGTATAAGTTGAGTAGAGGGTTAAAGCGGAATAGATTTTACGCTAGCAAATTCTGAATAAAAACATAGAAATGATGGATAAGAAATTAGAACAAGTAATTAATCAGTTAACAGAAACAAAACCAGAAAACGAACAACTGAAAGGAATAGTTGAAAACCAAGGCGTAACAAAATATTTGAAAAAAGAAAGTTCCTGTACCCACAATTGCCGAGAGCTAGAGAAAATGTTCATAAAGCATATTGTTACGAAATCGCACACTGGTGTAGTGCCGGAATCCGACTCTACCTACGCTATGTATGAGAGTTAAAATTTTGGCTAATACGCCGGGATTTCTTAGAACTGTTTACGATTTTTTGTGACTATTCTTATCTAAAAATTGTTTTTGTGACCAGTCTTATCTAGAAAATTCCAGGGAGGTTTTTGTGTAAGCCGCAATCTAGAATTATCTAGTAAAAAAGGCACTTATATAATGAATAACGACCAGCGGGAAGAGTCAGTTTGTAAAGTGATCTCGTGAGATAAACAAGTGAACAAGTAAATAGTCTAAGTAAATAAGCAGTTGCAAAGTGTTTATATAACTTAGTGTAAGTGCATATACTGTGTATATAATATAAATTAGTGAATAGTTTAGTGAACAAATAAATTAAGTGAGTAGACCTACCGTGTGTATAAATTTATCCCACCCGTTGAAATAAAAACTTTTAAATAAATAAGAAAAACTTTACATTGGTGTCAGAAGTGGGATAATATAAATAAATAGCTACGTAAAAATGGCCAAGAGACTAAGTGACCTGAAAGTGACTGAACTAAAGGCAGAATTGGAAAATCGCGAGCTGGAAACGTCCGGTAAGAGAAGTGAATTAATAGAAAGACAAAATGGCACTGGAAAGTGACGGCTTCGATCCAGAAACATTTTTATTCAGTGACGAGGCTTCCACCTTAATCTCGTCAATTTCTGATATGAAGAACGACATTTCTCATATGAAGAACGATATTTCTGCTAATATGGACGAGAAGATTTCAACTATAAAAAGCGATATTTCTACTATGAAGAACGGTATTTCTGCCGATATCTTATTGATGAAAAATGACATTGCCGTGGAAAATAAAATTTCGTCTCTAAAATCTGAAATTGAGAATAAGATGACATCGATGGACGATAAAATCGAGAACAAGATGTCGATGATAGAAAGCCAGATGGACGAGAAAGTCAAGGAGTTAGAGAAAAAGATTGCCGATTTAAGAACACAAGACACTCCATCAGAAGAAAAGAAGCTCGAGCAAACGAAACCTTGCAAGCCAGAAACACACCCTAAGCTGGAAGACATTGGTAGGTATACTCGAGTCAAGGCCCCAACGTTTTTTGGAAAAATGTCGTGGACGAATTATGTGAAACCATTTGAAGAAGATGATAGAGTGAATAATTGGTCCGACAGGAAGAAGGCAGTAAACTCAACCATCGCGCTTCGGGGAGATGCCTTAGATGCACTTCAGACGATACCTTTGGAAAAAACGGATGACTTCGAGCAGCTGAAGAAGAGGTTGGACATGCAATTTGGTCATGAATATCTAGAACATTTGTACCAATCCCAGCTGAAGAACCGAAGGCAAAAACGTGATGAATCCCTTCAAGAGTATGAAGTGGATATTGCCCGACTAGTTCGATTTGCTTATCCATCACATTAGTCGACGCATTGATAGCTGCTCTTGAATATGAAGCAGCAACGAAGGCTTCGGGATATAACAAAATTAAGACCATACAAGAAGAAGGTGACGAAGACAAATTTGACCAGTTCGTTAGTTTAATAAAAAAAATGATGGACAAAAAGCCGAGAAAGATCAGATGCTGGAAGTGTGGCGAGCTAGGGCATGTGCGTAGTTCGTGTAAGCGCCCCAGGGCTCCTGCAAATGATGAACCCCAGTCACAGAAAAACTAGAACAGGTTGGCTACGAGAGGGCAGCACTGACCCATGGTCGTTCCAAAGACCCTCTCATACTGATAGCTTCGCTCAGATGTCGCAACGACAGTGTATATGTAGATGGCGAAGTGAATGGCAAGAGATATACTCTGCTGGTAGACACTGAAGCAACTAGAACCATTATACGACCAGAAATAATAAACTTCAAGAAGAAGCTTTTAACAACGAGACTGCGACTGCGGACCGCCACAGGTGAGAGTGACAACGTTCACGGTGAGACACAAATCCAATTGGGAATTGGCGCACGCATACGTTAATCGTAGCTGACATCTAAGAAGACCTGATTCTGGGAATGGGCGTAATGAATCTACATGGTTTCCAATTGGACTTTAGAAACAGAACTTTTAAAGTGGGTTCCGAGGAGGTATTCCTTCATCCATATGAAGGCAGCACGGTGTTGATTGCTGTATAGGAAGATACCGTTCTATCTGAACGAAGCGAAACCATGATAGTAGCGCGGCTACAGGGTATCCTGGAGGAAGGTACACCGGTTATGATTGAGCCAAGGAACCACGACGAAGAGGTTGGCAAAGGAGTACTAATTGGAAAAGGATTGGTTACGTCGGCGAACGAGATCCCAGTATGTGTGATAAACGTGAACGATTACCCAATTACCATCAAGAAAGAAACCAGGATTGGATCCTGCATACCAATGACGTCTATAGTTCGTCAAACGACGACCACTGACAATTCTAATGCCAGATTCGAACAGATGTTATCAGTAACTGTTCAATCCTTGAATCGAGCTGAAAAAAAGAGAATGAGAGAATTTCTCTTGCAGTATCGAGATCTATTCGTATCAAAAGGAGGAAAGACTGGTAGAATATCAGCCGTCAAACAAAATCGATACTGGTGATGCCAAGCCAATTAGGCAATCAGCTCGAAGACTACCACGAGCAAAGAGAGAGGAAGCTGAATGAATAATTCGAGAGATGGCAGAAGAAAAAGTAATTGAACCATCTACTAGTCCATGGGTGTCTCTAGTAGGGCTCGTCAAGAAAATTGATGGAACTGCGGGATTCTGCGTGGACTATCGCCAGATAGACAACGTGACGAAGAAAGACAGCTATCCTCTGCCTCGAATCGACGATACGTTTGATAATTTGGCCGGCAGCAAACTGTTTTCCGCCTTGGACCTGAAGTCTGGTTATTAGCAAATAGAAATGGACCCAGAAGACAAAGAGAAGACTGCTTTTACCACCGGATCTGGATTATGGCAATTCAACGTCATACCATTCGGTATCTGTAATGCCCGCGACATTTGAAAGACTCATGAACTCATGAAAGACTGTAGAAAAGCAATAACGGAAAAAAAAGCGCATTAAACATGTTTAAGCGCCAACCAACAAGCTACAATTACATAAATTTAAAAAAGTCCAGAGCAAGAGCAAAAAGAATTATAAAAGAGACGAAATTGTCTTCTTGGAACAAGTTCACCAATTCTATCAATTCTAACGCCAGCTCAAAAGACATATGGGACAAAATAAACAAATTAAAGGCACGCCTACCAGAAATGTATCAAGCCTAATAGAGAACAATGTATGGATCGATGACACAGAGCATATAAGTCAGATATTCGCCAATCAATTCCCTACAATATACAACAAATATCCTAGCCACCATATTGTCATAAAAAAGCAATTACAACCGGTAAATATATCATAAAACCTGCCAATCACAATAAATGAACTAACCTATGCATTGAAGAACAAAAAAGACACAGTTCCTGGACCAGACAACATAAGGACATCTATGATAAAAAATTACCCGAAAATGGAATACGTAGCCTACTCCAATTATACAACAAAATATGGGAAAACGGCCAAATTCCCAGCGCATGGAAATTATCAATACTCATTCCAGTCCTCAAACCAGGAAAACCTATATGCAGATAAGAAAACTACAGACCAATAGCTCTCACTAGTCATCTATGTAAACTACTGGAAAAGATCATCAACAACAGAGTAACTTGGTATCTACAGAAGCATAACCTCCTCATCCCTGAACAAGCAGGCTTTAGAAAAGAATATTCAACTAACGATCATCTAATAGGCTTTGAAATTGATCTACAAGACGCCTTCCGACTACAAAGACATACCAACGCACTATTCCTTGATTTGAATAAAGCCTTCGACACAATAAACAGGCAAATTATAGTAAATGCACTCGAAGAGTTCAATATAGTGGGATCAATGCTTAACTTCATACTCCAACTTCCTCACAGAGAGAGTATTTCAGGTACGAATAAAAAACAAAACATCAGACTTACTTTGCCCAAACTCAGGAGTACCTTAAGGTTCTGTCTTGAGTCCGACCCTCTGCATGCTTGCAACTAACAATATAGAAAATGTCATGCCACCTAATATCAATTTTAGACTTTATGCAGATGATTTACTTATCTATCACTCAGGTTCTGACTCAGAAATCAGCATACATAATCTACAAAACTGCGTAAACCTATTGGAGGAATGAGCAAATAATAACAATCTAGAATTCTCATCAAACAAGTCAACTGGGGTCCATTCTTGTCGCAAAAGAAACTGTACAAAAAATATTAACATAACTATCAACAATCAATACATTCAGAGTAATACACACCACAAATTTCTAGGCCTCACCTTCGACTCAACACTAAACTTCAAAAATCACATAGAAGAACTGCAACAAAAATGTACAAAAGACCTCAGAACGATACACATGTTATCAAATACAAAATGGGGAACAAGCAAGGAATCTTTAATAAATGTATACCAAGCAACAATAACATCTAAAATAGATTATGGTTACATAGCATACTCATCTGCCCCAAAAAGTTATCTACAAAAATTTGCCCCATTAGAGAACTCTGCAATTCGAATGGCCATAGGAGCATTTCACACAAGCCCCATTAACAGTATCTACTGTGAAGCAGAAGTAATGCCACCAGAACATCGACGGATGCTACTTACTATTAACTATGCAAACTCCTTAACATTCAAAAAACAACATCCTTCCTTCAACAAATTTTTCAATATCCGTTACCCAAATATACAACCCACAAACAAAAAATACAAACCTGGAGCAAATTATCGATATAAAGAAATTCAACATAAACTCAACTTGAAATATGTCTACAATTTCCCACCATGGAACACCTCTAACATACAAATAAATAAGGAGCTGACAATACACATAAAAAATTCCACACCTCCTATACTGTTTAAACAAAAATTCCATCAGATTATAGAAAACTACAAAGAACATCAAATTATATACACAGATGGTTCCAAATCGAATGAAAAAGTAGGCATCGCTTATCACACAGAAACATCAGAAAACAGCTTCAGTCTCCATAAATCAACTGAAATACTTACAGCAGAACTATTTGCAATACGTAAAGCAATAGAATTCATCACAACCACTAATTATCGCAAATGGCTGATAGCAACAGACTCCATGAGCTCCCTTGACTCTATTAAAGCATACAACCCAGATCACCCTCTTGCCAAGGAAGTAAAATATCAGTTAGAGAAAGCCAAAAATTAAGAAATCATACTCCTTTGGATCCCTAGTTGTTCTAAATGAACCCTTTTTACTTTGGGTTAATTAGAGGGAATGTAGTTTCTTTGTTGTTATACGATGTACTCGAAGGACCAAATGGGTATTTTTCACTTTAGGTATGATGTAAATGATGTACTGTACGATGCAATGAAACACTTATGTCACTTTAGGTTTTATATTGTCATGAACTTATAAGTTTATTCTATTTTTGCGTCGACAATTAAGACTTCACTTGTTGTTTACGCGATGAATGAAGGTATTTTGCACATATTATGACGATTTATGAGATGATTAAAAACTTAAGGACACATGTTTGTTCCCGGTATGAAAACGCCGTGCTCTTCTGAACTGAGTACCTGTGTGTACCACGTTCAAGGATGAAAAGAGGAAAAATGTAGCGTATATGGCGTATTTATATGGTGATGACGTAGGTGCGAGGAACGAACAAAATATTAGAATCTAGCCAATGGGATAAGAGCATTTTAAAACGTAACGTTCGAACAACAACTGAATTTGGCAGGTATGGAGATGTGTTTTTTGGGGTTTTCAACGGTTTCGTAGATACAGATAACAGAGTTTGGAAGAGAGTTTTTATGAAGCGATAAGATGTCGGGGACTTTGATATATTCAGCGGAATTTCAGAAAACGATATTCATCTGTTTTTCTTAGGTGTTAGTAAATTTAAAATGACTTTTTTGGTGATGTAAAGAAATATTAACTGTTGAAAATAAGGATATATTTAGTTATATGTTTTGAGCATAATATTCGACTTGTAGTATACAGGGGAAATTGAAATAGAATCACGGGATAATTTGGTAATTGGAAAACAAATTCGAACATATTGGGGGCGCGGGAAGAATGGAAGAGATGTGAGAAATGGCTGCTCTCGGACATCGAATGCTGATGTTAGTGTAAGGGTATGTAGCGTGAGTGTATGTACAGTTTTGATGCGGGATTGTGAATGAAAGTGAATAATTGTGAGAGTAACTATGTAGATAGGTGTATAGGGGTTGTAAAGTAACCTAATGTTGGTGTCAGAGTGTTGTAAGGACTCTAACGTCATGAATGTAATGAATGAATAAGATTTGAGGTTAGAGTGTTGTAAGGACTCTAACGTCATGAATGTAACGATTGAATAAGATTTGAGGTTAGAGTGTTGTAAGGACTCTAACGTCATGAATGTAGCGAATGAATAAGATTTGAGGTTAGAGTATTGTAAGGACCCTAACGTCATGAATGTAACGAATAAATAAGATTTGAGGTTAGAGTGTTGTAAGGACTCTAACGTCAAGAATGTAACGAATGAATAAGATTTGAGGTTAGAGTGTTGTAAGGACTCTAACGTCATGAATGTAACGAATGAATAAGATTTGAGGTTAGAGTGTTGTAAGGACTCTAACGTCATGAATGTAACGAATGAATAAGATTAGAGGTTAGAGTGTTGTAAGGACTCTAACGTCATGAATGTAACGAATGAATAAGATTTGAGGTTAGAGTGTTGTAAGAACTCTAACGACATGAATGTAACGAATGTAAGCAATATACTCTAGAAATGGACTAGAGTTGTAAACGATAAGAGTGTAAGCAATATACTCTAGAAATGGACTAGAGTTGTAATCGATAAGAGTGTAAGCAATATACTCTAGAAATGGACTAGAGTTGTAATAGATAAGAGTGTAAGCAATATACTCTAGAAATGGACTAGAGTTGTAATAGATAAGAGTGTAAGCAATATACTCTAGAAATGGACTAGAGTTGTAAACGATAAGAAGATAATAATACCTTTGTCCAGGTATTCACATAAAAGAATATGTAAATGAAGTAAGAGAACGAGATGTTTAAATCGATTCTATTTCGAGAAGTGTGGTACCAGTTTGTTTTACGAGTAACGGTCCAGGAACCTCGGACATATATAAACAAAAAGGGGGACCAAGTTGTGAAGGGGTGTGAAATTCCATGAGAGAGCATGTAAAGCTCATGTGGGTGTTTTTTCCGGGTTTTTATTGTATCAGAATGAATGGTGCTGGGTAATAAACGGAACGTTTTTCTTCGGAGAACGTGAAAACTCCAATGTAGCTTGCGCTACTCCCTTTCTACGCGGAGGAATGACTTGTATAGTGAAGGTGATTGTAAGAGAGTATGCTCATGAGACTAGAGCAAGTACGAATGCGTGCAACAACAAGTGAGTAAGAGTAAGTATGAATGAATGTGAATGCAAATGTAAATACGAGTATGTACGAATAAGTGTAAAAGTATTATGAATGTGAGCTTTGAGTGCCAATATGAGTATGAGTATAAGTATGATTAAGGTGCAATTGTATGCTAGTGCAAGTAATAATGTAAGTGTGAGTTAGCATAAAAGTAAATGTAAGGTAGTGACCACGAGTGTTTAAGTATGATGAGAGAATTTTTTCTAACTCTTTTGAGATTGTTTTTGTATATGTTTTTATGATTATAGATGTTTTTGTTAAGGGGACCCGACTCTTTTGCGGGTAAGAATGAGTTTTTAAAATGTTTTAATTAATGTAAAGGAGTTATTTCTGTTCTCGTCAAGAAAAGGAGGGTAAGATATGTATATAATGTTTTTGTCAAGTTGTGTTAAATTCAAAGTGTCGTCAATGTGATTGTTTAAGTAACATATGAGTAAGGGGGGATGCCGTTTTCTTCTAAACGTCACCCAAGTTTTTATATTATCCAAGTATCATCTTCTTCAACCATGCATCTTCTTTTTCAACCAAGTATCATCTTCTTTTCAACCATGTATCTTCTTCTTCAACCAAGTATCTTCATCTTTTCAACCAAGTATCATCTTCTTCTTTTTAACCAAGTTTCTTCATCTTTTCAACCAAGTATCATCTTCTTTTCAACCAAGTATCTTCTTCTTTTCAACCAAGTATCTTCTTCTTCATTTCAATACCTTTATCCAGGTATTCACATAAGAGTAATGTTCATGTCAAAGTGTCTAAGCTTTTTTAATCGTCCAGGGTTTTAAATGTTAAAGTATTTGTTTCTCAATGTCTAAGTATAAGGTTAAGTTTTTCACAACGTTTTTTTTTGTTTTTCTTAAGTGTCTAGTATATAAGTATCACTGTCCTCTTCCAGAGGACTAAAGGATTTGTTTTCTTGACGAGAAAGAGTTTAAGCAATGAGAGAGTGCTATCCTGCACTGAAAGAGCGTTGAGTATGGAAGTGAATCGTTTATTCGAGTGTAAGTGTTGGTTTGAAAATTATTTATTTATGAGTTAAGAGTGTTTTGTGAATTAAGAATGTTTTTGAGGGTAAGTTGTGATTTGAAAGTGGTGTGGTCACACCAAAGAATGAGTATAATGAGTATGAGAGAGGTTATCCGTAAGGTATTGTGAATGAGTCTTGTCCAGAACAGTACGTTTCTTGACGATAATATTCTGGAGATTGTTGCATTGGTGGTGAGTGGTTAGGGTTTATGTTCAAAGGTCTCAATGATGGGTTTTGTTTGTGGGTGTGAGGGAAGTGAAGTAAAGTGTGGTGCTTGTTTCTGCAAATGGCACAAACACCGGTAGACGAGCAATGGGCGAATGTGTGTCTGAAACCCAGACATGCTGTGCACATTTTGTTATTTATTATATATTTTTTGCGGTCAAGTGTAGAGAGTGTTCTGAAGTGTGGGCAAGAATAAATTTTATGACCTGCTTTGTTACAGAATGAGCATGTTGAAATGTTGATGGGGTTAGAGCTACGAGTTGTACCACAACATAGCTGAGTAAAGGTGTCCCTTTCAAGTGAGTTGGGTAACGAGTGATTAGCGAGTGAATGTTGAGCTGAAGGTTGTGTTGCGAGAGAGTGTAGGTTGCATGGTTCATTTAATATGGAATGAAAGGAATAGGCCATGGCGACGGTCGGAGTATCATTTCTCTCGACAGGTCTTGTGTCAAGGTTTTGTCTAGGGGGATAATTGTCTAAATGGAGTAACGTGTGATGGCTTTTTTGACATATGGAACATGATTTAACTGATTTACAGTTAGTAACTGTGTGTGTGGAACCTAGACACCTGAAGCACAATTTGTTTTCTGTAATGTATTTGTTCCGATCAGGAACGGAAAGCATCCCGAATTGAGGGCATGTATAAATTTTATGGCCTGTTTCCTTGCAAAATGAGCATGTTGGAGGTGGGTTTTGTTCGGGAAGCGAATGTTGATTTGAAAGTGAAGTTACTCTGTTGGGTGGTGTGGTCACATTAGAAGACTGGTTACGATGATGGGATGTATCGGGTTTGGAATCTTGGGTTAACAAGTTTTCCAAGACTGTACATTTTTTTTCCAAGAAATCAAAAAAGGTATCACTAGCAATTAAATTTTGATCAGTCTCTTTTTCTTCAAGAGATATTTTTGTATTATAATCTAATTTTGTTTTTAATATATGAACGATTAGTGCATCAAATAACTCTTCCTTATTGATATTTAGGTTTAACAATGACTTTACTATAGATCTAGCTTCGGACGTGAATGTTCTTAATTGTTGGGCAGTACATTTTGAAATGTTATTACAGGCTGTCAAACGGTTAAAATGGGCTGTAACAATCTGCCGTGTATTATTATATTTAGAATTCAGTAAATCCAACGCTACATCAAAATTGGTTTCATTTACCGGTAATTGAGAAATCAAATTGAGCGGGTCACCTTTCAAGTATGATTTCAAATAGTAGAATTTCTCAGTTTTAGATGTAAGCCGGGTGTTATTCACTATTAGTGCGTTAAAAAGGTCTATAAAGGCAGTGTATTTAGTGCTATCTCCTGAGAAAGTCGGTATTTCTATGGAAGGTAATCTAATATGAGTTTCACTCTGAGACTGTACAGGGAATTGATTAGTTTGATTGAATTTAGGGCTCAATTTTTCGAAAGCATTTTGTAACTTGCAGTGTAATGAGTAATATTTTTCATCAATCTGACTTCTATCTTCGAATTCTAATTCAGTGTCTACGGCTATGGTTTCAATTTGGTCTTGAATCTCAGAGTATTTAGTGTAATATTTTTCTAAGTTGACTATTCGGGATTTGAAAGCATACTTGTCTGACTCATCCAGATTGCTATGGAACCAGTTGTGAATGCGAGTAATTGCTGCTTTGCAACTAGCTCGTTGAGTCTTTAATGAATCCATTTTGTAAATGATATATTAATTAGATGGTTAACATGAAGTGTAAACGAATGGCTATGTTTGAACAATGCTTATTTTATCTCAGCGTAATGTCTTATTTTATTTTTACTACCAGCCGTGCCTTATTTCAGTGTTTTACGGCTCGTTGCAAATCATGGTTCCATAACAATCTTAGTGTGTAATTATTTAAATTACTCTGTATAATATTTTATTTTTCACAAACAATATCAACGAATGTTATTATAAATACCAATTAATATTAAGGTGAAGTCATTTGAATCACCCTGTATACTATTTTATTTTACACAAACAATGTCAAAGAATGTTATTATAAATCCAAATTAATATTAAGGTGAAATCATTTAAATCACCCTGTATACTATTTTATTTTACGCAAACAATGTCAAAGAATGTTATTATAAATCCCAATTAATATGAAGGTGAAATCATTTAAATCACCCTATATACTATTTTATTTTACACAAACAATGTCAAAGAATGTTATTATAAATCCAAATTAATATGAAGGTGAAACCATTTAAATCACCCTATATGTTTACAAAATTCTACGTTGGTTGATAAGCAAATATACAAAATCTTTTATTATCGATAAATACCTTATCTAATGAATGTTTTCTGCTGACTGAAATTCTCGAAGAGTTCTCGGGAACGGTGAGGGTCTATATTCTCTGGACTCCAAGGGCTGTTTCACTGCTCTCTCCTGGTCGCTAGGACTGCTTCACTTTTTTCTGGTTCTATCCGGTCTCGACAGGACCATGTTCTAAATTAACCCTTTTTACTTTGGGTTAATTAGAGGGAATGTAGTTTCTTTGTTGTTATACGATGTACTCGAAGGACCAAATGGGTATTTTTCACTTTAGGTATGATGTAAATGATGTACTGTACGATGCAATGAAACACTTATGTCACTTTAGGTTTTATATTGTCATGAACTTATAAGTTTATTCTATTTTTGCGTCGACAATTAAGACTTCACTTGTTGTTTACGTGATGAATGAAGGTATTTTGCACATATTATGACGATTTATGAGATGATTAAAAACTTAAGGAGACATGTTTGTTCCCGGTATGAAAACGCCGGGTGCTCTTCTGAACTGAGTACCTGTGTGTACCACGTTGAAGGATGAAAAGAGGAAAAATGTAGGGTATATGGCGTATTTATATGGTGACTGACGTAGGTGCGAGGAACGAACAAAATATTAGAATCTAGCCAATGGGATAAGAGCATTTTAAAACGTAACGTACGAACAACAAGTGAATTTGGCAGGTATGGAGATGTGTTTTTTGGGGTTTTCAACGGTTTCGTAGATACAGATAACAGAGTTTGGAAGAGAGTTTTTATGAAGCGATAAGATGTCGGGGACTTTGATATATTCAGTGGAATTTCAGAAAACGATATTCATCTGTTTTTCTTAGGTGTTAGTAAATTTAAAATGACTTTTTTGGTGATGTAAAGAAATATTAACTGTTGAAAATAAGGATATATTTAGTTATATGTTTTGAGCATAATATTCGACTTGTAGTATACAGGGGAAATTGAAATAGAATCACGGGAGAATTTGGTAATTGGAAAACAAATTCGAACACTAGGCATATAAGTATTGAAGGCAATGATAGGGCAGACTTCCTGGCGAAAGAACAAATGCATACCACAAACGCGATAAATATACTAAACCTAAAAGATCTGAACAATCATTCAGTTAAACTAACTAGGAACCTAATTCAGTTAGAGTGGGACCTTCAAGAAGGAGACAATAAACTCTACGAAATCAAAGACATTCACTTTAACAAAAGGCAAATACAAAACCGACCAAGAAAAGATAAGATAGTCTTCACAAAACTAATAATTGGACACACAAAGTTAGCTCATGAATATTTACTATCAGCAGAAGAACCACCAATATGTGAGACCTGTAACTCTACAATTACCGTTACACATATAATTGTGCATTGCAGGAAATATACACCATATAGAATCAAATATAATCTACCTACGAATATCAAATTACTTATCTCAGAAAAACACTTAGAACCACTACTAGGATACTTAAAAGATACCAACTTATACAGGTTAATATAAAATAAGAAAACACTCATATAATCTCACATAGAGTAAAGACGCTAAAAGGTCATAGATACCGATGCGTCTATAATCCATATCTATCTATCTATTTGAACGACATCGTAGTGCTGGGGAAGACATTTGACGAACACCTGAAGAATTTGGAAGACGTATTCAAACGACTCCAAGTTGCCCAGCTCATGTTAAACCCGAAGAAATGTCAGCTATTCCAAAACCGAGTCAACTACCTAGGTCATATAGTGAGCAATGGAGGAGTGGCGTTGGATCCAGAGAAAATTCCTTCAATTCAGCAATGGCCGCGACCAACCGACAAACATCAAATTAGGAGTTTCCTTGGACTTTGCACCTATTATAAGAAGATTTATCAGGAATTTTTGAGATATTTCCAACACTTTAACTCGACTTACAGAAGAAGCCAGAGCTTTCCAATGGAACGAAAACTGTCAAACGGCTTTTGAAACCTTGAAGAGGCATTCAACCATGACCTCGATATTAGGATACCCATTACCAGATGGAGACTATATTCTTGACACTGACGCAAGCAACGTTGGAAGTGCTCTCACAGATCCAAGGAGAGCAAGAAAGAATGTTGGGACATTTCAGTAAAGTCCTCTCCAAACCAGAAAGTAACTACTGCGTCACAAGAAGAGAACTTTTGGCGGTAGTGAAGTCCGTGGCACATTTTTACCAGTATCTCTATGGAAGAAAATTCTTAACCCCGACTGATCATGCAGCACTCAAGTGGTTGATGCAGTTCAAAAATCCCGAGGGCCAGATCGTTAGATGGATTGAACGACTTCAGGTGTACGATTTCAACATCGAGCTGGTGTGAGTCACCGAAATGCCGACTTCCTGTCCAGACGGCCGTGCCCAATAGACTGCTCCCACTGCTACAAAGCGGAATCTAGGGAAGCTGCAGTTTCAAGAACTACTGTAGTCAATGAAGAATGGTCACCCACCAGGATCAGAGAAGATCAGGAGAATGATCCTCACCTAAAGAAGATTAGGCAAAGGAAGGAAGAAAGTCGGCGACCTACATGGCAAGAAATGTCTAGATTTTCACCCACACTCAAGGCATATTGGGCTCAGTGGGAATCTCTTGTCCTGGAAGTAGGGCTGTTGAAAAGAGTCCTTGAAAACGATGATGGTTCCGAGATGAGGAGACAGCTAGTTATCCCGAGAACGAGAGTAGCTGAGGTACTGAAGAAGTTACACGACAGTTCATCGGCAGGTCATCTGGGAGTGAAGAAAACCCTTCAGCGAGTCCGTGAAAGGTTTTATGGGATGAACAACTCCGAAGGTGTGAAGGACTGGTGTAAGAAATGTACGACCTGTGCTACGAGTAATGGGCCGCATCGCGAGAAAAAGGTACATATGAAACAGTATAATGTTGGAAGCCCTTTCGCAAGGATCGCTGAGCCATTTCCGATGACAGAAGATGATGGTAAATACATCCTTGTAGTAATGGATTATTTCACAAAGTGGGTGGAAATTTATGCGATCCCGAATCAAGAGACCACAACTGTCGCAGATGTACTGGTGAAAGAATTTCTTAGCCGATATGGAGTGTCCTTGAAAGTACAGAGCGATCAAGGAAGAACTTTCGAGAGCCAGGTATTCCAGGAAATTTGTGACAAGCTGGGAATGAAGAAGACCAGGACAACAGCGTTGCA
Organism: Galeruca laticollis; assembly: GCA_963921935.1. Classification (NCBI taxonomy): domain Eukaryota; kingdom Metazoa; phylum Arthropoda; class Insecta; order Coleoptera; family Chrysomelidae; genus Galeruca; species Galeruca laticollis. Next base: position 106,070,193 of record OY998175.1, on the reverse strand, counting down.
TCCACAGTCAGGTGGAATGGTCGAAATAATGAATAGGACCATTGGAAAATACCTGTTCAAAGTAGTTTCCAGCCACCAGAGAGATTGGGACCAGTATTTTTACCTATTTGCGTTGGTTTATCGATCGGCCATAATTCAGTCCACGGGGGAAACACCTGCGAAGATTCTATTTGGACGTGAAATGAGGCTTCCTTGTGACCTGGAGTTTGGCTGTTGGCCTGGCGTACATCTAGCAGGAGAAGATTACGTGATCCAATTGAGAAGGAGGATGAACGATGTGCACGAATTGGTTCGAACGAATATTCAAGTTGCCAGCGACGGTATGATACGCAGGCCACAGAAGGCAGTTTCAAAGAAGGGGACAAAGTATGGTTATACAACCCGACAAGGAGGAAAGGATGTTCTCCAAAATTACAGAAATCATGGGAAGGTCCATACTTAATCAAGAAGAGGATCAACGACATCATCTATCGTATAAGCAAGATCCCCAATGGAAAACCGAGAGCTGTTCACCAAAACCGACTAGCGCCATTCGTAAGAGACTATGACGAATAGGTAGGGGCGAATCATCTACAACAAGAGTCTGACCCAGCCTTCGAAGAATTTATGGGCGCATACGGAGGTACCGGGAAAGCTAGATACGGAGTCACTACAGAACAAAGACAAGATTTGTTCACGCTCCCGGAAGAGTACTCACTGGCACATAACATCTTCGTCAGTAATAAACACGCACAAGGGTTGGCAACCGTATTTCGAAAGAAGTTTGGACAATTAGATAAACTTGAACATCACATGCCAAAAAGGACCAAAAAGTGGGCACTTCAGGTACCATAGCACCCGTTGTACTAGCTCTGGTGAGCTAAAAATCAATAATGTTCATCTATAAGACGCCCTGAACAATATTCAGTTAAAAAATTGGTCACTTGTATACACTCTGGAGGCTGTATCGTGCTAACAAACTGAAAATTCTCCAAAAATGACAAAAATTTAATACTTCAAGTACTATAGCACTCGTTGTACAGGCTTAAGTGAGCTGAATATCACTAGGGTTCATCTTTGAGACGCCCTGAATAATATCCAATCATCAAATTGTTTACTTGTATGTACTCCCGAGGCTGTATCGTGCTAACAAACTGAACTTTTTCCAAAAATGTCGTACTTAAAGTACTGTAGCACCTGTTGTACTGGCTCTGGTGAACTGAAAATCAATAGGGCTCATCTGTGAGATGTTCTGAATAATTTTCAATCATAAAATTGGTGACTTGTTGCACTCCAGAAGGCTGTATCGTGCTAATAATCTGAAATTTCTAAAAAAATTACAAAAATGTCGTACTTCAAGTACCATAGCAACCGTTATACTGGCTCTGGTGAACTGAAAATCAATAAAGGTCATCTGTGAGATGTTCTGAATAATTTTCGATCATAAAATTGGTGACTTGTTGCACTGCGGAAGCTGTATCGTGCTAACAAGACATGTAACGAAAAGTCGACGTCAACGACGAGGACGACGACAACGACGACGACATACACACAGGATTTTTTTCTAAAAACCGTTTTTTCGTGTTGTTCTTGATGAAAAACGTAAAAATTACTCAACAATTTTTTTCAAAATTCCAAATTTTTTTGGGGTAATACTTTTCTCGCATATTAGATTGGTTGGGCGTAAAAGTAATAATGTACCTCCAAGTAAATGAAAATGGTGAAATCACATTAAAACGACAATTTTGTTATTTTTTGGTACGGAGTCCAATAAACGTTCATATTCAGCAAATCGAAAGAGATAATAATTTCTGGGAGAAAAAAATCAAAATTCAGCTGAAAGAATTTTTCGATACCTTCTATATGCCAGAAATTATCAAACACACATTTCTTCTTGTGCCGTCCTCTTCTTTTTCTACCACTTTCTCCTCTGATCGCCGCTTTTTTACTACGCTTTGCTCTTTCATTCTTAAAATATGTTCTAGTCTTCTAACTCTTTGTGCTCTGATTTTCTGGGAAATTTTTGGTTTTGCATATATCTCCATCCCCTCTTTATTTGTCCTTCTTTTCCATGTATTATCAGGCATTCTAACACCTCCAAAGATCTTTCTCAATACTTTTCTTTCCCATATTTCGATTTTGATTTCTTCTTGTTAGCCAATGTCCAGTTTTCGCTTGCATATAACACCACTGGTTGTATTACCGTTTCGTATATTCTTATTTTTGTGTCTCTTGTTATATTTTTATCTTAAATTATTCTTGATAACGTTTCTACCGCTTAATTTCCTTTAAGGATCCTATTCTCGATTTCTATTTCTTATTTTCCTTTATTTGTTAATACTACACCCAGATACTCTATTTTTTCTACCGTCTCGAACTAATATTCTTTTTCTTTTATTTTGGATTTAATCCTGTTGTCGTCTTTGGAATTTGCCTTAATTTCCATGTATTTTGCCTATCCGCTCCAGATGTTGGCTATTCGAACTTTGTTAACAGCAGCTCGGAATAGTTAGGTGGTTGGTTTGTTGAACCACGTTCTTAAATTTTTCAACCACGATATTCTCCTTCTTCCCACTCCTCTAGCTCCCCATACCTTGCCTTGGAGAATTTTCTGTAACAGGGTATATCAGCTTTCATTACGCATTATATGTCCAAGATATTGTAGCTTTCGGGTCTTAACTGTGTTTAGGACTTCTTTTTCCTTTCCCATCCTTCTCATTACTTCCATGCTGGTTATTTTCTCTGCCCACGGAATTCGTTGGATTCTTCGGTACAGCCACATTTCAAATGCCTCAAGTTCATTGGAGGAGGCCTCCGTAAGCGTCCATGATTCGACCCCATAGAGAAGGATCGAAAACACGTAACATCGCAGTAGGCGAATTTTCGTTGACAGCTGCAAGTCGTCACTGGTAAAGGGCAGCTTTTTGCAGAACTTCCATCATTTTCGTGTGCCGTATTTGATCAAACGCCTCCCTATAGTCTATAAAACATGCATAGACAGCGCAGTTGACATCTGCATCTCTGAAGCAGCCCCTGGACCGAAAATAGAGCTTCCCTAGTTCCCACAGCACTTCTAAAGCCGAATTGAGTCTCAGACATCTGTTCCTCACACAATTTAAATATCCTATTGTGAATTATCTTCAGGAAAATCTTTAGCAGATGACTCATCAAGCTTATTGTTCGAAACTCGCTACAGTTCCTAGCATTAGGCTTCTTGGGGAGAGTAACGAACCACAGCCATTCCGTGGGTATGACGCTCGTATCATAGATCACATTGAACACTTTTGTAAGCCACTTTAGATTCTTCCCTTCGATCAGCTTTAATATTTCAGCAGGAATCCCGTCGGGGTCCAAGGCCTTTTGATCTTTTGCATTTTTCACGGCTGCCTGCACTTCTACCTCTAACATTGGGGGACCATATGTTTCTTCGATAGTGGGTGTCACCGTTCGCACGTCATCAAACCGTTGTTTAATGTATTCTTCCCAGGTTTGCTTAATTTCCGACTTCTCTACTATAACTCGGCCTTGGTTATCCTTAAGTACATTAACTGTTCTTCTCTTCACTGTTCCCGCCATGTCCTTTACCTTCTTGTGCGTATTAAAGTTATCACATTTAGGTTCACATTCTTCGATTTCCATACATTTTTCCAATTTCTCTTCTTCTTTGGCTGTTCTTATTTTCGCCCTTATTTCTTTTTGTATGTTCATGTATTCTCTTTTATTATTTTTATACAATCTCCTCTTTTCCATCAGTTCTAAGATCTCATCCGTCATACAAGATTCCTTCATCTGTTTGTTAGGATTTAAGTACTTTTCTTTGACTTTATGTACACTTTCTTGAAGCATCTTAAGGTCTTTTTCTACATCTCCATTTCCTGTTCTTCCGTCTCTGTCAAGAGTTCGCTTTTTACCAAATTGCTTGTGGCTGTGTCTTTCAGTTTTCTGTAGTCGTATCTCCCTACACGTTTTTCTCTACCTTCTTCAACCTGATTCCCATCCTTTCTATCAGCGGGTTATGATCCGACTGTACATCTGCTCCTGGATAGGTTTTTTTTGGTTTCTGATGCTGTTTCTAAATCTCTTATTAATGAGTACAAAGTCTAACTGATTCCTAGTTTTCCCATAATTCGATTTCCACGTATACAATCTTCTATGATGATGTTGGAAGAATGTATTGGTAACAATCAGATCATGTTCCGCTGCGAATTCACTTAGAGTGTCGCCACGTTCGTTTCTCTCGCCTAGTCCAAAGTCTTCAATGTGTTCCCCAGTTCTACCTTTCCCAAGCTATGCTTTCACCCATAATGATGTTTATATCATGCTGAGGCAAGGTTTTGATTATATCTGATATTTGCTTGTAGAACTGGTCTACGTCCTCGTTGCTGTAGTCTGTAGTAGTACCATAAATTTGGATGAGATTAACATTCACGGGCCTTGTATTAATTTGTACAAGAGCTATCCTGTCTGATATTGGTACAAAGTTGGTAACACACGTTGCAATTTGTTTGTGCAGTATAAATCCATCTCCTTGTTGGAGAATGTTGTTTACTGTTCCAGAGGAATATACAGAATATTTCTCCCCGTTGCCATTAGCTCCCGTACCCGGCCATCTCATCTGACTAATGCCTAAAATCTGCACTTTAAGTCATTTCATCTCTTGAATTGTGTTTTGCAGCTTTCCAGGCTATGCTAGTGTTCGCACATTCCATGTACCAAATATCACGGTCTCCAACTTTACCTTTCTGTACCATCCTTTTTTACTATTAGTAAAAACATTCCCTCCCGGAGATCCGAATGAGGGACTATATCCGGGCATTTTAAATTTTGTCTTGACCATAGCCATCGTGATAATACTAGGGAAAACTCTAATGAGTCTTTAATGTGTTGGGTTCCCATTTGCCTACCATATCCTTATGCCGTTGATCATTTTCTGATTGCACCGCCTTCGGAGCCGATTTCTCAACTCCAGGACAAAAGAGTGCCCTGCCACTTACTAGCTCCTCCACCCGAAGCTGTTGGCCAGTAAGTGTGGGATTGCTTATCCCGGCAATCGTTCGGTCGTCAGAGCCTTGTTGGTTATCTAGCAGGATGGACCACGCGCAGGTGATGATGACATATAAGGTCTGTTCCAACCAACACAAAAACCGTACAATTACGATACAAACCCAGTTGACCTGCTGATTAGTGAATATAATAAGTCTGTGTAATTTACATCAAATTTGCTGTGTTACTAAGATTGTACGGTAATAAAACGGTATTTACTTCGGTTGGAACAAACCTTTGGGCTGGTATTATTATCTCTACCTTCACCACTTCCACCCCACCAGATCTCATTAGATATTAAAATTTCAAAAAAATTTCTAAATTGGAAATAAATAGAAAAGAGTTGAGATATTTTAAAGTAATGATTCTATCAAATTTGAGAAGTATTTCAAGTTATTAGATACTGGATAATGCAACTTATACTTATCTGGATGAAGAAATTCCTAGCACATGTTGAAGTAAAAAGCATGTTTTCAGAATGGATTGAGAAGAAGGATATTTCTTTCTGTGGAAAGCAAGTAGTGAAAAAGTCTTCATGTCATTACAATTTAAATGTCATAGAAATAAAGTGATGAGAAAGTAAGGTTCATATGTATAGAACAATACTGTAGGATATTTATTACCACTAGCAAAATATAAAAAAACACTCATAGAAAATTCCCTACAAAGTATAAGATAAGGAAAGTATATTGAATGTTTTTTAATAATTAATAATATTTTTTCATGCTTGCATAGAAGTCGGAACACAAACTATTTTGACAACATCAAAAGTGATAGTGTACTTTCCAAACAATATGAATTGATAGCTCGAAAAAACAGAAAATTCAATTCAGAAACAAATACCATTATCTGAGAGTCTTCCCATATTTATTTAGGCCTGGTCGATTTACCCCAGAGTGTTTTAAATCCCATGTAATAAATACCCTGTTGGAATTTTTTCTCGTTCTGAAACAACCCCACTAACTCGATTACTCTTCATCGACTCACCGCATGTATATAACTTGATCTCTTTGTTTGGATAGTAAGTTAAGAAGAATCTCTTCTGTTTATTTGCCATTTGGTGAAGGTCTACATGGAATAACACATCTGACACGCGCTGGGAATTAATAAGTGACGATTCTTTTTATTATTTTATGTCTTACAGGCTTTATTTACTTCACTGAAAATGGAATTATTACGTAAAATTATAGTTAAAATAGTAAAGTGATTCCTCTCGCTATGGAAAAACTATTTTTTTCGACATTCTGATAATCTTAACTACAATTAGATGGAAAACGGGAGCATTACCCTCAGAAATTACTAGCATAGAATATAGTGAGGAACTGAATGATACCTGCTGATGAGTAACGTTGGAATTGAAATTAAAACGATGAATTTTAAAAGATAAGGTAGGTCATAAGTTAAATCACATATTGCGATGCCAATATAGTTTCAATGAACCTAATTTACATTATAGTAGGTAGTTGAATTTACAGAATCAAATACCTGATGAACTCTTTTACTTTTTACTATGATAGAGTTCATTTTGAAACGGAAATATCGAAATCCATGCACACATAAAAGTCTCAAGAGAATTAATGATGTAATACCATTAGATTTGTACATTTTTTTGAAACTTCGACTTTTAGTACAGTCTTTGAAAAACTAGTACTTATTAAGATACTTCCGCTTTCTTATTACGGTTAAAAACTCTGTAGTAGGTATTCTTGTATGATTTTTTAAACACTTGTTGCTACGTATAACATTTGTATCTACATATTGTAGATCATAGTATACATTTAAATTTCGTTGAAGAAAGACGTGCTGGCATTATTCTCGGATCTCAATTTTACTATCTGTTTCGGAAATTTGGTAGGAACAGAAAAAGTGTAATAACGATAAAAACAATCATTAGTGATAGATGATAAAAAAAATAAAAATAGTTCCCACCAGGTAATTTAGCAGGTTTCAATGAAAATGGACAAACAGTGCACATGTTACCGTGAAAGACCGAAATCTGGTGAATGTCGAGATACACCGGTGAATGTCAACATTCTCAACGTTGCTTGACGTATGTCCGAAATATTGTTGAAATTTCATTATTTCTAACTTACACCGGCGATTGTCGACATTCAGGATGCACTCATGGTGTATGTTAAAAAGAATTTTTTCTTGAAATAAAAACAAAAAAAATCCATAGGTCTTTATTTATTAAAATAATATGGGGAAAGGACTTTGTTGAACTCAAAACAAACAGTAGAACATAAAAATATAAAATGAAATATAAAAAATAAGAACAATATCTTATTTATTGCAACAACTTAAACTACCGTGACACTTCTAATTGCACAAAAGTTCCTTGCTTTTACAGCTGCATTTAGTCGTGGAACACTTCCTTTTGCAGTTACAACGTGTATAGCCTTACCCTCCACTTTTTGAATTAGCAGAAGCTGCTTCTCTTAGCGATATTTCTTTTGTTGAAACTTCGTCCATGGAAAGTAACTTTTCTTTACAAATTACGAACTGATTACCGGTGAAAAGCTGCTTCAAGGTACCATTTTTGTTAGCTAATCTATAAAAGTCTGAATCCGCTATTCCAACAAAAACCGCTAACACATTTCGAGGGTCTGTACGACCACGGTCGACATCAGGGACTTGAATTCTTACGGTATCGCCAATTTGGGGAGGAGGAAACTTTTTTTTGAGGTTCGCAACATTTTTGTTGCTTGAAGTAGAAGATTCTCTTTTGCAGCTACTCTTTTTAAAGAAATTAGCTAGTGTTGTTCAGTCAGTGCTTGAGATGAAGACGTGCCAGGTTGCGTATCAGCTCCAATGGTATTTTCATTGTCCATGTCTGTTTCAATATGATCACTACCCAAAATTTCCTCAACATAAGCTTCTAGCTGTTCTTCGGTCTCAATGTTTGAAATTTGCCCGCGAGGGAGTGATGACGATGTTATACCCCTTTTTGGTTTAACGCCAAACAGGGCTTCATAAGGACTCTGGCGTATTCCTTCGTGATAAGTTGTGTTTTTGGCGATTTGGACAAACGGCAAACCTTCTGACCACTTGTTTGAATCATTGTCTTGCATCCAAGCAGTTAACATAATTTGTATGTCCTGATTGGCTCTTTCAACTGAGCCTTGTGTTTGACTGTGACGAGGCTTTCCGTGCACTATTTTAACATCTTTCCATATAGCGCATAGTTCAGATATGACTCGATTACTTAACTCTCTGCCATTATCCGAATGCAATATAGCGGGAGCACCAAATGTTAAAAAAATTTGGAGAAGGTGATATGTTACTTATTCCGCTCTCTTGATTTTTAAAGGTCGTAACTGGACAAATTTGATTAAATGATCTTGATATACCATTATAAACTTGTAATCGCCATCCCTGTGTGATTGCAAGTCTATCAAGTCGACTTGACATCTAGAGTTCAATTCGGAACTGACCATTGGTTTCACAACAATACCTTTCTTAGGCAGACTATGTTTCATTTGACATTGTTTACACAAATTTAAATACAACATTACAACTTCATAAGTAATATTTTTGTATCTAACTTGCAATTCTTTAAGCATTCGTGTTCTTCCTGCATGGCCTGTTCTTATGTGAGTTTCAGAAAATATTGTAAACAACTCATCATTAGTGACATAATACTGGATATTTGTTTCTCCTGGTTTTAATGGCACAATTAACTTTTCTTCATCACTAACTTTTAAAATGTCAAAACGTTTTAAACGTCTGTAGTCCAAAGGTGTACTACACTTACTTTTAGCAGATATTACTTCAGAAACGATTTTAGAGTACTTTTCTTGTGAAAAATAAAAACAATTGTCTTCTCGTTTACTTCCAATTAAGGCATGTAACTTTTCAAAAAACTTATCACGATTCACTGTAGTAGCCATTGAATACAAATTATAATTTTTAATAAGAAAATTAAATTAGGTTAGGGAGCGCTGTCAAACGTTGCGTTAGACTGACGAAGACAAAGCTAACTGAAACAAGGGGCTGGAACCGTCTAAAAATTTGTCGCTTATTGCAGTGTCCGAGATTCACCGGACCTCATTTGTGTTTGTCGACATATACCGGTGAAAGTCCGAATGTATAATAGAATTAAGAAATGTTCGGACTTTCACCAAGGCATTTTACATTTGTCGACATCCACCGGCGAATGTTGACATTCACTACTTCCAGCAACAAATAACCAATATACACAACTAGAAATAAATCAGTCACATCCAAATTTAATCCAGAACTATCCAATTGCAAACTCACAAATGCAAATATATCCCTCTCAATTGCCACAAGCGCTAATAATGTGTTCCTCCCAACAAAATTCCTTTACATCCAGCCAAAATCAGTACACGTCAATGATTTACACACCCAGAACCAACAAATAACTACATCAACTACCAACTAACATCAACTGTGTAGATCTTATTCCACATCAGATGAAGAAGTGGAAATATATTAAAAGGAGGCAGAAAACAATACAGTACGCTGGCAAGTAGTAAGAGGAGTAAAATGGAAGAAAACTAGCCAAAACCTACAGAAAAACGGTTTCACTGAAACTGAAATACCTACAAACAATAAATATGCCTTATTACCAAATGAAAACGCTGAAAAGACAAATACAGAAGAAGACAAAAATAATAAAGGCGAAAAACCGCCACCGATTTTCATTTATGAAGTCGTAAACTATCCGGAAATGATAAAACAACTAACATACGTAGCTAGTGTAGAAGAATACAGCACCAGATCAATGGCAAACAATATAATTAAAATAAATGGTAATTCACCTGACATATACAGAAAAATAATAAAATTTCTGAAGGAATTTTTTTCTCAATTTCACTCATATCAAAAAAAGAAGAACGAGCCCATAGAATAGTTATAAAACACCTACATCATACTGTGGAGTTAAAATATATAACCGATGCACTAAATGCAAAGGGCGTCGAGTCAGAAATGTAATTAATGCCAGGCATCCTGAAACTAAAGAGCCTTTAAATCTGTATTTTTGTCGACTTGGAACCGGCTGAAAATAATAAGGATGTCTACAAGATAAAAGCTCAGCAAAACAAAAATAGTCGAAATAGAAGTTCCCAAAAACTATAATACAATGCACACGATGTCATCTGTATGGCCATTCATAACGTTATTGCAATAGATCATATTGTTGTGTAAAATGTGGAGGACGACAAAATACAACATAGTGCAACAAGAGCAAAGACACTCCAGTAATATGTGGCCTATGCGGAATGCCACATCTTGCGAATTATAAAGGTTGTGCATACTACCATAATCTAACGAAAAGCAGAAACAAAACACAAAGGACAGGATATATACAAAAAATTAACCCCAATAACATACCTCTAACACAAACTACTGTAACTAATGGTACCAAGAACAACAATATAATTTATGCAAGTGCAGCTAACAATAGCAACAATTCTGCGCAAGATATCACACTAACTAAACTCTTATAAGAATTTGAACAAATGTTTAATCAACTTATGCAACAAAATAGCTCAGTACTCAGTATGCTAACAATACTCGTACAAAAATTGAATAGCTCTTTGGAACTCAAACGGACTCATAAACCATAAAGACGAGGTAATCCTATTTCTGCAAGATCAATATATCGATATCTTAATTATTAGTGAAACTCATTGTACAGCTGAAAGCTATATCAATATTCTAAACTATAAAATCATACAAATCACCCAGATGTAACTGTGCATGAAGGAACTGGTATTATAATAAAACAAACTATTGAACATTATCAATTACCAAAATATGAAGAAAACCGCCTACAAAGATACTTCAATCAACGTCAGAACCTTACCTTACGAACTAACGGATTCAGCTGTCTATTGTCCACCTCGTCATAATATCAAAAAAGAAGACTTGGAACTATTTTTCAAGATTCTTGGTCAAAAATTCTTAGCTGAAGGCGATTACAATAGTAAAAACACTCTATGAGGCTCGCGGCTCACTACCACTAAAGGAAGAGAACTAATCTGATGCACTTCTAGACTTTTTTGTGACAAATGGTCTTTCATCAACTTATACAGAAATAAATCCTAGTTATGACTTATCATCAGATCACACTCCAACCATCGCAACTAACAGCTCTAACAAAACAAGAGGAAAGATAATTGTATAACTATAAAACGAACTGGGTTCATAAATTTACTGACAAATAGTGTAAACCTAAATGTAAGATTGAAAACACCAGAAGACCTAGACTCAACACTGGAAAACTGGTAACTCTATTACAAAAAGCTGCAGTGCAATCCACTCCACCTCAAAAACTATATAAACATCTCGGCAATATTCCGCTAGAAATAAAATGCCTTCTAAGAGAAAAAAGAAAAGCTAGACCAACATGGCACCGTACACGCATCCCGATCGATAAAACCAGATTCAACCAACTAACAAACAAATTAAAAACTAAGCTTAAACAATACAGAGAAGAATCATTTACCTATCACCTAAAAATCTAAGCCGATATGATCACACAATATGGAAACCCATTAAAATTGTAAAAAAAACCCAAAGACCCAGTACCACCAATTAGTATAACAACACCAAACATAGGACCCTGGGCAAAAAGTGACAAAGAGAAAGCTGAACTCTTCGCACTCCATTTTCTAATACACTATGACGAAATAGATCATGAAATAGAACGCCACTTAGAAGCACCTCTAGAAGCAACCACTAACACTTACCACACCGGGAGAAATTAAAGAAGTGATCATATTCTTGGGACTAAAAAAGGCACATGTACCAGACAAAATTGTGCTAAAAGGACTTCCCCAAAAAGTAATAGTGTTACTAACATACATATTTAACGAAATAATAAGAATGAAGTGTTGGCCAAAAAAACTCCTATCGACCAATAAGCCTTCTAAAATGTACGAGAAACTTATACGACGCAGAATAAACAATTATATAAGACCAAAAGAATGGATCCCACACCATCAATTTGGATTCCGGCAAGGGCACTCAACAACTCAACAGATACATCGAATAACAGATGTCATCAACAAACCCTAGCATAGTCCTACCAGGTCCGCCAGGTTGGCTGAAATAAATGATGATTGCGATCCGCAGTCTAACAATGTGCATGCCCGATGCAGTTGACCATTTTTATCAAGAATTCCAATAATTGTGGTTGACAAAAATACTAAAGACGGTCCGGATACTTGAAAATTGCAACTAAACACTTCTGCATTTTGAGATTGGTTTATTGTAGTACCGGCGCTGTGCGCTAAACACCCCACGGGTAGGCTTTTTTCTAACTTGAACTCTAACTGACTCAACTGTTCGATTTGTTGATCCGAAGACCAACTCCCCGAAAAATTATAATCACCAACCCAAGAACGTTTTCTCTCTCGAAAAATGCTGAGTTTGTCGTTTTTTGTTTTCTCTTCGTTTCACCTTGGTTATGCTTATTCTACGCTATACTTTGTAAATAATTAATAATTTTTCTTTTAAAACAGTGACCTACTTTTGTTTAGCCTACCAGATACTGGGTGTTATTTCCAAACGTGACAATATCTACTATCTAGGAGCAGTGACTAATTCTTATTAGTATTGTATCTTTCTACTCGTATCAGTCATGTCACCCCAGTATTCTCCTGTCATATACCTGTGAATATATATTCCACATCACAAAAAAGATATCAGTTTCCAAAAATTTTGAAAACTTTTTTACTTCTCCACAAATTAATTAATAGGCTACCTCAAAATATATATCGACACGTTTAAAACCAGCACTTATGGTCTTTCCAAGTGGAATAAAAACACCTGAGCAGTCAAATACATCCTCTACATCGTTCTGGGGGCAACCAAACTTATCCGTAAATCAATAAAAACATCTCATACTAAATGATTTACTCAACTCTTTAACTTTACTATCAAATATTTTTCCAGAAAATGCATAGAGCACCTTCTCCCACGAAAATAAATGATAATGAATCAGTCCAAAATGATCCCCCTGTCGCCGAAAACATTTCAGGCATATACCCATACTACTATTTTTTATGTCTACCTAACGTAGTAAAAAAATCGATAATTTTAGTATTAACACTTAATTACATGAAAAAAATTAGTGGACAGGAGGAAGGGTGAATAATAATTTTATTTTTCTTGAAAATAAAATGAATATCGCTCAAACTGTGTGTTATGTCCACTGGTGAATTTGATTAAATTGAATTTCCCTATAAATCATCGAGAGTCCTTCTGCCTAGTGTCGATAAGAAAGTTCGTAATGAATTTCCAACGAAGCGACAAATTTTCCATTGAAGCCCTTCTGACACGATAATTTACTATCCTTTTCCAAGGATAATAAGATAATGTTCGTCCAGATGCTACTTCATGTGGTTTTCCGGAGAATAATTCTCAGTATCAACCAGACAACAAACCATTCAACATGAAATTTTTCATTCTGCCACTTGTTGAGCATGATTCAATTGTTTTTGTAATTACCTATTTATTGTTTTTACTGGATAACGTGTTATTGACTGTTGTTGGTAAGTTCTATTTTAATTCAAATCCATATGAGTAATTTATTCCATGAAAATTAATTTTATTTTATCCATGTGAACCTAGACAATACGTTTCTCGATAAATATCACTACCATAGTATTATTTGTTTATTTGAAAAAAGAATAATATCATCGTTTTACTGCCGTAATTTGAAAAGTTTTATTCACTTGGAATAAATTAAATTTTCGTCAACATATTATTTGAATTTTCAGAGTTTGTAACGGGAAATAATTAATACTGAACATATTACATCAGTGAAGTATAAGTAGTGACTCAAAACAAAACAAAATTTGTGAATTATCACAAGTGAACAAATTAAAGTATTCCTAATAGTATATTAAGTACCAAGTGTCAAAAAGGTTAATTTAGTCACGAGTTTTATTAGGCACGAGTGGAGCGGAGCGGAACGAGTGACTAAAGACGTTTTTAGCACGAGGTGCTTACTATACTTTTTCTTCGTCCGCCGATATGAAAAAATTATATTATATTTTAATTATATTCATAACCTAACGGACGATGACTGACGGCTGACTGACATGTGAAATGGCACAGAACAACAAAATTATCTCGGAATATGAAATTTAACATGCAAAAGATACTCTTGATGTGACGTTTAAAAAACAAAATATAAACAAGAAGTGACTTTTCGCATTTTAAACACTAGTGTTTAAAGAGTTGTTTTGCGCATGTCAAACCCGTATTTTAAATGAGGTTTTAGTACCGGATGTAGGAAAAAGCAAATTACATATTTTACTCGCGAAAGTACTTTTAAAAAATTTTATTTACAAAAAATTTGTTACAATTTGAGATTCAGCTGTACAATTAAATATATTAAATTGAGTGAATGAAAACGACAGGCATTTCTAATTAAATATATATTAAAGACTTTGAACTAGAAGGCATTACGGCACTCTTGAAGAGACCCAAGAAGGTCGAAACGCGTCAGTGTACTATGCCCTTCCGCTATCAATTGCGAATCATCACAGATGTCCGTATCGGCAAAATGGTCGATCGACGTCACTATTTTCGAAGGGGATGTAATTCAATATACTGCGTGGTATTAGCCAGGAATGTAGTTGTTTTTCCCTTCGAAAATATTAATTTTAATCATTGTACTTGTTTATCATTATAATGCATTTATCACGTGTTGTCATGATTTCGTAAAAATAGCGTCAGTTATGTATATTTTATTCGCAACAAACATATTTAACCTCACTTTCGTAAGTAATAATTTCCAATTCTTGTTATTTGTATTGACATTCAATAATTTATTGTAGAGTTCCTGATGAAGAGTCAATAAAGTCTCGAAAGCTTGAACAGAATAAAGAGTCCACTTTTTATTTCTCCTTTGGCTGAATACCCTATTAAGAATTTTGATTTCCTTAACTTAGTCAGCCGACTAATACTCAACTTCTATATATATATATATATATATATATATATATATATATATATATATATATATATATATACATACTAGCTGACCCGTACTTCGTACTGCCTCAATCGATAAATAAAAGACCTAAACTTTTGTATAAATTAATTTCAAAACAAACAAAACGTATTGAATAAAAAAGCATTTTTTTAATGAAGCATGAAGTTTTATTATTATTTTCGACACATCATGTTGCTTACTTAAAAAAACAGAGTTTTCCTGAAATACTGGCTATTTATAAGGTTTAAATTTTTATTAACAGACACACACTGTTATGATACAGTTTGTTAATCAATTTAAAGCTTTCTCATAAACTATATTTTTTGTTTTGTTTTGTGGTGCGTAAATAAACAAAGAAGACGGTTTTCCGACGCGCGAACACGCGACGTTTAATTGTCCATACGCGAAACAGGGAAACTCCAAGTTGATTCCGCAAACTTCTAAAGACTGTCCTTGCTATTTATTTATTGTCATCGCAAAGGCCAGACGTACTGGAAATTGTAAGCGTTTAAAATCGAATGGTAAATCCGTTGGAATCATCGGTATTCGCGGGATCAAGACATCCTCTCCTTTGTATTTTCCTTTTATGATTGTTGCCTCAATGACGTTATTCACTTTTTCACAGCCAGTCTTGTTCCATTGCATAGTCGAGGTTGATTAATGTTACGCAGCATGATGACAACTGATCCTACTTTTAACTGCAAATTGTGAGGTGGCAATCCAGGCAATTCCAGTGAATTTAAAAGCTCCGTGGGATACTTGACTACGTCATCCTGGTTCATAACGGTGTCGACTGATTTGAAGGAAACCAACTGTCCTGGAAGAAAATTCTGAATGGTCGCATTGAGATCCTCGACATCTTTATTTTTCGCTGCCAATATTGTTCGTTCACCCAGCCAATTATGGTTATTGAACTTTTGCGGAGGTGAATGTGCTCATGAAACTCAACAACTTTCCCCAACCCCAAAGAACATAGGTCGAAATATGAAAAAAAAATTTGGCCCTCCCTTACAAAACTGACTACCAGCTGAGTGATTTACTATGGGAGGGCCAATTTTTTTTTCATATTTCGACCTATGTTCTTTGGGGAAAGTTGTTGAGTTTCATGAGCACATTCACCTCCTTCAGGGTTGATACCCCCTTCCGTTACACGCTGTATATATATATATATATATATATATATATATATATATATATATATATATATATATATATATTTTAGTACAAACTTGAATATTATAAAAAAATATTCTGGTATAATACCTTGAAAGTGGGCATGAAATTGTCCTGTATAATATGTGTAGCGCCAAATGATGTCATCTGGAAACAGTGGTTATATTTCTGAATGTTGGCCAAGAAGTGCTTAGAATCATTTAAAATCACAGAAACTAAAGAGCGTAAAGGATCTGGTGGTGGGACCAATTGTGGTAATTTTACTTTGCCTCCAGCACAACATAATTGAATTTTGAATAGTAATAAAGTTCTAATTGACACTAGTTTGTATGGGAAATAGAAAAGGGCTGTTTTTAGGGTTTTCCCGGAAATTATTCGATTTTTTTCTCGCCTTTTAAACCTTCCCTAGACTTCCACGAATATTTCAAGACTAAGATAAGAGAGTTTTAGTGAGACTAACGAACAGCAATTCATTTTTATATATATGTTTGTATGGGAAATAGAAAAGGGCTGTTTTTAGGGTTTTCCCGGAAATTATTCGATTTTTTCTCGCCTTTTAAACCTTCCCTAGACCTCCACGAACATTTCAAGACTAAGATAAGATAGTTTTAGTGAGACTAACGAACAGCAATTCATTTTTATATATATGTTTGTATGGGAAATAGAAAAGGGCTGTTTTTAGGGTTTTCCCGGAAATTATTCGATTTTTTCTCGCCCTTTAAACCTTCCCTAGACCTCCACGAACATTTCAAGACTAAGATAAGATAGTTTTAGTGAGACTAACGAACAGCAATTCATTTTTATATATATGTTTGTATGGGAAATAGAAAAGGGCTGTTTTTAGGGTTTTCCCGGAAATTATTCGATTTTTTCTCGCCTTTTAAACCTTTTAAACCTCCACGAACATTTCAAGACTAAGATAAGATAAATCCGTTCAGCCGTTTCGAGTTTTAGTGAGACTAACGAACAGCAATTAATTTATATATATATATATATATATATATATATATATATATATATATATATATATGTATATATATATCAAAGTAAGAGTAACAAAAACAAAGAGCAAACAACAAGTGTTTTCATGTGCAAAGCACGCAAAAATAAAGTGGCTACTGAAGAGGAGTGGTAACCGTAAACATGCATGTTTCTAGCTCATTAGCTGTCATTTGGTTGTCAGTACGGTATAACCAAGTAAGGATGTGAAACTTGGGAGCAAAGATGTTTAACGAAACATGGGAAAGCACAAACAACGGATTTCAATAGGACAACCAAACGCACATTTGTGCCCGCAATTGGAAGATTGTGTATTTTGGAACAACAAATAATATCAACACGGAGGCGCATATAGCCCTCCTGTCTGGAAATACCGGCCCAGGGTGAAGAAACAAAATCAAAGAAAGAGTAACGCGTGAGTTTCACAAAAACAAAGAGCAAACAACAAGTGTTTTCATGGGCAAAGCACGTAAAAATAAAGTGGCTACTGAAGAGGAGTGGTAACCGTAAACATGCATGTTTCTAGCTCATTAGCTGTCATCAGTACGGTATAACCAAGTGAGGATGTAAAACTTGGGAGCAAAGATGTTGAACGAAGCATGGGAAAGCACAAACAACGGATTTCAATAGGACAACCAAACGCACATTTGTGCCCGCAATTGGAAGATTCCGATTTTTGGAACAACAAATAATATCAACACGGAGGCGCATATAGCCCTCCTGTCTGGAAATACCGGCCCAGGGTGAAGAAACAAAATCAAAGAAAGAGTAACGCGTGAATTTCACAAAAACAAAGAGCAAACAACAAGTGTTTTCATGGGCAAAGCACGTAAAAATAAAATGGCTACTGAAGAGGAGTGGTAACCGTAAACATGCATGTTTCTAGCTCATTAGCTGTCATCAGTACGGTATAACCAAGTGAGGATGTGAAACTTGGGAGCAAAGATGTTGAACGAAACATGGGAAAGCACAAACAACGGATTTCAATAGGACAACCAAACGCACATTTGTGCCCGCAATTGGAAGATTCCGATTTTTGGAACAACAAATAATATCAACACGGAGGCGCATATAGCCCTCCTGTCTGGAAATACCGGTCCAGGGTGAAGAAACAAAATCAAAGAAAGAGTAACGCGTGAATTTCACAAAAACAAAGAGCAAACAATAAGTGGACAAAGCACGCAAAAATAAAGTGGTTACTGTAGAGGAGTGGTAACCGTAAACATGCATGTTTCTAGCTCATTAGCTGTCATCAGTACGGTATAACCAAGTAAGGATGTGAAACTTGGGAGCAATGATTTTGAACGAAACATGGGAAAGCACAAACAACGTTTCTTCATCCTTGGCCGGTATTTCCAGACAGGAGGGCTATATGCGCCTCCGTGTTGATATTGGTTGTTGTTCCAAAAATCGTAATCTTCCAATTGCGGGCACAAATGTGCGTTTGGTTGTCCTGTTGAAATCCGTTGTTTGTGCTATATACTATAATTAATCAGAAGATCAAAATACACAACTTTTATTTCAAACATTTTTGTCTAAAATGACCCGTTTACACTTTTGACCCCTTTTTTAATTTACTTTTGCCTCCAAAACTTTATTGGTTTGTAGTGGTTTTGTTTTTCGTTCATGTTTCTGTTACTAGTTATTACATCTCATGCGGTTCTAACCTAAAATGCCCCTATCCAGTGTTTCAATTTGAAATTATTTTTCACTGTTGTACTATATTGCAGGTGCCGACCACAGCAAATTTTTTAATTTACGTTCGCCTACAAAACTGGCTTGTACTGGTTTTGTTTTCCGTTCATGTTTGTCTCAAAAAGTGTCTACAAAATAGCATTAAATAAAAGGGTCACAATCGCGCAGTATGTTAAATAAATTATCTAACCTAAAAAGTGTACTGTGGACGTTGAAGTGAATTAAAAAATGTTTACCTTTCCTTTTTTAATTTGACTACCTTAGTCTCAGTTTCTTTTGACGCTTTCTTTAAAAAACGGTCCTCTGGTACAACAACGCCATCTTTATTTAAGGGACACTTTTTGTAACACAGAGACAATGCTCCTTATTTCTACCCTCCAAAGTTGCTACTTGCTGCAGCCCCTATTCAGAGTTTGGATTTCAAATTATTTTGTACGCATTATGTACTAAATTGCGGGTGGTATGGGGCTAGGGCTAACTCATGACATCAACTTGTCAATTGCCACTTCAAATACTTTAAAACATTTTACAGACGCATAAAGTAAACATTTCGGTCTATTTCATTATTTGGCACTCATGAATCCAGGAAACAGATTTGATTTGATGTATGAGTTTGATTCCACGTTTTTTTTATAAAAATTTTTAAAACAATTATTGTGATATTTCTAAAAAAGCTACTGAACAAACTCACTCTACTTTGGTGTCTCACTGTATTCACTAGTCTTGGACCATAAAAAAATTAATACATAAATGTAGCCGTTTTGTTAATTGGTTAAGAATTAAATTGTTTCAGTACCGATAATTCCGGATTTCCTTTTTTCGAACGAACTAAATGTAAGTATCACCGATAATGGCTTAGCACCAGCTTCGTTAAGTCCCCTACAAAGAAAATTTCATGATTTGGAAAATGAAAATGGACCACTTGGTGCTCTGCTCGCGTCAAAAGCTTTGGTACAATTGACGTTTACACCTTTCATCGGATACTTAGTTGGTGTTTTTGGTTGTTATTTACCACTTTTGATTGGATCTTGTAATTTGCTGCTTGCTTCTATTCGTGAGTATCAATATTTTTAAATCATTGACAAATTGGAAATATATTCACTAATATTATTAATATCATAATGCTATTTCCCGTGAAATATAAAATTAGATAAAATGCAGAAGTTCATTGCAATAAGCAAGAGATGTTATGAAACCATTGATACTGAGAATACATGCGGCGATTATAAATACAAGACTAACTAATCACATCATTTGACATAATGCGTATCTGATCATTATTGACAGCTCCCTTTTTATATTTCTTTGCATATGTGCCTCTGGAAGAAAGGTATGTACGTACTCCAGATCTTCTAACCCAATTAATATTAGAAGTAGTAGGCTTCATATCTGTCCCACTGTTAGCACAACTCTCTATACATTCTCCACTGACTATTCTAGACATTTTCCTCTCCATAATTAGATTGGTATCGTTAGCTTATTTAAGGAGTTCTCATTCTTGTAT
The DNA here is from genome assembly GCA_963921935.1 of Galeruca laticollis. Taxonomy (NCBI): domain Eukaryota; kingdom Metazoa; phylum Arthropoda; class Insecta; order Coleoptera; family Chrysomelidae; genus Galeruca; species Galeruca laticollis. Next base: position 106,049,824 of record OY998175.1, on the reverse strand, counting down.
ACATTTACCTGAACAAATTTGTAGCGACGTAGACAAAAATCTTATCACAACCCAAGCCATAAAATCAGTCCTGTGAGGTTATTCAATTTATTGACAAATTTACGAAACCGAGTTAATAAGTTCGTGACGTGAAGTCACTGAAAAAATTTGTGTTACATACAGTTCGTGAAATATAATTGAAAAATTGAATCTACAGTCTACTGTAAATTAATGGAATGGTTATTAAAATTTTTATTATTTGGTTGTTAAGAATTAATAATTTATAACATACTTGCAAGAGATCTCAAAGTAACAACAGTAAAAGGGGTAATTAGACAACAGTATGTAAAATATTCTACGAGGCTAGAAGTCCATCCGAACCCTAATCGTTACGGACCTCTCCAACACCTAACACAATCCGGTGCTGAAATAAGCTTATATATTTTCATAATAAACAGACTGGTTGGTGTTTAACGCCGCTTCAAAATCTAATGGTGTAAGTTTGAATGACAATCTTCTACCTAATTTGTTACAGTCATTAGTAGCGATTCTTTGGAAGTTTAGACAGAGGAGATTTGGATTTGTGGAGACGTGAATGAAATGTTTCACCAAGTGAGGATCCGGAAGGAAGGCAGAGACTCTCAAAGATTCTTTTGGTGAAACCTGAAATATTACCAAGAATCCTATGTCTTCGAAAGGATGGTAATGACCTTTGGAGCCACATGTTCCCCAGTATGTGCTCAATATGTCAAAAACTATCATGCTGAAAAAACCGTAGCAGATCCATATATAAAAGAAGCCATAATAAAAAAAAATTATGTTGATGACTATCTGGATTCTAGAGATTCCGAAGAAGACGCTATTCAAACTGTCGAAAGCGTTTGTAGAATGATGAAATTTGCAGGATTCGATATGATTAACTGGATGACTAATTCAGCAACTCTCAGATCAGATTCAGTTTGTGTGAAACAAATAGATAATAATTCATCTCTCCATAGAGTTATTGGATTATGGTGGGATACAATTAAGGATGAATTTCGTTTCAAACTGCAACGAAAAGGATTGTTCTCAAAACAGTCATGTCTCTTTATGGAACATTAGATTTGATTTCATATTTCACAATCAAAGCTAAAATTCTAATGCAAGATATCTGGCAATCTGATATGGATTGGGAAGACATTATGAGTAAAAATCTACTGATAACCTGGAGGAAATTGATAATTGCCAAAAATCACAGGAATCAGGATTCCACGATGTTATAGCCCATAAATCCCTACTGCAACAAATATAGAACTTTGCACTTTCTGCGACAGCAGCGAGAAGGCATTCGCGGCTGTTTCTTTTCTCCGAGTGGTGGGAGGATCTGGCAAAATAGAGGTCTTGATAGTATCATCAAAAACGCGCGATGCATCTCTCAAACCTCTTTCCATTCCCAGATTAGAACTTCAAGCAGCTATCATGGCAAGTAAACGGACACAGTCAAGAAAATCTTAATTAGATATACCCATCATATGGATGTTGCTCTGGTCAGACTCGAAATGTGTGATTTCCTGAATCAAAAGCGATGGAAAAAAATGTAAGCAGTTCGTTTCTCATCGAATAGGAGAAATCCAAGAGAGGACCAAAGTGGAGGACTGGGGATGGGTTCCTACTGATTTGAATCCAGATGATGAGAGAACAAGACAAAATTTTGAGTTCTCAAAAATAATTTCAGATGTTTGTATATTCGGTCCTAAATTTCTGCGCCAAAGTGAAGAATATTGGCCTTAAGAAATCATTCTGGAAACTTTAGATTCAGAGAACACGTTCGAAATGAAAAGAGAATATATCCACATTTGCTCGACGCTGCTAGAGAAAATAAGTCCACTTCCCGACATAAAGCGTTTCTCAAAATGGATGAGACTTGTGAGGTGTACGGCATGGTGTCACAGATTTCTGCAGAAAATAACGAAAAGTTTGAATAGTCGTGACTTTCAGAAAGACCTGAATGTGAAGGTAATTGAGGCAGCGCAAAAGTTGTGGATAAAACAGTGTCAGCTAGAGAGCTTCCCAGACGAAATCAGATGTTTGGAAAATGGAAGGCAGAAAGGACAGCAAACTCTTCAACCTTCACCCTAAATTGAAAAATCAGATTATTGTACTCAACAGAAGAACCAATTTGGCTCATTAGGCATTTTCACGAAAAATTTAAAAACATTTAATCCATGGGAGAGTAGCGTCAAATCAGCCTATTTCAGATGTCAGAAATGCAAACATGAGAAGGATGAGCGGCTTCCACCATTGATGGAGCAGTTACCAGAAGAGCGACTCAGACAAGAAGTTAGATCATTTGTAAATGCTGGGATGGATTATTCCGGACCAATCAACGTCAAAATTGGTAGACGAAATGAAAAAAGATGGGGAATAATTTTTACTTGTCTCTCTGCAAGAGCGATTCATCTTGAGGTAGCTCATAGTCTCAACAGTGAATCAGCTATAATGGTAACAATAAAAATGGCGGCAAGAAGTGAACAGCCAAAGGTCATCTTTTGCGATAACGGTACAAAATTTATTGCTGCCGCAATACATATCAATAGGGCTTATTCGTACATAGACTATTCAGTTGTTGTGGATGTAATGTCTTCAAGAGGCATTGACTTCTAATGCAATCCTCCAGGAGCGCCTCACATGGGTGGTATATGGGAAAGGCTAATTTGAGTTGTGAAGAAAATTATTTCGAAGGATTTGTACAGTTGCGGCCAAAAAAAATGGGACAGTTGTTGTTGCCTAGTGTGACTGTGACTTTTCCGTTAGCGGGAAAATTGGATAGTTTTGTCGTATATTTAAATCATAATAACGCTAAAGTGTAAATAATATTGTTTTCGTGCAACCGGACGCAAAACAAGCATTTTGCAGCCGCAACAGAGGCCGCAAAATGATATTTTGCGGCCGTTACCAATTTTAAAAACTTTACGTCAATTCCATCTCGTACGTTAAGCATAGTCTTTAACATAGAATAAATGCTCCATAAAGTTGAACTCTTCACAACTTGTGATCGCTGCATCAAATATCCTAATAATATGTTTTCTGACACCGTCTTGACATTTTGGTTGACACACCAATCTTTGAAGTTGCTTTAACATTTTTCATATTTCCGTTTAGATTTTTCGGGTATCAAATCAGAAAGTGCTGAGTCTATGAGATCTCTCAGCTCAGGAGGAGTGCAAGTAACAGAAATATCACTATCGCTATCGGACATCTTCACGACTTCACGAGAAATGTCAAATTGATTTGTATTGCTAAATATTTCATCTCCATAGAAACATTGTGATATTGACGTGTAATTTTCTCTATTCGCGTTGAAACGCTGACTTTTCTAAAGAGACATAATGTTTATTGAAATTATGTAATTTTCACGGTTGCACGAAAAATATTGTGTATACTATGGCCGCGAAATGTTTTCGCGACCTCGAGATTATCTTGCCTCGGCCGGAGCGGCCTCGGCGATAATCTCTCTCTCGGAACGCGAAAAAGCATTTTGCGGCCTTAGTATACAAATAACTATTTCGTGCAATTGCACTCCAAGTCAGTATTTCGCGTTCTCAGCAGTCCGCGAAATTTAATTTATCGGCTGTTACCCATAGCAACGGCCGCGAAACCAAACGTCATTTCCAAATTTGAATATCACTTTTAAATTTGACATTTTAAAATACTACAAACACAAGGATTATTTTTTATTGAATACCAACAAATACACAAGTACTTATATTATTTAGGATGAATATTAACATTAATTGTACAGTTTGTATTGTTACTTATATTTCCTTCAGAAGTTGAAGCAACTACATCTAGTGTTTCTGAATAATGGTTATTGCCTACATTCAAACCAGATACTGTATCGCCAGAAATTGAGTTGGAAATTTGCTTCTTATTTTCGATAGTCTTCTATCGTGGACTTCCATCCAGCGTGACGTTTTAGAATTGACATATCAGCCCCAGTATTGGCAAGCAGAGTGGCAGAGCTTCTCCGAAAACAGTGACCCGTGTATGTCTCAGGATTTGGTAATCTGAGATACTTGGCAATCGTACTAGGCATTTTTCCAATGGTATGCACTCCAACAACTTGTGCGGTGCACTTTCCGTTTACGTATCTCAAGAATATACGACGATTATTAACAATATCTTTTGGTCGAAGAGCTGCATATTTACGATAAATTTTTATGAAATCAATATTAGTAACAGTGAAAACACGCTTCTTATCCGTCTTGGTATCAGGAACGGTTACTATTAATACAACATTTTCTTCCTGTATATCTTCAATGGCCATTTTTAGTAACTCATCTCGTCGCAAGGTACCAGATATTCCTATTATCAAAAGTACCTACAAAAATCAGTACAATAAATAAAACAATTGTAAATGACATCTCTTAACACTTACCTTCAACAATAAGTATTTTTGATCATCAGCTTCTTTCAGGAATGTATCAATTTACTCACGCGTAAAAACTTTACGACTTTTTTGCTCGATAGCCTACTGCTTTTCTTTTCAGAAATGGTACTAATTTTGAAAACTGCCTGATGTCGATATTGTCTCGTATGTTCAGCATGCACTTCAGCATGGAATAAATGCTCCATAAAGTTGAACTTTTTACATTTGATTTCTGCATCAATTAAGCCAATAAAATGTTTTCAGACATCGTCTTAACATTCTGTTTGTCACACCAATCTTTAAACTCGGCGTAACATTTTTCGTACTGCCGTTTAGATTTTTCGGGTATTAAAACGAAAAGCGCAGAATTTACAACGCTTTTGAGTTCAGGAGGAGTGGAAGGTACTGAAATATTGCTATCAGTATCAGACATTTTACGTTTTGTCAAGAACTGTCAAAATATTTTGTATATATTGAAACATATCGTTTCCATAGCACACGTTAACATTGTTAAATAAATTGAACTGCTGTTGATTTTAAAGCAATAATATATTTATTTATAATTATCTAGTTTAATAATTTTAACGATTGCACGAAAAATAGTGTGTATGCCATGACCGCGAAACTTTTTAACGATCTCAAGATTATCTTGCCTCGGCCGCAAGCGGCCTCGGTGATAACTATTCTGTCGGTACGTTAAAAAGGTATTTCGCGGCCTAAGCATACAAATAACTATTTTCATTATTAAATATCAAAGGCTACTACAAAAAACAATTAATATTTAGTAATCCCACCATTATGCCTATGCCTTCTCTTAATCTACTGGTCATCGGTCTATTATTTATAACTTCCAGCAAACCTTCATACCCTAAAACAAACCCCATTCTTGCTTCTTTGTGACTATTGTTTAATAATAGTTTTCTTGCTGCTGCGTGGCATTTCAATTCAGACTGTGCTACTCTGCGACGATCCGTACGACAGTTTGAACTAATGTTTCAAATGGATTTGCTCTTAAATGGTTAATCAAAGCAGCATCTTGTTCAGCAGTTGACTTTCTTGGACGTCCTGAGCCTGGAGTTCTATTAATTCTTCCGTCATATCGCCATCTTTTACAATACTTGAAACGGAGTTCTTGCTTATGTAATAAACACAAGATATGACATAAATTTTAAGAACGCCCTATATAGACAAATTCTTCTTAATTCAAAATAATTATTAATTATCGACCTCAACTAAAGTAAATAACACAAACAAAACAAGGCTATCAAAACATATTAGATTACGAACAGGTCAGGTTTGTTTACTACAAACATGAACAATGATATTGCAAACTAACCTTCACACAAGGTGAAACTGGGAAATAAAATAACGAAAAATTGGGAATCAAAAGAGAGAAAGTATCTCTCCCCCGGTGAGGCAAGTCCAAGTATTGACGGGCCCTCACCCTCCAAACAGTAATAGTGTGCAGTTTGTGCGACTGGTGATAATCCAAAACGTAAGTTTTTAAAGTACAATTATTTTATTATATTGTGTATTTGAACGGTGATATTATATTTTTTCTTTGACTTAACCGGGTGTCCCAAGATAGGGAAGGGACCCCATAGTATTTTTCCGGTCATATCTAGTGTTTCATATACGAGTATATCAGCGCCCCTCATTTACTGATAGGGCCAAAATTTGTAATAGGTATTTTATTTAGCTTGTATTCAGGGACCACTCCCCTATATATAATATATATATATATATATATATATATATATATATATATATATATATATATATTTTAGTATTTTGATAGAAGCGCAAAGATATTTATATTTCACGAAGGGTCGTAGTTAATCCTAAATTCAGAGTTTTGATAATAACATAGAAATATTTATACTTTACTAGGGATCATAGTAAAACCTGTCTTCATAAATTACTTTTCTGAATTTTATTTGATATAGAAGGTATTTCTATAGTTTTATTGCTCTCCCTCTGCGAGCAGCGAAATTAACGCGGGAAATAGGGGGTAAAGAATTTCCCTTTTTTTTTTAAGATATATAAGTTGTTAACCTCTTATTTAGGTAGGGTATGTTACGTAGGCTATCCTAGAAACCAGGAGAAAGCCACGTGTAATATTTTATTGAAAAACGTTCGTATAGGGTTTTAATAATTTTCCTTTTTTTATTCGTAATATATGTTTTACGTATTTTAACCTTTCAATTTATTTCCATCCTCACCACCCCCGTGCCCGTCGAATAGGATGGACCTGCACTACGAACTCGGGCTTGGCACCCTGTATAAGCCCAAGGGGCCCCACGACGTCCTTGATCGCTCGAGCCTGGAACAACCCCTCCCTCGAGGTAATCCCGCAGGGGGAGTTCCTGGTTCTACAATTTTGTGCCGCGAGGCACTGGTGACAGCACGCTGCAACGATTTCTTTTGTCTAGGGTAGGAGTATACAGTAGGGCCCTTCCGGTCACTACAATCGGCGAGATAATACAGGAACCAAACACATTTTTCCGGTGACAGCAGAATAAAACTAGGAAACACCTAATTAATTACACGGGACAGCGCCGACAAGTTAACACTAAAGGAGACCAATTTATTACACTGGTGACAGCGGTGCTCCAGATACTGAGTCCGTACGGCAGGGGTTTACAAGAGGGGAAGTCCTACAAATAATCCTTTTTCGTTTTTTTTTCCAACTATCCATTGCAGGTATCTAAATAATTAAGATTTGTGCTAACTAATTATAGGGACGCTCGGAAATAAAAATGCCGTTAGAGTCCACAGGGGATTCGAGTAATATGCCAGCAGCACTAAGAATACCACAGGCACCACCACTAGGGGTGATCGCCTCAACTCTTAACAGACTTCACAGGTAAAGACGCAGCCAGATATATAGAAAAGTTGGAACTAAGGGCCAAACTCGACGGATGGTCAGAAACAGAAACACTGACACTATTAAAATTTAAACTCGCGGGCGCAGCCCACGATTTCTTCAAAGCCGACCCAAGATTAGACGCAGCAACATACGCCGAATTTAAGGAGAAAATATTGAGGAGATATAGCAGCTTTCTGCACAAGATTACGACTAATAGGGAACAAAATATTGGAGGAAGACATAAAAGGAACGAACAGAGAACAGATACCGAACATCCAAAGGAAACACAACGCGGTACTGTTGAACCAATTCAAAGTTGGGCTAAGAAAGGACCTTCTCAGGGAAGTAGGGTTTTACATATTACATAAAGATGACCTCACACTAGAAGAAGCAGAGGAGATAGTAAGTTGCCAAGAGACGGCAGCCACAATGGTGAACGGAAGGCCACAGAGTCGCTTTTACGAATGAGCAACGGAGTTGCACAGCGTGTGGTATATCGGGACATGAAACGGAAGAATGTAGACAGAGCGCAAAATGTATGTACTGTGGCAGACGAGGCCACTGGACATAAAACTGCAGAACAAGAGAAGCGGAAGAAGAAAGAATAGAAAAAAAATGTCAAATATGTAGAAAACAGGGACACTGGGCAGCGTATTGCAGAAACAAAGAAACCAAGAAACTATTAACAGATAGAAATGTATGTCATTACTGCGGAAAACAAGGCCACTGGGTCAAGGACTGCAGAAAGAAAAGGTTCAGTGAAGAAAATAAACAATGGAATACAAAGCAATGGAATCAAGAAAGAAGAGTCACAACACAACAAAACAACTACGGGGAATACAGCGGACAAAGGAACTCCAGAGAAAATAATTGGAACAGAGAAGCATCACAGGCACACGTGCAACAGAATATGGGACAAAGGCTCCAAAAAGAAGAGAACAGAAGAGGACACTCCACAGAGAGAGGACACACAAACAAGGAAGACGGAAGAAAACATTAAAACTAACAAGGACCACCGTTACTCCCCAAACAAGTGGTCAGGCTGAAACTAGGGGAAACTGGAATCACACAGGCAAAGACAGAAATCAACAGGCAACACAAAAGGGCAACAAAGATGAAGACAAGAAAAACGAGATAAAAACAATGCATCATAACGGACCGACGATAAGTAAAAGCGAAGAACCCCCGTATATAGTACTCTTAAGAATAAACGGTAAAACCGAACCCTGTATGATAGACACAGGCGGAGCATACTCGCTAATAAGTAAATCAATAGTAGCGGACAACGAATTAGACACACGGATCACGGACCAATTAACCTTAAAAGGCATAACAGGACACACAATCCACCTATACGGTTCAACACAAATAGCCATAGCAACAACAGAAATGGACTATAATATCTACACTGAAGTAATTGCAGCCGAGGATGGTATAATGGGAGACACAGCAGTATTATTAGGAAGAGATTTTCTAGAAGAACAGGAGGCAACCATCTCATACAGAGGAGAACCAACATTAGAAATATGGGGAAGGAAAATACCGCTAATGAACCCAAGACAAGTCAGAGACTTGCTGAATAATTGTAGACAAATACGGACAGAAGCATACGGAAAAGTAACGGCAACAAGGGAACAAGAAAACCCTAGGGAGAAAAAAACGTGGCAGAAATGGCTAAAAATAGTGGAATCAATGTACAGACAAGAAACAACCAACCCAGGAATAGACACAAACAGTTCGGTAGGAAAAATAAAGGAGACTACAGGCAGGGATATAACAGGAGGAAGAGAAACTACATACACAAACCAAAAACACATAACCAACGGAAAAGGGCGCACATACACAGAACATAAGAAGGAAAACGAAAGAAATGAAACAACCGAAGATATCAGGAATAGCAGAGAAAAAACTGACTGCACAAGAACCAGCACAGATATATACACAGAAGATAGTTTGACCATACCAGCGCTAACTGAGGTTCACACAATCGGGACCCTGAAACATAATATAAAAGGAAATACGGTCGTATGCGAAACCCAAGAATACGGACAACACACAATCAGATTGGCAAACAGAATATCAAAAAACCAAAGACAGATCCCAGTAAGAATAATCAATACATCGGCGCAAGAAATAAATCTCACAAAAGGCACTAAGATAGGGAAAGCCTATGAATGCTCAGAAGAGAAACCATCAAACAATAGTATACAGGGCACAATCAGAAAATTCGACATTAAAACAGACGACTGGATCCGAAATAACTTCGAATTAAACCACATGGACACACAAAACAATGAAGAACTAGTCAAGCTAATACAAAAGTACCACCATCTATTTACGGATGACGACGAAACTCTGACTAGCACCACTAAAGTCAAACACCACATAACTCTGGAACCAGGCTCTCAACCAATATGCAAGGCTCCATATAGGATACCTTACCATCAACGAGAGACACTGCAAAAAGAAATCGATAGGCTACTAGCATCCAAGGTAATCAGAACATCCTCCAGCCCATGGTCAGCACCAGTAGTCTTAGTAGTAAAGCAGACCCCGGAAGGAGAAGAAAAAGTAAGAATGTGTATAGATTACAGAGCTCTGAACGCGGTAACTAAGAAAGAATACTACCCACTACCTAACGTATCAGACCTACTTCAAGGATACAAAGCGGGAGGCGAAACGTTATTTTGGGTAATCGACATAGCGGAAGCATACCACCAAGTAGACATGAAAGAAGAAGACATCCTGTTAACAGGATTCAGCACATACCAAGGACACTACGAATACACCAAAATGCCTTTCGGATTAGTAAACGCACCATCAACGTTCCAGAGATTCATGAATGCCACCTTAAGAGGATTGACAGGAATAAAATGTATGGTATATCTAGATGATATCATCATATATAATTACACGGGAAGCAGGGATCATTTAGAGAATGTAGAGGAAGTATTCGAAAGACTTTCAGAAGCCAACATTAAACTAAAACCGAAAAAATGTAAATTCATGCTAGAGAAAGTAAAATATCTGGGACACATTATCTCACAAGAGGGAATAGCTCCAGACCCACAAAAGCTGGAGGCGGTGCACAAATGCCCCCTGCCAAAGAATGTCAAAGGAGTAAGAGGATTTCTAGGTTTAGTAAACTGGTACAGACGTTTCATACCAAATATAACAGAAATAGCAGCACCACTAGTAAACCTAACAAAAAAGGATACACCGTTTAAAGTATCGGAAGACGTAATAACAGCAATGAACCAATTAAAAACATCACTAACCTCAGATAAAGTACTAATATTCCCCGATTTTACCAAACCCTTCCTGCTATCAACAGACGCGTCAAACATAGGCGTAGGAGCAATATTGAATCAAATAAGGGATGGCAGAGAAAGACCAATAGCATATGCGAGCAGAACACTAAACAAAGCAGAAACCAACTACTCAACTACAGAAAAAGAATTGCTAGGCGTTATTTTTTGAATCAAAACCTTCAGATGCTACATTTACGGAACAAAATTCACCATAATAACAGACCATAGAGCATTAAAATGGGTACTGACACTAAAAGACCCAAACTCTAGGCTAACACGATGGGCCTTAACACTGGCCGAATACGACTTCGAAGTAATACACAGAATGGGAAGAAGACACGGAAGCGCGGATGCACTGAGCAGAATGTACGACAAAACATGCAACTACATAGAAACCACATACGAAGACTACTTGCAATATATTGCAGAAAACGACCTACCAGGGAAGGACAAAATAAACAGGAAAGAAGGAAACCTAGATTCCATCCAAGACGAAGAATCAGTAGCCCTCCTAATGGCAAAGAACAGACCTAATCAGGAACCACTAATAAAGAAGATAGAAAAGATATACACTCTACCGGATATCTCACAAGAACAAATAGAATCGGCCAAAGAATGGGACACATTAGACACGAAATTCTACGTAGCACTAAATAGAACATCAGTCAAAGAAGAAACATCATATGAAATAATGTGGAATATTATCCAAAAGTTAAAAAAACAATGCGAAGAGAACGCGGAAAAAGGCATAAACTTCATAGCCAGTCAGGAACAAATTCCAGGACTAAGCTGGGACGAAATCACAAAAATGATACAATTCACGTTTTACGGGGCAACCACCAAAGTAAGCATACTGAAACCGATCCCAACCAAAAATACAGGAAAAATCCAAATAATCGAGTCAGAAGAAGAATGGGAACCACTCTGGGACAAAGAATTACTGAAAAAAGAACAAAAATGCGACGATTTCTGCAATAGCACAGTACAACATTTAAACAAAGAGGATGAAACAAAACAAAAATACTACATCGACAAAGAAGGGCTCCTATACAGACAAGATCAAGAAGACAACAGGGACCAACTAGTTATACCTAGGAAATATATCACCAAAGTTATAGAAGACTTTCACGACTCACCCATATATTGTCACCAAGGACAACAAAAGACGTTATTGGCAATAAAAAGACGTTGCTTCTGACCAACGATGAGAACGGATATAATAAATTACTGTAAACGCTGCGACGCATGCAACAGACGAAAAACCTCACCACACTTTAGAAAAGCACCACTACAAATATTCACAAAGGTCACAGAGCCTTGGGAAATAACGTCAATGGACATAGTAGGCCCGCTACCCACGTCAAGCAAAGGAAACAAGTACCTGCTAACCTTTGAAGATCATTTTACTAAATACTGCGAAGCAATTCCGATACCAGATCAGAAAGCAGACACAGTAGCAAGAGCTTTTGTAGAACAAATAATATGCAAGCACGGAACACCCCAGAAATTGTTAACAGATAGAGGAACAAACTTCATGTCAGAACTAATGAAAGAGACATGCAAACTACTAAACATAAAAAGAATACACACAGCGAGCTACGCACCAACAACCAATGGGCAAATAGAAAGACTACACAGAGTAATAAAAGATATGTTAGCACATTACATAGCCTCAAATCAACGAGATTGGGATAGTTGGATACCATATGTATTAATGGCATATACACATCAACAGGAAAGATGGGAAAGATCAAGCACTACGATTCGACAATTTCATCAAGCCAAGAAGACTGAAATACAACTTAGACGATAACTACGTGTCAGAGCTAGAGACGAGACTTAACCAAATATACACAAGAGTACTAGAGAACACAGAAAAGGCAAAAGACGAAAGGATAAACAGATACAATGAAAAAACCACCCTAAGAGACTTTAAACCAGGAGACCTAGTTTACCTTCTAGACATAAGTAACACAACAGGATTATCAAAAAAACTTCAAAACCGATGGATAGGACCATTCGAAATAAAAGACAAAGTAGGACCAGTCACCTACCAAATCGCGTCAAACAAAGGAAAAAAAGTACAAGTTGTTCACATTAATAGATTAAAAACATACTATGGCAAACTGAACGATGATCAACACGAAATTATAGAGACGACAACGACAATGAGGAGAACACAGCACACGAACAGGAAGAACCACAAGAAGAAACCAGCAACGACATAAACACAGGGAAGTTAGCAGCATTACCATTATGGTCAACACAACCACACAGTGAAAAGACAGTACCCCCCACAAAACAACAAAAAGATAGACCGAGCGGAAGGCTCCCAGTCTCACTAAGACCCCCACCGGAAATTCGACGATCAGCCAGGATAAGAAATCGGATTCCGAGCGCACCCAGCTACATTAATATGACATGGGCACTAGCGTCAAAATTATACAGGAACAAGACGAAACTAACCAAACGCTACCATACACCATACAAAATCAGACGAAAATAACCCTTACACAGACAACAAACATAACCGCTTAAACACTCAGTTCATACACACACACCGAGGTCACACGAAAGTCAAATTTTGCTTTAAAAATAAATAAACCTATGATACAGTAATACATAAAGATAAACACACGCAAAAGCAATAAGTTCAAAAAAATTTAAAAATAGGGATACCGGATTAAAAACAAACACAGATTTATTCATCATTCATAATTCGATCAATAAACGTGTTATTATTGTCGACTAAGACAAACAAACACGGAAGAAATTCCATTACGTACGTTACTACTCATAACACATCGACAAATTCAAGGTCATTTCAGGTAATCAATATTGAAAAATTTTTGCACCGTTGCAAGGTCAACTCAAAGTATGTTAAAAAGATTTAATTTCAATAACTACAAGGTGAACACATGAATTACATAAATCACCAACTAGAAATTTAAAAAATAATCTTACACAAGGAACTCAATTGACAGTCCTAAATGATTGTATAGTTCGGTCAATTGAGAAAAATAAACAGAAAACGCAAATGTAGCGTTAACATGGGAAAAATAAAAACATTATTTATTCGAAGAAAAAAATAATAAATAACTGTAATAAATAATCATTATGCTTTATAAATATGAAAACAATGAATGTTAACGAATGTAATTATTGATTATTGTAAGGGTATCATAAGTCCGCGACAACAAAAACGACACATCGTTCTTCTGGCCTAGGTAACATTCGTTATGTGCGGGCTTTAGACAGCAGTTACGCTAATTGCTCAAGACTGTTCAAACCCCAATACAAACATTACAGTGATCTCGTTAAAAAACATTCAAAAGTGCCCGGAACTCGAGATGACGTATGCCAGGGAAAGCGCGAACATTCCAGTTATCCATAGCAACGAAATCAAACGGCAACCAGTATGGGCATGCCTAGTAGTTGTAACCAGACTCATGTTTTTCTGCGGAATGCATAGCCACACATCCGTAGTCGACGAAGCAGCAGAAGAAGATGCCGAGCCACGCACAGATACAAAGCAATATAATTGTATCAACCAAAGCACGAATAATCAATCGAAACCCAATAAAAAGTTCAAGTTACAGAAGAAGAAGACAAAGGTTTCGATTTAACACTATAAAAGAGAAACCTACTATCGAAATATAGCGAACAGAGCACACGAGAATTGTCATTGTCTTGAAGACAAACAAAACCTTCAACCGACAATGCCAATTCTACCCCAGAATGTCGATCTCATAAATAGAGCAAGCATACAAACGTCACGTATGGATGCAATACATAGACGAAGCCTAACAAAGAGAGACATTCTCAAGAAATAAAAAGAGAAGCAGCAGCAGAACAGCCGGACTGAACGCAGAGCAGCCAAGAATACACAGTGTCAGATATTTTCGATGCAAAGGAAATCAAAAACCTAGCCGAATCCACCCTAAAACACACTTGGGAATGGTTCACGGAGATAGGTTCAATAATAAGCGGTATAATTGGTATATACTGCACATATCAACTACTAAAATACATAGTAGACACGATAATAAATGCAATTCGCATCCAGCAGACTGTAGGATGTGGTATCGCAATGGTATGCAGCATATGGGATTTCCTTACGGCATGGGTAATACATTCCCACGGCAGAACCCAGAAACAAGACGAAGAGGCGATAGAAATGGAGCAGATACAGCATCAAGAAACGAGCCACCCCAGATCGCAACACTGGACAGAGAGCAATCACTCCATGAACGATCTACTAAGCAGCCGTGTCGCGAGTGTAAATAATCGGGACCTAGGTCAGGGTCAGAACAGTTAAATCGAAACGCGAGTGAGGTCAAGTGCGCGGTATGTAAAAGCAAACTATAAGCAATACAAAATTCATGTTAATGTACTCAAAAAAAAACAAACGATGTTAATGTATTAGTTAAGATATAAAAAAGGTGTTGGACCTGAAACGTCGCAACACTTTTACAAGAGGGGAAGTGATGTAATAAACACAAGATATGACATAAATTTTAGGAACGCCCTATATAGACAAATTCTTCTTAATTCAAAATAATTATTAATTATCGACCTCAACTAAAGTAAAGAACACAAACAAAACAAGGCTATCAAAACATATTAGATTACGAACAGGTCAGGTTTGTTTACTACAAACATAAACAATGATATTGCAAACTAACCTTCACACACAAGGTGAAACTGGGAAATAAAATAACGAAAAATTGGGAATCAAAAGAGAGAAAGTATCTCTCCCCCGGTGAGGCAAGTCTAAGTATTGACAGGCCCTCACCCTCCAAACAGTAATAGTGTGCAGTTTGTGCGACTGGTGATAATCCAAAACGTAAGTTTTTAAAGTACAATTATTTTACTATATTGTGTATTTGAACGGTGATATTATATTTTTTCTTTGACTTAACCGGGTGTCCCAAGACAGGGAAGGGACCCCATAGTATTTTTCCGGTCATATCTAGTGTTTCATATATATCAGCGCCCCTCATTTACTGATAGGGCCAAAATTTGTAATAGGTATTTTAATTAGTTTGTATTCAGGGACCATTCCCCTATATATTATATATATATATATATATATACTAATATACATATATATATATATATATATATATTAGTATTTTGATAGAAGCGCAAAGATATTTATATTTCACGAAGGGTCGTAGTTAATCCTAAATTCAGAGTTTTGATAATAACATAGAAATATTTATACTTTACTAGGGATCATAGTAAAACCTGTCTTCATAAATTACTTTTCTGAATTTTATTTGATATAGAAGGTATTTCTATAGTTTTATTGCTCTCCCTCTGCGAGCAGCGAAATTAACGCGGGAAATAGGGGGTAAAGAATTTCCCTTTTTTTTTTTTAAGATATATAAGTTGTTAACCTCTTATTTAGGTAGGGTATGTTACGTAGGCTATCCTAGAAACCAGGAGAAAGCCACGTGTAATATTTTATTGAAAAACGTTCGTATAGGGTTTTAATAATTTTCCTTTTTTTTTTATTCGTAATATATGTTTTACGTATTTTAACCTTTCAATTTATTTCCATCCTCACCACCCCCGTGCCCGTCGAATAGGACGGACCTGCACTACGAACTCGGGCTTGGCACCCTGTATAAGCCCAAGGGGCTCAACGACGTCCTTGATCGCTCGAGCCTGGAACAACCCCTCCCTCGAGGTAATCCCGCAGGGGGAGTTCCTGGTTCTACAATTTTGTGCCGCGAGGCACTGGTGACAGCACGCTGCAACGATTTTTTTTGTCTAGGGTAGGAGTATACAGTAGGGCCCTTCCGGTCACTACAATCGGCGAGATAATACAGGAACCAAACACATTTTTCCGGTGACAGCAGAATAAAACTAGGAAACACCTAATTAATTACACGGGACAGAGCCGACAAGTTACACTAAAGGAGACCAATTTATTACACTTACATTGTAAAATGCCGCAGTTTGCCTCACTGACCACCCATCGTCTATTTTTGCGATAATTCCACCTTTCGTCACTGAATTTATATGAGACATAATTAATTTCGAATTAGGAATTGTCTGACAGATGTCAAATCTTAAATATTGTAATATGGCATATTCCTAGACCTAGACAAATTCAAGCACCTAGAATTAGACAAACATCTGCTATTAGTGTTGTCCCATTTTTATTGGCCGCAACTGTACAACCAATCCCTCAGAGACGGAACTCTGCAAATCTTCTTTACTAAAGCAGAACACTCAGTAAATTCTAGGCCTCTGACTCGAGTATCATGCGATCCAGCCGATTTTGAAGCGATCACTCCAAACCATTTTCTCCTGGGATGGTGATAGTACATGTATACGTTATATCTACTTCTTTTTCCTATTCTTATATATTATGTCAATCACAAGTCTGATGCAAAATAACTATTAAATATCAGGTAGGCATCACATGAAATGTAACTTCTGTCATTCTAACGAAGTTGTAATATTGAAACAATTGTCAATTTTTTAGAATTGTTACCATTGTTTCATTATATAGTGGAATTATTTAGAAACAGCTAGTTTGATTTAAAAAAGTAATACGAGTAGATTCCACAGAATAAGGGTGGGAGGGAATTAGGAAGATTGTAAATAAAGTTGGCTATTTAAAAAATATATCTTAAGGACCAAGTTGGTCTTGTAACCTATTCTGTTTTTTTATTATGATTGATTTTATGCAGTGTGACATACGAAAAAATAGTTTGTATTATTTCTTCAATTTCCGTTGAAAATTGTACTTTTTTATTTTTGGCACCAGGCTGTTTGTATATGAAATCATATGTTTATAGAAAGTTACGTTGTACACATGTTCAGATCATTTACAAAATAAATAGTTAATACATTAATTCAACAAACGCATTGTAGTATTTGCTTGTGGAAGTACTTATGGGGTACTAGTACTAGCTAGAGCCCTACATGGTAGCGCGTCAGCAGCGATAGCAGTAAGTGGAATGAGCCTTTTAGCAAAAAAATTTCCTCCAGCTCTAAGAATAAAATTGATGCCTATAGCTTTTGGAGGAATCGCTTCGGGTGTATTGATTGGATATCCACTAGGCGGAGCTGTATATCAAATGCTAGGAAAATCTGCTCCTTTTATACTTATATCAATTTCTATAGCCATCTGCATTGGTAAGTACTAAAATGCGAAGAATGTAGATTTAAGTAGATTGCAAAAGTTTCGGAGTAAAATGGGAATATTTCTAGAATAATGTTTCACACAACCTCTTTTTCAAAACGGAAATTTGTCCGTTTTCAGAAGAAAAAAACTTCTCCCCGTGTTATATGGAATTAGTTTTCGGCCATATATAATGTGATAGTGGTCGACTCATGTCCTCTCCTCAGGTATATTGTGTTTACAATAATTTTGAAAAAATTATTATAAATCAACATTAGTTAACTAGTTTAATTATATATTAGTCGAAATTAATGCATTAAATAAGTCCTTATTAAATTCATCTTAATACGAATTGTTTTATTTGTTTTTTATATTGAAGGACGAATTGCTGCGAACAATTGTTTTGCTTCAACTGTTCACATTTCCCACTATTTGATAGAGTTTTAGCGTGTCGATCCACCAAGTATTGTCTCTCGGTAGACACCTGCAACAATAATTTTAGAATTGAAAAATAACTAGCCATTTTAAAATTTGGAAAAAAAACACTAGTAGTAGTTATTTGTAAAATAAGTGTCACAATGACTCGTTTTGTAGTACGAGTGCAGTTTGCACAACGAACCGCAAAACGGAGAGTTACGCAAACCACAAGTACTACAAAAGTCATTGTGACACAAGTTTTACACAATATTTTTTATAATTCGCATTTGGAATTTTTTAAATAAAATAAAATTACATTAGAATGTTTTGCGTTCATTATATTATGTTGGTACTGCAGTGATATGTGATAGATGTATAAAATTTGAATTTCAAATTTCCAGTCCTAGAGTCACTTATAGTAAAATTAACAATAAAATATAAAATAAAAATAGTTGCAATAACCAACTGTATGGCACTAAAAATTACTAAAAAAGTGTTCAAAGAGATTTCATTGTGACACTGAAAACAATGTTATAATGAAGTTTCTTTTATACGCGAATTATAAAATAGTTATTTGTGAAACAAGTGTCACAATGACTCGTTTTGTAGTACGAATTCAGTTTGCGCAACGAACCGCGAAGTGGTGAGTTGCGCAAAGCACAAGTACTACAAAAGGTCATTATGACACAAGTTTTACATAACATTTTTTATATTTGTCAGATAAAAATACTCACAATAATTAGGCTACTTTGAATGCGATGCAATAAATTGTGTTTAACTGATTCTCAGTACTTTTCTGACAAATTAGTATATTTTTATCGATAATCCATCTATTTAGAGCTGAGTTCCTCTGTATGTCACCTATCAGAATAATGTGTGGAAGTGGAAGATCTTTGACTTTGAAAAAATGTGAATAACGTTTAGTATAAATCACTTTATAAAAACCTTTCATTCTAGTTTTGCAGTTACGTTACTTGAAAGAAGAAAAATTAGAGCCAGAGATAAATTCATCCCAAAACGGTTTCCAAGATTGTATAGATTTACTTAGAGATCACAAAACAATCATAGTCGTATCGACTATTTGCGTATCAACTTCTACAATGGCTATTTTGGAGGCTTGTGTTCCTATGTGGCTTATGGCTCGACTAGATCCATTGCCGTCCAGATGGCAATTGGGAGAAGTTTTTATTCCAGATAGTGTAGGCTATTTCATCGGATCCCATTTTGCAGGTGAACGGAATTATTTTTAAATTCATTCTTTGAAAAAATGTGTTTCATTACTAGGTATTATACCAACAAGCTCAATAACGATTTTGAATGTCAGTGAAATATTTACAAAGACTATAGTGTATAACTAAAGGGCGAATTATAAGCACCAAAAAAAATAAAGATAGGCGCAAATAAATGCATCGTTTTTTGAAGAAATATGCAGTCAATTCGACCGTCTATGCAGTACAATATGTAAAACTTTGACATAAATTGATGAAGAAAAGGTAGAAATAATTAATGCCATCTAGTATTTTTATTCACTCATTTTTTTTAATTCTATTCAACAATTATTAACAAAATAAAAACATAACTACACTATTTAATTCAACCTATATCTAAACTTGACCACCAGTCAATTCACAAACTATTGCTTAATGTGAAACATTGAGTTATAGATTCGTGAGACCTCTATATGAATTTAAAAATTCCAGAGAAAAAGATTTAAAATAATAACAAATGATTCAAGAATTTACATGTATTCCTCTAATATAGCTTTAATATATTTCATAAATTTAGACATAGTTGTACAATAGTTATATTATGGTAATTGTAATGTATTCATAGTAGATAGACTGTTTATCTAAAAAAGAGAAATAAATAAATTAATTATTAGTAATAGATACAATATATTTTAGATTTAAAGTTGATTGGGTTTTCAGTAAAAAATATTCAATTTGTAGATTAGAATGTCAATAACATAACTTTAAATGATAGTTACCACAAAGATAGAACATAGTCTGGAGACATAAAAATCACAGATATTAAATTATTAAGTACAGTTCATTTAAAATAAATAGTAATATAAAAGTGTATTATAAGAGTTACATATGCGAAATATCAATTTTGTTATTGTAAAAACATCATATTAGTAAGTAACAATAAAATTAGCAATTTGACTCACTGAAATTAATTCAGTGAAAAGTATGGTATGGTTTTCAAATAAACATTGAATAACAATACAAATCTAGTGAGACATGAAATGGAAAACAGAAAAAGTTTGTTGTTGATAAAACAAAAAAGAATCGGGGACCTGGTATTGAAGCAGACGACAGGTGATTGTGGGATAAATTTTAAAAATTTATAAAAAGTAAGAAAAATTAAGAATTTCCACAAAAACAACAACAAAAATACATACCAGAACGAAGATTTCGGACAAGTAATCCTTTTGTGAACAGTAATCAAGATTTCAAGATTCCCTAGATGGAATTCAAGCGATACGGTGAGGCAGACATTTTGTGAAACGAAGCTGAATATCGGTTTAACAGGTCAGTCAATATTTATTAATACATTTATATCTAAATGAAGGTTGGAATTAACAAAAGAGGATCGCTCAAAATGCTGCAGACATTTAAATAATTAAGGATAACCACTTACCTTTGTAACATAAAGTTCAATCCATAAAATAAGCCTAATTAAAATCATTGTTTTAAATTTATTGTAACACAACATATGTAATTCTTAAATCTAATATTTTTCGTTTTTCATTAGTAAATATTTCTCTTCTCAGTCGTTTAAATAAATTTTTTTAACCCTTTCGATATTCATATACATCCAACGCACATAGAAGCTAAAATCGGGCGGTCAGTTTAGGCAAGGTATGGAATATATAACATTTGATTTTTTTGTGGTTTTTATTTTACTTTTAAATTTGGTGAATAATGATGATAGGGTGTTTTGAACTTTGTGACATATTGTTCGGAAAATATGTGACTGAGTGCAGCATATTTATTATTGTTTGACAAGTTGGTTTTCGAATAGTTCTTCGATAGGGTGCTATATATTTTATAGACTCTTTGTTTGCACATACGTTTTATGTTATGTATTGGACATCGATTGTTTATTAAAGTGGTTCGAACTTGTTTTAGAACATCTGGTCGGTATTTTTATGAAGTTAGTTTAATGGCTGTATCGACTAACTACATTTTTTAATCCTATTAATTAATTAAAATAAATTTACTCAATAAGTAGTTTTAGTGTTAAATATTTTGAAACATTCAATACACAATCCTACATCAGAATCCGAAATACATACTCCTTATAACAAGTATTGAGTTGGTGTGTAAGTGCTCTTGTCTAGCGACAGTGTCCTATTTAATAGTGTAACAAAACGCCACTGGTTTTCTTCGAGAAAATCGAGATACAAGTGAGGAATATATGGGAATCGGCGATACGAATGTTTTGGCAATTTCTAGGCTCAAAAGGGTATATAAAAGGCGATTTCGTCCCGCTTTGGTTGGTAGGGACTTTGGTTAACCAAATGGTAGGTCCTACGTCATCGGTATGACGTAAAGTACCAATTACATGCGAAATCGTTTGGTTTTCAATTGGTACAGCTGATTGAGGAAATTTACATTTACGGTTTGTATTGCGATCGGAAAAGTTGTTTATTGAGTTTTAGGCTACATTCGTAATCAATTCCCTGGCCAAGTTGCACTTTGGCACGCAAGTCGGCACGAAATTTGCCATTCACAATAACTTCAAAGTCGACTTTAACGCAAGCGAGTTCGTACCTAAATAATTGTCAGGGTTCCTTCAACATATGGTCGGAGATAGATTCGTCTGTATTTAGTTCAGTCTGAGGTTAGAATATATAATTTGGATTTGGATTTATTTTTTATAGCAGTATATACTGGAGTTTAATAGTGATGGACAACACGAAATATCAATTCAATGACGGATTTTTTACAGTGCATTTTCAATTACAAACCACTTTACGACAAATCTGATAAGGGGTATAAATCTAACCGGTGTGAACCAGTGGTAGCTCATTTGCCAAACAATGCCGAACGATCAGTGGCGTCGTTAATATCATTTTGACTACGTAGATAATGATGAGTAGCTAAAAAGAACAGCGTTAGTATCTTGAGGATTCACAAAATATTCAGCCGGCATAAAAATCATTTAAATATGGTCAAAGGGGAAGATTCATTCATTTATAGTGGATACATGTAATTTTCACAGACAAAAAATTATCGCGCAATTTAAAATTAGTAGTGAAATGAAAATTCCAGACAAAAGAAAGATCATGGAGTCACTCTCCAAGGGGTAGTTTTTGGTTCTTTATTTTATAAATATGTCATTTTGACGGTGAATAAAATAATGGAGCAGCTCTAAATTTATAAACAAGTATCCTGATGATACATTGAATACTCCACTGATAGGAAAACGACTTAGCTAATTTCCAAGGGGTAGTTTTTGTTATTTATTTCTGGAATATGTCATTTTGACAGTGAAGAAAGTAACGGAGCAATTTTATATTTCTAAACAAGTATCCTAATGATAAATCAAATCGAATACTCCACTGATAGGAAAATTACTTAGCAAATCTCCAAGGGGTAGTTTTTGTTATTTATTTCAGAAACATGTCATTTTGACGGTGAAGAAAATAACGGAGCAACTTTAAATTTATAAACAGGTATCCTAATGATAAATCGAATACTCGATTGACAGGAAAATGACAGCTAATCTTCAAGGGGTAGTTTTTGTTATTTATTTCAGAATAATGTCATTTTGACGGTGAAGAAAATAACGGAGCAACTTTAAATTTATAGAGAGGTATCCTAATGATAAATCGAATACTCCTCTGATAGGAAAATGACTTAGCTAATCTCCAAGGGGTAGTTTTTGTTATTTATTTCAGAAATATGTCATTTTGACGGTGAAGAAAATAACGGAGCAACTTTGAATTTATAGAGAGCTTTCCTAATAATGAATCGAATACTCCTCTGATAGGAAAATGACTTAGCTAATCTCCAAGGGGTAGTTTTTGTTATTTATTTCAGAAAAATGTCATTTTGAAGTTGAAGAAAATAACGGAGCAACTTTAAATTTATAGAGAGGTATCCTAATGATAAATCGAATACACCACTGATAGGAAAATGACAGCTAATCTCCAAGGGGTAGTTTTTGTTATTTGTTTCAGAAATATGTCATTATGACGATGAAGAAAATACCGGAGCAACTTTAAATTTATAGAGAGGTATCCTAATGATAAATCGAATACTCCTCTGATAGGAAAATGACTTAGCTAATCTCCAAGGGGTAGTTTTTGTTATTTGTTTCAGAAATATGTCATTATGACGATGAAGAAAATACCGGAGCAACTTTAAATTTATAGAGAGGTATCCTAATAATGAATCGAATACTCCTCTGATAGGAAAATGACTTAGCTGATCTCCAAGGGGTAGTTTTTGTTATTTGTTTCAGGAATATGTCATTTTGACGGTGAAGAAAATAACGGAGCAACTTTAAATTCATAGAGAGGTATCCTAATGATAAATCGAATACACCACTGATAGGAAAATGACTTAGCTAATCTCCAAGGGGTAGTTTTTGTTATTTGTTTCAGAAATATGTCATTATGACGATGAAGAAAATAACGGAGCAACTTTAAATTTATAGAGAGGTATCCTAATGATAAATCGAATACTCCTCTGATAGGAAAATGACTTAGCTAATCTCCAAGGGGTAGTTTTTGTTATTTATTTCAGAAAAATGTCATTTTGACGGTGAAGAAAATAACGGAGCAACTTTAAATTTATAGAGAGGTATCCTTATGATAAATCGAATACTCCTCTTATAGGAAAATTACTTAGCTAATCTCCAAGGGGTAGTTTTTGTTATTTATTTCAGAAATATGTCATTTTGACGGTGAAGAAAATACTGGAGTAACTTTGAATTTATATAGAGGTATCCTAATGATAAATCGAATACTCCTCTGATAGGAAAATGACTTAGCTAATCTCCAAGGGGTAGTTTTTGTTATTTATTTCAGAAATATGTCATTTTGACGGTGAAGAAAATAACGGAGCAACTTTAAATTTATAGAGAAGTATCCTAATAATGAATCGAATACTCCTCTGATAGGAAAATGACTTAGCTAATCTCCAAGGGGTAGTTTTTGTTATTTATTTCAGAAAAATGTCATTTTGACGGTGAAGAAAATAACGGAGCAACTTTAAATTTATAGAGAGGTATCCGAATGATAAATCGAATACTCCTCTGATAGGAAAATGACTTAGCCAATTTCCAAGGGGTAGTTTTTGTTATTTATTTCAGAAAAATGTCATTTTGACGGTGAAGAAAATAACGGAGCAACTTGAAATTTATAGAGAGGTATCCTAATGATAAATCGAATACTCCACTGATAGGAAAATTACTTAGCAAATCTCCAAGGGGTAGTTTTTGTTATTTATTTCAGAAACATGTCATTTTGACGGTGAAGAAAATAACGGAGCAACTTTAAATTTATAGAGAGGTATCCTAATGATAAATCGAATACTCCTCTGATGGGAAAATGACTTAGCTAATCTCCAAGGGGTAGTTTTTGTTATTTATTTCAGAAAAATGTCATTTTGACGGTGAAGAAAAAAACGGAGCAACTTTAAATTTATAGAGAGGTATTCTAATTATAAATCGAATACTCCTCTGATGGGAAAATGACTTAGCTAATCTCCAAGGGGTAGTTTTTGTTATTTATTTCAGAAATATGTCATTTTGACGGTGAAGAAAATAACGGAGCAACTTTAAATTTATAGAGAGCTTTCCTAATAATGAATCGAATACTCCTCTGATAGGAAAATGACTTAGCTAATCTCCAAGGGGTAGTTTTTGTTATTTATTTCAGAAAAATGTCATTTTGAAGTTGAAGAAAATAACGGAGCAACTTTAAATTTATAGAGAGGTATCCTAATAATGAATCGACTACTCCTCTGATAGGAAAATGACTTAGCTGATCTCCAAGGGGTAGTTTTTGTTATTTGTTTCAGGAATATGTCATTTTGACGGTGAAGAAAATAACGGAGCAACTTTAAATTTATAGAGAGGTATCCTAATGATAAATCGAATACTCCTCTGATGGGAAAATGACTTAGCTAATCTCCAAGGGGTAGTTTTTGTTATTTATTTCAGAATAATGTCATTTTGACGGTGAAGAAAATAACGGAGCAACTTTAAATTTATAGAGAGGTATCCTAATGATAAATCGAATACTCCTCTGATAGGAAAATGACTTAGCTAATCTCCAAGGGGTAGTTTTTGTTATTTATTTCAGAAATATGTCATTTTGACGGTGAAGAAAATAACGGAGCAACTTTAAATTTATAGAGAGCTTTCCTAATAATGAATCGAATACTCCTCTGATAGGAAAATGACTTAGCTAATCTCCAAGGGGTAGTTTTTGTTATTTATTTCAGAAAAATGTCATTTTGAAGTTGAAGAAAATAACGGAGCAACTTTAAATTTATAGAGAGGTATCCTAATGATAAATCGAATACACCACTGATAGGAAAATGACAGCTAATCTCCAAGGGGTAGTTTTTGTTATTTGTTTCAGAAATATGTCATTATGACGATGAAGAAAATACCGGAGCAACTTTAAATTTATAGAGAGGTATCCTAATGATAAATCGAATACTCCTCTGATAGGAAAATGACTTAGCTAATCTCCAAGGGGTAGTTTTTGTTATTTGTTTCAGAAATATGTCATTATGACGATGAAGAAAATACCGGAGCAACTTTAAATTTATAGAGAGGTATCCTAATAATGAATCGAATACTCCTCTGATAGGAAAATGACTTAGCTGATCTCCAAGGGGTAGTTTTTGTTATTTGTTTCAGGAATATGTCATTTTGACGGTGAAGAAAATAACGGAGCAACTTTAAATTCATAGAGAGGTATCCTAATGATAAATCGAATACACCACTGATAGGAAAATGACTTAGCTAATCTCCAAGGGGTAGTTTTTGTTATTTGTTTCAGAAATATGTCATTATGACGATGAAGAAAATAACGGAGCAACTTTAAATTTATAGAGAGGTATCCTAATGATAAATCGAATACTCCTCTGATAGGAAAATGACTTAGCTAATCTCCAAGGGGTAGTTTTTGTTATTTATTTCAGAAAAATGTCATTTTGACGGTGAAGAAAATAACGGAGCAACTTTAAATTTATAGAGAGGTATCCTTATGATAAATCGAATACTCCTCTTATAGGAAAATTACTTAGCTAATCTCCAAGGGGTAGTTTTTGTTATTTATTTCAGAAATATGTCATTTTGACGGTGAAGAAAATACTGGAGTAACTTTGAATTTATATAGAGGTATCCTAATGATAAATCGAATACTCCTCTGATAGGAAAATGACTTAGCTAATCTCCAAGGGGTAGTTTTTGTTATTTATTTCAGAAATATGTCATTTTGACGGTGAAGAAAATAACGGAGCAACTTTAAATTTATAGAGAAGTATCCTAATAATGAATCGAATACTCCTCTGATAGGAAAATGACTTAGCTAATCTCCAAGGGGTAGTTTTTGTTATTTATTTCAGAAAAATGTCATTTTGACGGTGAAGAAAATAACGGAGCAACTTTAAATTTATAGAGAGGTATCCGAATGATAAATCGAATACTCCTCTGATAGGAAAATGACTTAGCCAATTTCCAAGGGGTAGTTTTTGTTATTTATTTCAGAAAAATGTCATTTTGACGGTGAAGAAAATAACGGAGCAACTTGAAATTTATAGAGAGGTATCCTAATGATAAATCGAATACTCCACTGATAGGAAAATTACTTAGCAAATCTCCAAGGGGTAGTTTTTGTTATTTATTTCAGAAACATGTCATTTTGACGGTGAAGAAAATAACGGAGCAACTTTAAATTTATAGAGAGGTATCCTAATGATAAATCGAATACTCCTCTGATGGGAAAATGACTTAGCTAATCTCCAAGGGGTAGTTTTTGTTATTTATTTCAGAAAAATGTCATTTTGACGGTGAAGAAAAAAACGGAGCAACTTTAAATTTATAGAGAGGTATTCTAATTATAAATCGAATACTCCTCTGATGGGAAAATGACTTAGCTAATCTCCAAGGGGTAGTTTTTGTTATTTATTTCAGAAATATGTCATTTTGACGGTGAAGAAAATAACGGAGCAACTTTAAATTTATAGAGAGCTTTCCTAATAATGAATCGAATACTCCTCTGATAGGAAAATGACTTAGCTAATCTCCAAGGGGTAGTTTTTGTTATTTATTTCAGAAAAATGTCATTTTGAAGTTGAAGAAAATAACGGAGCAACTTTAAATTTATAGAGAGGTATCCTAATAATGAATCGACTACTCCTCTGATAGGAAAATGACTTAGCTGATCTCCAAGGGGTAGTTTTTGTTATTTGTTTCAGGAATATGTCATTTTGACGGTGAAGAAAATAACGGAGCAACTTTAAATTTATAGAGAGGTATCCTAATGATAAATCGAATACTCCTCTGATGGGAAAATGACTTAGCTAATCTCCAAGGGGTAGTTTTTGTTATTTATTTCAGAATAATGTCATTTTGACGGTGAAGAAAATAACGGAGCAACTTTAAATTTATAGAGAGGTATCCTAATGATAAATCGAATACTCCTCTGATAGGAAAATGACTTAGCTAATCTCCAAGGGGTAGTTTTTGTTATTTATTTCAGAAATATGTCATTTTGACGGTGAAGAAAATAACGGAGCAACTTTAAATTTATAGAGAGCTTTCCTAATAATGAATCGAATACTCCTCTGATAGGAAAATGACTTAGCTAATCTCCAAGGGGTAGTTTTTGTTATTTATTTCAGAAAAATGTCATTTTGAAGTTGAAGAAAATAACGGAGCAACTTTAAATTTATAGAGAGGTATCCTAATAATGAATCGACTACTCCTCTGATAGGAAAATGACTTAGCTGATCTCCAAGGGGTAGTTTTTGTTATTTGTTTCAGGAATATGTCATTTTGACGGTGAAGAAAATAACGGAGCAACTTTAAATTTATAGAGAGGTATCCTAATGATAAATCGAATACTCCTCTGATGGGAAAATGACTTAGCTAATCTCCAAGGGGTAGTTTTTGTTATTTATTTCAGAAAATGTCATTTTGACGGTGAAGAAAATAACGGAGCAACTTTAAATTTATAGAGAGGTATCCTAATGATAAATCGAATACTCCTCTGATAGGAAAATGACTTAGCTAATCTCCAAGGGGTAGTTTTTGTTATTTATTTCAGAAATATGTCATTTTGACGGTGAAGAAAATAACGGAGCAACTTTAAATTTACAGAGAGCTTTCCTAATAATGAATCGAATACTCCTCTGATAGGAAAATGACAGCTAATCTCCAAGGGGTAGTTTTTGTTATTTATTTCAGAAAAATGTCATTTTGACGGTGAAGAAAATAACGGAGCAACTTTAAATCTATAGAGAGGTATCCTAATGATAATTCGAATACTCCTCTGATAGGAAAATGACTTAGCTAATCTCCAAGGGGTAGTTTTTGTTATTAATTTCAAAAATATGTCATTTTGACGGTGAAGAAAATAACGGAGCAACTTTAAATTTATAGAGTGGTATCCTAATGATAAATCGAATAGGAAAATGACTTCGCTTATCACCAAGGGGTAGTTTTTGTTATTTATTTCAGAAATATGCCATTTTGAAGGGGAATAAAATAACGGAGCAATTTTAAATTTAGTAACAAGTATCCTACTAGTAAATGAAATATTCGGCTGAAAAGGATAGTATATTCATGAACATAAGTTTTTGATTTTACTAGTGTTACAAGGAACTTTTGAGATACGTTCTATCTGGAGGAAGGTGATATATGTATATTACTAATAATTTCAATTTAGCATACACAAATCACACATATTGTTCAACATTTTCTCTTCAATACAAATTCCTCGATTCATTTCATCGACGGTTAACAAACATTTAAGGTGTGTTTTCCGTTTACAGATTCTGCATTCAAAGATAGTTTTCTCGGAAGACTTTATTTGTTGGCCACAAAAAATACACATTTCGTTCATTTTAGAACTGTTTTGAAGCAGCATCCATTTTAATTGAATTCTAAAATCTTCGAGGTCAATTGGATCAGTTAATTTTTGATTTTTAATAATTTTTAAAAAAAAAATATATTACAAATATACCACAATTATATCCGTCACTTTGTAATAAGTGATCTGGAGTGGTTAAGATGAATTCGTCTTTTAAATTTTTCAATTTGAAAAAATTTCTCAAATATTTTAAGAAAGTTGTTTTTAAAACAACTTCATTTCCCATGGGATCAAGAAAAATAATTTTTTTCTCAACAAATGAAATTATAATTAACACAAAATGAGTGTTTTTGTTAACTCGCATTTTCACAAAATCTTTTTGAAAGGTTATACTATCGATAAAATCTTGTGTTAAATTTTCTTGAGAAAAAATAACAGATGACTTTTCTACTGAAATTAATTGATAAATAGAGCCATGTTTCTTATTTATAATGTTTAAACAGTGATCAATGACAAAACCACTTAACCACTGTTTGTTATCAAGTGTATGAAAATCATCTGACAAAATTTCACGAATAGTGAAGTCGATAGTAACATCCCTAGTTACGACATAAGCCCTTCTACTTGGCAGTTCTTTGTAATAATTTATATCTCGGACAAGTCCATTTGGTAATAACGTTATATCGCTAAGTGTTACCCATTTACTTTCAGATGAAGAAAGCTGTTTATCGGGCATAACAATTCTTGGAAGCATGTGAAAGTAATAAAAAGTTTTTATCTTTCTGAATATCCCGTCCCAAAATTTTGGTGACCTTTGAATTCGTAAGACTTTAATTCCTTCAAAAGTATATATTACCAGATCACACCACAGTCTATTGGAAATCTCGAGTGAACCTTGTATTTGATAATTATAATTGTGTATGGTCTTGATCGATCTGCCGTCTTTGGTTAAAAAATCGAAGTTAAAGTCTTCCGGTCCAGATTCCTGTGCATTATAAGGACATTTTATTTCAATAATTCCTTCGCTTCCCACAAGATCATCAGGCGATGCAGCTAGAAAAGGATGTTTACGATGAATCAATAAACCAGACTTTTTACAAATCTGTTTGGTTAGATTTTCATATGCTTTTATAGCGGCATATTGGTACAGTAGTCCATGGTTAGTAGCTGGAGTATTTATGTTTCGTGCTTGTGTTATTTCCTCAATAATTTTATTATAGGACGACAAATCTCGGACTTTACAAATCCGCCCAAAATATGAAGAAGTAACCCTAATTTTTCGTTCCTTTTTCCAAAGGTCACTATTACTTTGTGCAATGCTATTTATTTCTAATGTCATTTTTTCTTTTTGTGTTAAAGACAGCTTATTTAAAAAGGACTCATGAAAGATACAAACCGGAACTGTCATTCATCACAAGTTTTTCGGGTTTAATGTGACAAATTTGGCATATGAATAATTTTTCCGTATAGTTTGCGTTTTTTTCGCACTGTTGATGGATCCATCACTTACAGTTATCACATTGGACCCATGATGTTACCTCTTCTAATGTTCCATGTCCACAGTAAGAGCATATCGGCAAATCTGGATCGTCTTCAGCGGAAACACATTCCTGTAAATTCACTTGATCAACACTTCCCATTTTTAAATATTTACCTGTAAAATGGGAGTCAGTTATTTTCTTTCTTTTAGCCCAACTTTCTTGGGATAATTTTTCATCAGTGGTGGCATTTGGATCTTTTTTTGTGTTTTTAATTTTGGTCAATTTGGTTTTTTTTATATTCAATTTGCTTTCAGCATACAATGCGAGAACGTCTTCTCGAATTTTTCTTAAGGAACTGCGAACATTTGAGATTTCGCTTGCCATTTAATAATTTTTTTTTTATTTGTCCGAAATAATTCTCAACAAGTGCATTGCTGACTCTTTTGCGACCATCTAATAAAAGAGCACTCCAAAACGTGCAAAATAGGAGGCTCTTTTTCAAAAATAAATCGAAAAAGTTTTCATTATATAAAGGGTTCGTTATGTCACCAGAGTTGTTAATTAAAACTTTTTTGCATAATTTCGTAAATCTAATATGAAATGGGCTTGATTTGTAAAGAATTTTACCAGGATCTTCGTTAAATGTATCATTATTATTGTTTTCCGTAATTTGGATATCCACAGAGAAATTATTACATGTAAGAGAATTGAAAAATTCTTTAGCATTTTGAACATCTTTATTTTGATATCTAGATTTCAACAAGACGTACATATTAACTACAAAGTCATCAAATAGATTAATATTGTCAATAAGGATTGCTGCCGCAACTAAGTTTTTAAAATATATTCTCTGACTATCATTCACAGAAAGAAGGTCAATGACCTTAGCACTCATTTTCATAAAATGCGCACAACATAAAAAAATACCAACTAAGTTATTAGATTTTAGGGTAGAATGACTTTCCACCACAGTATAAGATTTGTGTAAATATTCTAAAAGGGTGCATCTATTGAACGCTTTAATAGCTGCATGTAAATTGGCAAATGAAAAATCAGTGACTATCCCTGAAAATGATGGCCAGTAGGAGAATTCTTCACAAAAATACCGGAAATCATGGAACAATTTGAAAATTGTATTTGAGTCATGCTGTGCAGATACCATAGAAAATATTGGGAAAACTCTTTTTGGTGGAATGATCTGTATAACTCCTGAGTATAAGTAAATCATTTTTTTAGTGGATGGTACGGGATTTCGAACTACTCCTCCGGTAGCGTCAAAATAAACAAGAGGTAATTCTCCATCACTTGCCTGAGCTTGAGCTTTTAGGACATTCAACTGCTCAACACTAAACATTTTAACTATGAAGGGAACAGTTACCTCTTTTATGTACTCAGGATGTGCTATTTGCATCAAAATTAAATCGTGTAAGTCATCTTTACAACGATCTAACATCTGTGTCGCTTCCGATTTTATTTTTCTAATCGTGGAATCAGATTTAATAGTATTTAAATTTTTGGTTTTTAAAATGCTATCGGTGTTTGATTCCAGCAGAGTTTTTTTTTATATTGGAAAGCTGAACACGTTTTAAGCTGCTGCTTTATTATGATTCTTCTCGTACAGGAAGAGTTAAATGGGTCTTATGATTATAATCAATGGAATTACTTTTAACAGTAACTTGACCATCTCTTATTGTAATTTTAAATTTTTTACAATCACTGTGTTTAGAAATAGCCAAAATATTAATTGCTCCATTCTTTTTCAAGTATTTTACTCCCTTAAATACAAACAAACATGTATTGTTGACATATTTTCTTATCCTTTGGCGTAGAAAATAAGTATAAAAATTGGAATTGAGCTTTCCATTTTTATATATCAACTTCCACACACCACTATCAATTGAAAATGTTCCTTCAAAAACATTACAATCTTTGTCTTTAGCAATAAGTTTGTTTGTGTTCTGTGATGATATAGGTAGCATACGATTGGGGCTGTCTGTAGATAAATCCTTCAGCTCTTTGGGTATTTCCAAATTGTCTGGTGTTATTTCAAGTATTTCATTTTCATCTTTATGTGAATCTGTGCTTATTATTACTCGATCATCCTCCTTTGGCACTAATATATATTCCGGCATTTCTGAATATGTGCTATCTACAGATGAATCATTAATTTCTTTGAGAATTTTGAAATTTTCTGATGTTATATCATTTTTTTTATCTTCTATTAAATCTGTGATCACTTCTCCTTCATCAACTTCTTTCGGCGTTGATGTATATTCCAGCTTATTATTTAAACCTGGAGTTCTTTAATAGCGTTCTTCGATATGATTTTTAATTCTAGGAGTGCTGCTATCAACATTTTCCAACATAAATTTTGGAATTTCTTCTCTACTTGGTGATATAAGCTTATCATATTTCTTCGATTTTATTTCATTTAGCGTTTTAAAGATTTTCAATTTCATTTTTAATGTTTGAGGAAGACTCAATTTTTTGCAAAGAGTATTATATAATGCTTTTTCTTTTCTATAATTTTTAGATATTTCTTTTAATTCTAGGCCGTTTAGAATATTGAGCATTTTTGTTAATACGCACCGAGTTGTTTTTGTGTTGTTTCCAATTACATCATTCTTGAAATATTCCTTAAAACCCTTATTCACATTAACAATATTTGAAATAACGCTTGGGTATCCAAATTTGGAACCACACAGTTCCGAAGCAATTTTTAACAAAGTGTCTTTATCCAAAGTAGAGTCAAAATTAAAATTTGGAGATGTTTTTCTAATATTCTCTGCAATTATGGAAAAAGCCATTCTCTTTGTTACATACTTAAATTTACCCATGATAAAAATGTACTATATATTAAAAATGAGAAATGAAAGTATTCCAAAACTTGGAAAAATAATTTTGACACCACTATACAAATCTACTCTTAAGAATTGAAATAATGAAACTGAACAAACTTAAACTAGAAACATTCACTAAGTACTACAATAATTAAATAAGCTTACACAAATTGAAAACAACTGAACCCTAAATAATAATAAATAAACAATAATTCTAAGTGGTCTTCACCAACTAATACAACAAACAATTTGCTGAGTTGCAACTTAATGAAAAGAAACAAAAATATTATTCAAATGGGTTAAGAAATTGTTGAGAAGCGCAATAGAGAGTTAATCGCGTACTCATATAAAGTGACACAATAAAGATAAAAAATATTCAAAAATAATTGAACCAAGTGAGAAGGACAACGATTTTGTAGGAAAAAAGTGTTTTCTAGATGATTTTCATCCAACACCAGTGAAACAAAATTCAAAAAAAGTGAATCAATATTCTCGTATGGACTTACCAAGTAAACACCAGGAAGATAAATATTAAAATGTTGAAAAACAAAGAAACCGAGAGAGATAGAGAAAAATTTTATTTGAAAAAAAGTGTTTTCTAGACGATTTTCATCCAACACCAGTGAAACAAAATTCAAAAAAAGTGAATCAATATTCCCGTATGGACTTCACCAAGTAAACACCAGGACGATGAATATAAAAATGCTGAACAACAAAGAAACCAAGAGAGATACAGAAAAATTTTATTTGAAAAAAAGTGTTTTCTAGACGATTTTCATCCAACACCAGTGAAACAAAATTCACTATTGAAAAGAAATTCAAAATAAGAGTATCAATATTCCCATACGGACTTACCAAGTGAACGAGACAGATAAAGATGAAAATGTTCAAAAACAATGAAACCAATAGAAATAGAGGCAAATGTTATAGGAAGAAAAGTGTTTTCTAGACGATTTTCATCAGACACCAATAATTGTATTAATACTACATTCTTAAATGACAAAATATAATAAATAACAAAAACTACCCCTTGGAGCTAAGCTAAGTCATTTTGCTGTCAATCGAGTGTTTGATTTATTGTTAGGATACCTATCTATAAATTTAAAGTTGCTCCGTTATTTTCTTCACCGTCAAAATGACATATTTCTGAAATAAATAACAAAAACTACCCCTTGAAGATTAGCTAAGTCATTCTCCTATCAGAGGAGTATTCGATTCATTATTAGGATACCTCTCTATAAATTTAAAGTTGCTCCGTTATTTTCTTCATCATCATAATGACATATTTCTGAAACAAATAACAAAAACTACCCCTTGGAGATTAGCAAAGTCATTTTCCTATCAGTGGTGTATTCGATTTATCATTAGGATACCTCTCTATAAATTTAAAGTTGCTCCGTTATTTTCTTCAGCTTCAAAATGACATTTTTCTGAAATAAATAACAAAAACTACCCCTTGGAGATTAGCTAAGTCATTTTCCTATCAGTGGAGTATTCGATTTATCATTAGGACACCTCTCTATAAATTTAAAGTTGCTCCGTTATTTTCTTCACCGTCAAAATGACATATTTCTGAAATAAATAACAAAAACTACCCCTTGAAGATTAGCTAAGTCATTTTCCTATCAGTGGAGTATTCGATTTATCATTAGGACACCTCTCTATAAATTTAAAGTAGCTCCGTTATTTTCTTCACCGTCAAAATGACATATTTCTGAAATAAATATCAAAAACTACCCCTTGGAGATAAGCTAAGTCATTTTCCTGTCAATCGAGTATTTGATTTATTATAAGGATACCTCTCTATAAATTTAAAGTTGCTCCGTTATTTTCTTCACCGTCAAAATGACATATTTCTGAAATAAATAACAAAAACTACCCCTTGAAGATTAGCTAAGTCATTTTCCTGTCAATCGAGTATTTGATTTATTATAAGGATACCTCTCTATAAATTTAAAGTTGCTCCGTTATTTTCTTCACCGTCAAAATGACATATTTCTGAAATAAATAACAAGAACTACCCCTTGAAGATTAGCTAAGTCATTTTCCTGTCAATCGAGTATTTGATTTATTATAAGGATACCTATCTATAAATTTAAAGTTGCTCCGTTATTTTCTTCACCGTCAAAATGACATATTTCTGAAATAAATAACAAAAACTACCCCTTGAAGATTAGCTAAGTCATTTTCCTGTCAATCGAGTATTTGATTTATTATAAGGATACCTATCTATAAATTTAAAGTTGCTCCGTTATTTTCTTCACCGTCAAAATGACATATTTCTGAAATAAATAACAAAAACTACCCCTTGAAGATTAGCTAAGTCATTTTCCTGTCAATCGAGTATTTGATTTATTATAAGGATACCTATCTATATATTTAAAGTTGCTCCGTTATTTTCTTCACCGTCAAAATGACATATTTCTGAAATAAATAACAAAAACTACCCCTTGAAGATTAGCTAAGTCATTTTCCTGTCAATCGAGTATTTGATTTATTATAAGGATACCTATCTATAAATTTAAAGTTGCTCCGTTATTTTCTTCGCCGTCAAAATGACATATTTCTGAAATAAATAACAAAAACTACCCCTTGAAGATGAGCTAAGTCATTTTCCTATCAGTGGAGTATTCGATTTATCATTAGTATACCTCTCTATAAATTTAAAGTTGCTCCGTTATTTTCTTCATAGTCAAAATGACATATTTCTGAAATAAATAACAAAAACTACCCCTTGAAGATTAGCTAAGTCATTTTCCTGTCAATCGAGTATTTGATTTATTATAAGGATACCTATCTATAAATTTAAAGTTGCTCCGTTATTTTCTTCACCGTCAAAATGACATATTTCTGAAACAAATAACAAAAACTACCCCTTGGAGACTAGCTAAGTCATTTTCCTGTCAATCGAGTATTTGATTTATTATTAGGATACCTCTCTATAAATTTAAAGTTGCTCCATTATTTTCTTCAACTTCAAAATGACATTTTTCTGAAATAAATAACAAAAACTACCCCTTGGAGATTAGCTAAGTCATTTTCCTGTCAATCGAGTATTTGATTTATTATAAGGATACCTATCTATAAATTTAAAGTTGCTCCGTTATTTTCTTCACCGTCAAAATGACATATTTCTGAAATAAACAACAAAAACTACCCCTTGAAGATTAGCTAAGTCATTTTCCTGTCAATCGAGTATTTGATTTATTATAAGGATACCTATCTATAAATTTAAAGTTGCTCCGTTATTTTCTTCACCGTCAAAATGACATATTTCTGAAATAAATAACAAAAACTACCCCTTGAAGATTAGCTAAGTCATTTTCCTGTCAATCGAGTATTTGATTTATTATAAGGATACCTATCTATATATTTAAAGTTGCTCCGTTATTTTCTTCACCGTCAAAATGACATATTTCTGAAATAAATAACAAAAACTACCCCTTGAAGATTAGCTAAGTCATTTTCCTGTCAATCGAGTATTTGATTTATTATAAGGATACCTATCTATAAATTTAAAGTTGCTCCGTTATTTTCTTCGCCGTCAAAATGACATATTTCTGAAATAAATAACAAAAACTACCCCTTGAAGATGAGCTAAGTCATTTTCCTATCAGTGGAGTATTCGATTTATCATTAGTATACCTCTCTATAAATTTAAAGTTGCTCCGTTATTTTCTTCATAGTCAAAATGACATATTTCTGAAATAAATAACAAAAACTACCCCTTGAAGATTAGCTAAGTCATTTTCCTGTCAATCGAGTATTTGATTTATTATAAGGATACCTATCTATAAATTTAAAGTTGCTCCGTTATTTTCTTCACCGTCAAAATGACATATTTCTGAAATAAATAACAAAAACTACCCCTTGAAGATTAGCTAAGTCATTTTCCTGTCAATCGAGTATTTGATTTATTATAAGGATACCTATCTATAAATTTAAAGTTGCTCCGTTATTTTCTTCACCGTCAAAATGACATACTTCTGAAACAAATAACAAAAACTACCCCTTGGAGATTAGCTAAGTCATTTTCCTATCAGTGGTGTATTCGATTTATCATTAGGATACCTCTCTATAAATTTAAAGTTGCTCCATTATTTTCTTCAACTTCAAAATGACATTTTTCTGAAATAAATAACAAAAACTACCCCTTGGAGATTAGCTAAGTCATTTTCCTATCAGTGGAGTATTCGATTTATCATTAGGACACCTCTCTATAAATTTAAAGTTGCTCCGTTATTTTCTTCACAGTCAAAATGACATATTTCTGAAATAAATAACAAAAACTACCCCTTGAAGATTAGCTAAGTCATTTTCCTATCAGTGGAGTATTCGATTTATCATTAGGACACCTCTCTATAAATTTAAAGTAGCTCCGTTATTTTCTTCACCGTCAAAATGACATATTTCTGAAATAAATATCAAAAACTACCCCTTGGAGATAAGCTAAGTCATTTTCCTGTCAATCGAGTATTTGATTTATTATAAGGATGCCTCTCTATAAATTTAAAGTTGCTCCGTTATTTTCTTCACCGTCAAAATGACATATTTCTAAAATAAATAACAAAAACTACCCCTTGAAGATTAGCTAAGTCATTTTCCTGTCAATCGAGTATTTGATTTATTATAAGGATACCTCTCTATAAATTTAAAGTTGCTCCGTTATTTTCTTCACCGTCAAAATGACATATTTCTGAAATAAATAACAAGAACTACCCCTTGAAGATTAGCTAAGTCATTTTCCTGTCAATCGAGTATTTGATTTATTATAAGGATACCTATCTATAAATTTAAAGTTGCTCCGTTATTTTCTTCACCGTCAGAATGACATATTTCTGAAATAAATAACAAAAACTACCCCTTGAAGATTAGCTAAGTCATTTTCCTGTCAATCGAGTATTTGATTTATTATAAGGATACCTATCTATAAATTTAAAGTTGCTCCGTTATTTTCTTCACCGTCAAAATGACATATTTCTGAAATAAATAACAAAAACTACCCCTTGAAGATTAGCTAAGTCATTTTCCTGTCAATCGAGTATTTGATTTATTATAAGGATACCTATCTATATATTTAAAGTTGCTCCGTTATTTTCTTCATCGTCAAAATGACATATTTCTGAAATAAATAACAAAAACTACCCCTTGAAGATTAGCTAAGTCATTTTCCTGTCAATCGAGTATTTGATTTATTATAAGGATACCTATCTATAAATTTAAAGTTGCTCCGTTATTTTCTTCGCCGTCAAAATGACATATTTCTGAAATAAATAACAAAAACTACCCCTTGAAGATGAGCTAAGTCATTTTCCTATCAGTGGAGTATTCGATTTATCATTAGTATACCTCTCTATAAATTTAAAGTTGCTCCGTTATTTTCTTCATAGTCAAAATGACATATTTCTGAAATAAATAACAAAAACTACCCCTTGAAAATTAGCTAAGTCATTTCCCTGTCAATCGAGTATTTGATTTATTATAAGGATACCTATCTATAAATTTAAAGTTGCTCCGTTATTTTCTTCACCGTCAAAATGACATATTTCTGAAACAAATAACAAAAACTACCCCTTGGAGACTAGCTAAGTCATTTTCCTGTCAATCGAGTATTTGATTTATTATTAGGATACCTCTCTATAAATTTAAAGTTGCTCCGTTATTTTCTTCACCGTCAAAATGACATACTTCTGAAACAAATAACAAAAACTACCCCTTGAAGATTAGCGAAGTCATTTTCCTGTCAATCGAGTATTTGATTTATTATTAGGATACCTCTCTATCAATTTAAAGTTGCTCCGTTATTTTCTTTGCCGTCAAAATGACATATTTCTGAAATAAATAACAAAAACTACCCCTTGAAGATTAGCCTAGTCATTTTCCTGTCAATCGAGGATTTGATTTATTATTAGGATGCCTCTCTATAAATTTAAAGTTGCTCCGTTATTTTCTTCACCGTCAAAATGACATATTTCTGAAACAAATAACAAAAACTACCCCCGTGAATATTAGCTAAGTCATTTTCCTGTCAATCGAGTATTTGATTTATTATTAGGATACCTCTCTATAAATTTAAAGTTGCTCCGTTATTTTCGTCACCGTTAAAATGACATATTTCTGAAACAAATAACAAAAACTACCCCTTGGAAATTAGCTAAGTCATTTTCCTATCAGAGGAGTATTCGATTCATTATTAGGATACCTCTCTATAAATTTAAAGTTGCTCCGTTATTTTATTCACCGTCAAAATGACATATTTCTGGAATAAATAACAAAAACTACCCCTTGGAAATTAGCTCAGTCATTTTCCTATCAGTAGAGTATTTGATTTATCATTAGGATACTTGTTTATAAAGTTAGAGCTGCTCCGTTATCTTATTCACAATCAAAATGACGTATTTCTAAAATATACAAACAAAAACTACCCTTTGGAGATTGACTCTATGATCTTTCTTTCGTCTGGAATTTTCATTTAACTACAAATTTTAAATTGCGCGATAATTTTTTGTCTGTGAAAATGACATGTATCCAATATAAATGAATGAATCTTCCCCTTTGACTATATTTAAATGATTTTTCTTTGGGCTGAATATTCTGTGAATCCTCAAGATACTTGCGCTGTTGTTTTTAGCTACTTCATCATTCTCTACGTAGTCAAAATGATATTAACGACGCCACTGATCGTTCGGCATTGCTCGGCAATTGAGCTACCAGCTTTGGGTTACTAAGTTCACACCGGTATAAATCTATACATATATATCAAAAAAACAAATAACAAAAATTAATGCGCATGTCCCATAGCAGGCACGAAGTGCAAGTTGAAGTGAAAGTTTGCAACTTGCAAGAAATTTCGACGACTTCAACTTCAACTCTGGCGCCAAATTGCGTTGTGAACGATCACACTGAAATATATTTGCTTAGCTTGCGTGCCAAAGTGCCACTTGGCCAGCGAATTGATTACGAATGTAGCCTTACTATATTTTCTTGGAGTTTTGAGTTAAATATATCGCACCCTTGCTTCAAAAGTGACACAACTCAAAATTCACATTTTTTGAGTTAACGCCATGAATGAGATTACTAAACACTCCTACGTCGATCATCAAAAGTGTTTCAACTTAGTTTACAAGGGTGTGGGCTAGATGGCGCTTATGTCATTTTTGAAGTTTCTAAACTGGAAATATTATATCCAACAAAAGTGACACAATCGTTAGTTATGCTCTGAACTTGAAGAAGAGCGATTGCTTCTCGAAGATCCAAAACGCATTATTTTGAGTTGTGTCGTTTTTAAAGATCGAAACTAAAAACCTACATTGCAAGAATTTGAGTTGATACAATTTTGTAGACTGATATTTGCAGACGACAGTGGATTAATTTGAATTGTGTCATTTAAGAAAATTAAGGTAAGTGATTCTGTTATTTATATTTTTTTTAAGTTGCGTCACTTTTGACGAGTTATTTGTTTGGGAAGTATCATTAAGCTAAGCTTGGGATTTTCCGCCGCGGCGGTTATGCTTTGTTGTTTTTACATCGGATTATTTTTCTAGAAACGATGGATCAATCACAAGGAAGGACCGCTAATATTTGAAAACTGGCAGCTGAAAAATTGAAAGCGCGTGAATGCTGTACCACGATATCTAAATATTCAGACAATAAAGAAATCGTAGGTTTTGAAAAATCATCTTCAATCGTCAGTGACCTACTACGTAGTGCCGTCGCTGAAAATGCCACAAAAGATAAGGAAACCTCAGAGTTTGCCATTCCATCACCAAATCAAATTTTGGTTGAGAATTTGATTGAAAACAGCAATATTAACAAAACCTTAAGTGTCAATGTGTCGTGTAATTCTGAGCGCCCGACTACGTTTTAAAAAACTCTGTATAAACAACTATTACATCTCACCTAAAGACAGTGGTGAAAGCGACATAGACGATTCAGATGCTGATCCACATTACAATAAGAGTCCTAGCAGTTCCTCTGACAGTGAAGTGGAACCCGTTGAGGATGAAAATTTAGTTGAGGAAGAAGACGGTACAGCTCAGCATGAAAATTTAGCAGATGAAGAAGGGCCAAAGAGTAAAAAAAGAAAAGCAAACCCCAAGTGCAATGTTAAGAAAAGTAAATATCGAAGGAATTGTGGGAAGGCTTATGTATCCTCTTCAAAAACTAAAAAAGAATTCCCAGCAAGAAGATTACGTCCTCCTTGTGGGGATAAGTACAGATTTAAGTGCAGCGCAAAAATAGACGAGACAGCCAGAGAAAACCTGTTTTCTAATTACTGGAAACTAGGAGATGTACAACGGCTGAAACTATAAAACCAAAATATAGGTATTCAAGTACACAAGATTTTCGAAGCATGAACTCGGCTTTCTATTTTACCATCAACGATAATCGTATTAGAGTATGCAAGACATTTTTTAAGGCGACTCTGGATGTAAATGATCGACCGATTAGAACAGCTTTAATGAAGAAAACTGAAAGTGGCTTCTTGGACAATGACCAAAGGGGAAGACATGGAAACCAGCCTAAGGTTGATCCTGGAATCAAAGATGGTGTAAGAAATTTTATCAATGCTATACCGAGAATAGAATCACATTATTTAAGGACCCAAACCACCCGTGAATATATTGAGGGTAGT
The DNA here is from genome assembly GCA_963921935.1 of Galeruca laticollis. NCBI lineage: Eukaryota > Metazoa > Arthropoda > Insecta > Coleoptera > Chrysomelidae > Galeruca > Galeruca laticollis. Next base: position 106,007,678 of record OY998175.1, on the reverse strand, counting down.
AAAAGTTTAGCTGATCTGTACCGTGACTATAAAGAAGATTGTGAAACGCGGCAGCTTCCTTCTGCGAATTCGGTGATATTTAATCGCATATTCAATGGTGAGTTTAACATCTCTTTTTTTCACCAAAAAATGATCAGTGCAACGTCTGTGAATCCTTCAAAAATGCAGATGAACAAGGAAAAGTCAATTTGGTAGATGCGTATGATCTTTACCTAAAAGAAAAAAAAGCTTTCTCGAAAAGAAGCCGATAAAATAAATGCGAATGGTACCCATGTTGCAGTATACGATTTACAAGCCGTCATGCGAGTTCCCAGGGGTCAAGTGTCGTCGTTTTACTACAAAAGCAAACTTAACTTTTACAACTTCACCATAAGCGATCTAAATGCCAAAAATGTAAACTGTTATTTCTGGAATGAAACTGAAGGGAAACGCGGTGCAGTAGAATTAGGTAGTTGTGTACTTAAATACATGCAGGCTGTAACGGAAACAGCCGAAACAACTTCAAATATTGTCTTTTATTCAGACAATTGCTGCGGACAGCAGAAAAATAAGTATTTACTTGCTACATACTTATACGCAGTGACAACACTGAATATTGACACTATCACACACAAATATCTGAAACATGGACATTCTCAAAACGAAGGAGATAATGTTCATAGTGTAATCGAAAAGCAGGTAAAGAATCCAATCTACGTGCCAGAGCAATATGCTACATTGATCCGAACAGCAAAAAAATGGCCCTGCTTATCGCTTGCATGACATGACATTTGAAGATTTTTATGATCTAAAAACACTACAAGAAATGGGTAACAATTTTTCAACAAACACTGAAAATATAAAAGTAAAGTGGCATGATATAAAAGTACTTAAAGTAGAGAAGCAAAGCCCTACAACTTTTTTCTACAAAACGTCGTATGAAGATGAAACTTTCATGATGGTAAATATAAGAAAACAAAAGCAAACGAGGTCGAAACAAACTGGACAAACAATAGAATCTGAAACGCGTCTAGTGCGGGCTTATGTCAATAAATTACAACTAAGTGACAATAAAAAAAGGACTTAGAAGAACTTGTTGACAAAAACATAATTCCGAAGTTTTATTACAACTCTTACTTTAAAAATATTCTTGATTAAAAAATTAGAATATTTTATAGCATTGTTATAATACTTAAATCATTCATAATAATTATTACTGTTTAAGTTCAATCGATAACTTTAGGATACATTATTTTTATTTTCTTTTTAGTAAAAATTTGGTTTTTTCTGTTTAAGTCAATGAATACATTTTTTAGTTTGGACTATTGAACTTTGTTTCTTATTTGACAGGTACTCAGTAGGTATAGGTACATACTGTTAAAAATATAGGTATTTAGTTTGGCTGTGCCGTACGGTTTAGTTTTCTCTGTACGTTTAAGATGAACAATAAAACTATTTTTACTTTTGAATTAGCTACTTTGTTTACTATAAATCATATATTATTGGTATTTTATTTACGGTGTCTATTGGTAATGACTATGTCACAACTTAAAACGTTTTGTGTTTAATAGCCGAACCAAAACTTCAAAAATGTCACTTTTTTATAAAAATACGTAAAACGTGACACAACTCAAAATAATTCAGTTATTTATACGAATAAACATCATCAAAACCGTCACAACTCAAAAGGGGTGGTTTCAAGGATTGTAAAATGGATTAAACAGAAAATTCAACTAATTTTGCCACCTTTACACTGTTATTTAACTGGTTCCTTTTTTGGATCGATTCAAAAATCTGTAACTATTCAAATACTAGTTTTTTGCGATTTCTGAAAATCTAAGTTTTTTGAGTTGTGTCACTTTTGAAGCAAGGGTGCGATATATAACAAAAACCCAAAAAAGCTTCTTGCCATTTATAATAAAATCAACAGATTCCATTATTACTAGACAAAAAAAAAATAAAAACCAGACAAAACGTAAAGGATTTTAGAATATTGGCCAAAAATTCAATTCGTTTCAACGACTTTGTTTGTTTATAAATAAAAAGCAAGACAAAAACTACTTTAGACAAGGATAAAAAGCTACCAATTTCAGTAACCGTGCTGCAGATCTCGGTATGTGATATGACAGACCAAAAAGGGTACCAAAGTTAGCTTGACGTCATCGTTTATTGAAACGAAATCGATTGGTATGTATTTGACAGACCAAAGTGGGGTACCAAAGAGGGACGAAATCGCTAAAAGTTAGTTGCCTATCCGTCGCGAAGACAGACAGTACATAGTGCAGGATACGAAGTTGCATACAGCGAATAGATAGCGAGTCACGAGAAACAAGAGGAAAAATCCGTAACAATAGTTTTACCACAGAAGAAATTGGTTACAAAAAGGTAAGTTAAATAATTTCAGTAAAAAATTAAATTTTTAAGTAAGTCTTTAGAGTCATTCCATTAGAAATGGTCCAAAAATTTGAAAATTGGTTACTCGACCAGCACCAAATAAAACAAAACTCCCATGTAATGATAGCTTAGAAAGTAGATATATATCCGATGTTAATTTTTGTTCAAAAATTTTTTAATTGTCTTCCGTTTTTGTATGAGATGCTAAAGAGCCACTTGGATAAATGTAAAAAAAATGCAGTCTATACCTCACCAACAATTCAAAATGAGATCATACAATTATGCGTTGAAGTTATCAATGAAAAAATAATCGAAGACTGTAAACGGGCAAAAGCTTATGCTGTAATGGCTGATGAAAAAGCAGATATCGCTGGAAAAGAGTAGCTTTCTATTGGATTAAGGTTCTATGATGAAAGCCAAAACATAAACAGGGAGGAATTTGTAGGCTGCAAAAAATTAAAATGTCAAGATGCTTCTACAATCGCTAGCGCAACTCAAAGTTTTTTAGAAGATAATAATTTTTCCGCCGATAATTGTGTGAGATTCGGATTTAACGGGTGTTCCACGATGGCCGGCAAAGAAGGTGGTGTATAGGCCGGCCATTCTTAAAAAAAAGTACGCTAAATCTTTATTTTTCCATTGCTCCAGCCACAGACTAAATCTTGTGATCAATGATACTAGAAAGCTACCAGAAATAAGAAACACAATAGAAAGCTACCAGAAATAAGAAACACAATTGCAACGGTTAAAGACACAATAACATTCTTTCGTGAATCACCAGCCCGTAGGAAATTGGTTCCAAATCTTTCAAGGCTCTGTGAGACCAGATGGTCGGAAAAATATGAGCATAAAAAAATTTCAGAAAGCTTCATTGACATTGTTAAAGCACTAGAACATCTATCTGTCGAAGGAAACTATGCAACAAGAAAATCTGCCTACCAATTGCATAGTGAAGTTACTAAACCAATATTCATCTTAGGCTTAAACACAATTGAAAGATACTTTGCAATTTTCGAACCCGTTGTAAACGTTTTACAAGGTAAAAGTATGGATTTGGTTATGGTGAAGAAACATATTGATGATATTCTAGATGTAATTAAAGAAGATCGACAAGATGTTGAAAATGTTTCTTATGATTTATTTAAAAAATCACTTGCTATCGCAGAGAAAGTAGAGGTTGAGTTGTCAGTACCACGAGTCACTCAAAAGCAAGTACACAGAAGTAATCCACCATATGAGTCTGCAGTTGAATACTGGAAGCGGTCAATAATCATCCCCTATCTTGATTCATTAACTTCGTCTTTGGATGCTAGATTCTCCAACGAAAATACACCTGCTTTTGATTTAACTTATCTTCATCTTTCAAGCATGCTCAAAATGGCTTCAGAAGATTTCAAAAATAATGCAGAATCTTTCATGGAGTTTTGTAAGTTGGGTCTCTGCAGAATTAGATTTGTGGTACAATATGTAGAAGAAAAAGAATTTAGCAGAAAACAAATTAAAGGACATTGAAGTGGCTGCACTTTTGGAGGAAGCTAATGTTTTTTCCCTACAACAAGGCACGCACTGCTAATATGAAGTGCTTTCCCATCCACTACTGCTACCGTGGAAAGATCGTTCAGTACCCTACGAACGGTAAAAACCTGGCTCAGGAGTACAACGGGTGATGGCAGACTCACTGGGTTGTGTTTGATGAGCGGTGTGCATCGAAAATTTGTGAAGGAAAATCAGGACTGCATAGTGAAGAAAGTTTTGGATACATTCAGTTTAAACCCAAGCGAAATGTTATTAGTTTAATTTAAGTATAATTAAAATCTCAAAGTTTTGTTTTCATTTGCCTTTTCTTTTTATCCTAAAATTTTACATTGTGGACGACCTTGGATCATGGTTTGCCCCCCCCCCTGTTATAAATCCTGGCTACTCCCTTGTGTTGGTAAGTTATTTATTTCTACTACAGTAAGTGAATCTTGGACATGGAATCAATAAATTACTTTTAATTCGTTACGTAGGATATCGTCATAAAATGGTGAATGCCCAAATCTGTAGGATGTGCATTGATAAAATCGTAAATATCAGCTAAACGGCTTATTTGATCATGATCAATTCCAACAAGAGTACCTTTTCATTAGCTTAAGGTGTGGAGAAGTAATTTTCGATATTTTCATTTAGGGTGTCATCCCTATATTTTTTGATCGCTAACCATTACGAGTAGTCCGTCTCTAGCTTCAAGGCACTACTGTAAATCTGTTTTTCTTACCAAAATAAATATACACATACATTATAAACATGCTGACAATTTTATAAAGATCAGTACAAAAATAAAAATACGAATTCAAAGTTTGGACGCCTATAATTCGATAACGCGAACATGTATTGAAAAAGTTTATATAAAGTAATAAGATTATATAAACTCCCAATTTTTTCCTATTAGATCCGGGACACTCGTATATAAACTGAGGTTTCATTTTAATACTCTTATGTTATTATAGGCTTTTTACCAGTCGCACCTTGGAGGACTTCAATCATAGCAATAGTAGTAATAGGGCTCAGTTGTTGCGTCCTTCCATTAGCAAACACCATCTCTCAACTTTCTCTACCTCATTTTGGTATTGGTATAGGAGTAGGAGCAGTGGATGCAGCTCTAGTGCCTCTTCTAGCTACTTTTGCAGATAAAAGAGGAGGTAAGGATTGAAAACTGTTGGTTAAAAACATTAGGTATATTTTTGTGTGTGAAATCCTACTCTTACATCTAACCCTTGAGTATATAAAATAAACGGTTTTAAAGATTAAAACTAACTTTCCGCATCTGTGGCCCTAAACAATATTCTGTCATAAAATTGCAACTTGTATACACTTCGGGGGATATATCGTGCTAACAAACCGAAAGTTCTCCAAAAATTCAGTATATCTGGATTTATAGGACCCACTGTACTTGCTCTAGTCAACTAAAAATCAATAGGGTACATCTGTGAGACACCTTGAACAATATTCAATCATGAAATTGACCAATCGTATACTCTCTGGAGGCTGTATCGTGCTAACAAACTGAAAATTCTACAAAAATGACAAAAATTTGGTACATCAAGTACCATAGCACCCGTTGTACTGGATTCAGTGAGCTGAATATCAATAGGGTTCATCTTTGAGACGCTCAGAATAATATCCAATCATAAAATTGGTCACTTGTATAAACTCTGGTGGCTGTATCGTGCTAACAAACTGAAATTTCTCCAAAAATGTCAAAAATATTGTACTTAAAGTACTCTAATAAATGGGTTTTTCAGTTTGTTATCAGAACTCTAACAAATGGGTTTTTCAATCCGTATTATTACGTTCTTATGGTGAAGAGTGATCAACTCAGCCGATGTTGCTGACTTATCCCACCGCTGTCACCAGTGTAATGAAGTAGGTCAAAAATCTGTTGTCACCAGTGTAACAAATCGGTTAGAAATCCGATTGTATATTTATCCTCTAATACCGTGTGGTGAAATCGCTGTCATCACTGTAATAACTAATGGTCATTTAGGGTTTACAGCCCTCCGTTACCAGTGTAGGACAACCTTTGAATTCCTATTTACTTGAATTTTTCAGTGTGCTGTCACCAGTGCCTTACGGCACACATTTAGAGCCAGGAATCCCCCTGTGGGTAACCTCGGTGGAGGTGGTTTCCTGGCACGAGCGGACAAGGTCTCCGTGGGGCCTCTTGGGCTTATACAATGTGCCAAGCCTGAGTTCTAAGGCAGGTCGCGTCAACCCGTTCAAACTTGCTGCTCCGAGGGTAGGGGTTGTTGATAAAGGAAACAGACTGGGTGGATAATATGTACATATATATTACAAACAGTAATTAATTAAATCCAGTAATTCAGCCCTGGTTTGGACACAGTAAGAGTTACTCGGGGGAGAATGTCCCGGTATGATACACTAGAAATTAATTAGGGAAAAACGTCTTTCATAATCTGGAAGTAGTTTCTCGTTATTATGACAAAAGTAAAAGATGTCTTGCATACGACTATCCCTGTATAAGGAGTGAGAAAAAATTAATATGACTCGGGCAAATCGTCTTCCAAAATTCTGAAAGTAGTCTTTCCTGATTATGACATAAATGAAAGATATCTGGCGTATGAATATCCCTGTATTATATAAGAAAATAACTATAAAAAATATCTTTCGAAATCTGAAGGTATAAATACGATATTTCTTGCATATGAATATCCCTGTACAATATAAGAAAATAATTATCAAAAAAAGTCTTTCGAAATCTGAAGGTATAAATACGATATTTCTTGCATATGAATATCCCTGTACAATATAAGAAAACAATTATCAAAAGAAGTCTTTCGAAATCTGAAGGTATAAATACGATATTGCTTGCATATGAATATCCCTGTACAATATAAGAAAATAATTATCAAAAAAAGTCTTTCGAAATCTGAAGGTATAAATACGATATTTCTTACATATGAATATCCCTGTACAATCTTTAAATTCTCTTGACTAAAATTTAGGGTTTCCCTGGATTATTAGATCGATTGCAAATCGTACTATTTCCTAAATATGTTAGGTGAGGGGCTCAAATGTCAATAGTGCACTTAATATGACCAGAAAATGTACCTTTGGACACCCCGTAAAATCAAATAAAATGTCAATACGATGTTTGTTCAAAAAAAACTAATTATAATGACATAGAAAAAAAACTTACGTTTTTGAAATATCACTAGTCACAACTACACAATATCACTGTTGACGTACGGCCGTCGAAGTGTCAGGCCTTACAGTACCTGAACACTCTATGAGGGTTACTACCTCACTGCCTCTGTTACCAAATTTTCTGCTATTTATTTCAGAAGATTTGGGATTTTGCACTTGTCTCATATTTTTATTTTCGTAATTGAAGGTTAATTTTCAATTTCTTTATACTAAGTTGCAAGGTTTGTCTATATTTTTGATAAACAAACCATCGTGTGTTTTGTCATCGACCTTGTCGGTTGTGTAAAATTGTTTCTTTAAACTCTTGTCCGGTGTAGGTCAACAATTGTTTTTATTTTAAATTGGATTCGACTTATTTTATTATCAAGAAAATTATATCTATATAGGGTGTCCTTAAATTTCCCTTTGTCATATTTCGTGTTTATTACAGTACTGTCGCACCTGTTGTACTGGCTTCAGTGAGCTGAATATCAATAGGGTTCATCTTTGAGACGCTCAGAATAATATCCAATCATAAAATTGGTCACTTGTATATACTCCGGAGGCTGTATGGTGCTAACAAACTGAAACTTCTCCGAAAATGACAAAAATATCGTACTTAAAGTACTGTCGCACCTGTTGTATTGGGTCTGGTGAGCTGAAAATCAATACGGTTCATCTGTGACATGTCCTTAACAATATTCAATCATAAAATTTATGACTTATTGCCCTCCGGAGGCTGTATCGTGCTAACAAGACATGTAAGGAAAAGTGGCCGACGACAACGACGACGACGATATACACACAGGATTTTTTTCTAAAAACCGTTTTTTCCTGTTATTGTTGATGCAAAACGTAAAAATAACTCAAAATTTTTTTCAAAATTCCAACTTTTTTTGGGATAAACCAATACTTTTCTCGCATATAGATAGGTTGGGCGGAAAAGTAAAATAATGAAAATAGTCATCTGAATTATTCAACAGTAATCCGATTAATAATATCAACTTATTAAAATACTTATATCCTATATACAGGGTGTTCCATCTCTGACGAGCCACCCCATATATTTCTCATCCCATAGTGATTTGGAAAAATTTCCCGAAACACGCCGGATGATTTTCTTTGGGGGACATCTTTTGACATATATTTGAGGCTTGAACAAGCAACCCCCTAAGAGGGGGCGCTTCAACCCCTCAAAATTGAATAGGGAAGAGGGGTTGAGTGATACTTCATTTGTAAGGTCTTGGAATCCTCTTTACAACTGTGTATGATAAGAATCACATTCTTGAAAAAATTAATTGTTTTATCATGCCTACAATAAAAAAAATCAAAACTGCGTTTTTAAATCAAATGTTCAAATTGTCCTCCATTGACTCCCATATAATAATACAATTAATAATAATAAAAAAATATTGTTCCCTATTACAGTATATTGAAAATTATATCATAAGTGCCGATGTTCTGGCCAATTTTCTTTATACTGTGTGTGTGTGTGTGTGGGTGGTGAATATGGCTCCTTACTATATAGTATTATCCATTTGGTCTCACTTCCTGCAACAACTTTGTCCCTTGAATAGTTTGTGACTCCCAGAATATTTCGGCTAGACTATCCCTGAAAAGTAGCTAAAAAACAGGGTTTCAAAAATGACATGGGGTTTTTAGATTTGGGGACGGCAACTTGACTGACGTTGATTTTATGATATGTTGTTTGGAATTGATTTACATGTTTGTATTAATAAGGGTTTGGAGTTAAACAACCTAGTTATGTAATTAACGTGCCATGCAGAAGCCTACACCCACTATCTCGGATGTCTCCTGCGCGATTTGCGTCTATGAGATTCTTTCGAAGATCCTTTGGCAGACAACGATTATAAAAGTTCGTTGAGTTTTTGGTTATAAAGTCTTTGATAGTTGGTAGATCAGCTTTGTCATGTAACCACGAATTTCTAGGTAATTTGGGATAACAATATGTTTGATCGCCATCCGAAGACACTTGTTTTGAACCACTTGCAGGGAGATGAAGTTGTGTTTTGTACCGTTGTAATAAACGGGGGCTGCATATGTGAGTATTGGTCGAATTACGTATGTGTAAGTGAGAATTTTGTTGTGTGTTGTTAAATTGCTGTGTATACAAATGAGTGGGTAAAATTTACTCATTGCAATCTTAGCTTTGCGCACCTGTTGCACAATATGAGCGTTGGCATTTGTATTTCCTTGTATATTGTAGCCTATTTTAGGATATTACTAGGCTTAAATTGTGTCCATTTACGCAAAGCTGATATTGCAGCGATGTGTTTTTTGTAGTTATACTTTTGAGTAATATATACTCAGTTTTGTAATCGTTGATGATAATAATACAATTTTGACTGAAAAGCGTCTCTAATATGGTCCAGCATAATTGGAGTTATTTGACGACACTCATTTACAATTCGTTGGCGTAGTTCGTCCAAATTTTCAGGCTGAGTCAGAAAAATCTTGTCCCCACAAGAAGAGGTCCAGAGGGTTCAGGTCAGGAGATCGGGCAGGCCACTCCACAGGATCTCTTCTTCCAATCCAACCACCAGGGTTGTAAATTGAGGTATTGGCGAACTGGTGCGGCGTAGTGAGGAGGAGCTGCGTCTTGCTGGAAATGCAATTATTGTTCAATTAGTAGTGGATCGTTTTCTAATTTTTCTGTTATTAACGGATCAATCAAATTTTCCAGCATTTCAAGATAAATTTCTCTATTTAAATTACCAGGAATAAACAGAGGTCCAATTAGGTGGTCTCCCAAAACGTTTAGCTTTTCCGGATATTGAGTGTGAGCTTCTCGAAATACATGAGGATTTGTATCGCTCCAAATTCTTCAGTTATGACGGTTAACCTCTCCATTAAGTGAAAAAGTGCATTCGTCAGAAGAGCAAACGTTGTACAAGAAATTTGGGTTATTGTTGATGCGCTCGGCCATAATTTCGCAAAACTCTTGTCTTTGATCCAAATCATCATTATTTAATTCATGAATTAATTTAATTTTGTACGGATGGAACTTGTGTTTATGTAAAATTCTGAAAACGTTAGATTGGCTAATGCCGGAAACTGCAGAAAGTTGTCGGACAGATTGCGTGTTTGGCATAAGTTGGACTTGGCCCAATACCGCCACAGCAGCTCCTTCATAATTCACAATTCCAATGGGTGCCCTTTTTTATCCATTACTGAACCCGTGTCAACAAATTTTGAAATTAATTCCATTACGTACTTATGGAGAACGCTCCGTTCAGGATGATTTCGGTTAAATATCCTTGCAGCCGCTCGGGCACCATTTTGATTTTGGTAATACAGGCTAACCAGCTCAACACATTCTTGCAATGTGTACACCATAATTATTTTTAAAATTGTAAACAAATCAGCAAAGTAGTAACTCATTTAGTTTTGTTACATTCCATTTTTTATTTATACATATCAAACAAAATTTTAAAGTCAGAAAATGGATCAATATATAAGAGATTGTCAACATAAACCAGTGGAAACTTGTAAAATAAGGAATATTGAGAGGGTTGAACGAAATTATAATTCAGGGTGGGACAAAACAATTTAGCTTATTACACCAGAATATTAGAAGCATACAAAAAATTTCGATCAACTGGAAATACTAATGAACCAATTGAGAAATGACTTCGATTGCATCATTCTGACAGAAACGTTCAGAATAGAATATGAGAATTTCTATCAAATAGACAATTATAACATGTTTTACAATCATGGCGACATAAATAGGAATGACGGTACTGTCATTTATTTGAAAAAAACTATTACATCTTCTAACCAAATCATATATATATATATATATATATATATATATATATATATATATATATATAATACATATCCTCTATCTAAATTCTAAAGAAAACATTGAAATAAAGAAAATATGCATATTTAGATGTAATACTAGTGATACACACTGTATTATCAATAATTTGAAAGGTTCAATATACCAATAAAATTTGACATTTCAATTTAATATGACATTACTGCAGAATAGACTTAATGACAGATAGATTTTAAAACGATTTGAAAAACCAGAATACAGATGTCTCTATTGGCAAAATGGCACTTATAAAAAATAATGCAAATCTCTCTTGGTATATAAAAACGTAAATTTGTATTTAAAAAAAAAAAGAATTCTTGGTAACCAAAGGAGAAGAGAGTTATTTATGGAAACAGTTTAGTTAGTTGATTCATAACATCGCGAGAGACAACATCGTAATAAGAGTTGTCTCAAATTTATTCGAGAATATCAGAATAATTTGTAGCATTATTATCAAATTAACACAATTTGCCTTTGAAAGCCAGTGCGTGTATTATTCGCAGAGAATTACAGCGGCAAAGTGCGAGTGTTGTTCCAGTTTCTAAATAAGTCATTTAGAAAATTGTTCCAGATATTCTAAAACGTTTTTAAAATACAAACAAGTCTATCTGTATCCAGTTTGGTGAGTCCAGTCCATATTATATATTATTTCTCGAGAATTAATAGGCCTTCAGTAAAAAACATTTCGAAAGTAGATGCATCTGATGAATTAAATATTTGATCAAATTATAGTAACATTATTGATATATCATTCTACGTAAACTCAAGACAAATTTTGAAAAAGACAATTTGCAATGAAATTGGGGAATGTTACATTGACATATAAGTCATTTTGGACTTTTAGTTAAAGTATTTAGATAAGAATTTCTAATTTTAGATTGTTTATAATATTAAGGTTTTGATAGAAAATTCTATTTTTGCGTATTCGTTTGTGATATTTTTTAAAAAGTTTTAATTTTTGTAAGTGTTTATTTGATAATATAATATATAAATTTGAATTCTAATCACCTTTTGGCTCTCTTTTCATAATCATTCTCATTACATTTGATAATTTCATCCTATAGAAAATTTAGTACAAGAAGTGACATTTGGTTTAATTTCTGACAGTAATGTCATAAGATAATTTAATTGTCTTATAGTGTATTGGACAAACAGTTACTTTCGATTTGAATAGTATAATACGTGATTTGGAAAATTATTTGGAAATTTATAAATTTTGAATTATTCTTTGAAATGTTTGATCCCTCCCTGAGAAAAGAGTGAGTTGATTGATATTGTGTATTAATTTACCTTTCAGGATATAAAATTTAATATTTATTTAGCCGGGCATATTAATTTGACAACTGCTGTCATTAAAATTTTTATAGGTTATATTTAGCTAAAGGTGTTTTCATATTAGTGTAGTTACAGCTACAAATAAATTCAACGATAAAACAATATAGAATATAATATATTATAATTAAAAACATAGTCGAGATATACAATAATATATATATATATATATATATATATATATATATATATATATATATATATATGTAAAATAATACAAACTAAAGTAACACACGAAAAAAATTCTATTCTTATAACAGCGGTTTATAGACCTCCATCAATAGACGCTAAAGCATTTGTAACAAACTTGAAAGAATACCTGGAAAATTGTAAAACTATACCAATATCTTGTCATATCTTTGCTGGAGACTTAAATCTTAATCTGAATGATGATAATGAAATAATTTCGGAATACTTAGACACACTGAGCGAGTACAACTTCATATCAATGATAAATTTGAATACGCGTGTAGATCGGGGCTCCGCGACTTGCATAGATCATATTTTTGTCAATGTAAAAAATGATGAAATTCTGAGTAAATCAATCTCTGGCGTCTTCGATAGCTCAATTACAGATCATAAAGCAATAATCTTAATTACCCCGCTAACGCTGAGAAATGGAGTCGACCGCGAATACATACAAAAATTTATCAACTATAGAAATCTAGAGAGACTTGCATAATTACGATTGGGGAAATTATTTTAAAATGAATGATGTTAATAAATTAGCAAAATCATTAATGAACACTTTGCAAAACTTAATAAAACAAAATACCAGAGAAATTGATAACAGGGGCTTATCACTTCAATCAACAGAAGAACATAAAGAACATCCCGATAATTAATAAAAAGAATCAATATCATTACTACCGGAATTATGTTAATAGACTCATAAAAATAAATAAGGTTTCTATGAATATTTTGTCGATGTTGGTGAAACATATGCTGGTAAAATAGAGAATCCATCTGGACCCCTCCCAAAAAGAACCTCCATAGGAAATAGTTTGTTTCTAGAGCCCGTAACAGAAAAAGAAATACTAAACATAATAAATTCATTGAAAATAAATAAATCCCCAGGCATAGACAATATCATTGCAGAGACTTTGCAAGCAGTATCAGTAGAAATATCTAAACAACTAGAACATTTAATGGTACATGTCCTGCAGAGTTCAAAATATCGATAGTAACTCCAGTGTTCAAAAAAGGGGGTAAATGTAAAACATCCAACTACCGCCCAATTTCTTTGATTACATCAATTGCTAAAGTGTTTGAAAAGATATTAAAAATTAGATTAAGCAACTTCTTTATTAAAAATAGTATAATTTCGCCCTTACAATTTGGTTTTAGAGAAAATTTGTCTACTAATGATGCAATTTCGAAGCTAGTCGGAGGTATTTACAAATTGTTGGATGAGAGTAAACCAACAGCTTGTGTGTTTCTGGATCTTGCAAAGGCGTTTGACACTGTCAGTCATGCGCAGTTGTTGGATACCTTGCGGAATGCAGGTATACGAGGTGTAGCATTGGGGCTTATGGCAAGTTATCTGAATTTGTCGTAAACAACGTGTGAAAATAGGCAGAGTGCTTAGTGAAGAAAAAAATATCAAATTTGGGGTGCCACAGGTGACAGTACTTGGACCACTATTATTCTCTCTATATATTAATAACCTACTTACTTTTCACAAAAGTACGGGACAGATTATCAGTTTCGCAAATGACACTGCCATTCTGTATAGTGCCGAAAATTGGGATGAGCTAAAAAGGAAAATGGCAACTGATTTGAAAGGTATCGTAAACTGGCTCAATCACAAATTACTTACAATGAATTTTGAAAAAACATTTAAGGTACCTTTTTCGAGTTACAATGTAAACCTACCCCCATTTCGAGAGCGAACTTTGGATGATGAAGATTTAAGGAAAACAATAAGACACACTGACAAAATAAGATATTTGGGTGTGTTTATTAACTCTCATCTCAGGTGGGACCAACAAATTAATCAAATTACCAAAAGCCTCAGATTACTGACACACAAATTTAAATGCCTGAACAAAATATTAGACACCGCACACCTTAAAGTTTTGTACTGCGCTCTTGTGGAGTCCAGACTAATGTACGGTATCCTTAGTTGGGGTGGTGCATTATACACCCATCTCAGGAAGTTGGATATTCTTAAGAAAAAATTTTGAAAATAGTTTACAGAAAGGAATATGTTTACTCCTCTATAAAAATATTCGTGGGCGCAGGTGTCCTCAGTCTGAGAAAGTTGTACTTACACAGTGTTGTCATCTTCATTTATAAAAACAGAACATCTCTTCAAGAATTATCACATGATTATCTTACAAGAAATAAAACATATTTATTTGTACAGGTTGCTACATCGAAAAAAAGAGTAGGTCAACGCTGTTTTACTTACTTAGCAAGCAGAGTTTTCAATTTTCTAGACGAAACGTACAAAAATTATATACTGCACATAAATTCAGTTTCAATGATAAAAAATAAGTTCAAAGAGTATCTTCTGAATTTGGTGATCGATATTGTTATACAATTCATCGAAAGCAAATCGTGATATTTATATTCCCCTGGTTGTTTCACAAAGTAAAAAAAATTTTTAAAAAGTATTTTCAATTTCAATTGTCTATGCACAGTATGCTTGTAATATTGTTTCATGATGATGATGTAACTGTATATTGGTTTATTAGACAAGAAGTAATAGGCCATGCGCAACCTACGGGTTCTAATGGGTCTACTCAATGTTTACAATCCTAATCAATATTCTATTGTTATCATTATGAAAATTTATTGTAATATTTGAAATTTGGAAATAAACATATATTAACAGATTGATTTTTAATACATGAAATGATCGAAGAAACGTGATAAACACCTTATAAGAACAAAAAATGAAGGCAATATAAGAAAATGTTTTAATTTTTATTAGTTCGAGAGAATTTATTATTGTATGGAAGTCAATGGATGACAATTTGGACATTTGATTTAAAAACGCAGTTGTGATTTTTTTGATTGTAAGCATGATAAAACAATTAATTTTTTTTAAGAATGTGATTATTTTTCATACACCGTTGTAAAGAGGCTTCCAAGACCTTACAAATGAAGTATCACTCAACCCCTCTTCCCTATTACATTTTGAGGGGTTGAAGCGCCCCCTCTTATAGGGTTGCTTGTTCAAGCCTCAAATATACGTCAAAAGATGTCCCCCAAAGAAAATCATCCGACGTGTTTCGGGAAATTTTTCCAAATCACTATGGGATAAGAAATATACGGGGTGGCTCGTCTGAGATGGAACACTCTGTATTATATAGTATACAGTATTAGGAATATTCTGTGGTCACATATGTTTAAGCGACAATGTGTTAGAAAGAAACAAATATAAACTCAGTGTATTACTCTTTTTCGCTGTTACTGACAATACTATTGAATTTCTAGTATAGATAACTACATCGCCCGCCATCTTGGACTGACTAAAGCTAAGACTGACTATAGATAAGGTGAACTCAAGTATGAAACTATGATATTTTAAACCAATATCAATTTTCTTGACACAAAATGGTGGAAGGTGTTCTATTTCCCTCAGCTCACACGCACATCACTGTAATTTATCATTCTCCACGCCACCACTTCAAATAGCAATTCCAGAAAATAATAATTAGTGAATTGTGTCCGGTAAAACATTTTACCAGAATTTACCTCATAAAAAGATAAAGTTACAAAATTTGTCATTTTTAACAATAACAGCATCAAAATCTGTTATACGGTTAAGTAATTTCATTACAGCTAATCGCTACGGACCAATTTATGCCCTACAGCAATCTTCCGTGTCAGTTTCATATTCATTCGGTCCCTTGTTGGGAGGACTAGCTGTTCGCTTAATAGGATTTTGTTGGCTAATTCGGATTGTGGGGCTTCTCAATCTACTAATTTCACCTATACTATTGGAGCTAGAAGAAAAATCAGTGAGTGATCGTATTTCTCAATAAAAATTACTTGATTTTCTCCTTTTCTTTTACAGGAAGCAGCGCCACTTATAAGTACATCTACTTCGACAAGTTCTAAGTTTGATAACGGCATAATTGTTGAAAAATAATATCCTAATTTTCGTCAATACCAGTATATAAATGAATAAATTGTGCTCAAAATACATATTGCCCAAATTACTCAGATTCAACTATTTGGCATGGAAATAATATGAATATTCTCCTTTTCAAGCAGTTGATGAAGTCCTCATCACAAAATAATATTAAGAAACAGATAAAATCAAATTATTTCAAAATACTGAATTAAAATAGTATATTGTATTTTTCTGAAATAAAATTGTGTTTGGTTTGAAAAATATCTTTCATTTCAGTACATAATCTTTTTAAATAGTGTGCCCAAAATAGCTCTGATGAAAATCCACCAACTAACGCTCTGCAGAGGGAACCACCGTATATCAGGGCCAGCAAACAACAACAACTGACAACTCCCAACAATATTCGGCGCTATCCCGCTGTGCGATCAAGAGTGTGACCACACTGAAAACCCTTAGATAGCTATAGTACAGTTGAGAGAGAATGGATTATTTTACGCGAATAAAATAATGTTTATTAAATAAGCCCTTGTCCTTCTTGTATGTAGATTGGAGAAACCACACATGCACAACAAAAAGTATTTAAGAAAAGGTTTGTATATACCTGCGAGTTGAATCTCTGGATTTCGATTCTTGAATACTGCTTGCTTTTACTTACCAATGAATGAAAAAAGACAATTATACACAAGGACCATATCTCCAACCTTTAAGTTTGGATGAGGGACAAGCCACTTAGGCCGATTTTGGAGACAGTTCAAATAGTCTTTGGACCATCGTTTCCAAAAACACTTGAATTCTGGTACATTGTTGCTAGAATTTCAACCTATTTTCAGGGATGTGAGCACAGTGTCGGTTAGGAAGAGCTACTAAAGGAGGTCCTATAAAAAAATTACCAGGAGTCAGCGGCTGAAGGTCATGAGGATTTGATGATAATGGGAAAAGTGGTCTTGAATTCATTATTGCTTCTATTTGGACTAGTATAGTGGCAAACTGCTCAAAAATATAATGTGACCCATGTAACATATGTTTGATATGAAACTTCCTATTCTTTATGGCAGCCTCCCATATTCCACCAGTGTGGTGATGTGGGGGGTATGTATTTCCAGGTGATGGCTGTTGAAGTTGCATAGTCAAAAATGGGTGAATTAGGAGTATTAAGGAGCTCATAGAGTTGTCTGAGATGGTTGTGTGCCCCAACGAAGTTGGTGGTATTATCACTAAAACTAGTAAGTCATTGGAACTCCTCTGCGGTTCACGAAACGTTTGAGGAATGCAATGAAAGCCTCCGCTGATAAATCCGACACCAATTCGAGGGGAACTGCCTTAGTTCCAAGGTAGACAAAAAGGACCATAACATTTTGTTACTGGGGCTTTTTAAAGAGTTGATGATTTAATGAGTAATGTTCCTCCGAAATCCCCTCCTACGTGCAAAAATGGTCTTGAGGGAGTGACTCGTTCTGTGGGCAAATCAGCCATCCTTTGCTGGGATGTAATTGCTTTAAGTCGGGTACAGCATGATTAGCTTGCCTTGCACGAGTAACGGGTTCACCAGACCCAAGGGGTCAGAGCATTGGGAAATGATTGACAAAATCACTCGTTT
The DNA here is from genome assembly GCA_963921935.1 of Galeruca laticollis. Taxonomy (NCBI): domain Eukaryota; kingdom Metazoa; phylum Arthropoda; class Insecta; order Coleoptera; family Chrysomelidae; genus Galeruca; species Galeruca laticollis. The sequence continues at coordinate 105,989,756 of OY998175.1, read as the reverse complement.
TGTTAGGACACTATTGTCCAAAGAAGAGGGAGTGTGAATTTTGAATGTATCAGAATTAGGAACCCACGTGATTTGTAAAACTGTACATGGGCTGTCTTTTGAGAATATCTTTTTGCACGAGGAATCATCACAGAGAATAATGTATTAGAAACGGTATTGAAATAAGTACGAAATTTATGTAAATTACATCCAGAGGACCCAAGAGTTTGCCTTAAGTCAAAATACAATTGTTCCAATTCTGCTATTGAGTGAGTACAGGTCAATATGTAATCTACATATGTCTGATTTAAGAGAGCATCTTGTACATGCGGTAAATGAAAATTCCGTAGGGCTATTTCTTTTAAAACTCTGCATGCTAAATAATGTGCACTACGTTGGCCAAAGGAGACGGTGGTAAGCTCTAAACAACTGAAAGGATCGTGAGGAGAGTCCCTCCAAAGTACATTCTGCAAAAAGTGAAATTTCGAGTGCATGCATACCTGCCTATACATCTTTCCGATGCCGGCGGTCAGAGCATAAGGATAAATCCGAAATATTGTTAAAATATCAAACAGTTCGGGTTGGACTCTAGGCCCTGTCAAAGATCATTTAAAGAAAGGGAACTCTAAGTTTTCGAAGAAAAATCAAATACAATCCGGACCTTTGTACTGGCGCTATGGGTCTTTACTACACTGAAGTGAGGGACAAAGTATTTATGTTCCGACAGGGGAGAAAAGAGACAGGGGTACTACCTTAGCATGTCCTAATCTAAGGTTTTTATATTCAGTTTTCAACTCAGGATTCTTTTCAAATTTCCTTTCAAGTAACGAAAATCTATTTCTATCAGAAATAAATGAGTCATATAGCTGACAGTGAGCTTGAGGAGAAATAAATGGTAAATGGACTTGAAACTTTCCATCGGGAAGGATTTTAGTGGAGGAATATTAGTTCGACTCTTGCATCTTCATCTATTACCAAAGGACGAGAAGAGATCTCTTCTTGTTTAAGAATTTTTCTAAAATTACATCTAACTTAGTTTCAGTTACATCTGGATTCATGGCGACGTGAAAAGAGTGAAGTACTGAAGTAACATCAGCATGGAGAGTCATGTAATGATGAGGTAAAGTACCTGAAATTATCCACCCAAAATGAGTATAAATCAATGTAGGAAGCCCATTTCCTAAACGTTTTATGTCAGATTTCAATAGAAAGTAATAAATGTCGGCTCCTAAAAGGATCCCAATTTCCCAAGTTCTTGGCTAATATGGTGGGGGATGTTCAATAAGTTTTTATTAATAGCGATTTGAGATAAGTTCTGAGAAATCTGATCAACCACAGCGCAAGAAATTGTAAATTTCACTGAAGGATGAACGGAGTGAAACTCTATCTCAGTCATTTTATTTATTGCGGTTTGACCATTAAAAATGCCTGAAATTTGAAGTGAACGAGAAACAAATTTACAGTTTAAATCTTCCGCTGTTTTAAGAGTAATAAAAAAGCATTGGCTTCCGTTGTCCAGAAGATCTTTGACCACCATAGGAGGGCCCTGAGTGGGGAAAATTAATAATTTTGCAGTTGCCAGTAACACTTCAGAAGTGCAAGCCTGAGTAGCTGAGAGAGAGGTTGTGGTTACCACCGAACCTTGGAAGGAATTAGAAAATCTATTTTGTGGTTGTGACCTTAGAGAATCACCTCCACGAGAACTGACTGGAGTAGCAGAATTTAATTCAGAGTGTAACCTTAGAGAATCACTTCGTTGAGAGAAAGATTGTGACCTTAGAGAATCCCCCCTTTGGGAGTGCGAGGGGGTTGAGAACTATGTGTTGGGGTGGGCAATGAGTTTATTGCTACATTGTGCGGAGTAGATAAATGTAATAAAGAATGATGTTTTCCATTACAAATATCACACACTCTGGATGACCCACACCCATTCAAGGAGTGCTTTGTACCTATACAATTATAACAAAGTTTGTTAAATGTAACAAAATTCAATCTGTCTGAGACGGACATATGAACAAATTTTTGACATGAATAAATGCGATGATTCGTATCATTGCAACAAGCACATTGCATGGCTATATGTGATGAGCCTTGATTTACAATATTGTGATTATTACTACTGGAGGAAGATTCATTAGTTCTATAAGTTTCGTGAATTGCTGCATTTGAATTGGAGAGTAATGTGACTTTTATTTTATTTGGATTGAAATTATCTTCAAAATGTGTCCTATTCTCCACTAGACTTCCAGCACTAGAGATATTTTCTGAAATTGTACATTTACTATTTAAAAATTCAAAAAATGTGTTAGTACGTATTAAATTATTTGACTTAATTTGCTCTCCAAAGGCTTTTTTAGTGACGAAATGTATGCAATTAAATGATCAAATAATTGTTCTTTGGAAATAGTCAATAGTCAGTCTAAAGCTGCTTTACTATTAGTGGAGAACTGTCTCAGTATGTCGGTATTACATTTTTGAATGGCAGCTGTATCCAAAATTTGTTCAAAATAAGAGTGGACCAACTGCTTGTTACTACTTTAACGCTTACATAGCACATCTAGTGCAATAGAGAAATTTTGCTCAGTAACGGCAATATTATTTATCAATGTCAGAGGCTCAGTCTCTAAATTGAGCTTTGAGGTAGAATAATTTCTTAGTATTAGACATAATTGTCCTCTACAACATTTCGATCCTCTGTATCTGGCGGGTCCAGAGTCAAAGCGTCTAATTCATCCAGAACTTCGCTAAATTTTTAAAAAATGAGTTTATTCTGAATTCTAACATATCTTTATCTACAATATTATCTTTGTTGTTTATATACCAGTTGGCAATCCGGGTAATCTGGGATTTACTAGTGGTTCGAGTTTTAATTCACTGACCTGTCGGTTCAGTCCTGAACAACTTTTTTACTGACACCAAACATATGTTCTTCCAGTAATAGTTTGGAATATGTGAAGTTTTTCTGAGATATTTACTCTATTATTCTGTTCCTCCAAAAACCGACTCGAGCTGGGCCAAATTATAGGTAGAAACCATTTCATCTCTAGGCATTCCCAATGATCGGGTGCCAGCACCTTTGTGCTGGAGAACAAAGAGATCTTCAATAGCTGGGGCTTCCAATAAAAGCCGCTGGCTCTTTAAAGACTTTATTATGATAATAAAGTATGTTCATTAGGAACAATAAAATATGTATTATTAACCAAATACTAACACATAAAACTTAATATACATGGAACTGCCGCCATTGCAACAACCGGCACACGGAGACACATTTTTTCTCTCTGACGCGTAGATGACATCGAGCACTTCTGTCATCCAACTTATTATTTATAGAACTAGTGTAGATTCCTTACTAACGGAACGTTAGTACTTGGGCGTTGCTGAAGCCAAGGTTACTAATAATTTAATTTTAATCCTTTCATATTCTAATAAACACGAGATATGACATAGGAAATTTTGAGGACACCCTATATAGATATAATTTTCTTGATAATAAAATAAGTCGAATCTAATTAATATAAAAAAACAATTATTGACCTACGCCAGAAAAGAATTTATACAAACAATTTTACATAACCGGCAAGGTCGATAAACAAAACATTGTGTGTTTTGCCATGTTTTGTTTATCAAAAATATAGTCAAACCGTGCAATTTAGTATAAAGAAATTGAAAATTAACATTCAATTACGAAAATAAAAAACATGAGACAAGGGCAAAAATGAAACAGATTTCTAAAATAAATAGCAGAAAATTTGGTAACTGAGGAGTGAGGTAGTAACCCTCATAGTAGTGCTCAGGTACTGTAAGGCCTGACACTTCGACGGCCCTGCGTCAATTGTGATATTGTGTAATTGCGACTTGTGATATTTTCAAAAACCGTAAGTTTTTTATATCATATAATTATTTTTTTTTTGACCAAATACCGTATTGACATTTTTATTTGGATCTGACTGGGTGTCCATAGATACATTTTTCTGGTCATATTAAGTGCACTATTGACATTTGAGCCCCTCATATCTAGGAAACTAGTGCGATTGGAAATCGATCTAACTTAAAATTGTACAGGATATTCAACTACGAGAAATATCGTATTTATACCTTTAGATTTCGAAAGTTTTGTTGTGATAATTATTTTCTTATATTGTACAGGATATTCAACTATAAGAACTATCGTATTTATACCTTCAGATTTCGAAAGTTTTGTCTTGATACTTATTTTCTTATATTGTACAGGATATTCAACTATAAGAAATATTGTATTTATACCATCAGGTTTCGAAAGTTTTGTTTTGATAATTATTTTCTTATATTGTACAGGATAGTCAACTATAAGAACTATCGTATTTATACCTTCAGATTTCGAAAGTTTTGTTTTGATAATTATTTTCTCATATTGTATAGGATATTCAACTGTAAGAAATATCGTATTTATACCTTCAGATTTCGAAAGTTTTGTTTTGATAATTATTTTCTTATATTGTACAGGATATTCAACTGTACGAGATATCGTATTTTATCTTTCATTTATGTCATAATCAGGAAAGACTACTTTCAGAAATTTGGAAGACGTTTTGCCCGAGTCATAATAATTTTGTTTTTCTCATTTCATATACAGGGATAGTCATATGCAAGACATCTTTTACTGTTGTCATAATAACGAGAAACTACTTCCAGATTATGAAAGACGTTTTTCCCTAATTAATTTCTAGTGTATCATACCGGGACATTCTCCCCCGAGTAACTTTTATTTTTTTCAAACCAAGGCTGTATTATTGGATTTAATTAATTACTGTTTGTAATATATATGTACATATTTATCCACCTAGTCTGTTTCCTTTATCAACAACCCCTACCCTCGGACCAGCAAGGTTGAACGGGCTGACGCTACCTGCCTTAGAACTCAGGTTTGGCACCTTGTATAAGCCCAAGAGGCCCCACGGAGACCTTGTCCGCTCGTGCCAGGAAACCACATCCACCGAGGTTACCCACAGGGGGATTCCTGGCTCTAAATTGTACCGTAAGGCACTGGTGACAGCACGCTGCAAAAATTCAAGGCAATAGGAATTCAAAGGTTGTCCTACACTGGTAACGGAGGTCTGTAAACCCTAACTGACCACTAGTTATTACACTGGTGACAGTGGATTCTTTGAACCACTTCATTACAATGTGACGTTTCCTTTTTGGCAACACTGTTTGGAGTTGGACCCTTTAGGCCCAAATGCCAACACTATGGCATGCACACAGTTCGTGTAAGCGCCCCAGGACTCCTGCAACCCAAGAACCCCATTCACAGAGAAACTAGACAGGGGCGAACATATAGCTGGTGTGAGTCACCGAAATGCCGACTTCCTGCCTAGACGGTCATGGCCCAACAGACTATTCTCACTGAAACAAGGCGGAATCTAAGGAAGTTGCAGTTTCAAAAATTACAGTAGTTAACGAAGAATTGTCACCAACCAGGATCAGAGAAGATCATGAGAATGATCCTCACCTAAAGATGATCCGTCAATGGTAGGAAGAAAATCGGCGACCCACCTGGCAAGAAGTGTAAATATTTTCACCGAAACTCAGGACATATTGGACTCCCTTGTTCTGGAAGAAGGCATGTTGAAAAGAATCCTTGAAAACGATTATGGTTCCGAGGAGAAAAGACAGTTATCCCGAGGTCGAGAGTAACTGAGGTACTGAGGAAGTTAAACGATTGTCCATCAGGAGGCCATCTGAGAGTGAAGAAAAAACCCTTCAGGGAGTCCGTGAAAAGTTTTATTGTATGTACAGATTCGACGGTGTGAAAGACTGGTGTAAGAAATGTACGACTTGTGCTACGAGTAATAGACCACATCGCAAAAGATAGGCACCTATCTTCTTCTTTAAGTACAACCTCCGCTACGGAGGTTGGTAATCATCATTGCAATACGAATCTTTGATACTGCAGCCCGAAATAGTTGATTGGGCTGCAACGAAACTACTATCTGTGGTTTCTCAGTCATGACATCCTCCTTCTGCCAATGCTTCGTTTACCCTAGATCTTACACTGCATTATCAGATGTAGAAATTGGTATGTTTCTCCACGCGAAACATGGCCAAGGTATTTTAACTTTCTTAAGCCGCGTACAGACCGGATTTCCAACGTAGACCAACGCCAACGGCACATGTGCTATCGTTGGCGTTGACAGTGGAAAGCATTGGGAAGGATTTGAGAACATCGTCCATACCGAATTTTTAGTATTGCATTGGAGACCGTTGGTCGCGGTTCGGTGGTTTTTAATTGTTTTAGGATGTCATCGAGCGAAAGTGATGATGATTTATTGTGTGCGAGTGCAGGATTTCTCGTTTTACATAAGTTACTCAACAAAAAAAGTAAGAAACGAAAGCGCAGACGCTGGTGGATGACAACACCGTATAAAAACAGAAGTTTCTACAGCGCGAGTAATTTATTGGATGAGCTCCGGAATGAAGACTCTGGTCATTTTATGAGCTTCTGCCGAATGACCCCAGATATTTTTGATGAACTGCTTAATTTAGTGGCTCCAAAAATTGAAAAAAAGGATACCAATGACTGAAAAGCTATTCCAGCTAAAGAAAGATTGGTCATTACCCTGCACTATCTAGCAACTGGAAATTCCTTTACTAGTCTTGCATACACATTTAAAGTATCGAAACAATTAATCTCGTCCATTATACCAGAAGTTTGCTCGACTCACTACAAAAATATATTAAGGTAAATTTTTATTAGTTCTGCTTACAAAATTTTAGCGTATAAAAACATAACTTAAGTATATTTTTTCAATTTGTTTGCGGAACGCAAAACAGTTCTGTGTATTGTATAGCTCAATCAGGTGAAGACTCATTAGTGGATGTAGACATCCGTGCCATACTGGGTGCGACAAGTACTGGACCAGAACCACGCGCGGGCAAATGTGCTGGTATGGAGTCACTATTGGTTGCTGATGTTGCATCCCAGCCAGATGTTTGTGTTTCCTGGTATCTCTGTTCTGGTTGCTGGCAATAATTAGGTGATGGCAATGGAGTCAATGATACCGCCGAACTGTTACTTTCAGTTTTACTCCATTGCGGTCTGGGGTTTGGATGCACTGATGCAGGAAGCAGAGCTGCATATGCTCTCATTTTCGCTTCGAAAAGAATGGTGGCAAATGTGTGTTTAACCACAGCTCGTGTACGTGTATCAAACTTTTCAAGCTGACTAGCCACATACTCCCCGTATAGAGTAGATTCCGTTTTCTCTGTCCTCCTCAATTTCTTAGCTTGAATATTTTTTAAGATGTTGAAGGTCTCGTCTATTCGATAATCCTCGCTTCTCACTTTTTTGGGTTTGGTAAGTGTAAGTGGTTTAGATTGACTTATTGCATTATTTGATTCAACTTGCGTTTCTTCGATAATTTCACCGTTTTCCTGTACATTTTCATTATTTTCTTGCTGTAAGTCTGATGACATGTCTTCTGATTCAGTGTTTCCGGCGACATCGATCTCCTGTAAGCAAATAATTGAGAACTAATTACGTAGTCTAATTGGTCCTATGTTTATGATTTGTGTAATTGAGATAAGATTTGTGTTTCTCGGCTAATACCCATATTTTTGAACTGATCCGCTAGCTAGTTAGCCGGAACCCGGAACCAAATAATTTGCCATCATACTTAACAATATGTTAGCAGTTATTAACTTTAATTTTTTATTCCCTATTTAATTTTTTATTAGCTACTTTCCTGAATACATCAAAACGTTTTTTCCAGCTACCAGAAACATCAGAGGATTGGCTTACAGTAGCTCGCCAATATGAAGAAAATTGGAATTTTCCCCATTGCCTCGGTGCCATGGATGGCAAACATGTACAAATACAAGCACCAATTTGTAGTGGCAGTATCATTTTAAACATAAATCAACATTCAGCATTGTCCTTTTTGCACTTGTCGATGCTGATTACAACTTTCTATATGCCGATATTGGATGTCAGGGAAGAATTTCTGACGGAGGTGTTTTCAGAAATACGACTTTGTTCAAAAAATTTGAAGAAAATTCTCTTAATTTGCCAAAGCCAGATGTTTTAGCGGGAGGACACAACCGTATCCCATACGTTTTCGTTGCCGATGAAGCCTTCCCTTTAAAAGATAATATTTTAAAACCATACCCAGGTTCTCATCAAAAAGGATCCCCTAAACGAGTATTCAATTATAGACTTTCGCGAGCGAGAAGAATTGTCGAAAATGTATTCGGTATATTATCTGCGGTGTTTCGAGTTTTCAGGAAGCCAATGTTGTTAGAACCACATAAAGCAGAGAATATTGTTATGGCATGCATTTACTTGCACAATTATTTGAGAAAAAATCAATCTTCGAAACATGTGTATAGTCTGTCACAACCTAAACACCCGGCCTTAGGACTACGCTTAGGTAGTGAATTCGGCCTTAGTTACACTATTTTTTATTACCTCAGTTGGGATAAAGTGAATCAACAAACAAAATTTCGGGACAAATGGATGTATTTGACACACAATCATAAATTTACAAAAACCGTATATACTCGATACAAATACGAATGAATATTAGTTATACAGTAAAAATGTCCAACTCAATATTTTATATATATCAAAAATAAGTTAAGGACTTATCTTGGGAAGACTCGGGACGTACAGCTCGCAGCAGTAGTCAAAAGTTGAGACGTCGTTGTTTGGACTTCGACGCTGTATGATCCGGTGGAGTGGATAGTCTGTAGAGTCCGTAGCGGTCCGTAAAGGTAAGTCCGTGGAGGTTAAGTTTGTAAACGGTCCTTAAAGTGGTCTTTAAGGTAAACGGTACAGGCTGCAGAGCAGCGAAGAAAATTAAAAATCACACACAAAATGATATGATTAAAAAGGAGAATACTGAATACTTCTCAGCGAAGAAATGAACCAAAAGAGCGAGTTCCACTTCAATCGTAGTTTAAGTAGATATTTTAACGATGGCAAAAACGATTACCGATGTGTTCCTAATATTTGAAATAATAGGAATTGGAATTAGAGGTGGGAGTAGCCGACGAATAAGTAACGCTCCAAAATAATTGATGAAAATAGTAACATGTCTCAGCGACATGTTACATGTCCAAATGGAAGTTTTGATAGCGAGAAAAATGGACAAATAATAGAAGGATTATGGCGACAACAATTCGACGGTCAAACTGGATTAACCTCAATTCCAAAAGTAGCTCCAAAATCGGCTACAAGTGCTGAACAAATACGAGCTGAGTTTGCCGAATATTTTACGTCTATCGGATCTGTACCTTGGCAAAATGATTATGCATAGAAAAGGTATCCCTACTGTATTGTACCATAGATGTATTTTCAATATGTTGTACTTTTTTGTATGTTGCCTTCTTCGACAAAAGACCTTCCTCGGAAAAGATGCAATAATCTTTCGGGGGTTTACGTGATTCGGGGTTTTGTATGTTTATAAAACTATTTACTAGGATATGTTTAAAAAATAAATTTGTATACTTACAGTTTCAGTGTTTTTAGTTTTTCTATGACAAAACTTGCTATTGAGAAACTGCATAGCTTTGAATGCAAATCATTTCGAACGGTATACATCTTCTGTTCCCATTCCAGAAAACGTCGTATTTTCATGGCGAAGCTCTCGGCGGTAAGAGGTCATCAAACTTTCAATTTTTTTCTAAGATCTCGCAGTTAACTTCAGTTGCTATGCGTTGGCAAAATGTATATTTTCTTTGTCGCCAATTTAAACTGCGAATTAGTAGGGTCCCATAAAATAGGATTGTCCCTATAAATTTCTATCAATTTCAAACACATATCTTCGGTCCACTCCATATCAAAATATTAATAATAAAAGCGTACGCACGGAACAAATGTTTTCCAACGACTGAAATCAGAAAATAATCTCCAAATGGCGTCCAAACCAAATTCGATACAAACAAGCATCTCTTTGATGTTACCGCTAGACTACCGAACGCTAGCCAAGGCCAACGATCCCGTTGGGGAGCGTTGGCTTAGATTGGTCGCCGCCGTACACACCAAAAACAACGCGTTCCAACATAATTCACATGTGCCGTTGGCTAGCGTTGGAAATCCGGTACTTTAACTGCGAATTTTATTTCTTTTTCATTGCCCATTTTCGAAAGCACTTGTTCATTGGTGATTTTATCGGTCCATGAAATTTTTAAGATGCGCCGATTCGCCCATGTTTCAAAAGCCTTCAGTTTGTTTATGGTTTGCTCATTTAAGGTCCATGTATCTACCCCATACATGAGAATCGAGAATATGTAACATTTTAGTATTCGCACTCTCAACTTTAAACTTAATTCCCGGTTACATAATACACGTTTCATATTGTGGAAAGCGTTTCTTGATTTTTCTATTCTCATTCTAATTTCTTTGGTATAGTCGTTTGTTTCGTTAATGTTTGTCCCTAAGTAGTTACAATTTTCCACACCCATGAAACAATATAATGTTGGAAGCCATTGGAAAAGACTGCTTTAAATATCGCTGGACAATTTCCGCCGATAGAAAATGGTGGTAAATATGTGGTTGTAATGGATTATTTCACAAAGTGAGTGGAAAGAAGATCTAGCGGGTGACGATTACGTGATCCAATTGAGAAGAAGGATGGACGATGTGCACGAATTGGTTCGAACGAATCTTTAAGTTGCCAGCGACAGAATGAAAAAAACGGTACAAGTTGGCCACAGAAGGCAGTTCCGAAGAAGGGGACAAAGTCTGGTTGCACGACCAAACGAGGAGAAAAGGTTTTTCTCCAAAATTGCAGAAATCATCCCATAACTAAGATCCCCAATGGAAAACCGAAAGTAGTCAACTAAAACCGAAAGTAGTCAACTAAAACCAAACTGGCGCCATTCAAAGAAGACCATGGCCTAGAGGAATGAGTGAACCATATCCGAGAAGAACGTGACCCAGCCTTCGACGAATTTATGGGCGCATATGGAAGTACCGGGAAAGCTAGATATGGAGTCACTATAGAACAACTACAATATTTTTTCACGCTCCCGGAAGAGTATTCACTGGCACATAACCATATTTCGAAAGAAGTTCGGGCAATTAGAAAAACTTGAAGACTAGATTGCAGCCCCTGGCAAGACACTGAGACTGAAACACAATTCGCAATACGTCTTCTACGTGGTAACTAAAAATGAATTTCAAGATCGATCCACCTACCACGATGTGTGGGAAGCGCTTCGAAGCCTTCGAGACTATGTGTTGGAATCCAACATGAAAAAACTGGCTATGCCTAAGATGTGAGCAACCAGTTGGATTCGCGAGTAATCAGAAACATGGTAGAGATGATCTTCCAAGATACTGGTGTCCACATATTAATTTTCAGCTATACCCCCCGTTATTAGGAATCGAGGAATTTTCTTTAAAGCTGGAGGTAATGATACGAAATCGCACGCTGGTGTAGTCATCAAAGCCGACCCTACGATATCTAAAGTTAAAATTTTGACGAAAGCGCACTGATTTCTTGGAAGTACTATTTTTGTGATTGTTTTGGTAGATGCATTTCTAAAAAGGTCGATCGTTTGTTGCGAGTCGCATTCTAGAAATTTCTGGAATCCGAATGTTCCAGAAAGGGTTTTAATATAATAAGTGACTACCTGCGAGTAGTCAGTTTAGTCTACATTTTTATCGTGTCGTGAGCAGAACAAGTGAACATAAAAGTGAACTATGTTTAATATGAATTAGAAGTGTGTACATAAATTAAGTATAAGTGTTAAAAAATTAAGTAAGTAGATATAGCGTGTGCATAAATTTAACTCGCTAGTCGCAATAAAAACTATTTAAATAAATAAGAAAAACATGAGAATAATTAACTCCGGCAACCTCCAAAATCTCATTTTTTCTTTCTTTCAATTCGTCAATCAGAATTCGATCAACGGTTTTTGCATTCGGAATGTCTCCTGGCGCGTGCACTAACTGCCAGATGAGATAAAAAGGTTTAAATTTTATAAAATGTACAATCGTGAGATGTTAAGAACTATTATGTAAGTAAAATTTAGGATTCATTTGAAAAGATAATAATAACAACATTTATAAAACGGCTCAATATTTGAAATTACAAAATAAGTAAGAAAGCTATGAATAAATTATCAAATCTGATTGGTTCAACAAACAGTAACAAGAAAAGGTTTGTTGAAAATAATGGAAAGTGAGTACGATTGGAGATGATCGAGAGGAAGGATGTTGTAAATTCTGCTCCACAGATTTAGTTTAAAATTATAAATATTTTGTAAAACCAAACAATAGCAAAGTAAATAGTGTATGTTAAGAGGTATTAGTGACAAAGAGTAATAGAAATAAATTTTTTTTTATAAAAACTTAAAAGTGAAATAAGAAGAAAATATATATGGAATAATTAAGGAACAGTGAAGGTGGAGATGGTTTCCAGAGTTGTTAAGTGATAGTGGACTTTTAAATGGGGGACTCTTAGAGTATTTATACAATATAAAAAATATATTAGTGAAAGAGCGAACCATATCAAATTTAAAGACGGAAAATAGATTAATGACTAAGTTTTTTAGTTAAGTAAATATAATAGATATAATTTCTAATTTGTAAAAATTTTCAAAATTTAAAAGAATAATTAAATAATTCAAATTTGTCTTTCTATATAATAAAAAGAGCGCCACGAAACCACCCAAGAGAAAGGGTCAAATAAAATTCTAAATTATAAAAAAATAACATATAATATAATTATTACATATAAATAACAAAATTTATGATTTTTTAAATCATTACAATATATATTATCATCACCAGTTAACTATTTTCAGAGGAAAAGCGCAGACAGGTCAATTTTCATTTGTTTTACCAAAAAAATAATTTTTATCCCCAGTTCCTTATCTTTATATTAAAAATGGAAAGCCCATATTTTTCTAAGTTCCACCATATCAAATTCGTTACATTAAACACTACACTACTTGTAATTACGTTTTTTTATTATTTTTAATAAGAAATGACTAGTTTAATCACATTCATTGTAAAATAAATAATGAATTAAGTTTTACGAAATACAAGCGCTGGTTTTAGTTACACTCAGTATACTGTGTGTGCAGAAGGGTTCTATGTATCAAAATTGGTCACATCTGGTAAGGTAGTGGGGATAATTTTTTTTGGAAAAACAATTAAAAAATAAAAATTAAACTGTCTACGCTTTTCTTCTGAAAATAGTTAACTCGTGAGGTAATAGACCGTTTCAACGCATATATATAAAAGGTACATTGTTAGTGCATTGAAAACTTTTAAAAATAAAGTTTTTTTTGAAAAGTTAAAAGTGCAACGAACATTTCAATATATGAACAAATTATCATACCAATTGTGACTTACAGTCCACCAAGAAAGTTGATAAATGCATAGAGCAATTGCATGCACATTGCAAAATAAATATATCTCAACAGTAATAAAAAATACGACATATATGTATCAAAGTGAATTTTCGGTTATTCCAATTATTGAATGAATGTACTATCAATTAATAGCTTTCTTCATTTTTTCTTTCAAATGTTTAGAGGTTTTCTTGGAATGTAAATTAATTCGAAAAATCAGGTATATTTGAAGTTCTGCAACATGATATTTTTAACATATCTACAAGACAGCTTCCCCTTTTTCATAATTGAAGCAAATAGCTATTGATTTTCTAATAATTCAAAATATAATGTGATGTAAATTAGCATTCCAACTTATTTAACAATGTTGAACTAAAATACGGGTAGTGGTAGGTGGATAGAGTACTGGACTTTGGACTGTGAGATCCAGGTTCGATTCCCACGCGGCAGAAATATTTTTTAACTAACGTTTAATTAGAAATTATTTTCAAAAGCTCAGGTGTGAATCTCCACTCTGTCATTATTCATTGCGGGGTTATAATTAACAGTGCGGTTCGTTAGTGTCAACGCAAAAACAGTAGCAAAGCCTACATCAAATGTTCGCAAAACACAATACGACCTCAAAATGGAAGAATGTTGAACCATTGAAATAACAGAGTGAGAAAAAATCGTTGGTTGTAGACAATAGCGCAGAACAAGAGAATTTGATATTAAAATATATTAATACCACAAATTATCTTGTACATATTCATTCAGATAAACCCTCGGTGGACCATTACAATATGAAATTAACTAATTAAGTAAATAGCGACATTTTGAACAAAATAACAAGTTATCAATATTCATATCAGTGGCGGTTCGTTAACTGCAGCACCGCGCTGCTGTACTACGACATTCTCAAATAATTGAAATTTAAACAAAATATCATTACAAATTATTTAACATTTGAGCTCCAAGAATGAGTGCGAATGATGGCCAAATTCCTTCTTTTACAGCCAAGACTATGTTAAATTATAAATTATGATAAAAAAAGTTGCTCACTATGACGGCAGAAGCCCGAGACACGTTTCCCATTTTATATACATTTAACAGTTGTTAATTTTATCTGTTTTAGTTTTAAAAAAGTTTACAAATAATATCTCGATGTTTTTATATGATGAGAACACACGATTTGCAATAAAAACGAAAATGAGGTGTTTGACACTTCTGACAGAAGGTATATTGAAAATAACAGGTAGGTATATATGTTACGCTAAATAGTCCGAAAAAAATACGTAAAACTAGTTTTGAGCTAAGAATATTTCCCAAATCCGAAATTTTAATTTTATACGGTTGTCCACAACTGTTTATTACAATCGGAGAGTTCTGTTTTTTTATTTATTTATGTTACTGTTGGTAGTATTGATCTGGTTATTTTTAATTATATAGTTACATGTCCTAAAAAATTATTAATAATTGACATTCTGTTTGACTTTTGTACATTTTACCCTCATTTTTTGTAATGTAATGAAACATAGAAATATACTGTTTACTCTAAATTAAACACCTTTGTAAAAATCTGTATTTCATACCGTCATAGTCATTCGAAAAATACAATACTCAAGGCTCTAACATATGGTCCAAGCGATCCGGATTTACAAGAAAATCAGTGCCCGAAAATGAAAACCATTACATTCCAAGTGAAGAGTGAGTCAGTTCCATTTTAACATTTATTTCCTTCACACGTCATTATTTGACAAAATTCATTATACGTTTGCATATTCTTTATCGTTTTAAAAGTTGTTTAAACGCACATTGCAGACTTTAAATCATTTACATTTCTCTACATTAAATAATGGAAGAGCAATTAAAAACGCTTGAGAAGAGAAGGGGATCATTTAAAGCCTCTCTCACAAGCCTTAAAAGATTCGTTGCATCTTAAGAAGGTAAACAATTATCAGAAGTTAAATGCAACTACCAGACAAATTGTCTAATGCAGACATTGTTTGGGATGTATTTGGAAGCGTTCAAAATGAAATTGAATCTTTAGTTGATGACACTGTTTTAGAGCAGGCTTTCGAGGGCGCATTGACTTCGAAAATACATTCAGTTATATCACCGCTTTAGCTAAATTCCTTCTTGTAGACATTAAAATAAAAGAAATTGACAGCATTTCTAATCATTTTAAGAGTAGTAAGAATACCAATAATAGTTCTGGGCATTCAGGGGCATTAAAATGATTAAACTTCCAACCATTCAGTTTAGGGACACTTTTTGTTCGTTGATTCATGATAATGCCGAAATAACCAATATTCAAATAGTATATTGTAAAACAAGTATCACAATGACTCATTTTGTAGTATGAGTGCGGTTTTCGTAACGAACCGCGAAGCACAATTTTTTAATCAAATCCTGGGAAACTGAGGAACTTTTTTGACGAGGAAGCTAGCGAAAACATTTCAGGGAAAACACTCAGCGCAATGAGGATAGTAGATTCATTGTTTTACTACCAATAAAATCATCTTCAAGTACATTAGGAGAATCAAGGTATATAGCTTTTCAACATTTTTTCTCTTTGGAAAACAAATTAAGGAAAAATTAGGTTCTCTCAGATCTTTATACACAATTTATGGACGAATACCTAGCTTTGGGTCACATGGGGGAATGTGCGACAAAATCTTCAAATTCAGAGCTAGAAAACTGCATGCCTCACCATGGAGTCCTGAAGGAAGATAGCACTACTACAATGTTGAGGGCCGTCTTTAATGCCTCAGGGCCCTCTAGTTCCGATAATTCACTAAATGATATTCTGTTGACACATCCAACCTTGGAGGACGATTTTTTATGCATTATTCCAAGATTCAGGCTGCGTAGTTACGTTATTTCAACAGAGCAAAAATATACCGCCAGGTCTTGGTTAGACCAGAAGACAGACATTTGCAAAAAATGTTATGGCGTTCGTCTGACGCAGAGACTTTTTCAATCTTTTGAATTAAACACTGTGACTTATGGCCAATCTTATTCCTCTTCATCATTATCATCTGTGGCTCTATAACCCGGGTCTGGCATTGGCTTCCTGCAGGGCCTGCCTCCATGATTGTCGGTGTTGTTCTGCGTTGCGTCAGTTTCGGATGCCGATGGAGCATGCGTCATTTCACGCTCCATCCAGCCATTGAAGCTTTGGTCTTCCAACTCCCCTCCGACCTCCAGGTGCAACATCCATAATTCGCTTTGGAATATCTCCTTCGCTCATTCTCTGGAGATGTCCAGCCCATCTGAGTCTTCCAACTTTAACTACCTTGGAGATATTAGGAGTCTCGTACAGCTCGTATAGCTCCTGGTTCTATTTAATACGCCATTCTACATTGTCACAGACTGGGCCGTAAATCCTTCGCAGTACTTTCCTTTCAAATGTTTCAAGGACTCTTTCATCAACCTCACTGGCTGTCCAGTATTCCGAACCATACATGAGAACAGGTCGTATGAGGGTCTTGTAAAGCAGGACTTTAGTTTTCCTAGTAAGGTGACGATATTCCATGTGCTTCTGTAGCCCAAAGTAGCATCGATTTACAGCTACTATTCTGTGTTTGATCTCACTGGATACATTGTTGTCATTTGTCACCAGCGTACCGAGATATACAAACTCGTTGACTGTTTCAAATGTATAATCATCTATCTGTATAC
The DNA here is from genome assembly GCA_963921935.1 of Galeruca laticollis. NCBI lineage: Eukaryota > Metazoa > Arthropoda > Insecta > Coleoptera > Chrysomelidae > Galeruca > Galeruca laticollis. The sequence goes on along the minus strand of OY998175.1, from coordinate 105,972,770 downwards.
TTGGTGGTTTCTGGCGTCCTTGTACAGGCATATATTTTGTCTTCCCCTCGTTAACAACCAATCCCACGTTCCATGCTTATTCCTGTTACCCTCCCATAAAATTACTTTTTGAACGTGCTGATGACCACAACAAGACCTTGATTGAGATCTCAAGCATTGTTGGCATGATTTCTATATCGATTACGTGTTAACAGGTACTGAAACAATTGATCAAGCCATTAAAATCTGCAAGGGCATTTCTATGGTGTTAAATGAAGTTTGCTTTGAACTTCGGAAGTAGTGGTACTTATTAAACCAAAAATCTTACGAGCATCCAAGTCATAATTCATTATCAACTAACATTCATGTGAATCTGGGAAATTCAAGCATTTTCAAGACTTTAGGTATTGCTTGGAATTATAAAACTGATGAGCTGTTGTGTTGATTTATGTTGTGACAATAAGGACATTACGAAATGGAAAATTTTAGCTTATACTGCCAAAATCTATGATTTATTAGGAATCCTTAGTCCTTTCACAATTATATTAAAAATTCCGATGCAACTTTATTGGTTGAATAATTATCGTGGGATGATCCCATTCCACATTATGCGATATTTTATCAAAATTCAAGATGAGTTGAATTCTCTATACCCCGTCAAGTTGTTTGCAAACATTCTATCAATATTCAGTTACATGGGTTTTCCGATGCATCCGAGAAGGCCTATGGTTGTTGCGTTTACCTGAGATCAGTTAATTCGAATGAAGACGTCAGTGTTAATCTTTTATGTAGCAAATCCAGGGTTGCACCCCTTGAAATTTTAAGCATTCCTCGGCTGGAACTCTGCACAGCCTTGCTTTCTTCGAGGCTAGTGCAAACTCTTGTGAGCGCCTTTTCTGTCCACCTTGAAGGTATAAATATTTGGTTTGACTCTTCCATTGTACTCGTATAAGCTTGGATTCGAACAAGTCCTAATCTTTTGAACACATTCTCACAACGTCCAATGGAAGCAGGTTTCGAGCCATGACAATCCTGTCGAAATAGTATCTAGGAGACAATATCCACGTCAACCCTTTTGCAATTGCCTATGGTGGCATGGTCCTAATTGACTTCGTTAAAATCCTCATTGCTGGCCAGATAATCTAAAGATACCTGAGTGCCAGAAATTAGGCAACATTTTACGTTTAAAAATAGAGAGCTATTTTCTTTTTGAAAAGCATTGTGATCTTTTTAAATTGATTCGTATCACTTCCTGGCTGTTGCTAACCAATTGAGTATGTCTGAATTGGATTATAGTCTGAATAATCTAGTTAAGATTGCACAACTACAAGATTTTCCTGAATAAATTAAAGTATTAGAATCAGGTAAACCCAAACCTAGCAAAAGAAAATTGCTATCCCTGACTCCATTCCTTGATAAAAATGGTATAATCCATGTTGAAGACCGTCTAAAGAATTCTGACTTATTTTCCCGAAGAAATCAAAGCATTAGAATTAGGTAAACTCATACCTTGCAAAATAAAATTGCTATCCCTGACTCCCTTCCTTGATAAAGATGGTATAATCCCTGTTGGAGGCCATGTAAAGAATTGTGAGTTTCATTATGGTAAACAAAATCCGCATCCGCTTTCTAAATTAATATTCATGGCAAAAGATATTGAGCTCCTTCATGTTGAACCTCAGGAGCATCTTTATGCTGCTCACGAAAATTTTTGGGTTATATGAGGAAGAAATTTAGCTCGACAAACTGTGAGAACCTGCATAAAGTGTTTTAGATTCAATCCAAAGCAGGTTGACCTCGTAATGGGTAATCTTCCCACAACCCGTTTAAAGGTCAGTTCTTGATTTACTGTAGTGAGGGTAGATTATGCGGAACCATTCCTAATTAAATAAAAATTCATCCGAAAGGAAATTACAATTAAATGCTACGCTAGTATCTTCATTTGTTTCTCTAGGCTGTTCATATTGAAGTAGTATCTAGTAAGCACCACATCATTTATTGCATGCCTTAGGCGATTCACCTCTAGACGGGGTAAGCAAGTGTCATAAATTCCGACAATGGAAAGAATTTTTTTGGCGCATTTAAAGAGTTGTGTTCATTTTTAAGAGGCAATCAAATGTCCATTATTAAAGCTTGTAATTAGGAAAAGATCAATTTGCACTTTATTCCCCCTTATTCACCTCACTTTGGCGGGAGGTTGCCGTGCACAGCACTAAATACCATTTAAAGAGGGTTTGCAGCAATATTGTTTTTTCTTTTGAAGAAATTACAGCTGTATTTTGTCAAATAGAGGCAATCCTCAACTCAAGGCCATCGATCCCTACATCGTCTGACCCTAATGATCTTTTCTGCCTCACCACGGCTCATTTTATAATTGGAAAGACGGATGCCGCACTTGACACTGATTGCAGCGCTGCTCTAGTTAATCGACTGAGTCGTTTCCAAATGCAACAGCAGATATGCCAACGTATTTGGTCCAGATGGAGTCTGGAGTACAGTTCCGAGTTGCAGCAGCACAGACTAACCAAGGGAGTTTGAACATAGTGTTCTAGTTCTCATCAAAGACAAGTAAACCTTACTCACCTCTTGGAAGTTAGGACGTGTTGTAGAAAGCCACCATGGCGCAGATGATACTGGTAAAGTGGCTACCCTACGAACGCAGGTTAGCCAGATGAAAAGGAGCTTCGCTCGCATATGTCCTCTTCCCATAGACTATTAAAAGAAGAGACTTTCAAGGCGGGGGGCATGTTCACGATCGTTTAAGTGACGTATATGCAAGACAGTTCTGTTTTTTTTTTAATTATTTATGTTACTGTTGTTACGAATCTGGCTATTTTTAATTAAATATTTACATGTCCTAAAAAATTATTAATATTTGACATTTGTACATTTTATCCTCGTTTTTTATAAGCTCATGCAATGTAGAAATATACTGTTTATTTTAAATTAAACAGCTTGTTAAAAATCTGATTTCATACTTTGATGGTCTTTCGAAGTTTACAATACTCAAGACCCTAACAACGGTTATTGAGCAGTACAAAATAAGCAGAACTAGTTTTGCGCAATTTGAAATGAACAAAACTAGTTCTGTACATTTCTGAATGACCAATACTACTTCTGCTTGTTTTAAAGTCCACCAAACCCAAATAAAAAGTAGGGTTAGGTATGTTGTTGTTTTTTGTTTTGAATTTTTCTTGTTTGTATTCGTGAAATTGTGGATGATACGGAAGAAGAAACTGAAATTGTTGAAGAGGAAGTGCAAGTTTCTATTGTCGCTGAGGAAAATATGGACGATAGTGAAGTGCATAGTTTCATTCAAGAAATAGAAAATATGCCAAGTGAAGAAGTGCAAACTTCTACAGTGAGTGTAGAAACTGAAAACACATTAATGATCAAAAACAACAAGGTTCGTTATGTATTATATGTCAAAAACCTATCGCCACTGTGGGAAACTGCTCAAAGTGCAATGGGAAAATTCATACTACCTGCGGTATTTTAAAAGTAGGCAAATTTGAATGTTTTCTTTACTAAACGTTCCTGAGATATAATTACGAATCGTGATAACACTAAAAGAGGTTGGAAGGCAATTTGATGAACGTACAATAAAAAAAAACAACAATGTTGGCGACAAGAACGACAATGAAATATGACTTATAACTGCATCCTCCAATATTTCTTGGCCAACAAAAGGGTTTATTTCATATATGTGCAATAAAAAGTGTATTCACAGAGCATGTTATTGTCGAAAAATTAATGCCATTAACATTTCCAACTTTATTTTATTTCGGGAAATATTCGATGCTCAGAACTGGTTTCGTATTTTCTTCAGGCATTACCTGAATTGAACTATTGAGCGAAACATATATAGAACTTAAACCAAGCGAAGAGTCAAAATCTGAGTTGATGACGGTTTCATTATGCGATTTAATTACTACCTTTATTTAAAACATAGCGGCTTAGTCCTAGATCATTCATTTAGCCATGAACTACGTTAGAATCACTATCTATATTTAGTAATATGTTGTTTTGTCAGAAAGTAAAACAGAGACAGCAACATTTTTTTACTTAAAGTCAATTTATTTTGCAAATTGATTTTTTATCGGCTGAGTCCAAACCGTTTATGACAATAAATTTAAAGCTACACGATTTTCTTCAGATAACGGTACTTTCATTATATTAACTATACCTATGTCATAGAAGACCCTGCACCAATCTTATGAGAAACAGATCAAGTGATGTAGATATATATCTATTGAATCTGATCTTTTTCATAAAACCTTTCATAGGGGGTCTTTTTGAAAAATTATAAAATATATGTAATACGATAAAAAGTGACTGACATCTTAAGAGCTTATCCAGATGTTATTTCATAATCAGATTTTGTTTTAATAAATTCATTTTTCTTTTAGTCACGAATCGCCACTGATTCACATACTTTAAAATAACCTAATATGAATTAATGATGTCGATTTGGTTTATTTAGAGTTGTTACGATCATTTGAAGTTTATTTTTAAAAAAGAAACAATTTAAATATCACCAGAACGTGTGTTTTTGTTATTTTATATTATAATCCTAAATATTTGTTTCCCAGCAAAAGAGAACATGATGAAATTTTGTATGGACGTGAAGTACATTATTTCTGACAATATAGCCATAAAATAATCACGGTTTAACATAAAATAAGTTAAAGAATTATGAAAATAAATTTAAAAAAATATCCTGTCATTTATCTACATGAATTTGAAAATTGTAGCTAGAGTCAGTTAATAGTGTAGTGGTATGAGCTTTTGGCTTTGACGCAGACGGTCGGGGTTCGAAACCAGCGTAATACATTTTTTTTTTATTCCTAATAGGATTTTTATTCTTATTAGGATTTTTGTTCTTTAGTTTCCTATCAATAAAATGTCATTATAATGACAGCTAGATTATCAACATGAATTTTTAAATTTCATGGCCAATTTGATCTTTTTAATTTAAGTGGCATTGCAAATGAAGTTCGAGATACATTTGCGGGTTCATATCCTGATAACCCAATCCCTTAGGAAACAATTATAAAAAGAGTTATTCCAAATCAAAACAAATATGGTTCGGTATTTGTTCCATGCAAATCTTGAACATATAAACATTCATCTGAAGAACCGGAGGAACTGAGAGAAGTTGATTTACAAAATAATGAAGTAAATGTACTCGCTATTTTGCATTATTCACCATACAAGTGTCCTCAAGATATTTTAAAAAAATACAAATACAAATCGTATAAATTTTCGGTACATCAAGAAATTTTTGAAGAAAATAAATTCAACCGAATGCTTTTGTGTGAAGCTATTTTGAATCGGATTCACAGAGATCGAAATTATGTTAAGAATACCTGTTGCCAATAAAAGTACATTCAGCATTAATGGGGAATCAAAAAGAAATTTTTTTCGAAATAGGCACCAAGAAAACGGCCATTTAAGCATCAATATTCGTTCCCAATATCGTGAAGTTCTTAAAGTCTGGATTAGGATATTGGGCCCTAATATCATAGCTCCATTCTTCATTGAGGGAAAACTTAATGGAGACCAATATTTAGAAAATAATTTCGAACCTGCAATTGAAAGTGTTGCTGGCGATATGTTATTTGGTTTCAGCAGGATGGACGTCTGGCTCATTCATCCAATTCAACCAAATTACATTTAAAAAAGGCTTTTGGTAATAGTGGACTAATGCATTGGCCAGCTCGATCACTGGATTTGGCACCAAATGACTTTTTTATGGAGACATTTGAAATCTAAAGTTTATTAAATACGACACCCCAATATTGATTCTCTCAAGCGGAAAATAATTGAAGAATGTGCGAAGATTTAGAATAAACAATTAGTAAAAGTGCAGCGAAATTTTTACAATAGACTTGGTTTTTGTTTAGAGACTTATGATGATTTTTTTGAACATTTACTCTAGATGCATAATTTTCTTTGTTATTATTCTTTTACTTTTTGGTTTTTAGTGAAATTCATTAAATATGTTTACTTTATTTTATTATTTTCAATTGTGTATAACAAGTAAAATTATTCTATTAATAAGAAACTAAAGAAAAAAAATCATATCAAGAATAAAACAAATGGTATTTCGCTGGTTTCGAACCGTAACCCACGGCGTGAAAACAAAGCGCTCATAACATTGCACTATAACAGACTCTGACTCAAATTTTCAAATTGAAGTACATGAATGACATGTTGTTTTTTCTTATCCATTTTCTTAAATTTTGAACTTAATTGTGAATAAATAGTGATTATTTTATGGCGAAATTGTCAGAACTAATGTAGTTCACGTCCATATAAAATTTCATTAGGTTCTGTTTTGCTGGGAAGCAAATATTCAGGATTTTCTGATTTCCCATGTTGAAATCCGATCCTAAGATTGAGTAGATAGTATGCCTGAAAAAGTTGGCAACATATGGGAAACCTTTATTGTAAGCGAAAAAAAGTAATTCTTTATAAAAATCTCTGATTTCAAAAATAATAATTCAGGTATTTACATTTGACATTAGATGTACGGAGTGGCCACAAATTGCAAAATATTAACAGGAATATTTTAACCACTTCAATTTCAACTTAAATTTTGCAAATTTTAGTTGTGAAACACGTCAATTTTTATCTTATTTAACAAGTCAACACACCTGAAATGTTAATTTTTTGATTTGAAATGTTTTAGCAATGAATTTAAATCAGTAATAAATAAGTAATACCCAACAGAATAATGTATTTTCTACTGTAATACACAAAAATAAACGAAATAATTTAAAATGTAGGTGGCTCTGACAATGACATTTATCTAACCGAAAGTCAGTCTTGTAAAAGCTTTCGAGAAATAAATAATACATTCCATCTAGTTAGTGTGCATTGAAATGTTATTGTAACTAATGTAAACAAAATTGAAAACGTCAGTGTATATTAATTGTACTTCAAGAAGTAGCAAAAATGCCGTTGAAATTGACTCTTGACGAAAAAATTGAAATTGTACTAATTGTCGAAGATAACTACAACCCTATAGGGAAGCTGTAGTAATATTCAATAACAGACATCCCGATACAAATGTACATTTTGCAACAATTAGTAAAATAATGCAAAAATTCAGGAGATGGAAATATCGATAATAAATTCAGAAAAAAACATCAGTCATGGATCGCGACTAGGGATGCGTAAAATTTTGAAAACATCGATGTTGACATCAATTGATACCTCGAATATGCACTATCAATGTTGTAAAAACATCGGCTTGAAAATGTCGAGGTTTCTAAGCATCGATGTTTTTAAGAATATGACATATGGCAGGAAAAAATTAAACTGTTAATAAATTGAACATCATTTCTATTCAATGTATTTTAATGATACATCTAATACAATTTATATGAAACAAAAAATACATTCAAGAAGTAAACAGAATAGAAAAGAACTAAAACCTAGTTTGATACTCAAATGATATGAATGAGATGACAGCAAAGGCGCAGCAATGCCTCCTTACAATTTTGTATAAGGGCATCTTTTTCCATTGCGCGTAAGTAAGACAAAGAAAGTGTATGTTTTTCAGTTAAGCTTGGCAACAAACTCCGACGCATATTTTAAAGCATTCATATTAGAGAATAAATAAATCAGAGATGTTCTATCAAATGTTTAATTTTCTTTCTGCTTTCTTTAATCAAAATAGAAGAAAACATCGAAAAAAAATATCGCAAAAAAATATCGATGTTCCCTATAAATATCGAATAAAAAAACATCGAACATCGAAATACAAAAATCGATGTTTTTGAAACATCGATACATCGTGCGCATCCCTAATCGCGACTTAAGATATTCAAAACTAAATAATGCTCTCAGCAGTAGAAAATCATCCTAAAGATTCGATACGGAAAAGGTCGGTGTAAGTAAAGATGTAGTTGCGAAGATATTAAAATCTAACAAATTTAAACCCTACAAGCCACAGTTCATTCAAACCCTAAAACCAGAAGATTTTAATAAAAGGTTTGGATTTTGTGCTTGGTTCGAAGGGGAGTTAGAAGATAATCATTATATGGAACGGTGCATACTTTTGTCGGACGAAGCAACGTTTACTTCTAATGGGACAGTTAGCTCACAACATTGCTGCTAGTGGAACGACACTAATCCGCCTTTTACTGTCGGTGTATGGTGTGGAATATTTTTTTAACTCCATTTTATTTACTATCTGTTAATAGCGGTAAGAATAAGTAAATTTCATGACAATTTTGGATTATGACATGCAGGGATTCTGTCTAATGAGAGACTTCCTCCAAAATCTAATTAACAATGTTAATAAATGAAATGGCATGGTGTGGAATATTTAAGGATAAAATAGTTGGTCCCTTTTTTTTCAGGAATACTAAGAATTCTGAACGTTCCTTAGAATTGTTGAATGATGAAATTTCCGATTTTATTGATAACCTACCAATAATATAAAGACAACGCATATGGTACCAACATGATGGGGCACCATGTCATACTACCAGAAATGTTCGAGAATATCCACTGCAAACTTTTAATGGACGAGCATTAGGAAGATTTGCGGAATTTGCTTGGTCTGGAAGATCTCCAGATCTAAACCCACTAGACTTCTTTTTGTGGGCGATACCTAAAGCAAAAAGTGTACCTTAATAGACCTTTCGGTAATATTGATAATTTGGAAAGAACAATTCAGGAAACATGAGACGTTATTACTCCGGCTGTTATTAGAAATGTGATAAAAACATTTTATAAAAGAACAATTAAATGCTTAGAAAGTAACGGTGGACAAGTTGAGATGCATATTTAGTGATGAAATAGTTAAAACGGATTTTTTGTTTGATATTACGTTTTCGAAATAAATAATTCTAATTACGTATTTGTCGATTTGAGATACTTTTTAACAGTTAAAGTCAAAGTTTATCATTTTGTAATGAGTGAAGTAATCAGTAATTGCACTTAAACGTAATTTTTAATTCCTATCGACACCTTAAAATTACATTTAATATTTTAAGAACAATTTGTAAAAATAACATAATTTTTTTAAGTAGTATGATCTAATTGCATATTAAAACATAGTTTTCTATTTCGAACAACTTTTCATAATTAAGATTTTCGATATTCGATATTGTAAAAAATAAAGCTACTTCACTCTTGTATCAAATTCATATTTTTTGGCAAACCTCGTATACGATTTAAAAAATTGACATCTGACATTTGCGTTTTACTTTATGGCCCATACAGAACTTTTTATAAAGAATAAGTTTTGTTCGTAACATTACAAATAAATAAGTTTCAAATGTTGACAACTTTTTCAGGCATATTGTATACATAGGGGATAGTCTTTGCCTACGAATTAGGTATAGAAGAAATATTGGGGTAACGGCAAGGTTATTTTCAAAGATTAGTAAATTGACATTGATATAATTATATATTATAATTGTTTTAATAAATTGGTAAATATACTGATATTTTAACTTTTTAAAAATGTTTTTATCTTATGTCATTTTGATAGATATTTAATTATAAACATTTTCTTTTTATTTATGCTAAAATTTTAGGAAACAAAAGAAGAAAATAGGTTGTGTTAGAAAGGCTCATATATTTCAAGTACCTAATACTATTAACAAAAAAAGTTTACCATAATAATCTAAGTTATATTTATTATTACCTACTAATTATTGATCATAAAAATAACTAAATTTTAAATTCTTATTCGTAATTAAAACTAATATAAATAAAAGTTTTGATGATTTTTAAAAATAATTTTATTTTCGGTAAATGATTTTAATATTTTAAATAATTTTATATAGAACGAATTCGTTATAATATTTTATTATAATTTCAAATACCTATGAACAAATTATTAACATAACATTTATAATAATTTGAAGTAGAGTTTTATATAATAAAAGAAGAATATTCTAATATTTATTAACCTTATACTACCTAATACAACCCATTTTCTTCTTTTGTTTCCTAAAATTTTAGCACAAATAAAAAGAAAATGTTTATAATCAAATATCTATCAAAATGACATGATTAAAATTTTTTAAGTTCAAATATTAGTATATTTACTGATTTATTAAAACAATTATATCAATCTCAATTTACTAATCCTTCAAAATGGAAATAAAACTTTCCGAACGCTTGGAAGATAAAAAAACAGTAAGAAGAGTTTTCTTTAATAACCTTGCCGTTAGCCCCAAGAGAGAGAGAGAGAGAGAGAGTGAGACAGAAAACAATCCTCTGATATTTGGCAATATTCATTCGATCTTAAGGAGCTGCTGAAATACGTCGTTTTTTGGTCTAAGGGGGACACATTTTAACCATACCGACATCTGTCATTTGCCAACCTCCTCCCTTCCATCAATATCAAATTACTATCTTTTTGCAAAATTTGTTGTAATTTACTCTTGATGTGTCAGAAAAAATGACACATTAGTAGAGATGTAATATTCTCGGTAATAATCTTTTGGAGAATATTCTCAGGTTAGAGAATGCTTCAACAGAATTTGCAATTATATACTGTCTTCCCATGGACATTTTTTATATTAAAATATTTCCAATCGTTACTTTTTGGTTTTGTGGTACCCTTCAATTTATTTTGCTCCATGTTTTTATACTTATAGACGGTCTAAACGCAGCCGAACGCAACGCCAAAATAAAACTAGTCTCACCACATAATTTACAATTCACACAACTGTATAGGAGTATACGTTCGCGCTTCTAGGGGATTTCCCTGAATCACTGTTGTCAGCCAGACGTAAAACACTGTTGCCAGAGTTATAGAATAGGTTAGAGAAACTCAAAATTTTAAAAATCATGTAGTAAAACTTCTCTAGAGAACTTTCTTACAGAGAATATTCTCCTCTCACATCTCTACACATTAGCAAACCATAGGCATTAAGTTTCATTGTTAAGGGGTGTTGAACTTTAAATTAATTAAGACTTTTTTTGCAAAGGCGGTGTAAATATCGAAAAAAACCGTTGACGATCATTATGTCTCAATACGCCTTTCTAATGTTGTGCTACACATGGTATATTCCCTATATAAAAATAAGGGGTTTGGTAAGCGGAAGATAGGGGGTTGACAAATGTCTGTATCATATAAATTCATTTTCTTAAAATCTAATGAATACTGCCAAATATTGGGATAGACTGTTTTCTGTGGCCCACTGTGTATTAATTTGATATGAGTTCAAGAATCTAATTTTAATGTTTTTATTTGATTTTTATTTTGATCTTTAATTGCCCGTATTATTTATACTCAGTCGTGTTAAAAAAAATTATTATTGACTCTTATCTGCTAAGTAGAGTTCAAGTCAGGATTCCTCAATTTAAATTTTAATAAAAAGTATTCTTGTGCTGATCCTATCTATGAACGCACACTGACAGCTGACATTATTATTATTAAATTAGTAATATGTTATATTCGGTTATATGAAATTAGAAAACAAATTTAATGTAATTCATGATTCATACACTTTATTATACAGCAATAATTATAAATTCAGTGTTCTCCAGTAATTGAAAAAAAAATTAAAATATGACGTATATACAAAATGTGAATAATTTGTCTGGGCGTGACAGTTTAAATGATATCAATAATCTTTAATAATTTATCTAAAAAAAATGCAATCAAATTAATTGACTGTCATAAATGACAATGCCTTTTAATGCACGAGAAGATTCAAAGTTGCACTGCATTTTATTTCTTCTGTCACTTAATCTGACGATTCTGTGGGTTCAGGAAAAATATTGCTTTCTTGATACATTCACAAGCCAAGACACTCGTTGTTCATTTACAATATTCGCCTTGTAAATGACTGATTTATAAATTCACTTTTTAATTTACAAGTTGCAGATTTTAATTGTGACATCTATTACTCTTAACATATTATGTGAAAACTTAAAAAATAATAATTTTTATCAGCTTTTGATTTACTATTGCAATTTATAGAGATTTTAAAGTGGAAATTGTTTAATTTTAATTCAAATATGACTGATTTCTTCCTTTTTCTCGACAGAGTATTTGTTGTCTTTCATTGTCTGGCAACAAAAAAAATTTGACAATAATTTTGATAATTAATGAACTTTCCAAAAAATTTCAATTTTCTTTAATGGTCGTACATTACTTACTGTTCAAATTTCCCTTATATTATCTTTTTTAAAATTATGTCTGAAATCTCTATTTTCCTTTGATGTATCATACACTTAGTGTTGACTACAATTTCCTTTCAAAATTGCAAAAGTATAACACCATGTTTTATAAAAAATTATCGAAAACTTAAAATTAAACTGGAAAACACTTAATTTGAGCCTTATAAATACGATAGGGCCAATTTACAATTATGTCCAGACCATCAAGCTACATAGTATTTGTCATATTATTTTTATTGAATAATTACTGTACCTTAATGAACATAAAGTTGGATCTCTTGGACCTAATCCAACTATGATTTACTGATTATTGAATATAACATACAACATCTTAACATTCTAATTTCTAATTTTATATGAACATACATTAATTTTTTTTAAATTTCTTAAGGAACCCACATCAACAATCTACTAATATGTGCTACTCAAATATAGTATGCACCAGAAAGAAAACTCCCCTGGCAGTAATATCCAGTTCGACATACGATTAATACTATTATCTAACTATGACATGTAAACATGTACTACCTTCATTGTAACTCTTTCCTAAATAAAATCAAACTTTCCTAGAATATATGTTTCTAATTCTAAACAACTTTTTTGATAATGTCGAAAATAAGGGTAGTTCTACTCTGTACTCATTTGAAAATTTCGAATTTCGACAACTCATATGCGAGTTATCTGCAATGTACATTCTGACAAATCGATAATTAAAAAGTTTTCCATACGGTGCAGACTTTTTGAAACTCACAGTATATTATATATATATATATAATATCTCAAGACACAAATTATCAGAAATTATCAATTAAAGAAATGATACACATAAAACAAGATGAGTTTTCTGTGAATGATAGACAAGATATAAAAAACTTGAGTCAAATTTACTATAAGCTGATTAATTAACTCATTTCAACTTCCCTCGTATAGTATCGTTACATTGAAATTCTAAGGTAAGTACGTCAATTTTAATTCTGTGTTTTTATTAATGTTTTTTAAAAAAACCTACTAATGTTATGTTTTTATCTATTTACAAATATTTTAATCGTACCTTATTCTTATAATGATATTGTTTTGAAAATGCTTCCAAGGAGGAGGCGAAACGTTAAAATTTTTATCCATTTTCAATAGAAAAATGTGAAATACAATCGTATTTTAATTATTTTAAAACAACCTATGAACCCAAGAATATAAACATTTCCAATATTATATATATATATATATATATATATATACATAGAAATATAGTATATAACGACGGAATTAAAGAGGAGGCAAAAAAAGTTCTAAGGTAGCTTCTTAAGTTAATGCATTTATTCCAAGTTCAAGCTTTCGTATCCATTGTGTTGGAGTTAATTATTGTTAAGAACTCACCAGTCAGCATTAGAGCTCTAAAGTTTTAGTGATCACATTACAATGAAAAGTTGGTTTTAACATAACCTCAGCTTTAGAAGTTATATTTAATTTAAAAATAAAAATTAAAACTGTGAACAGTTTAAAATTGTTAAAACTATCGACTAGATAACATTTTTCTTTAAAATATACTTTCCAACAGTGGATGAATCAAGATTAAACATTAGAATTTTTTCAATAATGGTAGGACAAGGAAATAGAGAAAGCAGAACGACAAACGTTTGAACTGACATGGCTTGATACCCCAGCTGGGGTTTCGCCGCTTTACGCTTTCTAAATCCTTTTTTTTTGGTGGATCAATCCCCGTTTTCCTCTTTAGAGTTTCTCTGTCAATGTTCTCCATAGTTTCCTATCTTTAACTTTGACCTTCCATCCTCCAATTCCGGTTTTTGTCATATCTTCCTTCACCTGTTCCAGCCATTTTATTCTAGGTCTACCTCTTCGTTTTCTTCCCCCAGGATACCAGTGTGTCATTTGCAATGTTATTTCTTGTTCTTCTGCTCTATATATGTGTCCCAGCCATTTCATTCTTTGCTTTTTATGTTCCTTACTACCTCCTCTCCTTCCAGTTCTTGCTCTATTTCATAGTTCATCCTTTTTCTGTACTCATTATCTCTCATTTTGATTGGTGCTAATATTGTTCTCATTATCTTTCTTTCTATTATTCTCAAGTCTTCTCCTTCCTTTTTAGTCAGTGTCATTGTTTCAGCAGCATACAACAGGACGGGTCTTATTAGCACTTTATAAATATTGATTTTGGTTTGTCTTGAGAGTAATTTGTTTTTTAAAAAAGTTTTTTATTTGCATGGTAAGCTCTATTTGCATTAATTATTTTTTCTTCTATTTCCTGTTTCCAGTGTTTGTTACTGTGACACCTAAGCATTTGAATTTCTCCACTTTTTAAAACTCAAAATCCCCGATCTTTATTGCACTTGATTTATTTTATCAAAAATCATTATTTTTGCTTTATCTGCATTTATTTCTAATCCCATCCTACTTCCTTCACTTGTGATTTCCCTTATTGATTTTCTTATCGTTTTGTTACATTCATTTCTGCTCTTTATGTATTCTTGCTTGTGCTTTATTTCGTTTGTTCTTATCCATTTTTGTATTTTTTCTTTTTTTTTCTACTGCTACACGGCAACTATCATTGTACCACTCTTTTCTTTTATCTCTTTCCATTTTTCCTATGTGTTTTCCGTTGTTATTTTAATGGATTTTTTTATAGTTTCCCATTGTGCGTTAACGTTGTCTTTCTTTTTTACTATTAAGTAAATCTGTGTTTCATATTATTTCCTTACTTTCTCTTCGCTTAGCTTTGTATGTTCCATCTAACGCATTTCTGTCCCTTGTTGTTGTTTTTAATCTTTTGTTTTATTTTGGCGATAACAAGAAAGTGGTCGAAGTCTGCACATGCTCCTCTGTATGTTCTCACGTTCTTTATTGATGTTTGTTTTCTCCTGTTAATTAATTTATGGTCTATTTGAGATGTTGCTTTGTTATCAGGCGACATCCATCTTATTTGATGTTTTTTTGAATGTGGAAATATTGTACTACTTATATACATATTCGTGCTTGCTGCGAGGTTACACAGTCGCTGCCCATTGTTATTTGTTTTCTCGTGTATCGTTTCCTTTCCTGCTACGCATTTTATGTAGTCTTCTTTACCTATTTGGGCATTAAAATCTCCTAATATTATTGTAGTATATTCCTTTGGTATTATTTCTAATTCATCTTCTACCTTTTCGTAAAACTTTATCCTTTTCTTCATTGCTGTCCTTCTCTGTTGGAGCATAAATATTTAATAGGGATATGTTGCGCGGTTTTGCTTTCACTCTTAGGTTTGCCATCCTTTCATCTATTGGTATGAATTCAATAATTTTATGTTTCATTGACTGGAATACCATAAATCCTACTCCCCGGTTTCCTTGCTTTTTGTCTCCAGAATATTTAAAACTATACAGGTTCTTATCAATTGCCCCTTGATCCTTCCATCTTATTTCTTGTAAAGCCGCTATGTCTATATTGATCTCATCAATTAATTTCCTACTTCTTGCATTTTCCCAGGTATTAACATTGTTCTTATATTCCAAGTTCCAATTTTTATTTCGTTTTTCTCTTATTGTTTGGCTTCCTTATTTATTTTTCGTTGTTTCTTTGTATAATCGTATGTCCTTTTTCATTCCGAGTCATTATCCTGTCCATTATTATCTCTTGTGAATCAATTTGTTTTTTGCTTGCCGTTTTTCCAGTGTTTCATTATTTTTGTTCCATCTCAATTCTTCTCCTTCTATTATGATCTGATTGTATCCTATCTTCACATGTTTTCCCTCATTTGTTTCTTGTGCCGCTATTACTTTGATTTCTTTCTTGCTTCGTTAGGTCATTATTAATAAATATTTGCTGTGAGAGATTCCTAAGCTTCGGTTTATTTTTCATAACTTTGTACTTGTCTTCTTCATTTGCCATTTCAATTAGACATGTTTTAGAGGGAAGCTTTGCGGTACTTATGATTTTGAAGTCCACTTTTAAGTTTTCTGAGATAAAATGTTCTAATGTGGTTTTCATTGGCTCATTATCAATTTTATCGACATCCAGTCACAACATTATTTTTCTTCTTATCTTTTTCCAACCACTCTATATTTTTCTTCAAATCAGTCAGATCTTGTTTTATCTTCATATTCTCCTGTTTGATTATATTACTTTCTTCCCGTAATAATTGATTTTCTTTTTTTATTGACATTATTTCATCACTAAGCTTTTTTTGATCGATTCTTAGTTGTTGCAACTGAACTAACTTAAGTCAGTGTAAATTGGGAGTGGTTCTGGTGTAATATGCCACCTCTTACCTGTATATCACCATAAAAGTGCTAAATGTATTCTAAATAATTACGTCAATGGTTAAATATATCTAGCCACATTTTTTGTTTAGTAAATTGGTGGCTTAATACGTATGTATACATTTAACTTTAGCTATCTACATATTTTTTGTGATTGAGACAGTTTTTACATTCACTTATGTAACACATTTCTAATATTTTTCTGTCAAGAATAACAGGCATTTTCGTACTGCACCATGTGGTCACTGGTTCGCATGTATACTAAGACTAGTAGCCTGTCGGTTGTTTTTGCAATCGCTTTATGCAATGCTAGTCTTTTTGACAGTTTTTGGCAAGTTTGTCCTATGTATAATAGCCTACACTCACAAGGGATGACATATATTATGCTTGATTTTTGTCGTAGAAAAGGTTAAGTTTCTGACAATTGTAATTAGCCACTACTATGTTATAATTGGAAAACAACATTGTTAAGGAAGGAGGCAAATTGAGTATATATATTGTAATTTAGCATACCTTAAGGGCTCTGCTTCATTGGGGCAGCTATGTTGTGGCCAGTAATATTATTATTGTTACAAAATAATAACTTATTAATTAGTCTAATAGGATATTGATTTTTTATGAGCTGGTCTTTTTTATTGAAAGGTTTTTCTGTAAAAACTTATTATGACAAAGTTTTTTTATTCTATTTGATGAGGTACTGTTAAAACCTCAGATTAACAAATAAAATAGATATGTTTGTTTTAATCTTTTCATGCCCCAAACATTGAGTCGCATTCTAAGCTCACTGCAGGAAAAATGAAATTAGAAGTTTAATTGAAAATGTGTTAAAAAGTTATGCAAATAAAAAAAGTCATACTAATTTATGCAGTTGAGTCGCTATTTTTAAAATTAATTAATGATACTTGAATTTTATTTAATAAAGGCATATTCTTAAGTATTTGTTGTATCCTTAGATACCTTTATGGTTATAACTAAAAGTGGTAACATTGCTCAAAATTTCAGTACCTGTTTAATGTGACAATAATAATCTATTTAGTAGTTTTGTCCCTGTTTAATTACCATATAAAGAGAGATGTAAACATCGTCAGACTGTGATCGGCGATTATTTCGAATAGGTAGTATTGTAGTAAATAATGTCAAACGTGGTTTGTTTATACGAGCGCCATTACGACTAGAGAGTAAACAGTTAGTTATTTCGTTTTGATGTGTTTTTCAAAACTTCTAGTGACAAAATAAACTTTTAAATTTAATTAATTTAATGTTTTTGGATTATCATGGTTCGTCGGTGCCAAGTTTGTCAGAAAAACAGCCGAAATTATCAAGGCCATGTAGCTACAACACCAACCCCACTTTTTGTAATTCATTCATTATTTCACTACTGGCGTTTAGAATTGTTGGCCGCAAAGATAAACGTGTTTATGAATGAATAGCCCTCTCTATGTTTATTATTACTCTAAGGTTAAAACCAACCTTATATTGTAATGTGAACAGTAAATCTTTAGAGCTGTAATACTGATTCTGGTGAGTTCTTAACAATAATTAAGTCAAACATACTTGTAATAGAGTAGATTAAGTTTGTAATCACAAGCGAAAGCTTGAATTTGGAATAAAGGCATTAACTTAAGAACCTACTTTAGAACTTTTATTGCTCTTTCTTTAGCTCCTGTGGGGCTTCTCATCGTTATATATTGTATTTCTACTGTTACCACTACCCTGTTATTGTCCTTTCGTTTATATATATATATACATACATATATATATATATATATATATATATATATATTTATATATATATATATATATATTTATATATATATATATATATATATTTACATATATATATATATATATATATATATATATATATATATATATATATATATATATATATATATATATATAACAAAATTCAAAATATCACGGAGATTGCAGCCTAAATAACGTTAAAAATTCTTGTTATACGGAACCGATCGCTTTCGAAAGACTTTTTCTTTCTTTTTGAAGGTTGTATGGTAGAATTAGTGGAAATCAAAGAAAAACAGGATACATAGCAATCATTTCTAAACTCAATTCAAATAAAAACCACTGCCTTAACATTGAAATACAATACAATAAGCAATTATATATGTAGATTGATACTTATGCTTAAATCCCTCCTGAAGGAACACATTTTGGTTTTAAAATTCACCACCACTACATTTTAAAATGTGGTCCTTCGGGAGGGATTTAAGCATAAGTATCAATTTACATATATAATTTAAACTCAATTTTTCGTTTGCTTATTGTATTGTATTTCAATGTTAAGGCAGTGGTTTTGATTTGAATTGAGGTTAGAAATGATTGCTATTTATCCTGTTTTCTTTGATTTCCACTAATTCTACCATACAACCTTGAAACAGAAAGAAAAAGTCTTTCGAAAGCGCTCGGTTCCGTATAACAAGAATTTTTAACGTTATTTAGGCTGCAATCCCCGTGATATTTTGAATTTTGTTTTTTAACATTTCAGCCGTGACTACCTGCATCTATATATATATATATATATATATATATATATATATATATATATATATATATATATATATATATATATATTTAAATGTTTCACTTCCTCCAACTATTTATATACAAGGTGTTTCATTAATAATTGGAAATATTTTAACATTTCAACTGTTTGAGCTCCAAATATTAAGATTCAACGTAAATCACTTAGATAAAATGTAGCTTCTTACTCAGTTTTGTTTAAAAATTTAAAAACTATTTGTGTCCAGTACTTTAAAACTATTTATGTATCCTTATCGTCCTTGATGGGAAGTATAGGTACTGTACATTCTGCTAAATTTTACTGTTTACCTTACAAAAATAAACGTACAAATACATTATAAATATGCTGAAAATTTTATAAAAATCAAATGAATAGTGAAAAATAAAATACGAATTCAAAATTTGAAGGCCTATAATTCGAAAACGAGGGCCTGTATTGAAAAGTTTATATGAAGTACGAAAATTATTTTGGCTCATACCATACACTTCCGACTTTTTTCCCATTAATTCCGGGACACCTTGTATATATATGAAATTCATTATATTTGGATTCGTGATTATTTTTTTCAATAAAATGGCATTTCAATAAAAAATTTAGTAACGAAACAGTGTAAAAGAATTTTAAACAGCAGTTTCCCTATATATCTTCACAGGTTTATCATTATTTTCTAAGTAAATATACCGAGTAACCGAGGCGGCATCCATAATGTCCTCCACTTTCTTGACATCGTGCACGTTTTCACTGTTGTGTCGAGTTAAATTCAAGCCTATTTGTGGGTGAAATATGAAAAAATATTTTAGTCACGACTAATGAAATTCACAGAATAGCGCACAACTCTACAGAAAAACACAAAAATTAGAAAAAAAAAGTAAACAAAATAAAAATATGACTGGTAGCTGAAAAGCCGGCGGAACTTCGACAACAATTCTTATAATACCTAATGTGTCTATGATATATAATCGTTATTACCATTTTCAAATACACATAGATTCTAAAGTTTTGCATCACCATATATCTCTGTATAAACGGGAGGAGTCCATTCGAGAGGTAGAAATCGCAGCAATACAGAATCAAGGGTCAGAGGAACTTTCAGATATAACAGAAGAGGAAATGGAATCACCCATAAAGTAGATCAAGAACAACAAAACCCCTGGAGAAGATGACATTGAAACTAAAATGATAAAACTGGGAGGTAAACGCCTTGAAACTCTTTATAATGCATGCTTATTCGAAGGAAGAACACCAGAAAAATGGAATAATGCCGTTGTGATAACCCTGCATAAAAATGGGTACATAACAGAAATCGGAAACTACAGACCTATCAGCCTGTATAAGCTCTTTATGAGAATAATTACTAATAGACTGGGACCAAAGCTTGATTTTCACCAACCACCAGAGCAAGCCGGATTCAGAAGTGGCTTTGGAACTAATGACCACCTGCAATTAATAAATTCCTTGATAGAGAAAGTTATAGAATACAACAAACCATTGATACTGATATTTGTAGACTATGAGAAAGCATTTGACTCAGTACAGCATAGATCCATGTTAAGAGCGCTTACAGAGTGCGGTATCAATCATAGGTACACAACCCTTCTTCAGAATATATAATAATGCAACAGCTGCAATCAGAATGTACTATGGCGACAGCAACAAATTCCCCCTGGAGAAGGGTATCAGACAAGGAGACACCATATCTCCTAAACTATTTACTGCTTTGTTGCAGAGCGCCTTAAAGAACAATAATTGGAGTCAACATCAATGGGGAGTATCTGAACAACTTGAGGTTTGCAGATAACATAATCCTTATTGCAGACAGAGTAAATCATGCATGTCAACTTCATCAAGAGCTTCAAAGATCGTGTGCACAAGTTGGCTTTAAAATTAATTTCTCCAAAACACAATACATGACCAACCTTGCACTGGCCAAAAACATCTCAACGTATGGCACGAAACTCGAACAAGTACATTCCTACAAAGATTTAGGTAACGAGAATAAATTGAGAAGAGACAACCAGACCACAGAACTAAACAGGAGAAAAGGATTGACATGGGCAGCTTACGGAAAACTGAGGGATGTTTTTAAATAAGATATTCTTTGATCAATGTGTGCTTCCAGTTCTAACATATGGAGCAGAAATACTGACCCTTACCAGGAAGGTAAAACGCAGAATACAAGTGGCACAGAGAGCAATTGTGAGATCAATATTAAATATATCCCTTAGTGACAGAGCTCCAAACCACAGAATCAGGGAAAGGACCGGGGTTACGGACGCAGTTGAAAATATAACAACGCTGAAATGGAATTGGGCAGGACATGTAGCCTGAGTCCGAGATGGACTAGGAAAATTCTAGAATGGAGACATAGACACGATGCGTATCATAACCGAGGACATCCCCCAACAAGATGATCGGACGACATCAAGCGCATACAGCACAATTGGATGCAGAGTGCTCTAGACCGGAGGCACTGGAATGAGTTACGGGAGGCCTATGTCCAGCAGTGGACTCGAAATGGCTAATGATGATGATGATGATGATTATATATCTGTAAATAGTTATTTCTTCGTCAAGAATGGACTGGCTGCTAATTCATTGATTAGTTTCAATTAAAAAAAAAAACAACATCAAGGGTTTTTGTACAAATTTTGTTTTTGCAAGAAATAAATAAAACAAGTTTTTTAATTGGGGAGTACATTTTTGGTACTAGTTTTACTAGCAAAGACAGTTAAATTTTATTATTTGGACTGCCAACATGAATCGTCGTGTCATACGTCAGATCGACCGTGCCAAAATAATAGGTCTAATTGAAGAAGGTCATTCTCAAAGGTTCTTGGCTAATAGAGTTGGTAGATCGCAAAGTGATGTATCTCGTACATGGAACCGTTATCTCCAGATCAATTCTCTTCGTGACAGACCTAGGAGGAGTAGAAGGCGTGTTCCGAATGAACGACAAAACCGCTATATCAACTTGCCAATTTTCGACAGGACTGAGGTGCCATCGTCCAATGAGAGTACCCCGACTACTGCCTGTGCAAAAACTTCGCCGCTCAAGAGCAGGCAGCCTTGCCCGAAGAATTTTGGGATTCTGTGATTTTTCTGATGAGACAAAAATATGTTTGGTACATGTTAGCCGTCAAATACGTGTGTGGGGAGAGCCAACGAGAGCAGCCCAGCTCACACATGTCCAACGGCCGTACAGAATTAATCCCTGTTCGGGAAACAATGACTGGTGATAGGTACCTCAGGGTGATTCTACATCCTCACGTGAAACTATTGCAAGCAGCTGTTGGCGAAGCTTTCGTTTTTGTGAATGATAACGTCCGTCCTCATGGCACCATAGCTGTAAATGACTATCGAAAGACCGCAGGCATCAACCGTTTTGGACTGATCCGCCTTATCGCAAAACATGAATTCAATAGAACTTGCTTTTCTATGACAGTGGCAGCACGCAGAAATCCACCCAGGTGTATACAAGAGCTTCTTCAATGCGCTCAGGAGGAATGGCGGAATATCTCGCAACAGCATATCAGAAATCTGGTTAACATTATGGGTAGGCGTCTCCAAGCCTGCATAGATTCTAGAGGTGGAAATACTCATTATTAAATGAGTCCTTTCCCAAAAAAATCATCAATTTGCTAATTTAATTTTCTTCCAAAAATACGCTTATGTTTAAAACAAGTTTATTAGTGGATAATAAAAATTTTACAAAAACTCCTGATGTTTTTTTCTACATAAAACTAATCAATTAATTAGTCTCCAATCCATTTTTGATGCAAAAAAATTGTATTAGGTGATGCAAAACTTTTGAATCTAAGTGTATTTTAAGTCGCAGTAACTTCCAGATCAGAATTTCATTAAAATTTCTTGGGTTGCAAAGTTTTTAAATTAATTTATCCCCACTTTCTAATTAATTTCGGTATTGCCTCTTTGTTCAATGTGCAACGTTTTTGTGTTTTTGAGACGACAAATAATATAGAAAATTCAAAAAACCGAAAATACACCAAATATTTTAACCCTGGAATACTACTTGGGGTAAAGATAGTTTCCATCGATACATTTTAGAGTAAGTATCTGTTTCTTTATTTTTTGTTTTGTACTACTTTGAAACTATTATAGTTTATTTTTTTATAGTTACTATATAGATTTTTTTCTTAGGCTACACTAATAATGGCTGGTCAGAAGTTATTCGACATTACAAAATCTGAAGACATAGAAGAAATTAATCGCATTATCTACAATATAAGTGACATTCATGCCAATCACACACCTTCTGCCACACTAGATCAGACTCAGGATACCTTGCCATCTGATACAGATTCGTAAGATGACAATATACCATTGGCAGAAATACAGGCAACTAAATTTTACCAGACTTGGGGGGTAAAAATGGGTTTATGTGGTCAGGGAAGAAAGGCACAATTTATCGTACACCAAAAAAAAGTCGTCTTGCATTTATATGGAAACAAAAACGAGGCAAAACATATAAAATCGTAAACGGAATCTTGGAAATTATGTTTCACAAAAGAAAATCTAGATAAAAACACATAATATACTAATAACGAAGTACAAGTTCAACGATTGAAATATTATGGTAATAGAAACCATGACAGAGATGATGATACGCCAATAGGTAAGAGACCCTCTTGGACCAAGGATACAAACAGTGTTGAACTTCAAGCACTTTTTGGACCATTTTATTATGCCGGTGTTATGAAAATGTCCGGACTATTTACGAAGGAATTATTTAATAGAGACACAGAAATATCGATATTTCATGTTACCATACCTGAGGCACGTTTAAGGTTTTTGGTAAACTGTCTCCACTTTGACGATAATTAGACCAGAGCTCAGGGAAAAGAAACCGAGACGCTTGCAGGTTTTCGAGAGGTCAATCAACAAAATGAAGGAGCTATATGTTCCCGCAGAATATATAACAATTGATGAACAATTGGTTGGTTTTAGAGGCCGATGCCCTTCTGCTATGTTTTGCTACAGTAGACACTTGGCAGAGTTATCATACTGCTCACCTAAGAAAACTAAAAATAATGTGATTATGCTTTCGACAATGCACGAAAAAGGTGATGAGCCATATATGACCAAGTTGTCAGAAATTGTTCAATTTTATAATTCTACGAAAGGAGGATACTTTAGACCAATGCGTCACACTTATTCTACTGGTAGAAAGACACGTCGCTGGCCATTATGTTTTCTATAATTTGTTGGATATTCTGGTATATAATTCAATTACTCTTTTGGCCCTGGTGAAGCAGATAAATAAATTATTATCGATAGGAGAGAATACCTGAAGAAGCTCGTCCTTGAACTGGTCAGACCGCACTTGGAAACTCTAACTTTGAGGCGCGAACTCCGCGAAACCACACGCAGGGTGCTCAAAATAACTGTTCCAGAAGAAACACCTACTAAGCCACCAGCAACAGTGGGTAGATGTGCTCTTTGACCCAGAAGCGAAGATCGAAAATCAAGAGTAAGCTGTGCTGTGTGCAAAAAGTTCATTTGATTACAAGATCAAAAAACCAGTTGATGTACCCAGCACATGACTTCACCTTATGTAACGAAGCTGTTTTCACCCAACATTTTTTTAATACTTTACATGAAAAAATCTCAGAAAATATTTTTTAATCTCTTTAATAACAAAAATTTCGTAAAACTGAACAAAAAAATGGATTCCTCGTTTGAAAATACATGGTACGGCATAATTTTTCCATACATTCACTGTAAACCAAAATTTTCTATATTTTTCTCTGGATTTTTTGAAAGCTTTTCTTCCACAAAATACTTTATAATTCTGAAACTATGTTATATATTAATTCCTTCCGTACGCCGTTCGATAGAGGAAAGGTGCATCTTAATTACCTACCATATTTTAATTCTTCCATTTTATATTTGTAGAAAATATACAAGATTAAAGTTGGAGTAAAAATGTCCTTAAAAAGTTTTCTATTGACTACGTCTATGCAATACAAAGACTGAAATTGGTGAAAATCAAAGTGGAGTGTTCATACTATTATAAAAACAATACAGCAACTTTCCATCGATAATACAAACCGAGCTATAAAACATCAAAGTTGTACTTTAAAAAAAGGTATTGAAAATCTAAAAAAAATTTGATTCCGATTTTGATGAAATTTTGCAAATGGGAAATAATTTCGGGTGGAAAACTGAGAAAAATGTACGAAAATGGGATTTTCCGGAAAACTATACATCAGATTTTGTCTATTTACGACCTTAGCCTCAATTTTTACGTTCTGAACGAACATATAAAATTTCATTAAGAAAAATCGGTGGTGTTTTCGAGTTATCGTGTTGACAGGCCGAATTTTTAAAAAATAGGTTTTTGGACTCAGAAACGTGTAGATCCACTCGAATCTCGATACGTCAAAATCACTCCATTATAATACTATCCTTAAGCCTCGTTTTCCAATCGACGGGGGTTTCTCGCCTTAGGATAGAAGATGCAGGCGGAGTCACGTCGCCTACTCGTTCAATGAAAACGTAGTCTTCTGTTTTCCTAAAGAGCGGATTATGTCTCAAGCCGGCGCAATCTGTCCGCTTCAGGCTGCGTCTTGAAGACATTAATTACTGTTATACACGTGTTCACTGGTATGGTTGCTATTGTTGCACGTGTTCATAGATATGTCGGGTCATTGGTTTTTTTCCGCAGAGGATGAGGTTCTGATTGAGTTGGTGTCGGGGCACTCAATAATTTGGAACACGGCCCACACTGAGTAGAAAAACCAGCTGAAGAAGCATTTAAAATGGAGTTACTACACAATTAGTAGCATTCTGGGAGTCTATGGAAGATGAACGTCAAACCTTCTCCAATACAAAAACCAAAGATTTAGAAATGGCTGGAGACAATTTGGACGACGATCCAGCTCCTCAAGAACTCCTATGCTTCTTCACAGTCCTTAGATATTACTATGCCCCCACCCCCTCCACAGAATCCTCCAGTCGGCTCGCATTCAGAGGATTCAGACAAATTCCACAAACCTCGAAGCAAGAAAGCAAAGGAGAATTCTGTTGTGAAGGAACTAGTTGCAGAAAGACATAAGGACCACCGAGAGCATTTGCAAATGTTTTTGGAGGAAGTAGTCCAGAAGGGGTGAGAAGACGAAAATGACCATGGCAAAAACAGTGAAAATATTAAGGCCGGATTTCATCACTCAAGCGAAAAACAATATTTGCTATTGTGATGGATTTGGAGGAACAAAATCAACTAACATAATTTATCATGGCAATTTTTCGAATCTAGATTATCCAAGAGACGAACGCTACGAAACATGTTCTTCCGCCCGCTCCCACACCAAAGAGTCCAAGGTTATTGCGATGGCTTTTTCACCTGCCCACGATTGATGAACCATGGTACAACATTTTGTTTTTTATATTGACTGTTCAAAATTTTCCTTTCTGATATTAGTTGTTTAAACATTTTATACAACCGAATAAACAACTTTTTAAATCTAATTTGCAAGGTTTCTTTGCCCCTTTTCAATGTCCTTAATAAATTCTGTATTTTATCAGGACAATTCTGAATAAGGGTCTGATGATTATAAATTATTATCTGGTAGTCGAGCATAATGTAGGAACCAACGAAGTATCTAATTACTAAATTACTTTTTGGATTGATGAACTTACTTCAGGGTGAGAGCCAGTTTTTCTGCAGGAGTAATTGGTTTCGAGAATCGGCGGCAAGGCGTGGTCGTCAATTTTTCTTGAACCATGAACAAGATGAAGGAGAATTGATCAGGCGTAAATCGGAAAAATTCTCTGAATATTACCCCATCGACGAGACGGTGATCAGGGCAGTATACACTCTTTCCCATCGCTAGTAGGCTTTCGTCGGAGGAATTCGCCAACAATCACAGCCTCTTCACTATCCACAGTATTATAATAGTACTACTACTACTATATTCGCCACAAAACACAGTTTTTCATGAAGAGACGACACTGTACCTCCTGTGCAGCTCAAAACGAAATAGTACGTCGAATTTACACCCGCTGACTGGAAAACATATCTTCACTCCCCGCCCGACGGGGAGTGAAGTTACGTTTTGCGTCTTCCGTCCCACGCGACTGGAAAGCGCGGCTTTATATACATACATTACATAATTATTATAGATAAAGTGAAGTAAAAATTTGCCCAGTTTGTGCTGAATGAATAATTCATGATGTGTTTGCGTTAAAAGTGTTTTTAGAAACTTAATCTAAGTTATTATGCTCCTATAAGTGAATAAATTTTTCATTTGTCAAATATACGACATATTTTATTTTGGGGTACGCCGGTACCCCTGTGTAGTAGATGTGTGTTCCGAAATAAGTATAGCATTCCAGGGTTAAACATTATAGCAAGAAAAGTCATCGTCTTTAAAAAAAATTACTAAACTTTCAATTTTTGTTTTAATATTGATACCAATTCATTATGTTTTATCAAACTGCCGCTTATTGCCACATTCAATTTTCCTGTTTGATTTTAAAGCTGGTTTTAAAAGCAAATATGCAACAACAGTCGTTATTGTGTTTTTATCAAAATACTCGTATAATATCTTGTATTTACGAGGTTCGTTTTTAGAACTGCATACATAATTTTGTTTCTAGGAGAATTGAATGTTTCTTGGGCATTTTATCAAAATTCGACCGTCTTTCCTTTTTGTCTACAATGCAAGAACGCAAGCATAAACTTTCTACAGCAGTCGCAAAGGTACCTATACAATTTAATTAAAATCACACTATAGCACAGCAATTGATTTTCGTGCGCGTCCTATTCTTTCCTAATCTACGCCGTTTTATTTTCTTATCACTTTCTATAAAAATAGGAATATCTACAGTCTCATTTTTATGAACATTTTCATAACAATCTTCCAAACGTTTTATATGGGTTTCTTCCTCAAACTCAAACCAATCTTCATCAGAGGAGCTGTGGTGACTTTGTAATCGATTCAAGGAATCAGCGCGAGATGTGGGTATTAATTTAACACGAGCATACGGATTTTTAGGTATCTCAGACATGGCTCTTGTTCTGAATATATTTTTAGGTTTATCCACATCGACATTCTCGGAGACTGATCTCTTCATTAGATGCGTTGATTTATCCAGATTCATTCGTATTATATTCTCCAGTTTGGATTTTAATTGTAGGGGAGATATAGATTCTCTATTCTCGTCCATGCGTAAAGGAGAATTACTGTGCGAATCTACACTTTCTGGGGTGTAAGGTTCGTGAGACAACATGTTTCTGGTGATTGGTTCTTGAAGCAAATTAGAATCGAGTTTGGGCAGCTCCTGGAAGCTAGTTTTATTATAGATGCCCACATCTACTATTTTTATTTCAACTGAAGCGTACATGGGGTAACATTTGCAATTGTCAGGCAAGCAAGCAAAAGGTGCGTGTTCACAACAAACATTTATACCTGCTTCTTCCTTGAGATTTATTCTAAGGTATACTGGCTGGAAAAAGTAAAAACAGACAATTTATAAGTATCAAAGATAAATGTGCTAATACACAAATAGTGAAATTATGAACAATAAGATTCCAAATTTTCTAAGTGTGTCAAATTCATTACAATTCAAACAACATAATAGACCAGGGTCGATAATTTTAAAAATGGTAAAAAGTGAAAAAAAATTATAGTAGGATGATACCAATTGGAAAAGGTAGAGAATATAACAAAAATGAAAGG
This sequence comes from Galeruca laticollis, assembly GCA_963921935.1. Lineage (NCBI taxonomy): Eukaryota > Metazoa > Arthropoda > Insecta > Coleoptera > Chrysomelidae > Galeruca > Galeruca laticollis. Next base: position 105,944,136 of record OY998175.1, on the reverse strand, counting down.
AAAAATAAATTACGGGCGATCTGAGGTCGGGAAGGGGGAGGCGGTGAGTTTTTAAGGGTAAAAAACGGTTGAAAAGAAAAGGATCTTGAAAGTAATTGGATATTTATTTATCCTCTTCTTTGAAGTTATAAGGTGTAATCCATAAGCAAACACAACAGTAACTAACAATAAAATATATTCTCACTACTAACTAACATATTACATAAATCCATAAAATGTAAAATGATGAAATTGCAGCTGTACGTTATCACATCTTAATAGTAACTACTCTTTCAAAGCTACATCTCGCCGGTATTCAGGGTGCGTTTTAAGCTCCAGCCAATTAGCGGGCGTTCTTACTCAAATCTCCTTATAAGGAGTTTTAGTCAAATTTCCTTATAAGGTGTTAACAACGGTCACGACGGTTGAAAAGAATTGACAAGTGCACTCTTCGTTATTTTAAGGGAACGCATGGGCGTAACAACGAAGGTTTAATTTTCAATTACTGCGAACTCAGGTGGAATTACTTTTAGAATTTCACCAACGGTTAATCCCGATTTCCGCTAAAACTGCAAGTTCTATGAAAAAAAGTTGTAGGTAATAGAAATATCTACAACTTTTGTAATGACACTTTTTTCACATAACCTCAAAATTTATGTGAAAAATTCGAATAGCCGAGTTTTTGGTTTTTTATTTTTATCTTTTGGAAAAAAAATTATTTTTTCACGAAATTTGGTAAAACTTACCTTTGTATGTCTCAAACATATAGTAATTTTTTTTATTTAAAATATTCATTTTTGCACCTTATTTTGACTTAATATCGAAAAAGCACCCTAATTTTCAATCGAAAATTCTCACGTCAAAATATCTGTTTTTTTTTAAAAAAGTTGGTGTGTTTTTTGTTCGTTGAAATCTCTACTTTCTGATGGTGTAAAAAAATACATTACTATGGTAAATGTTCTCAGAAAATGCAAATAATGAAAATAAATAAAAACGTTAATAAAAAGATTACAGTCACAAGGATTTTCCTGTTAACAAGCAGAAGAAGATGCTGATGCTGACATTATTAAGACCTCAATAGAAATTGCTAGAGATACTAATAAAAATATCATTGTTGTGGGTGAAGATATTGATCTGTTGGTCCTTTTTAATCAATTAAATTCTAATAATCATGATATTCATTTTCTCAAGCCAGGTTCTGGTACTATAAAACATAGATTCCCAACCGGTGGGTCGCGATCCCCTTGGGGGTCGCGGTAATTATTTGCAGGGGTCGCCAGCCTTTAAGCACAAAATAAAATACGTCTAAACTCTACTCTATTTGGCAACTGTTAATAATAATGGAATACAGAAGCCGCAATGTGTTTTATGCAATGCAGTTCTCAGTGCTGAATCTATGAAACCCTCAAAGCTGAAACCTCACTTGGAAACAAAGCATCCCGAACATGTTTCAAAGGACTTGCATTTTTTTACAACATCAAAAGCTGTATTTTACTGAAAGTTTCCAACAACAAAATCAAGCTGTAGTCCAAGCATCATTTGAAATTACTCTTAAAGTCGGTAAAAATAGAAAACCTCGTACAATTGCCGAAAAGCTTATCAAACACTGTATACTAAAATCAGTTAATTATAAGAGAAATGATTGAAATGAAAATGCATAATATATATATATATGCCAAACAAAACAATTCAGAGACGCATTTCGGATATGTCAACAGATGTATTGGAGCTAATTTTGTCAGAACTAAGAGCATCCCCTCTATTTTCTTTCCAACTTGACGAGTCTACAGATGTTACTTCATCTGCCCAGTTACTTGTTTTCATAAGGTATGTTTACTTGGATAATATTTAAGAAGAGTTTTTGTTTTGTAAAGGTTTAAAAACCACAACGAAGAGTGAAGATGGAGATGATTCGTTCATTCTTTGAAACTAATGAACTAAAATGGGAAAATTTGGGTGGAGTTTGTACCGGTGGAGCACCAGCTATGCTTGGATCTAGGTCAGGCTTTCAGAAAAAAAAGAGCATGCATCTCAAGCAAAGGGCATGATTCACCGGTTTGCCCTTGCTACTAAAACTCTACCAGAGTCCATGCAAGGAGTGCTTGACTCTTTTAATAAAATCGTTAACTATATAAAATCCAGTGCTCTCAACACCCGTCGTTTCAAAGAATTCTGTAGACATGAACTCTGATCACGAAACTCTTCTGTTCTATACTGCTGTTCGTTAGTTGTCGAAAGGGAATGTTATTCAACGCGTATTTGAAGTAAAAGACGAACTTACAGTGTTTTTGGAAATGCAAGGGAAACATGATTTTATGGAACATTTTAACGACCCAGCTTGGATCCAAAGAGTTGTCTATTTATCGGATATCTTCGGACAGTTGAGCAGTTAAATATAAAACTTCAGGGAAAGGACTTGCACCTTATCTATTTTAGAGATAGTCTTCAAGTATTTATTTCCTAGCTTGCAAACTGGCGACGCAGAGTAAATGTTGGAAACTTTGCAATGTTTGAACACCTGAGCAACATGGTTGAAGCATCGGAGGAAGAAATTATGGTGGATCTAAAAGAGGAAATTAATTATCACCGTTAATTCCTTGAGTTGTCTGACCAAGAAGCTGCAGTTGTGAGGAACCCATTCTATGCCTCGTTAGATGTTGCCGACGTTTCTGATGAATTGTAAGATGAATTTTTAAATCTTAAAAATTATTCCACAGCACGGGCCATATTTCAGGAAAAACGTTGACTGAATTTTGGTCGTTCGTATCCTAGTGTCACTCTGCTTTCTCTTCGGATACTTGTACCATTTGCTTCGACGTACCTTTGTGAAAGTGGTTTGTCAACTCTTTTGCAAATTAAAACAAAGACGAAAAATAAACTGGTACTCAACCAAGAATTTCAAAACTTGTTATGGAAATGCAACCTCAGTTATCACATTAACATTGTACCAAATAAATTTTAACAAAAATGATATTTATTTCATAAAAATGTTTTTTTATATATAAAGTTACGAAATGTCAATATTTTTAAAAAAATGGGGAGTCGCGAACTTTTCAGCAAATCCAAATTGGTCATGACTGAAGAAAGGTTGGGAACCACTGCTATAAAAGATCTATATTTCACATCTAATAGTTTCAAATATGAATCCTTAAAAAATATCGTTGCATTTCTCCATTGTTTTTCTGGTTCCGATACATCTGGATTTGCGGGAAAAGGAAAGAAAAGTGTCGTCAACTCTTTATTAGCCGATAAATATGTGTCAAATTTGGCCAATATTCTTTATAAAAAAGATGCAAACAAAGAAAATATAAAAAAATGGATTACAATTAATCAAATCTATTTATAAATGTAAAAATGATATAACACTGAATCAATTAAGATTTCAAAAATATCAATTGGCAAGAATTAAATCTTCTTTCATATTGCCCAAACTCCCACCCACAGAAGGTGCAGCAGAACAACATTGTTACAGGGCATATTATCAGCTTCAGAGTTGGCTGGGTAACGAACTAACAGCAACAAGTTGGGGCTGGAAGCAACATTAACGCGGCATTATGCCCAAATTTACAGACAAGGAATGTCTGTGAAACTGGATGTAACATTTTAAAATGTGGCTGCCGAAAACATGGTTTGAAATGCACAAATTTATGCTCAAATTGTCATGGTTCTGAAACATGCTCCAATGTGGAAGAAAATACCTACGAAGAAGTTGATGATTCGGATGAAATTGTGGATGAAGGACCAATGCAGACCGGAAATAATCTTGGAGACGAAGACGGTAACGGTCTTGAAGATTTCGAAGATCCACTAGAATCGGGAAGGTTTGTCGAATCTAACAATGAAGAAATGCCATGAATGAGACAAAAACTAATGGAGATGTAATAAGAACGCAAGATAAGGTATTTATAAATAAGAAGATTATTGTATTTGAAAATATTATAATAAATAACGTCATCAGTAAAAAGTATTTAAATTCAATAGTAGGATGTTTTCTGGATTTGTGATTTTTTTGTTTATCAATATAACATGAAATCTTACGTTTTTCGAGTAATTAAAGTGTAAATTTTAATAAATAGCTCAAAATTATACATAATGATTCAAATAAAAATTTTCGGATTCGACTATTTTTCATTATTTGCATTTTCTGAGAACATTTACCATAGTAATGTATATTTTTTATACCATCAGAAAGTAGAGATTTCAACAAACAAAAAACTCACCAACTTTTTTAAAAAAGCAGACATTTTGACGTGAGAATTTTCGATTGAAAATTAGGGTGCTTTATCGATATTAAGTCAAAATAAGGTGAAAAAATGAATGTTTTAAACCAAAAAAATACTGTATGTTTGGGACATACAAAGGTAAGTTTTCACCAAATTTCGTGAAAAAATAAATTTTTTGCGAAAGATAAAAATAAAAAACCAAAAACTCGGTTATTCGAATTTTTCACATACATTTTGAGGTTACGTGAAAAAAGTGTCGATACAAAAGTTGTAGATCTTCTTATTACCTAAAACTTTGCCATTTAACTTTTTTTCATAGGACTTGGACCCTGGTCTATAAGTGATCTTTAATATTACTAAATAAGTTAATATCTGAAAGAGTTCGAAGTTCATATATATGATTAATACACGCCTATTCTAAGAACCAATGAGATTTCTTCAATTTCTTAAAATCGACCACTCAACAGTCATTTTTAATGATAAAAAGCTACCTATCTTTCCTAATAACTGATAAATATGCACCTTGCTTTTGATCAATTATACCCTGAATGGTGGTAGCAGTCACAATTCAATACTTTGACAACTGTGACTGTGATTTTTTTTGAGGTTTCATAATAAAAATTCGATTCAAAATGTCAAATTAATTTGAAATATTTATTGTTAAGTTTTGCATTAGAGTTTCTATTTCAAATTAAATTGTCTGCATTTATGTAGCTGTGTATTAATCTCCTTAAAATACATTTGAGATAATTTTTTTTAATCGAGAAATATATTACAAATTGTATTCAAATTTTAATGTCAAGGCAAAAACTTTCGAATCAAGAAAAGTAGAAAAAATCACTCGAGCAAGCTCTCGTGATTTTCTCACTCTCTTGATTCTAGATTTATTGCCATGACAATAAAACTTCCATACAATTAAACATGTATTTATCGACAAAAAAAATGATCTCTTATGTATTTACCCCCGATAATAAAATTTGGTTAGAATTATTAATGTTTATTTATTTTCTACTTTAATTGAATGTTTATTTTAAACCGCCAGTCATGCAAGTTGTAACATGTCGCTGAGACACTACTTATTCGTCGGCTATTCTCACCTCTAATTCCAAATCCGTTCCAAATATTAGGAACCACTATGGTGGTCAGTGATGCTTTATCTCGTTTTTTATCAGAAATTTCTGTTATTGACGTAAGTACCTTTAAACCAGATGCTTGGTATACTTCTATGAATAATCCCGATTTATATCCCACATTTAAGGTTGACAATAATGTTTTGTATAAACATATGTTTTCGTCTAATCCAATATCTGGTAATTTATCTAACTGGAAAATTGTTGTTCCTACCGCCAACCGAATTGACATATTAAGGTTATTTTATGACAATGAATTAACTGCTTATTTAGGAATATCTAAAACCATTTCTCGTATCTCTGACATTTATTATTGGCCAAAACGTCAAGATTGTGGTGATTAGCAAGAAAAGAAGATGTACTTACAAAAAATGAAAACAAACGACGAGAAAATGGAAACGGAAAGATATGAGCAATGAGAAGATAAGAAAAAAAAAGAGAAAACAAATTTAATTGATGTAAAGAATCGTTAACCTTTTCTAGTTCTAAGCTATGACTTTAAAAAAATGCTGTAAACTCAAAATGTATATAACAGGAGCGTATACCTATTAGCGATAATAAACCATTGCAAATTATATGCAATTATAATAAAAAAATGCACCACGTTGGGCGCCAATTGTCACTTTCCTAAGTTTACCCGGCCTTGGGACTCTCCTCAGGTGGTGAATTCGGCCTTAGTTACACTATTTTTTATTACCTCAATCCTCAAAGTTTCGGGACAAATGGATTTATTTGACACAAAAATAAATTTACATAAGCCGTATATTATCGAAACAATACGAACAAGGATCGGTTATTACAATAAAAATGTCCAACTCAATATTTTATATCTACCAAAAATAAGTTAGGGACTTATCTTGGGAAGACTCGGGACGTACAGCTCGCAGCAGTATTCACGGTTTCTTGTGCCGTCGTTGTCTGGAGTGATATGGTCCGGTGAGTGGATCGTTGGAGGGTCCGTCAGGTCCGTAAAGGTTCTGAAAGGTCCGTACAGGTAAAGGCTGCAGAGCAGCAAGAAGAATTAATATCACCCACAAAATTATTTGGAAACTGAATGCTGAAGTTGATTATCAGCGAAGAATGAACAAAAGAGAGCGAATTCGGCTTGAATCGTAGTTTAAGTAGATATTTTAAAGATAGTAAAAACGATCACCGATATGTTCCTATCTGAAATAAAAGGATTTGGAATTAGAGGTGGGAGTATCCGACGAATAAGTAACGCTCCAAAATATTTGATTTAAATAGAAACATGTCTCAGCGACATGTTACAAAGTAGATATATGTCAATAAAAAAGTCTTGTCAAGTATAAATGTCTGACTGATGTAATAGTCTTTGTTGAAAAATTAGAAAATACAGTCCATTAAAAACCAAAGAGTTTTAATTAGGAAACCAAAAGAAGAAAGTGATCATTTGTTTCTTAGAACGGATAATAATCCGTACAAAATTGTCCAATTGAATTTCAAGGCAATTTTAAAATACTACACGTTTTATTTTATCGTTGAATATAAAAAAAGTAATAATTAACAGATGACATAAATAAAAATATCTACCTAATGTAGAAAAGTATATTGTTTACTTCCCAAATTAAAGACAAAAAATATCATTTGCAATGACTAGAGTAAAAGAACAGGCAAATTATACCAAATCACGCAGAATATCTCGATTATTTCCTCTTGCACCAATTGAGATGCGATACCTTGAATAGGTGGGAAACGTTCTAGGTCTCTCTTCATGGGGATCAACGGGATCCATTACAGTGGTGATGGAGATTGATCAATCAGGAACTAACGCCGATCCCCGGGACACAGGATACAGGGCCTCCAAATATAATGAAGATGATCAAGTGCAGCTGCACTCCGGCTACATACTGTAGTAATTTATGAGGGTGCAGGCAGCGTGGAATACCATGAAAAATTCCCTCTACCAATTGTTTTGGAACCAACTGTTCCAATACGGAAGTTCTCGACATAGAGGATGATACTTAAACAGTACTGTTAATGAGGATGACACTACTGATGATGAAAATTGTATTGATGTAGAGTGATTGATTTACATATGGTAGTAGTTTGTTTTACAGATAAAGATAAATAGAAAATTTTTCAATGATAAAAAATATGTTGTCTGGTAGACAATCTGTGCTTGCCATTGAATAGCTTCCAGGCGAAAAAGGGGTGTATTCTTCAAATTTTTAAAAGTTTTCAAAAAGGACGCCAGAGAAGTTTTGACAAACACCCAAGACTCCTTCGTTCTTCAAGTTAACCGACAACTCATCAGAAGGTAAATGACACTGTCTCCACACTTGAAAGGTTAACAGGAAAATTTAAAATATAACCAGCAAGTTCCCCTAATTCAATTTTAATTACTTGGACCTTGAAGTACCTTTTTTTATAAAAATAACATTTAGAATTTAGTAAACAAACCCGAACCTTAGCTGAAGGCTATAGGTTCGAGAGCATGAATAAGGCTGAAGGAGTTGATTCACAAAACCCCCGATAGAAAAGAATAATTTTAAAAATATATGGAAAAGTGAAATATATCTATTTATAGCGTCAAGGTATGTATACGTAATATAGTATATGTTGAATCAATAATACAAATATTATAGTCCAAAATCGGACAACAAATTATATACAGTGTTAGGAATATTCTGTGATCACATATGTTTAAGCGACAATGTGTTGAAAAGAAACATATATAATTTCAGTGTATTACTCTTCTTCTCTAACAGGATATCATAAAGTGGAAAATGTGCCAAAGTGCATGTGCATAAGCGACGACAATGTGTTACAAGTATAAATTCATTGTAGGTACTAACAGGATCTCAGAAACAGTGAACGTTGTGAAGAAAACTTATAGGTATGTTGCTATGTTGCCAACTTTTATTGTATAATTATATTAATTATAAAATACATTGCTCTAACACGAGAACAAGTATACGAAGCTTTTAATTATGATAATTCGAGAGGTTGTAACAGATCAAGATAATTAATCCGATTTGTTAGTTGAACATTTTATTGTAATGCTGGAAATTGTTCTAGTTTTCAGTTTGAAAGCGGTTAAAACTTTTACTTTTTTCAGTTTTGGCAACGTGAAATATGTCGCTGAACACTTGGATTGGTTTTTGTATGTATAAATAAAAATGGTTTTACTGTTTTTACGTTTGTTTTCAAATGAGAAACTCTTTGTGTACACACAGTACAAATTAAAAAACGATTTCGATATTAAACATAAAAATTTTAATTTTTCAATGAATTTAAATTAAATGTTCGAATAAACCCCCGTTTTGAGCTAAACAGTAACCGAGCCGGTTACAAAATTCTTGACGAACATGTGTGAGCATTTGAGGTGCTATTTCCATACAGGCTTGTAGAATTTGTTCCCTAAGTCCATTCAGAGAAATGTCCCTGTTCTCCTGGTATCCATAAATTATCGATTTCACATAACCCCAGGAAAAGAAACCTTTGGGTGCCAAATCTGGAGATCTAGCAGGCCATCAAATGTTAAGTTTGCATCCAACAGTATTTTTTCCATAGCTATTTCACAAAATTCCATTCTATGAAATGGATCCTCTGGAAATGTTTCATGGTTCTTTTTCAGTTTAAAACTACGATAGCCATTTTCATGAATACAGTCCGAATTGTTGTCGGATCAACATCAAAATCCTTGGCTAAATGACTAGATAACTGTAGAGGATTATTTTCTACACTTGCACAGATTAAAATATCTCTTTCTTCTTTTTTGGGTTGGGTTTGACGATTTTGTATACGCAGTCCAAGTTTTGTAGGAGTGACACATCCAAAGTCTTCAAAAAAAATTTATAACCGTTCTCACTTGTTTCTTGCTAATTAGTTGGGTATTTTCGAATGCCACAATAAACAAATTTTCTGCTATTTCTCGATATGAATTACCCTGGTAATACCATTTTACAATTTGCACTTTTTGATGTATCTGCATACTCATTTTATAAAATTTACAAAGATCGTTCCTCATTCGGAAAGAAACCCAAACATATAGTTAAACGTCCTCTAGAGGCGTACGCGCGATTCATATATTCTAGTATCCTTATTTTACCTGTAATAATCTACGCTGACTTTTTATTGTATATATCACCACTCTCTCTCTCTCTCTCTCTCTCTCTCTCTCTCTCTCTCTCTCTCTCTCTCT